>OY728138.1:442707166-443907166 GCA_963277665.1 Viscum album
CATGGAAAGTTAATAATTGAACACACATGTTAGAAAGGCCGAACCCCAAATTCCTGAAGCCGATGCCTTATTTTAATACATTGGAAGGATTACAAGGAATCAAATCCTGAAGGACTGATCAATTTAAAAGACAAATAAAATAGATTTCATATATTAAAATTACCTTACAAATCAAAACACAATATGCAACATAGATAATTTTTTTATAATTCCATTATTTTCATAGCTTAACCCTCCATATCAATCATAAAACACTTCTTGGAATCCTAGGAAAATAAAACATTTGAAAGGGGTGATCTTAGATGCTTAGTAAGGATGAAAAATACATAAGAATCTTTCAAAATAAACTACAAACTTTTAATTCAAGGAATAAAAATGAAACACAATCCTTTTAAACAAATCATAAGCATAATATGGAATGAATAAATCAAGTAATTCTATATAAACAGTCACATAGATATTATACTTATTGAATAATCACAAGTAATATCAATAACTAATCTAATAATAAAGGAATGAATAATTTCATACATTATAAGAACACTGTCATGGACTCATTTCAAGACTATACATAAATGAGTAAGATGTTAGTCTAAACCTAAACTTATTTGTCTCATGAGAACTATTGATGCATCAAGGGGATCTCACTAACCAGTCCCCAAGCCCTGGGTTTTAATTAACTAGTCCCTCACCCATAACTTACTAAGTCCAATGAATTCTTATTATAAATGGTTTTAAACATAACAAATGTAAACATTAGTATTAAAACTAACATATGAAATGTTAATACTTTGATAATAAACTGTGAATTGTTTCAAAATAGCACATCCATTGTAAAAAAAATCATAAACCATTCAATACAATGTGTTAGATTGTATCATAAGAAAACAATCTCAACTAAACATTAAATCTAAAAAAGGATGTTGACATAGATGAAAATAATAAAATCATTACAAAAATATTAATACAAATATCTCTTTCTCTTATAAATGATTTATTCAAAAGCCTTGTAGTTATAAATAACATTTAAAAATAGATTTTTGAATAAAAGTATCCAATATCACATAGAAAATTTTGAAAGGAATTTAAATTTTAAAACCTTAATGTCTATATAAATAAATCTGTAAAACCATTTTAATATATGGACACTAATGAGAATGATTTAGAAGAATAAATATTCAAAACATTTAAAACAATGTTTTAGTTAAAGAGTCCCTTACATAAAACCAGAAAAAGATTCATTTTTGAAAAAATTTAATGAACATAAAAATAGACATAAAATTTCCCTTTTAATCCTTTTAAACCTATATATATCGTTATGTATAAGAAGATCCAGAATATTGAAATAGAGAAATGATCAATTCATTAAACATTCAAAGCCTCTCATACCACAATGATCATTTAATTAATAAATCCAATATATTAAAATGAATATTTAAATATGATGAATACAAATTTTTCATGATATTATATATGATAATCGAATTACATATACCACACACAAAAAATAGGAGGTGAACATGGCTTATATCTTACGAAAATGAAAAGTTAGATATAATTCCTTTACAAAGATCGTATCATTAGAGTGAGGATAAATAGAAGAAATAATTATGTGTGAATAATATAAATCTAAAAAATATAACTTTATATTAATTATTAAATTATAATAGGTAATTTACATGTATTCTTGTATAAACATAACCAATGACAGAGATGTTAAACTCAGTAAATGAAAATCGAGTTAAAATTTACCTTACCTTAGTTCTGATACTCTCTGTACATGTCTGAAACTCCATTATAATGGTTTTAATCATATTATGAAATTAAAAAAGAATCATAATAATATTTATTATATCATATATTATTCATTTATGACTATATATTACCCTTTTATTAATAATTTCCATGTTAAATCAACATTTTAGGAAATAATCTCTTTGTTTATCATACATGTTATGACTTGTTATTCTTGACAGTATTTCATAGATCGTGAATTAATTAATTGCAGAATAAAAAAATTATTTTTTATCATATTTATTCAGAATATAAATTTATACTATATATAGATAAATTAAATGTAATACACCATTCATGAAGGTGGTAGGTCGTACGTACGCATGAACATTGTTTCTGTTTTATCGCATTGAAATGAAGAAAATAAAAAACTTATATGTATATAAATATAAATTATTACAGTAGTATTAATATGTAATATATTTCATAAATATTCATCATATATATTTTTATAAACATTTTTGAATAGTTAACTTAGAAGATGAATCTCATCACGTTGTGGAGACGGTAAGCCGTACGTACGCAAGAGCGATGGTATCATTACATAATGGTAAAAGGTAAGAAATTGGGTGAGATATGAATTATATAGAAAAAATATAATTTAATATTTATTATTTACATCCTTTATATTCATTTTATACCAATCTAAATAAAATAATGTAGAATGATAAATTAAACCAATGCGTGGAGATGGGAAGACGTACGTACGCACACGTAGTGATATTGTTATTCATATAATGGGTAAAATAATTAATATGGTTCTAAAATAATCCTAATAAAATCTAATAATTTATATGATATGGTATTTTCTACTTAATTATGTAAAAAATATAGGAATATGAAGTATAAAATAAAATAAATTGAATTGAATTGGTAAAATAATTACGTCTTCTTCGAGTATCTCCTTTTTATTTGCACAAAGGGACATCTTAGGTTGACATTATGCCCGAATTATGGCCTCTAGAATTATGTTATTGAAATTGGGAGAGAAAATGGCCATGGTTTGTTTGGGAAAAAGGGTTTTAAATGTGTGAATAAGATAGAAGGATATGTTTCCGTATATAAGAGAGGGGAGGGTCACTTTTGGAAACACCAAAACTATGAATTTTATATAAATTAATTTTCAATTTAAAATAAAACTAATGGGATTTATTTCTAGGATAATATGAATATAGAAATAAATCCTCTCAACCAATACATTTTAGATAGGGTTAGGTCAAAAAATTAAACTTATCTTTTGTGTTTAACCATTAGTTTTATAGTTTAACTCTTACCGTGTCTACTTTTCATTTTTACACTGTAGGGTTAATATAGCTACTCTAAAATGCCAAAACAACACCAAAAGGATAATTTAAGAAATATTTAACACTATAAAATTTAGTTATCAGAACCATATATTTTAATGAATTTTACATAATTTAATAAAATAATATTTATTTTAAAATCTCAATTATGTCAGTTTTGAAACTATTTAATACATGATTTTTGTTAAAGTCATAAGAAAATGATTAATTCCATAAAAAATTAAATAAATTATCCATAACATGTAAATTTAATCCAAAAAATTCCTGTATAGAATCAAATATTTCAAATTATATTTATTTTAATATTTTTGATATCATTTAATTGATATTTATTTTAATAAGTCAATTTATCCATCATCATTGTGTCACCATTTAATTTAATAATTTTTTCCTAAAATTATAAATAAATTAAAATTATTTATATAAAAATTATATATTTCTAAATTCTATTTATAGTCAACCATAAAACGTATATAATCTCATATTAAAAGTTAAATACTTATTAAAAGTTGAATATGACATTTTTATCTCTTCTTTAAATAAAATATAATAAATGTCCTAATCTTACACAAGCATCGTAAAAGGATCATATTTTATAACTAAGGTTTATTATGTTCGAAAAATGCTTATCTAATGAAATTAAGACAAGTATTAGGGTAATTTTATATTTTTATAATATTATTTTTATCATTAGTTTCTTTATTTACCTTTATCTGTGGTAAATAAAATTAAAAAGTTACAATTATAAAATAACACATTTTGATCCGATTAGACCACATTATTCTTACTTAGTACAAAAATTTATGTCAGTTTTTTGAAAATTCAATTCAAAAAAGTGGTAAAATTATGTTTAATGCTTATGTCGGAGATGTGGCTAGAAGGCGGGTAAAAGAGACGTTAAAAAGTACAATAATTTTTTATGTCTAATTTTATTAAAAAAATTATTCCAATGAATTAAATTGGGATAATATATATTATTTATCTGTTGATATTTTTAAATATATTTTAGGTAAAACAATTATTAAAATGAAAAAATATATTTTTAAACAATAATGTAGTATTTTAAACTATTTATCAAAAATTGCTATTTTTAAAGAAATTACCAAAAAAATTTCCTAAGATAATTTTGATATTATGAATTAGAAAATTAATTTTATTTTGATAAATGAAATTTATAAATTTTCAAATGTGGATATAACTATTCATAACTTCTTTTTAAATGTAATGTTTAGTATATCATGGTACGCTCGAACTTGGTGTTCTGTACAACATAAGCTATTGAAGAAAATTAACCTTTTAAGAATAGGCATACTATAAAATCTTAAGGTGTTACATTCTACCCACCTTCATTAAATTTCATCCACACAATTGTACGTCAATATTTTAAACTATGGGTTTGATATTTCAAAATATCTTCATTGAAATCCGACATCATAAAATAGATTAATGAGACCCCCATTTTAAATAAATAAAGGGTAGTATGAAGGTCACTAGAGATAAAACATAATAGGATTACCTATATAAAAATGGATGTGAAAGTTAAATATTTCCACCATGTTCTGATGGAGGGTTATTGATAACATGGTTAATAAAATGTTAACAATCACAAATCTAGAAGTTCGTGATGATCTAAGGGATTATTTGATTATTTAGAAAAGAAAATACTAGGATTTGTTTTGGTTTTATGATATTTTCCATAGAGTTGAATAATTCATTTACTTCATAGACTAAGAACATAATGAAACGTACCCACTTACATAACAAGTAGATTTTCCTCCTTCAATCAATTTCCACCACAAAACCATCTCTTCCTCCAAACGATGAGTGTTCAAGATGAATTTTTCATGCTTGAAGAACTGGATTCAACTTTTAGAGAATCTAATAATCCACAAAATATTAACCATCAATATCTACTATCTTTAGTCACTCACCAATACGAAAATGTTTGTATAACATAAGATAATTCCTAAAGAGAATCTCTTAAATTTTTTAGTAAAACCCCAAAGTTCATCATTCACCATTCAACAAATAACTATCCTTGAAATTACTCATAATAATCAAAACTAATATTGGAACCCTAAATTCAAAAGTATTTGATCACACAGTCTTCCAGGATAAATTTTAACATTTATCTCTAAATAATATATGTCACTCTTAATGTCCTATTCAAAAAAGTAATTAACCTAATCACATTTTTTCCAGGATAGGTTAACCATTTCCATAAAAAACACAAATCACCATTAGTATATTGTAAAATCATATATTCATCCCAAATAAAATTCAACCATTACTCCACAAATAAAATTTGATAGTATTCTATTTACATTAATTATATAAAGTTCCCAAAATAGTGAAGTCTTCCAAAAATAACAATTGTCACTTAACTCCCAAATCACTTTCCAATACCAAGTATATATATTCCATAAAACATAAGTGCCTAAAATCAACTTATTCTTAATCCATCAACTCATTTAACTAAAAATAAAAATTTATACTTACTACAGACTTCATGTAGTCCAGTGGTAAGTGATAAAACCTTGTCGCCCTTTGGTTTTCAGTTCAATTCCCACAGACTTCTCTGACACGATAGGTTTTTCACCTTCCATGTGTGTTTTCCTTTTTTTAAAACTATATAATTCTTATAACATTACCAAAATGAGATAAAATTTTCAAAATAAACATAACATATTTTAACCTAAATGTTTTTTCCAGGCCTTTATTTTTCATCCCAAAATGTTATATTCCAAAATTACCTCAAAAGAAAAAATAAAATAAACCGTAAAGGTTATTTATAATTTTAAATTTATGTACACACAAGAAAATATAATTCTTCCTAGAATAACAATTTCACATAATGAACGTCATGGTTACACATACCAAAAAATTCTTCTAATGTCATCTCATCATCAAAGGATCATTAATACCTTTAAAAATTTTATCATATATTTATTTACTTATAGTTCGTTACTTGAACTAGAGGTTATCCTATAAAATAAGTCATTGAGTTGGATAATTATAATCTCCCATAAATTTACAGAAAATGCATAAAAATGGATTCTTAGGATCATTTTAATTTTCATCCATTTTACTCTTCACTTTCCATCATAAATTCTTTTCTTTATGTCCTTCTTTCACAAACAAAAAATAATTTCATTATTAAATTGAGACACCTTCCTAAGTTTCTCCTTCTACATTTCTTTCATGATAGAAATTGATCTATTTTTATCCACGGTCTCCACCAATGGAACCCTTAGAATGCCCTTCCTTCATTTTCATTAGTAATTTTAGGATTTGGTTAATGTATATTTGGTTAATAATATTTTTTGAACAATTATTAGGCATGAACATAATATCTTTTACACCTATCTACATTCCATTTTGTTTCTCACTTCCACCACCTTGTCCATCTCGTTCAATGTTAATATCACTTTTTTGGGACCCAACCATTAACTATAACCAAAAAGCATGGTGTGAGTAACAGTAGCTATAAAATCATTTAAATAATATAATGACACCTTATTTTAAATATAAAACACCGTAGGTTTAACCACTCTTATTGATTATCATCTTATATTAAAATCCTTCACATTGGTTTGTAAAGATAATAGAAATTATCCTATGCATATCCCTGGGAAGTGTCAAACAAGATACCTAGTAAGACATATTTTTGTGTACCATGTTACTCAAAGTTAGGCCCAAGACACCTGGTTAGAGTTTTCACCCCTATATACATTTGTTCTAGTACAACATCCACTTGTAGTATCCATAATGAGATGTATTTGTTAGTAATACACACATAATATCTAACTTACCAAAATACTATAATGTTCTTCTATACATATCCTCAAAGTAAATATTAGGTCTTTGTTTCCTAATATATGTTCTCGAAATCTATTTTCCAAGGTTTTTGATAAACTTCCTCTAATAAAAACTATAACACCAGGACACAGATGCCTAGATATTGAACATTATTTTAATACCTTGCCATAATTACAAGGAATAAAATCATGAAGCACCGATCAGTTTCATAATCTTGTAAAATATACTACACACATGAACATTATATTAAACTAAAAAATATAACATTTAACATATATAATTATTTGATAACTCCCTTAGTCTACAATATAAACCTTGAATATCAATCATAAAACACTTTTTGGCATCCTAGGAAAATAAAACATAAGAAAGGGGTGAGCTTAGATTCTCAGTAAGGATAAAAAATATAGTACAATCTTTCATAAATAAATGTAAACTTTTAAGGAAAGGTATAAAACTAAGAAACAAGACATTTAAAAAAATATTGAGCATAATATTATAAGAATAATAAAATAATTTCATTTAAACATTCACATGGTTATTCTACAAGTGGAATAATCACATGTAAATAAATATATAATCTCATAATGAGGGAATGCATAATTATAGAAATCATAACCACACTGTCAAGTCCTTGTTCGAAGACCATACATAAATAGGTAAGATGTTAATTAAAACCCAAAATAATTTGTCTCATAAGAACTACTGATGGATAATAGTCCTTTAATTAACATATCCCCAACCCATAGGGCTTTCATTAATTGTTCCCCAACCCATTACTTACTATGTCCAATGCGCTATTCTTATTAAAGGGTTTAAAATTAACCAAAATAAACATTTGTATTAAAACTAGTATACAAAATTTTAATTCTTTAACATTAAACCATTAATGGTATCAAAACAGCACCCCCACTCTCAAAAATATCATAAACTATTCAATACAATGTGGTAGATTGTATCATAAGAAAATAACTTCAAATAAACATAAAATACGACAAAGGATTTTGACATATATGAAAATAATAAAATCATTAAAAATATTTTGAGACATTTATCCACTTTTCATTGAAATCATTTATTCAAAAGAAACATACTTATAAAATACATTTAAAAAGATATTTTTGAATAAAATTGTCCCATAACACATTGAAAATTTTGAAAGGATTTAACATTTTAAAACAATCATGCCCATATAAAAAAAATCCTTAAATATATTTTAAATCATGGACATTAATGAGAATGATTTAGAAGAATAAATCTTGAAAAATTTTAAAAAGGTGTTTTAGTTAAATAGTCACTTACATAAAACCTTAAAAATAATCCTTTTTCAATTTTCTTTATTAACAAAAAAATAGAAATAAATTTATTTTATTTTCCTTCTAAATCCATAAAAATAGTTATATAGAATAGGATAAAGAATACTAAAATAGAGAAATGACGAATTCTTTAATCATTCAAAGCAACCATACCATATTGAAAATTTAAATAATAATCCCAATATCATCAAATTTATATTTAAATACCATGATGTTAAATTTATTCATTATATTAAATATAATAAAGTATGTACATACACCACATAGAAGAAATAGGTGGTGAACATGGCTTATTTCTCAGGAAAATTAAAAGTGAGATGGAATTACCTTACAAAGAAAGTATCATTAGTGTATGGATAAATCAATGAAATAATTATATGTGACAAATAAAATTAAACCAAATATAAGTGGATATTTGGTATAAAATAATTTGAGGTCATTAACATATATTATTAGAAGAACATAACCAATGACATATATGTATAACTCAATGAATGGAAATTATGTTGTTATTTCTCTTACCTCAGGTCTTATATTCTTCATACATGTTTGAAACTCCAATATAATGGTTTTAAAGATATTATTAACTTATTATATAATAATAATAATATTTATAATGTCATATATGATTCATTTATGACTTTATATTATCTTTTTATTAATAATTTCCATGTTAAACCAACATTGTGGGTTATAATGGATTTGTTTATCATACGTGTTTTGACTTGTTATTCTTCATCGTATTACTTAGATCATGATTTAATTACTTCAAAAATGTAAAACCTAATTTATATTTCATGTATATTTAGTATATAAATGTTTATAATATATATTAAATAAATTAAATACACTGTCCATGGAGACGGTAGGCCGTACGTACGCCTGAACGATGTTTCTATTATATCGTATTGAATAGAATAAAGTAAATGATATATATATATATATATTATTCCTATAGTATTATTATTTTATATATTTTATACTTACTCATTACATATATTTTTATAAACATTCTTGAATGATTAATATGAAAGATGAATCTCATCACATCGTGGTAATGGTAGGTCGTACGTACGCATGAGCAATAGTATCATTCTGTAATGGTGAAGGGGTAATTTATTGGATAAATTATGAATTATATATAAATAATATAATTTTGTATTTATTATTTAAATACATTATATTCATTTTTATACCTATCGAAATAATGTAGTGTTGAATAAAAAATTACACCAAGACATGGAGACGGTAAGCCGTACAAACACACACACACACACGGTGATATTGTTATTCGTAGGATGGATAAAAGGAGGAATATAGTTGTAACATAATAATAATAACATATTTTAATGTAAATTATATATGATTTATTACTTTATTTCGGAAACAACATAAGAAGGGAAAGTAGAAGATTAAAAGAAAATGAATTTAATTGGTAAAATAATTATGTCTTCTTCAAGTATGTCCTTTTTATTTTAACAGAGAGACTTATTTTGTAGGATTTATTCATAAAGTATGGACTCTA
The DNA here is from genome assembly GCA_963277665.1 of Viscum album. NCBI lineage: Eukaryota > Viridiplantae > Streptophyta > Magnoliopsida > Santalales > Viscaceae > Viscum > Viscum album. Next base: position 442,716,925 of record OY728138.1, read on the forward strand.
GGATGATTTGAGGGATGTTTGGATTGGAAATTTTCTGGGTTTTTCTAATCAAAACTGTTTTATAGGTGTCAATAAAAGAGAAATATACGCTCCCTTTCTTAAGAGAGGAGTGAGGCACTTTTGGAAACTCAAAAACAATTAATTTAATATAAATTAGTTTTCTAATTAAAATAACTTTAAAGTGAGTTATTTATATTATAATATGATCATCGATCTAAATAATCTAGAATAAAATTAGACCATTTTAGGTCATAAAATTAACCTTATCTTTTGGGTTTGACCCTTAGTTAAACATTTTAACTCTTACCAAGTCTAACTGTCTTTTTACACTATAGGGTTAATATAATGACAATAAATTACCAATAAAAATCCAAATTGGGTAATTTATTAAATATTTAACACTATTAATGTTATTTGGATGAACCTTATATTTTTATGACTTTTATATCATTTAATAAATTAATATATATTTTTAAATTTTATTTATGTCAATTTTGACACTATTTAATACAAGATTTTTGCTAAAGTCAAAAAAAATTGATTCCTTAAAATAAATTTGAACTCATCTATAACATTTAAATCTAATCCAATTTTGTTTCAATGGAATCAAATATTTTGAATTATATTTATTTTAATATTAGTAATATCATTTAATTGATTTTTCTTTTAGTAAATCATATACTTCTTCTTCGTTGTGTCCCCATTTAGTTATAAAATTTAATTTAAAGAATTATAAATAAATTACCATTATGTAGATAAACATTTTATATTTCTAGATAATATATATAGTTGACCATAACACCTATATAAATCCATATTAAAAATGATAAAGTTATTAAAATTTGAATATGAAATGTTTAACTCTTCTTTAAATAAAAACATATAAACATCTTAATCTAATATATGTGGACTAAAAAGGATCATATTTTCAAAATAAGGTTTATTTGGGAAAAAAGACTTATAAAATAAAATTAAAATTATTTTTAGTGTAATTTTACACTATTACAGTAATGTTTTGACCTTTAATTACCCGATTTACCGTTAACCGAAGTAAATTATATTCAAAACTACTTAAAACAAACTAATTTGATCATATTAGACCATATATTTCTTACTAATTACAAAAATGTATTTCCATTCTTTTAAATTCATTTTATAGAAGTGCTAAAATTATGTTTGATGTTAATCCAACAGATATGGCTAGAAGGTGATTAAAAGAGACGTTCAAAAGTTCAATAATTTTTCATATATAATTATATTATAAAAATTATTCCAATTAAATAAATTATTTTAATATGTGTATTATTTATATATTGTTAATTTAAAATAAATTTAATAGAAAAATTATAATTTCAATGAAAAATTCGATTTTTAAAAAATAATGAAGTATTTGTCACTATTCATAAAAAATTTGAATTTTTTAGAAAATTAACAAAATTTCACCCTACTCTAGTATTGAAATTTCGAATTCAAAATTGAATTCTATTTTGAAAAAATAAAATAAAATTTAAAAATTTAAAAATGTGGTTATAACTATTCATAGACTCTTTTTAAAGGGACAGTTTATATAATGGTACGCTCAAACTCAGTGTTGAGTACAAGCTATTAAGAAAACTAAATTTATTTAAGAATAGATATAATATAAAATTTTGGGGTTTAACACATTCCTTATAATCAATATTGTAAGATTGAACTTAATCCATAGATAATTTCAAAGAGAAAATATCATGGAAAAATAATAACTCAATCTGAATGAGGAAAGTTCATAATTATTGGACATCATATTTCCTAAATACATGATACATTTACCATAAATATCTTTCACAGGATGATTTATAACATACTTGGTAAAAACACTTCTGATTGGCCCAAAGATTCCTCTCATGATACTACCGATTCATCAAGGGGCTATATATAACCTGGCCCCACTAATGTCTTCCATTTCCAAAGAATTCATAATATATACAATAATTTTTTTTAATTCAGGAAAAATGTTCTTTATCAAATATCTGTATTGAGAAAAAAATATAGATTTATCAATATTTTCCAAGCTAATATAATATATTTAAAAGTGTACACTATATGTAAAAATGGTATACGATTTAGGAAATAACTACACTCGTCACATAAAAGTATTGATATTTAAAATAAATTTAATGTATAATGGAAAATGGTCATAATTAATTTATTATTTCAATAGAAAGTTAACAATCAAAAATGAAAGTGAGATTACAATGATAACTGTTACCACATAGTAAATTTCAGGTTAAAACCCTTGGATGAGATAATTAAACATGAAACATAAAATACAACAATGTATGAGTGAATCATCATATTAAATGACAAATGAGAAGTATATACACAACACTAATGTTAATTATTTCATAAAAATAAATACGTCTCAATTGAATGTAAATTGAGATGAAACCCCTTACCTTACACATCCTTTTGGTTGACCAATATTTAACCAGGTATATCATTGTTTTAAAAATTACATTAACAAATAAATGAACCATAATCATATTTATACTATCATATATTATCTTCTTATATTATCTTAGTACATGTTTGTTAATAATCATTCATTATTTTCTCTTTTTGGGTTTTATTTTACTAGTTTTTCAAGTACATTTTGATTTTTTATTTTTTATTCTTCTAAAATCAATCATTATATAATGAAATCCAAAATTTTAACCATCATGTAAATATCAAATATATTGTGTATATATTTACTTATATTAATCCACACTTTTTAGTGACAAGAGATGAAATACATCGTTAATAGAGACGATGGGTCATACATACGCTAGAATACTGCTCCATTTATTATCTTATTAGAAGAAACAAGATTAAAATATACATATTTATAATATAATAATATTATATTATTTATTTCATATATATCACAAATTTTTATTAAACCCATCCTTAATACATTCCATTTAAATAATTAGAGAATCACATCGATTTGAGGAGGCGGTAGTCCACACATATACAAAAGATGTAATTGTATTCCCTCAAAATGGAAATCATGAATCTATGTGCTGTATAATAATTAATGAATCATAATAAAATTATAAATATCATAAATATATATATATATATCATATATAATGTATCATCATTAAATTTTTGTGATTTTTTCTCATTACATGGAATTATTTCGAGGCTGCAAAATTCAACGGCACATGATTCTAAGGTCTAGAGAGCATGTAATGGAATTTTAATATTATTTAAGGGACATTCAATAAACATAAAAGTGGAATATTTTATCTTTTGAACTGGTGCTCTGATAAAAAATCCAAGGGAATCGTTGAATTCAGAACGTCCGGATTCACCTAGAAATGATTTAACTTCGACCGGTAAGGGCCGAACAGAAAAGTTATTTTTTGGACTTTTTGAGTAAAATAATAAAATAATTTAAAGAAATTATTTTATTTCTTTCTCACTGTTTGGTGGTAGATGACGATACTACGGGGAAGTGATGAGGTGGCAATGAGGAATATTAATGGAGGACCAATAATGGCTCATTGCAACCGTGACACAATTTCCTTAATGGATCATTGAATGTGGTTCATTAAATGAGATTAATTTAATGAGAATTATTAAGGGGATGAATATCACTGCACTTTTGGTTTTTATTGAATAATATAACATGTGGAGTTTGGGAATTAAAATTGGAGGATTCTCTAAAAAACTCTAGACAATATCCTCCCCAATGAAGAATGACAAACACCAGTGGGATCTTCATCGTCTTCGATGCACCTCAAAGAACAGAGTGGGATGTGACGACGTCGACGCCCTATACACTAAAGGATGAACGCTTGAGAATAAAGCATCAACAATGATGGGGTTATTTGATTTTAAAGATTCCTCATTGTTATTTCAAAATGAAAAATGTGGATTAACCCAAGAACAGGATAGTCAGCAGACCGAGTATTCTTACAGGAGGATCACTTCTTTGGGGTCTCTTTATATAGTATTGAATTATATTGTTGTTCTAATTAAAGTCCCCAGACCTCCCTTGTCTGTATAATTCTAACATGGAGGGCATGGGCCAACACAAACAAGGCCCGAGCCCCTCTTCTGTGGGTGTTCTTCGTGGCCAAACTATCGAATCAATAACAATACAGATTTGATACCTTCACTATGGAGAAAACGTTCCCCAGAGAACACTGGCGTGAGCGGTGCAAAGAAATGACCACCTGTGTGGACCTGGTGGTGTGAGAAAGAGTCTGCCAATGCACCGACATCGGCAACAGGGGTAGGTGGATGCTAGCCACAACAACACACCAGAGGAATTTCCACAGCGAGCATGGGCCGCAGCACAGTGGAAGAAGCTGTTGGCTGGGTTGTCGGCTGAATTTGGTGGACGTGGTTGATCGACGACATTGGATTGTTGTAGATAAAGAATCGTGTCTCGCCCCACATGACGGGCCACGTTCGCTCCACTATGGAAGAGGAGGAGCCCCATGGTGACCTGTGGGATGATGGCGGTAGACAGGATGCGAAATCTGGTTATGTATAGTGAGGTAAATCAGGCATGGTGCGAACTGTCCATCGGGCAGGACTCACGAGTCACTAGGCCGGACCCATACCCAGCGGGCTGTACCTGTATCGGCAGGCTAGACATGCGCCCTTCGGGTCAGGCCTGACAAGACCGAGTCGCAAGGTTACCCGGCAGGCTGGACCCTTGGCCAAATTGGGCCGGGTCCAACGAGGCCCATTGGCTAGACCGGATCAGACCAACCTAGAGCTAAAACTGTTTAGGTCAAGTCGATAGATCTAAAACTTGAGTATGTGGGACCCTCGGGCCGGGTCTGTCTGACCGGGTCGGATCGGGCCCCATTGAAATCGGTCCCCTAGTTACTAAAATGCCCATATCCTGTAAACTGCACATTCGATTGATGATCCTTTTATGGAGTTGGGACCCTCTCGACGATGCATATCTTTTGGCAAGCTCTATGGTGACATTCATGGATGTTAATATGTGACTAAGGGATTTTGGAGCTGTTCTCCCAGGAGCACTATGTACGGAACCCTGTCGTTGGCTGATACCTGAGGACCGTTGTCTTCCGACTCTGTATAACTCGACCATGGCCTGGTGAGAAGCACTTCTCTATGACATTTCCGACCCATGGTGCATGATGGGGAGGTGTACCTATGCAGTCCAAGGTTAGTGGGAATAAATTCTTCATGACTTGGAAGGCCCACTGTACTTATAAGAGGAGGAGTTGTCCAACAACCAAGGTGTTTTATGATGCGATTTATGATTCTACTGCTATTACCCTAAAATATACCTAGTGTGGTCTATCATGTGTTTTGTTATTTTCATTGATTAATTTTAGTGTGGTCTTTCCTATTAGTCTTGGTGTCCCTACTGTGTATTTTGTTACTTGCCCCTGCACGGGATTCTCCCACACGTTTTGTGTCTGGTGTAGATGATCGACATTTCGACAGGGGTGCTCAGGGAGACGGGACATACGGAAGCTACGATGATGAACTTGGTGAGCAAGGATCCAGTGGGTCCTAATAGTACTAGGTAGACATGACATACTACTTCGGCTCACAGTAGCTCCAAAACTCTCACAATTAGGTGGGGTTTTTTGCAGATGGACTTCTTTGTTTCCTTTTTGTACTAACTTTTTTTAGTTCTTTGTTGGGTGTGTATTCTAGACCACTTACTTTCAATTGTACTTGCACTCATCAATGTTTTAGTGGTACTTGTTTCCCATTTTAAGTGTCTTGGAATGTGGTAGGGTGTGTGTGTCTATAAAGGTACTTAGGAAAAGGCCTCCCAAATGTAGGTTGATGCCTTCGGCACTAGTCGCTAACCCCTAGCCTTTAGGAGGCTGGCTTCGGGTAGTCACGACACGAGCCTCGGGGGTAGGGTAATTAAATAGTTTTAACAAATGGAGGTTGAACCTACCACAAATACCTGGAGTCTATTGTTTTATTTTAGGGAAACAGTGTTATGTGTTGCGAGTTCTACATTCCAAACCAGGGATTCCAGTTTTGGTGTAGAGGCTGACATATCCATACTCTAGAGTCTTGAATTCTGTTTTCTGATCAATACATGAAAACATTGGTTGCATAACTATCTCCTTATACTCCTTTGAATAAAATTCATCTCATTAGGTATATCCATTGAAACATGGTACATCTTGATCTATCTGAATATGCCACTGGTTGGATGACCAGGTAGGATAATAATACGTGGTCATGTGGATAGCCCACCTAGTGACGAGGCGTCTATTCAGGGACCAGTTCTATTGATGGCCCCATAGGGTGGTGAACCAGTTCTACAACCACTATATAGTCAGCATCTACTTCCGGAAGGTTCTGTAGAGGACACTCATAGGCTCGGTTCCCTAAATGAGTTTCAGAGATAGAGACCTCCCATGTTCCGGGCAGAGACAGATCCTCAGGTCGCTGAGTAATTTCTTGAGGTAGTGAAACTAGTCTTCTACATAGTGAGGATAGTACCTGAAAAAATAGAGATATTTTCAGCGATCCTTCTGCATGTTTTGACAGGGAGATGGTGGATCTTGACCACCCAGATGCACGATGAGAAAACCATCACCTGGGCATACATCGAGTGCCATTTTCAAGAGGAATTTTTCCCTGTGACCATGCACTGTAGGCATATTCAAGAGCTGCTTCACCTACTGCAGGGTAGTATGAGGGTGGATGAGTACTCAACGAGGTTCATTGAGATTTCTTGATACTCCATAGGCATAGTGTGAGACCCTTTATTTAGGTTTTGATCCATTGAGAGGGGACTCAGGAGAGAGATCAGAGCATCAGTGTTGTCTTTTATCATCCCTACATAGGCTGGGGTGAAAGAGAGTGCCCTTCTTGTGAAGAGTTTCTTGGAAGATCAGGCAGTGATAGCTAGAGTTTCCAGTAAACCCAATGTGGTAGAGACTTTGGTAGGCAGCAGACAACAGGCACGGGGGCCCAAGCGGGCCAGGTATTTCAAAGGACGACCCCATGACTCAAGGTCAGTGGTGCGAGGTTCCCAGAACAATGGGTGTCAGCCGAGAACTAGGATTTTCTACTATTTCGGAGGACAAGGTCACACGGTTCATTACTTCTTGACCCGCTGTACAGATGACTAGATGAAGATTGAGGACCCACCAAGACAATGAAAGTGGTTTGAGTAAGAAGGTCCTTAGGGCTGTGGACATGGAAGGGGAGTAGGTCGAGTAGCTGGCAATGGGTGGTTGTATATGATGTTACCACCACCACCCCCAGGTCATCCACCCTGACCTTAGGGATTAGGTGGATAGGGGCGAGCACAACTTCAAGAAGCTAAGGATTATAACCACGGAGCTCTAGAGGTGATCTAAGGTACAATATTTATCTTCTAAACTCTAATTGTAGTACATATAGACACAGGTTCTAGTCACTCCTTCCTTTCCATGGATCAAGTTTAGAGCTTGTACATTCCAGTGGATTTGCTGGCTTGATCTTTACAGCTAGAGACTCCTACACTAGGGAATTAAACTATTACTCACAGGTTACGACAGTGTGTGTTTACTCTAGGAGGTGAGAGCTTCACCTAGAATCTCTTATTAGCGATGTTGAGGCCTTACGATGCCATCTTGGGTATAGACAGTTTATCAATAATCCATACTCAGATCCATTATTTTAGGCGTACAATGTGGGGTATCCCATGATATAGGACTGTATTTTCCTTCACTATTCTGAATGAAACCCTTGCAGCATAGGATAACCTCTCTCAAAGGAGGGTACAACCGATCACTCACCGGTTTCCTAGCCTCACCGTCGGTGCAGTGTAAGAGAGGATTCCAAGCTTCCCTATAGTGGTGGATGAGTACGAGGATATTTTTCTTGAGGATTTTCCAGGACTACCTCCTCATAGGGAGGTAGAATTCTTCATCGACCTATACCCTTAGATGGCACCGATATCTACACTGGAAAATCGGATGGCTCCCCCAGAGCTCCGCGAGTTGAGAGTACAACTGGAGGACATGTAGGAGAAGGGGTTCGTAAGGCACTGTGTTTCACCATGGGTAGCCCCGGTGCTTTTTTCCAAGAAGGAAGATGTGAGTTTGAGGTTGGTCAAGTACTTCCGACACATGAACCAAGTGACCTTGAAGAACAAGTATCCACAACCAAGAATTTATGACTTCTGCAACCAGCAGAATGGGGTAAAGTAGTTCTCAAAAATAGATTGTATATTTGGCTATCACAAGCTTTGGGTGTGGGATAAGGATGTACCGAAAACATCCTTTAAGTTCCAATATGATCACTATGAGTTCCTAGTGATGCCTTTCGGGGTGAAAAAATCCCCAGAATTGTTCATGGGCCACATGAACATGATCTTCTAAGCTTACCTTGACCGATTCATCTTGATATTCATTGATGACATCTTGGTGTACTCAAAGCCTGAGGTGTATCATGCTACACAACTACGGATAATCTTGGCTACACTCTGAGAGCACCAGATTTATGGAAAGCTCTTGAAATGTCAGTTTATGATTCGGGAAGTCCACATTATTGGACATGTCATCTTGGAGGCTGGTGTTGCTATGGATCTAGTGAAGATAGTGGCAGTTCGTTCTTGGGAGACAACTAGGAGCGTGATGAAAAGAGTTAGAAGCTATGGTATTTTCCATGAAGATATGGAAACACTATTTGATGAGTGAATGGTTATAGTTTACTCCCACCACAAGAGTCTCCGGTATATCATCTCCCAGAAGGAATTGAACCCGAGACAGTGGTTATGACTTAAGTTATTCTAGTACTATGTATTTGAGATAGTATATACTAATAGAAAGGGGGATGTGGAGGCAGACACGCTCAGCAGGAGGGCTGGGTTGCAACTGTTGAATGAGGCAATGAAGTAGTTAGACACAATGCAGTTTTCCTTTTTGGATGATGATGGAGGAGTTTACATTCATTAGATAACTATTAGTCACCCACTTTGATAGCAGGTATGGGAGGCACGATTGGTGGATGTTGATTGCAAGGCCTTACATTCTCTGTTATCATTATGACAGACTCCTAATGGATTTTTGATTAGTGGGGAGCACGTCATTCTTTTAAGAGGGAACACCTTAGTAACAGTGGAGTTGCAGGAGGAGGTGTTGAGTGAGTTTCATACATCTCCCTTGGCGGTTCATCCTAGAGTGGAAAAGGTGTACCAGGACCTCCGACGTAAGTACTTGTTTCTAGGGATGATGAAATTGGAGGCTGTGTTCATTTCACGATGCCTCACTTATCTGCAAGTGAAGGCCAAGCATTAGGTTTCAGTAGGCCTAGCCCAGCCACATGAGGTACCAGAGTGGAATTGGGTTGGTATATCCATGAAATTTGTGATGGGGTGACCACATACATCTAGGGGTCGTGATTCCATATGAGTGATCATTGACTGACTCACTAAGTTGGCTCAATTTCTACCGATCTGGGAGCAGGGACCGGTAGAGGGCTTGAGAAACCTATATGTCTTGGAAATTGTGTGGATTTATGGGGTTGCATTAATGATAATCTCAGATCGTGACACTTGATTTACATCCCAGCTATGGAAATAATTATTGGAGGTGTTCAGGACACAACTGCGCTTGAGCCCATCTTTTCACCACTAGGCGGATGGTTAGATGGAGCGGACCATACAGAGTTTTGAGGACTTGATTCATGCTTGTGTCTTGGACTTTGGTCATAGTTGGGAGGACCTGCTTCCATTGGTGGAGTTTCCATACAAAAACAGCTATTACTCCACCATTTTCTTGACAACCTTTTAGACCTTTCATGGGTGGCCTTTCCGATCACCCCTATGCTGGACAGACCCAAGGAAGTCATCACTCATGGGTCCAGAGTTGGTACGAGCTACCAACGAGAAGGTTCAGATCATCTAGGAGCGGATGAGGACTACACAGAGAAGGCATAAGTCTTATGCTAATAGGAGACAAAGACCATTGGAGTTTTAAGAGGAAGATCATGTTTTCCTTCGGGTCTCACCCAGATGAGGATTACAGGGATTTGGTCAGGGCAGCATGCTATCTCCAAGGTTCATCAGACCTTTTAAGAAGCTAAACAGAGTTGGTGAGGTGGCATACCACCTAACCCTTCTCCCACAAATGCACCGGGTTCATGATGTTTTCCATGTGTCACACATAAGAAGGTACGTGCATGAGCCATCGCACGTCATCGACTGGGGTGAGTTGGACATTATTGATTGGGTGACGTTTGTGGAGTTTCTAGTAGAGATAGAGTATTTACGAGATCATCTCCTACGTGGGTGGTCAATTTCTCTAGTGCACGTCCGATGGAAGCTCTAGAATCACCCAGAGATAACATGGGAGTGGGAGGCCCAGATTTGTGCTCTGTACCCCCATCTTTTTGTTTAGTTGTTGTTTTGGATTTTGGGGACGTAAATCCATATGTTGTGGAGAATATAACATCTTGGATTTTTTTAATTATTTGGATTTTTTTCAAGACCATGAGATTAGATAACACATGATTCTGAGGTTTGGAGAGCCCGTAACGGAATTTGTAATTTTTTATGGTACATTCAGTAAACGTATGACCATGGTTTTCTATATTTTTAAACTGTGCTCAGATTGAAAATCTGTGGGCACCATTGAATTTGGGATGACGGGATTCACCTATAAATAACATATCTTTTTTCCAGTAAGGGCAGAGAAGAGAAGTTAGTTTTTAGACTCTTCAAGAAAAATAATAAACTAATTAAGGAAATTATTTTTTTATTTTCTCACTATTGGGTGGCTGATAGAGACTCTGTGGTGTAGCGATGAAGTGGAGACGAGTTGTATTAATAGAGAATAAATAATGGCTTGTTGAAACAAAGATGCTATTACATTAATGACTCATTAAATATGGATCATTAAATGAGGATAATTTAATTAGAATTATTAATGGGATCAGTGTCACTGCACTTTTTGATTTACTTAAATAATTGAACTTGGGATGTTTGGGAATTAAACATGGATGATTCTACGAAAAAACTCTAGCGAATATCCTTCCTAATGAAGGATGAAGAACACTAGAGGGATCTTCATAATCTTTGACACACCTCAAATAACGAAGCTGGAAGTGACAACATCAACTCTATGGACTCCCAAGGATGAATGCATTAGCATCGAATGTCAATGAGGAAGGGGTTATTCGATTTTTATGATTTCACATTATAATTTCAAAACGAAGAACGCAGATTAACACAAGAGCATGTTAATCTGTGGATCGTGCGTTCTTACAGGATGATGACTTCTTTGGGTTTTCCTTATCTGGGATTTAATTTTCAATGTTGTACGAATTAAAATCCTTGGTCCTCCATTTTCTATAAACTTTTAACGCTGAGGATGCAGGCCTACATGAATAAGGCTCGAGCCCCTCCATCGTGGATGTTATTCATGGAAAAAATCTTGAATCAATGATAAGATATATTTCAGACCTTCGTGGTGGAGAGAAAGTTCCCAAGAGAATGCAGGGGCATAAACCACGATGAACATACCACCGGTACGAATACGGTGGTCCATAGAAGAGTCTACCGGTGTGCCAGTGTCGGCGGCGACCACAGGCGGGTGGAGGCTCACCATGAAGGCACACAAAAGGAAGGGACACAGCGTAGTAGAAGAAGAAGCTGGCTGGGCTGGTAGCTTGAGGGGGCATTCACGACACTATGTCATGCCCCACGTGACTGGTTGCGGTCACTTGACCGTGACAGAGGAGGTTCCTCACTGCGACCGATGGGGTAATAAGGGCGGATGTGACACATCATCATGTCACGTTCAGTGAGGTGGACCAGTTGCCACTTTCGGTCTAGGTGGGGCCCATATCATCCAGCGGGCCGGACTCGTGCCGAAAGATTGGAGTCGCGCCCTTCAGGACAGATCAGACTTGACCGGGTCGATGGGCGACTTGAAGGGATGGACCCTCAGCCAAACACGGTCGGGTCCAGCGAGGCCCATTGGGCATGGCCCATTGGCCATACTAGAATAGACAGACCCAGACCCAAACCGGGTCAAGATGAGTTGATCATTCTTAAACCAGGGTATCTGGGACCTCCGATCCAGGTTGGTTGGGTTTGTTTGATAGGGTCAGTCCGAGCACCATCGCAACCAGACCCCTCGTTACTAAAACAATCGTATCTATAAAAATGATCGTCTAATTGATGTGTCCTTTAGGGAATTGGGACCCTCTCGATGATGCATATTTTTTGGCATGCTCTATGGTGACATTCAAGGATGTTTAGAATCAAGGAAGGGCTTGTGGAGCGGTTCTCTCGAGCACACTATGTACAAAACCCTATGGCTGACTGATACCTAAGGACTGTTGACTTTTGTATTTATATGACTCGACCATGTCTTAGTGGGAAGTAGTTCTCTATGACTTTGAAGTCCCACAATGGGAATCACTTTTCTATGACTTTGTAGGCCCACTGTACTCGATGAGGAGAAGTACCTCAGTTGGCCATAACTAATGGGAAGAAATTCTCTGTGACATTGAAGGCCCATGTTATGCGATGGAGAGTTGTAACTAAGTAGTCCAAGCTTAGTGGGAAACACTTATTCATTATTTTCGAGGAACACTTTACTAGTTAGAGGAGGAGTTTTTCAGCAGCCGAGGTGTTCAACAATGTGACTAATGATGATATTGTTACGACCCTAGAATATACCTGGTGTGAGTTGTCTTATGTTTCTTTCTTTACATTGTGGAATTATTTTGTGGTATTTTATTTTTGTTTTTTGGTCCCTAATGAGTACTGTGTTACAAATCCCTGCACGAGCTTCACCCGCACGTGTTCTGTCTAGTGCAGACGACCGACATTTCGATTGGGGTACTCGGGGAGATGGGATTGACAGATTTTACGATGGAGGACTTGGTCGCCTGGGACTATGTGGGGACCCGTAGGATTGGGCGGAAAAGACATAATACTTCATCTTCCAGTAGCTTCACTACTCTCATGCTCAGGTGGCGTTTTCTGTGGATGGCCTTCAGAGTTTCCATTTTGTACTTTCTATTTTCAGTTTATTGTTGGGTCTGTATTCTTTCCCACATACTTTTAGTTGTAATTTCACTCAACATTGTTTTTGTGGTAAATTTTCCCCCTTTCAGTGTGTTAGCATGTGGTTGGGTGTGTTTGTGCCTACAAATACTCATGAAAATGCCTCCCACTTGCAGGTTGATGCCATCAATGATAGTCTCCACCCCCTGGATTATGAGAGGCAGGCTTGGGGTAATCATGGCATGGTCTTTGGGGGATGGGTCATGACATATAAACTATGAATGCAACATTATTCCCAACCTTTATGGCTGGTAATGAAAAAATGAATGATATTGGTTGGCGAGGTGGTAGTTCACCGTACACACGAATAACGATTGCATATCATGTTTGATGGAAGTGTGTGATGTTTTAGGTAGTAATGTTAACAAAAAAATCAATATATATTTTAGATACTTTGTTTATTATTTATTAAATAAAAAAAATAAATAAAGTAATTTAATAATGAAATAAAATGAACACACAATTAGAAGAACATTACATATTTTTTTGAAATTCATCCTTATTTTTGCACTAAAAATTTAAAAGGATTAATTTATTACCAAATAATTATTTAAGGATGATGATAGGGATTTTTGGGAGTTATTTGGTTAGTTATTTAATGAGAGAAAGTTCTTGATATGTTTGAATAGAGGGGGAGAGGTGGTGGCCTTTTATAAGGGAGGTGAGTGGCAAACTTGTAAATTCCAAAATGATAATCACTATCGGGAGGTCTCTCTTACATAGTAATCCTCCAATTATGATTTTTTGATAAAATAGGGTATATTTTCCAAAAAATTCCAGAAAATGGATGTTGGGAAAGTTTCAAGGCCATTTGGACCTTGAAGATTATAGTTTAACCACTAAGTAAACTCATTTTAACCGCAATAATTTTAATTAATTTTAGTTAATTTCACTAATATTTTTTTATGAAACTAAGTCGAACTTACTAGAAATTATAAATTATTTTGGTGAATAATATCGAACTCATTTTTTCAAATTCAAATAAAAAAAGTGGCCTAAATTAATTTAAAACTAACCCTAAAGACGGGATGAGAAAATGAATTTTTGAAGTGAAAATGTTCAAACTTATGAAAGGTTTTTATATACTATATCAATATGAAATTGATTAAAATTAAATAATTTTATAAGTAGATGTTTAATTTTACTAATTAAAATTTAAATACATTTTAAAATATAATTTAACATTATAAATTATTTAGATTAAATGTTGAATTTCAATTGAAATTCAGTATTTTTCACTATTGAAAAAGAGTACTAAAAAATGTAACAAAAATTCCCCATTAGATAATCTGAAAATTCCACTTTCAAAAATGTTTTTTATTTTTTGAAAGAAAATTTATAAAATTTTCACACTTTAGTCTAAAAAATTCATTAATTGGAGGAAAAATACCTTTTGAACCAATACAACGTTTTATACATAAAATTAGATTTTTTCTTATCTTGTGCCTATAAAACATATTTGATGATTTTCAAAAAACATAGTTTAATATATATAATATAAATTTCATTAACATAATCCAATAATATTAATTAATTTAAATTATTAATATAAAACACCTTTTGCGCATTAAAACAATTTTTTATGAAAACATTTCCGTTATAATTTTTTTGTATATTAATTTCTAATTAATTGGTCAGAAATTAATTATATAAACACATAAGAAATATTTTCCAAATTTATTTAGTCATTTTTATACATGTCATTACAACTTTTAGTTTCATATTTAATTATAATATATTAATATTATATTTTATTTTGGTAAAACTCAGTCTTATGTGTAATACAAGTTATCGGAGGAACTTAGTATTGTGTGTAACACAAGACAACTTAGTGTTACATATATTATAAGCTAATATCTATATTGTCTTTAGCCTAATATTAACCTGTTGTTTCATATTAAAAAGTTTGTAACAAAATTATACTCAGTCTAAAATGATAAAATATTGTAATGTCTTGTGGTTTTACATTATCCCCAACTTAAATAAATTATGTCCTTGTAATGTGAACATGATCTTAGTAATAGATGGTTTGATATTTCAAAGTACTATTTTCAAAAAAATCATATCGTAAATATGATTAATAACACATATTATTGTAAAGAGAGAAAATGAAATGAGAATGACACAACAAAACTAGGATTTATAATTGGATAAAATTAGTGAAAACATGAATATAGAAGAGAAATATAACTATAATGTTCATATGGAGAGTGATAGAGAACATTTTTCACAATAAAGTAGGTGGTCTAGATAAGGATAATGACCATAACTCCACAACCCACATTGCTGTAAAAAGGTCATTGATATTATAAAAAATGATGATAATAGGACAACATTTTGGTTTCAGGATCGCTTTTCCAAGAATTTAGGAATTCTTTCACTCTAAGAATATAAGGAAATATAATTTTTTATCACATAAACACAATACTATCCTTTGGTTATGCCTTGAACTATTTCTTCTTTATTTCTAAGTACAAGTTGCATAATATGGTGATGTAGTAAATTAACCTATAATACCTCATCCAAATATAAAATTAAACCATTTAATAAATGGTTAAAATTTTCAAAATATTATGGTACAACACTTTATATGTAAGGTCACTGAATATTCAAAATGAACTGATCATTACTGTCTTATCAATATGAAGTATCTCTTTAATCATCACCTACCCAACACATGAACACCATCATCATGTATTCTCTTAAAACATGGAAAGGACATTAATTTCCATAAAACCTTATTAAAAACATGAGTTCTTACTAATTCCAAAAAATAAAAAATAGATTATTTGATAAATTCATTAAATCCAAAAATGTTGTGAACTCCCTCAATGATATCATAAACCACATTGTCAACAAATCATTTATTAGTTCCAAGGTAGTCAGTAATATCAAATTTACATTATTCATATCAATCATCTTCGTATCCAAAAATCCTTATCTCAACATCAAGAACATAATAATGATTTTATTTACCTCAATAATATATATTCAAAGAAGTTAACCTTATCATTGAATCATTTTTATTGTTCTTCAGTACTGATCAACATATTCTTTTAAATCCTCGATGAAAAATTACTGCAGTATAATAATTATTCATTCCATAATACATATAACTATGTATCATTGATAACATACTCTTACAAAATTATTAAAGGATCCAAATATAGGGAAAAATTAATCATTCCACATTAAATATACCAATATCCTAAGATTTACCTTGATCCCTTAGCTTCTTCTGAGGTATATTCTCTTGATTCTGGGGAAAACAAATTTCACAGTTCCCTATATCCATGTAGTTGTAACACTAAATATTATCCTTTTTATTTGCCTATTGAGATTATAATTTTTAGTGACAATTGTATATACACTAATAAGAATCTATCAATCCCTTAAAGAACATCCCATGGTGATTATGTCCACAATTATCACATGTGTGAAAATCATTATTTCCCTTCTTCCCTTTATCCATATTTTTTTCTGTCGTACTCTTATTCTTTTGAATCCATTTAGATATTTATGAGATAAAAACCTATTTCTATATCTTGATAGCAGAAAAAACAATTTCATCATATGAAGATGTTTTTTGCGATAGTAGATCCATTCAGATAGTTGGTTTAATCCCTTCAATGAACGGTCATTATTACACTCTTTATAGCATATATAATTGATTTCATACCTTTATAACCATGTAATGGTTTCTTAAAACTCTAGAAAAATTTATTCTAAAATTATATGTATGCTATGGAAGGTTATCTTTATTTCAATTTAGTCCTAATTTGGGAAATATTTGTTTAATATTATATCATTAAAAGCATTCCATTCTTCGAGTTCTATTTCTTCATCTTTCTGAGAATTCCTTATCAATGGACACCATTGGTCAGTATCACCTTTGAGTAATTATAATATAATTGTGATGTTTTACTTTTCACTTCATTCCGATTCCGAAAATATTTTCTCCAAAGAAATAATCCATTTCGTAGCTGAAATTGGATTAGTAGTACCACTAACAGATCAGGGATTTTTTCACATAAAGTTTTTCAACAAAGGAGAGTATGAGTTTGGAATGTTATTCACTATATGGGAAGGTATATTTTTTTTGTAATCTGATTTAGCTACCCTGTTACTTCCATAATTAATTCTGTTCCAATACTAGTTGTTTTGGTTTTCTCGGTAGGGTAATCTCTACATTGACTGTGAGTATTGAAAAAAATTTATATTTACATGATATATTTCTAAAGAATTTCGTATAGTAGGTTAGATCATATTATTATGAAACATAATGTATAATTCTATAACTAGTGAAATACTAAACGAAAATTTGGAAATTTTTTCATATCTAATCTCATAATAATAAACATGGTATCATTGGTATGTTATTATATGATTATCCTCAATTTTTTCATCGGTTTATGTTCATTATTCTATATTTTCCTAAATCTAGTTCCAAAAATTTCTTTTAAACTTCCCTTGATACCAACTATAATGACCATAACCAATTAATACTAATTCCAGAGCCTTATATATTACATTAGCACGATTATAAGGAATCAAATCCGAAGGAGTTTACTAGTTTTGTAGTTTTGAAAAACTATGTTACCTATATGATACCCATATTACATTAGAGAATGAAAATAATTCATAAAAATTAAAATTTTAGAATCCCTGAAACTCATTCTAAGAAATCATCTTCATATCTTGGGGAAATGAAGAAAAATAAGGGTGTTCTCAAATGCTCAGTTAGTGTTAAATACATCCAAATAAATAATGAATTAATGAGCATAATCAATATTGAGAGGTAATAAATGAACACACATTCCATATAATAAATAAAGTGATAAAGAACTACATCCATAGATATTTCCAGAGATAAAATATCATGGATAAATAATAAATAAATATAAATTTAGGAAATGAATAATTATTATAACTCATGTTTCTTAGGTACATAATACCATTAACTTCAAGACCATTCACAAGGCAGTTTGTAACATACTGTGTAAAAACCAATATTATTTCCCAAATGATTCATCTGACGAGAATGTTGATGAATCAAGGGGATATATGCAATTGTAACCCTCCTATGTTTTACCTATACAAATAATTCCTTATATATCAGATACTTTTTTAAATTCATGAACAATGTGGCTTATCAAATTTTAGTATTGATTAAAATATGAATATTTATCAATATTTCCCTATATAATCAAATATCATTTAAATGGTAAACCCCATATAAACATGTTATATGGTTTAGGAAATAATTATCCACATATCATAAGAGTATTTATTTTTAAAATAAATTTAATTTCCAATGGAAAATATTCATAAGAATGTGATTGTATCAAGAGAAAGCTAACAATAACAAAAGAAAGTCACATTTTAAATATAACTTTTACCAAATGGTATTTTTCAATTCAAACACCTTAGATGAGATAAATAAATGTGAAACATAAAATATCAATATGTATGATTAAATAGTTATATTAACTGATAATAGGGATTTCTATACACCACATTAAAGTTAATTGATTCATAATAACAAATAAGTCTCAATGGGATGTACATTGAGAAGTAATATCTTACCTTAAACATTCTTTTCATTGAATTATATTTAACCTCATTTATTTTAATGAAACAATATTAATGTACATGGAAATTAAATTACTTTTGGGGAATACTTAATTAATTACACAAACAGATACCAAAATACCATATTAGTTTAGTGTCTTTGGAAACATGGAATATAAACATCTATCTTGGTGAAAGATCTTCAACATCTCCCATAAAGATATTACCCTTTTGTTATCCAATATAAAACCGTTATTTATATCTTGGGGAAAAGAAAACATAAAAAGGGTGATCTCAAATTCTTAGAAATGTTAAAAATTGAGAATATAAAAGAAACCATAATCATATGAATGAGAAAACATGAATGTAATGTATAAATATCATTATAATTAGACCTAAAACAAGTATTTATAGTACATAAGGAATAGATCATAAAGGAAAATTAACCATGATAAAATAGAATTGACATAAAATATGAAATTTTGAAATGAAATAAACACACAATATGATTTCTATAGTAGCCAATGCATTGCTGCCAAGACCATCATAGTGGACAAAGTCCATTACTAAACTGAGTTTACTTGTCATTCTAACTATGTATCACTAAACCAGATTTAATTAACATTCCAGCCTTGTATTATTGATCGTAATTTACTTGTTATTCAAACCATGTATTATTAAATCAAATTTAATTGTCTTTCCATTCATGTATTACTGAACCAGATTTACTTGTCGTTCTAGCCCTATATTACTGAACCAGATTTACTTGTCGTTCTAGCCCTGTGTTACTAAACCAGATTTACTTTCCATTATAGTCATATCTATATCATGAAATATAAATCTTTACCCAATTAATTGGAGGGATTTATAGGTCCAACCCATCTCATAATGAAATCATTATTACATGTGCCACAAAAACATAAATCATTCATTATAACATAACCCACAAAATAAAATAGGTTACATAAACATCATTCCATCATAAAAAAATCCATATAAAATATAATTACATCATTAAAATAATAAAAAATATTAATAATAGTGATATAAACATAACTTTATTTAAATAGAATAATCTTAGATGAAAAATAATTTTTATAAAACACTTCAACTTAATTCTTGTGAATAATATATTTTCTTCTTAAAAAAAATTATTTTCTCTAAATGTCATGAAATTCTAAATGAAAATAATTTAATTGAAAATAAAAATGAAATATTTTAATGTAAGATTAATAAAAATAAGGTTTTATGAAATCATAAAAATCATCTCATGCCGTATATGTTAAAAACATTCCCCTCGTACTTTTACCAGAAAAGTCAAAAAGTACCTCGTATGGTAAACGAAATAAATATCCCTTCCAAACCATGTAGTAAATATAAAAAATGGGTAAAAATGACATTAAATATACATAAAAGCATAGTAAAAAATTTATGAATTTTTTTTGAAAACACGAACATGGATGATAAATATACCCCCATTAAAAACATACTTATAAAAATCATAGATAAAAATGAGATTGCAAAATTATCCCCTACCTTAGGTCTGATTTCTTCCATATGTGTATGAAACTCCAATATAGTGGGTTTAAACATATTATTAACTTGTAAAATAGCCATACTATTATTTATTATTTCATATATTATTCACTTATGACTTTATATTACACATTCATTTATTAATTTCATGTTAAATCAATGTTTTGGGCAATAATCATTTTATTTATCATACATGTTTCGACTTGTTATTATGGATAATATTACACAGATCATGATTCAATTACTTTAATAATGTAAAATTCCATTTATATTTCATAAAAATTCTGTATATTTATATATATATATAAAGGAAATGGAATACACCATTCATGGAGACAGTCGGCTATATTTTCGCATGAACCCTATTTCTGTTCCCTTATTGAATTGAATGGAAGGAAGTAAATGACACACACACACACATATATATACATAAAAAATCTATCATTACTATTTCATTTATTTTTTATGATTATTTATTTTATATAATTTATAATCATTCTTGAATGGTTAACACGGAGAATGAACCCCATAGCCTCGTGGAGACGGTAGGCCGTACATACGCACGAGCTACGATATCATTCAATTAATTGTTAAATGGTATAAAATTGGACGGTATATTAATTATAAAAAATATTTTTCATGATATATTAATTATTTAAATCCATTATAATCATCATTACACCCATCCAATTTATGTATTGTTGAATAAAAAATTATGCTACTGCGTGTAGACGGTAAGTTGTACGCACGCACGCATGGTGATATTGTAATTTGTAAGATGGATAAAAGGTGGTATAAGATTGTCCCATAATTATAATAACTTCTATGAATGTATAATATAATTGATTTATTTAGTTATTATGAGAACAACATAAGAAGATGAAGTAGGAGAATAAAATAATTTTGAAAGAGGTGATATAAAAATTACCTATTTTTCGAGTATCTCCTTTTGTTTTGCACAAAATATATCTCTAGGATAAATTTATGCATATTGTGTGGAATATAGAATAAATTGAGGAATTTTGGGAGATTATTTGATATGAATTTGTATTATCCACTTGGATTAAAGGGTTTGAGTAAGTTGGTAGAGGTGCTGGTCTTTTATAAGAGGGAGGAGGGGCATTATAGGAATCTTTTGTAATATTAATTTATAATAAATTTATGTTCAGTTTATAATGGTCCCAAACTAACTTATTTCAAAGATAAGATACGTATAGGTCTAGATCCTATCAATAAATAAAATTTATACATTTTTTATTTAATTTTAATCCTTAACATTTTGATTTATCCTTATTTAATCTATTTAACTTTAATTGTGATAATAATATTCTAAATATTAAATAGTTATAAATATTTAATTATGTGTTGTAAATTATCCATAATTGGATACTTTATGAAATTTTAGACAATATAAAATTCAATTTATAATTTTTTAATAGTTTTTTATTTTTAAATAATTTAATAATATGTTATTTTTAAAAAATATCAATAGTGTCAATTCTGACACTATTCATTTATTTGAAATTAAATAATATCCACATAGAAGATAAATTCTAAAAAAAATATTTATTACACTACTAACTTGTCATATTCACCTATAAAATTTGTGGAGAATATTAATTACTTAATATAAGAGTTATAGTAATAGTTTTAAAACCATTTGTTTGATATTTCTATTAATAAAATAATTTATAAATCACTATTTCACCACCATTAATGGTAAATATTTAATATCTAAAAATTATAAATAAATTAAATATCTATAGATAATTTCATTATATTTCTGGAAACTATTTATCTTTCATGTTTCATGAAGTTTATCACAAAATTAAATTTATT
Organism: Viscum album; assembly: GCA_963277665.1. Lineage (NCBI taxonomy): Eukaryota > Viridiplantae > Streptophyta > Magnoliopsida > Santalales > Viscaceae > Viscum > Viscum album. Next base: position 442,738,925 of record OY728138.1, read on the forward strand.
ATACTTATAAGATATAATTGAGTGACCTGTTGTAACTTTCTTTTGTTTTAATTATAATTACATCTCTTTCATGGAATTAAGTCCATTATATGAATTCATTCTAACACTTATGTGATATTGGTTGACGTTTATTTATCCAATTGGATTTTTTAAGGGCTTAGATTAATTTTATTATCCTTATCATATTGTTTTTTATCCTAATTTACCTGATTTACATTTTACTATAGTAAATAAAAATTACCAAAGTTACGATTCATAATGTCCAAAAATTATAGGTAACTATTTATATAGTTTGGAAAATATGATTCCAAATATAAAATCCATTTTCTCATATTCAGAACACATTATTGGCAGAAATTAATTAAAATTAATTCCCATTTTCAAAACCAAAAAGCCGGTTTTTAAGAAGAAAAAACTTAACAAAGAATTGACATATATTTATCTATAATTTAAATGTAAAATTTCTTTCAATGACCAAAATTGGATTAAATGATAAAACAATAATTTAATTATACATTAAAACCAATTAAAATGACTTTATGACAATATAAATAAATTAGACAAAGAGATAGTTTTGAATTAAAATGCAGTATTTTTTACTATTCATTAAAATCTAAATTTTATCAGAAAAATTCCAAAATTTCAACCAATATAAATTTTGATCTTTTTATTCTAAATAATAGGATTAATGTTTCAAATATAATAAATAAAAGTTTTAAAAAATATATTTAAAATTCATTCACCATCAAAAGGTAGAAAAACGTTATTTTTTTTTATAAATACTACTTTTAACCAAAAAATTGAATTTGTTCTTATATCATGTTCTAGAAAATACATAAGATTAATTTTAATGTTATATGAAATTCAAAATGTGGTAAATAATATTCGTAACTGCTAGTTTATTTCCCATTAAATAATAATATTTTAACAATATATCTTTGGTTAGTAAAAATTAGTATTGCGTACAACATAAGAAAACGAGAGAGGGTGATCTTACATGTAATGAAAGCCAAGTAAGCGTGGTGTTTAGTGCAACATTCCTTTGGTTTTTTGCATAAAATAATCCCAAAATGGATCTTTTATACATTGAACAAAATCTATATTTAGTGTGGCATGAAATGAATGATATCAAATGAAATTGAAATTGTGTGTAATAAAATCCATGTATAGTGTTGCATATAATGAAAGATAATAAAGTGTTGCATATAGAAAAATATAATCTTTGTGTATCTAACAACACAAGACATCAAATTAAATAAAAATAATCTATCTCAAAAAATCTCAAGGTGTTACATTATACCCCCATTAAAATGAAATTTTCCCTTAAAATTCAACAGAGTTATAAAAGGTTTAGTACTTGAAAGTTTGTTTTATAGAAACCCACATCGTAAAAAGGAATAATAAAACTTCATTTTAAAAAGAAAATTTAGAAACATAATGGTTACCCCAAGTAACTCACAATGGGTTTCCATATAGGAGAACATATGTGGGAAGTGAAAATATAGATTTATAAGAGAAATATAACCATCATGTTTTGATGGATCATGATAGAGAACAAGGTTTAGAGAGTTTTAACTACCAAAAAGCCATAAATATGTGATTATTTAAGGGACAATATGACTCATTGGATAAGATAGAACTATGATAAATTTTATTCTTTTCAATATCCTATCCCTAAAGTTGAAGACTTTTTTATGATAGTAAATACTTACTTGATTTTGGTACAATCTCACTGTTGTTTGTGCCTTTAACATTTTCTACATCATCTCTTATTTAAAGAAATGATATTGAATTTTTTATTCTTGAAGTGATAGAAGATCATGCGATAGAATGATTGGTCATTCCATCTGTCTCAACAAATAGGTTAACACATGTAATACAATTTTCATAATTCATCCTATAGTGAGATAATGCATTAATATAAAAAAATTCAACTGGAATATAACTTATACTATCCATAAATGGATACTATTACAATCCTTATAAAAACTGAAAATATAAAACAATATAAAGAGGTGAAAAAATGAATATAACAATTCTCTTCAATATCTCATAAGGTAGTTCTCAGTTTTCACAATCAAAATATGTGAATACCTTAGTCACTTATTCTCTTGAAGCATGATAATAACATGAATTACCATATAGAATTAGTGAAAACGTGATTTCTGTCAAACTTAACTCTTTCCACACACCAAAAATACCAAATATTCAATATAATAAAACATTGACATCACTTTTTCCTTATATCAATCATGAGGTAATTAATAACATCGAATATCTCATTATATCCCTATCCCATCATTATATACATATCATGCATTTTCTAAAAATATATAAATAACTTTTAATTGTTATCAGTGCCTCTCAACATATACTTTCAAATAATTAAGGACAAAAAATAGTGTAATAATCCTTGGTTGTTTCTTTATTCCATAATACCATAAAATTACTTATACAACATTATTCTTTATAATCATGTAATCATTCCACTAAATTCTTAAACCATTGACTGAGCTTCATCATTTTATTCCTCAACACTTCTTTCATATCATATATCATTTTTATTTTCTTCATCGTCATGAATTTAAATACTACCCATATGACCATGTTGATTTTATTGATGAGATTTTACCGTAGGGAATTGATTTACATAATGACTATAAATTCCACATTTTAAAAATTTATCCCTCATTGATATCTTTGAAATACCATTACACTTGTCGATTGTGTCAGCTAAACATTTTCCTTTACAACTATTGGCTTTGTATCCTTATTTTCCACACCCAAACCAGCTCCCAGTTACTTTGAAACACCCTCCTTTATGCCTCTTCCCACACTATTTATATGAGGAAAATTTAAATTTCATTCCTCGATTATCACAATGAAACTCCATGTTTCTCTTATTAGATGGGCTATGAAACTCACCAAAGTTGAGATTATTGATCATATTATGAGATTAATGATTAGGAATAATAAAAATGTTTCACCTTTCAACTCCCATTTCATTTGGATTCTAATGAAGAATATCAATTTATTTTCTAATATATTCTCCATTAACATGAATCCTACTATATTCAGCCATCTCTTAAAACACAAACAGAAAATAATGTGAGAGAAATAAATCATATTATGGAAACATGAAAATCTAGGGGGATTACTTTAAATTTCTAAAATATTAGGTTTAATTGTAGGTAATTCCTTATCATTACCCTAATTTTTGGACTGTAACTTATAGTTAGACTTACCCTTAGAGATATCACTTAACGTACCTTAGGAATATATCTAGCAATCTCACTAAATTTTTCACATCCTAGTTTCCAAATGTTGATTAAACCTTCACTCTGATACCATGTTTAATGACCCAATATTGACATACATGGACATTACATTACTTTTTCATAATACTTTATACATATCAAAAACAGATGCCCAAAGACCATTTTAGTTTAGTGTCTTTGGAAACATTGAACATAAAGTTATATCTTGGTGGAAGATCATCAACATCTCCCATTAATATCTTAACCTTTTTTTTCTACCTAAAAGGTATATTTATATCCTGGGGAAAAGGGAAATTAAAAAGGGTGAGCTCAAATGCTCAGTAAGGGTAAAAATTGAGATCAAAAAACAAACTATAAATATAATATTGTAAAAACATGAATGCAAAGTTTAATTATCAAAATCACGAGTCATGATATAAATCATGGAAGTTCAAAAGGCAATGATCATAAAGGAACATTATCCATGATAAAATATCATTGGCATAAAACATGGAATTGTGGAAAAAATGAGCACATAATATGATTTCTATAGTATACAAGGAATTTCTACCAAGACCATCATAGTGGAAAAAGTTCATTATCAAATCGGGTTTACATGTCATTATAGCTGTGTAATAATGTACCAGATTTAATTGTCATTCCATCCATGTATTACTGAACAAGATTTACTTTCCTTTCAATCCATGTATTACTGAACCAAATTTACTTGTCATTCCATCCCTGTATTAATGAACCATATTTACTTTCCATTCCAGTCATGTCTGTCTCATGAAATATAAATCATTCCCAAATGCATTAGATGTAGATATCGGTCCCACCCATCTCATAACTAAATCATTATTACATGTGAAACAAAAAAATAAATCACTCATCATAGCATAACCTAAGAAATAAAATAGATTACTTAAACATCATTCCATCATAAAGTAATCCATATAAAATATCATTACGTCTTTAAAATAATCAAATAATATTAATAATATAGATAGAAGCATAACCTTATTTAAATAGCATCATCATATATTGAAATTAATTTTGATAAAACCCTTTAACTTAATTATTGAAGATAATATCCTTTCTGCTTCCAAAACATTTTCTTTTCTCAAAATAACACACAATTTTAAAATAATTTAATTTAATTAAAACTAATCTTGAAATAATTTAAATGAATCTTCATAGAAATAAGGCATTATGAAAGAAAAAAAAATTCACTCATGTCGTATAAGTTAAAAAATATTACCCTCATACTTTTACCAGAAAAGTCAAAAAGTACCTCGTATGGTAAATGAAATAATGATTCCTTCCCAACTATGAAGTAAAAGTAAAAAATAAGTAAAAATGACATTAAAAATATATAGAATAATATTAATCATTTTATGAATATATTTTTAAGAAAAATGGACATATATAATTAATATGCCCCTATTAAATACTAACATATTAAAAATATTGGATGAAAACGAGATTGAAAAATTATCCGTAACATTAGATATGATTTCTTCCATATGTGTCTGAAACTACAATATAGTGTGTTTAAACATATTATTGAGTTGTAATATAGCCACAATAAAATTTATTATTTCATATATGATTCACTTATGACTTTATATTAACCATTCATTTATTAGTTCCATATTAAAGTAACGTTTTAGGTAAAAATCATTTTATTTATCGTATGTGTTTTGACTTGTTATTCTAGATATTATTATAAAGATCATGATTTAGAAACTTCTAGAATATAAAATATGATTTATATATCATAAATCTTCATTATATATATATATATAATATAGATAAATGAAATGGAATAAACCGTTCTTGTAGACTGTAGGTTGTACGTACGAATGAGCAATATTTCCGTTTCCTTATCGAATTGAATGGAAGAAAGTAAATGAAATATATATATACAAACACATAAATCTAGTATCATTATTTTGTCATATATTTCATGCGTATTTATTATATATAATTTATATTCATTCTTGAATGGTTAACGTGGAGAATGAATATCATTGTGTCGTAGAGACGGTAGGTCGTACGTACGCACGAGTGACGATATCATTCAATTAATGGTTTAATCATATGAAATTGGATGGTATATTAATTATAAATAATAGTTACCCTATTATATTCATTATTTACATCAATTATAGTCATCATTATGCCAATCCAATTTAAGTATTGTTGAATAAAAAAGTTCACCACGACGTAGAGACGATAAGCCGTACGTACGCACACATGGTGATATTGTTATTTATAGATTCTATAAAAGGAGGTACAAGGCTTTATAATAATTATAATAACATCTAAATAATGTATAATATACTTAATTTATTAATATATTACGGAAAAAACATAATAAGATGAATTATGAGAATAAAATAATTTTGAAAGAGGTGATAAAACAATTACCTCTTTTTCAAGTATATTCTTTTGATTTGAACCAAAGGTCCCACTGGAATGGATTTATGCCCAATGTGTGGACTATATGAGGATGTTATATTTTATGGGATATCATTTGAGTAGAATTCAGATGATACAATATGTTTTAATAATGCGAGTAAGTGGGTATAGGTGGTGGCATTTTAGAAGAGGCAGGAGGGTCACTTTATGAAAGTCTTCAAATATAAATTTATTATAACTTAATTTTCAGTTTATAATGGTAAAAAACACATTTATCTCAAAGATAAGATAAGTATGGGTCTATATAATCTAAAAAAGAAAATGTATACATGTTTTGTTTTTATTTTAAACCATATCATTTTGATTTATCCTTATTTAATCTATTTAAATATAATTGTTGTAATAATATTCTAAATATTAATTAGTTATAAATACTTACTAATGAGTATCAAAATTTTTATGATTGGATACTTTATGAAATTATAAACCATATTATTTTCAATTTTAAATTTTTAAATGTTTTTGTGATTTTTAAATTATTTAATAATAAATTATTTTTATAAAATATCTATATTGTCAATTTTGGCACTATTCATTTATTTGACTTTAAATAAAATCCCAATAGAAGATAAATTCAAAAAAAAAATTTTAATACAATCCAGACATGTAATAGTCACCTATAAAATTCATGGATCACATTAATTAGTTTATATGATAGTTATTTTAATATTATTAAAACCATTTATTTGATATTTCTATTAATAAAATAATTTCTACATCACTATTGTGTCACCATGAAGAGTAATTATTTAATCTATGAAGTATTTAAATAAATTCCCATGCTCTATGTAATTTAATAATATTTATAGAGACTATTTATGTTCAAATTTTCATGAATTTTATCACTACATTAATTTTATTACAGTTATAAGAGATAAGAGAGAGACATGCTGTCACTTTCTTTTGTTTTAATTATAATTACATCGATTTCGATGAAACAATTTATTAATTGATTCCATTAAAAGAATTAGGTGATATAGTTTTACTATTATTCATCCAATTGGATTTTTTAGGTGTTATAGTAATTTTATTATCCATATCATATTGTTTATTATCATAATTTACCCAATTTACCTTTAAATATAGTAAATAAAAATTAACAAAGTGACTATTCGTAATATACAAAAATAAAACATACCATTTTAAACAATTTGGACCTTATAATTCTTCATACAGGATCCATTATTACAAATTAAAAACATTTAATTGGTAGAAATTAATTTAAAATTAATTCTCACTGTCAAAACCAAAAGGCGGGTTTTTAAGAAGTAAAAACTTATCAAAAGATTGACATGTATTTATGTACAAATTATATGAAAAAATAATTAAAATGACCAAAATTAGATTAAATTATAAAAAAATATACAATTACAGTTTAAATTCAATTAAAATGATAATCTATTTATATAAATAAATTAGACGAAAAGGCCATTTTTAATTAAAATTCGGTATCTTTCACTATACATTAAAATATGAATTTAATCAGAAGAAACCAAAATTTCAACCAATTTAATTTTTTATGTCCCTATTGTAAATAACAGATTTATTTTTTAAAGTAGAATATATAAAAGTACTAAAAACGAGATTTAAAATTGATGTGCCATCAAAAGGTGGAAACATTGCATTTTTAAAAAAATACTTCTTTTATCCAAAAAAGAGAATATGTTCATAAATCATGTTCTAGAAAATACATAAGATAAATGTTAATATTATATAAAATTCAAAATGTGGTTAATACTATATATAATGGCTAGTTTATATCCCATTCAATAATAATATTTTAATTGTATATTTTTGTTTAGTGAAACTCGATATTAATTACAACACAAGAAATCGTGGCAGGTCATTGTAGTGTGTAATGAAATCCAAGTTAGTGTTTCATTTAGTTGAAGCTTCCTTTGGTGTTTCATGTAACATAATCCAAACATAGTTCTTTTATACATTAAAAACATTCTATACTCATTGTTGCGTGAAATCAATCTTGTCAAAAGAGCATGAAATTGTGTGTAACAAAATCCATGTATGGTGTTGTGTATACTGAAAGCTAATACGGTATTTCATATAGAGAAAGCCAATATTGGTGTATTGTATAACAGAATACATCAAAGGAATTAAAAATAATCTATCTCATAACATATAGGGGTGTTACATGTACAACGGTTTTAATAATTATATTATATTATAACAGAACCATACTCAAATTTATAATATCATATATTTTCTTCGTATAATATCTTATTACATATTTGCTAACAATCTATCATTTTTTCGCTGTTTCAGTTGTCAATTACCTAGTTTTTTCGAGTATGTTTTGACTTGTTATTTTTTATCCCTCATATATAGATCCTCATTTAATAATCCAAAAAATTTAAAACATGATTTAAATATAATATATATTCATTTTATATGTATTTATAGTAATCAATAATTTTTAGTGATATGAGATGAAATGCACCATTCATGGATATGGTAAGTTGTACATATGCATGAATGTTGTTTCCATTTTCTTATCATATTAAAATAAATATAATTAAATTATATATATGATTATAATAATTAAATTATCACCTTTATTTAATATATTTCACAAATTTTTATTAATCCCACCCAAATACTTCCCATGTAAATCATGTACGAATCACATCGATTTAAAGAGACAATAGTCCACACGTCCACAAACGATGTTATCGAATTCCATCAAAATGGGTAGCCTGAAGGTATGTGTTATATAATAATTAAATAATCATAAAGAAATTAAATATATCATATATATAATATATAAAATCTAAATAAATCATTATTCTTCACCTTGAAAAGTCGTAATGAAAGAATTAATGACATCATATTGTGAGGTAGTACTTCGTCCTACACACAAACGATGATTTCATATCCCTTTTGATAGAAGTGTTTGATGTTTTAGGTCATAATATTAAAATAAAAAATCTATGTATATTTAAGATACTTATTATATTATATTATCTTTATATAATAAGAAAGGAATGATTTGGAGAATTAAATAAGATGTAAACACTATTAGAAGAACATTACACCTTTGTCGGGTTTCCTCATTAGGTTTTCACTACAACATTGAAAGGATTTATTTATTCCCAAAATAAGGATTCTAATAATTGTTTAGGTATTTTGGGGAGTTATTTTGTTTTTTTATTATAAAAATGTCTTGAGATGTGTGAAGATATGGGATAGGTGTTTTCCTTTTATAAGGGAGGTGAGTGGAAAACCTGTAAATACCAAAATGTAAACACTATTGGGAGGTATCCAATACATAATGTGCCTCAAATAATGAAAAAGATTCTATAAAATTTGGTATATTAACAAAATATTTCCATAAATTGGGGATTAGACAAGTTTCTAGGTCATTACCACACTTATGATTAATGTTTAACGACTTCATAAACTCATTTTTGCATTAATCCGTTTATTTAATATTAATTGATTTCACTAATATTTTTACTCACCAACTAATTTGAACTAAAAATATGTGATAAATTATAATGATTACAAATATCAAGCTCATTTTTGGAAATTCATATCACTAAAGAGGCAGAAATTAATATAAAATTATACCCGCAGAAGAGATGGAATATCATGATTTTGAAGTGAAAATGTTCATAAGTTTGCAACATTTTTATATAATATTTCAATAATAAATTCATTAAAATTTCTTAAATTGTATAAATAGACATTTAATTGAAATAATTATACTTTTAAACCAATTTAATATATAATTTAACATTAGGAATTATTTAGATGAAAAGTCTATGTTCTATTAAAATTCAATGTTTTTCACTATTCATAAAAAAATAAAACATCATAGAAAAAAAGAAAAAATCAACCCTAAGATAATTTGGAAAATATAATTTCAAAAAAGAAGTTTTTTTTAAAAAATAAAATTTATAGAATTATTAATATTTTATTTATATATAATTTATCAATTAAAATGATGCAAAACTATACTTAAAACAAATACAAATTTTATATGTGTAAAATTAGATTTAATCTTATATTATGTAAAAATAAATCTATTAGATGAATGAAATTACATTTAATTTAATATATAATATATAAATTTCATTAATATCACCCAGTAAAATTAATTAATTTAATTTATTAAGATAAAATTCTTTTTTTACATATAAATAATTTTTTATAAAAATAATTTTCTTTATAATTTGGTTTTATATTCATTTATAATTAACTGGTCCCCAAAAAATTATATAAACATATATAAAAATATCTTCGAAATTTAATTAATCCTTTTTATACATGTCATTATAATGTCTAGTTGATAACTATTATTATAAATTATAATATTAATAGTTTATTGAAATTTGGTACAACTCAGTCTTACGTGTAATGCAAGATACAAAGGAACTAAGTACTGTGTGTAACACAAGATAACTTAGTGTTGCGTGTTCTGCTATAAAATCTCAGTGTTCTGTGAAGAAGAATCTTAACATGGTGTTGCATATAGGAAGCTAGAAACAAAATTATTTCTTTTTACAGGGAAATATTGTAACGTCTTGGGGTGTTACATTATTGATTGATTTTATAGGTATTTTCAGTTCCATATAACAACAAACAAATATAAAATAACTCCATTAACATTTATCATTAGAATGTTTTCATAAAAAATGATGCCTATTGGATTATGAAATTCTCCATGTTTGTTTATAGTCATTATGGTTAGTATCATTTTAGATATAATTTAATTCCTCCTTGAATTATTTTTTGATAACATTGTATTATATGGATGGTTTGTTGAAATATTTATTAAAGATATTGAAAATAATTTAAAGAAGGTATTAACGTGTAATATTATATGAATTATATGATATATTAACTATTTTATAGCACCACTGTGACACCTTTTAGAATAATCTAGGACATAATTAATTTTATAGAATCATTATTAGATATTTTTGGTAAACTACATTACAACTAAAAAATATTCTAAATAGAGATAATTATTTTCTTTTTGATGAATCGTTTTGGAGATATATTAAAAAAATCAAAGAGATCCTAATGAAAACCCATTAATTATACTACAAACCAAGTAAGAACACTTTGGGTGCTATGTATTTCCTATAAGTATATAGTGGGAGAGATGTTATTCAAAACGATCCATATACACTCCCTTTTGAGAGATTATTCCCTAAATCCTAGTACATATCTCTGAATAATTACATAACAAATGAGATTGATTTTTTTCTATTGTAATTACATTATATAGAGTTAAATTAATATTTTTTAGAGAGTAACGTAACAATATTTTTTTATGATGTAAATATCATATAAAATATAGATAAATATAATGAAAATACATTATTAGGATGTTCGATGCTTCCCCTAGAAGATTTATCATGTAGATTAATGACATGGGGGGTTTTGAGAACCTAATTTCATACCACATGAGATGATTACACCAAAGTTGAAATATAATTACCTACTAGAACAGTTTTGGATGATTCTCTCCCTCATTAGTAAATCTACAAAAATATTGGTATGGAATCCAAGAATGATGACCTTGTGAACTATTTGGTAATTTGAATGTTATCCTACATATTTTCAAGGTATAAATTTCTTATGATAAAATCAAAATCATATTATTATGTTTGGGAATGAAAATATTTTTATAAAATTTGTAGTGATATAATGATTTAGAGATGTATACCTGAAGAATAGATTAACTATATGCTTAAATTTTGTTACACCCTTATATGTGGGTGGAAATTAGGACCTCAGTAAAATACTACAAAACTATTGGAAGAGGTTTATTTTTAACTAAGAATTTAAAATATTCAAAAAAATGAATAGTTTTGGAGATCTGACAATTTACTAGAGAAACATCTAAAATAAATGATTTTATAATAATAGGATTCTATTTTTATGAATTATTTGATGTTCCATGTATATAATTCAAAGGAACATTTAATATTTCTTTTTTATTTACCAAAATTATTTTAGAGTTTTATTATGTTTCTAAATACATTGAATCTCATGGAACTCAACTTTACTATTCATGAGTTATTATTTATTTTCTTTGATCACATGTTTTATTAACATTAAATGACTAGGAATAAAATTTATACATCATGATCATATAAGAACACATGAAATGATATAAATTCAACTCAATACCTCTACTAACAATCACCCATAAAAAATATGAAGGATGATGTATTCAATTGATAACAAAAAAAGAATTATTAAGAGAATGTTGTATCCCCATGAAAACAATTATAGTAGAAAGATATTGGATTCATTATATTCATAAGGAACATCATAAAAAATTACAATAGAATGAACTCTTATAGAAATATTTATGGTGAAGGTTTTCACTTTATTTTAGAACTATAACTTATCTATTACTGGGATATTAGGAAAATGAATATATAATTTAGTAAGGTTAGGGAGAAGAGTATATTCTAAATCTTGGAACTAGGAGATCTATAGAGAATCGTATGATAACTCCCTTCTGTACACAGAATGAAAAAATAATATTCATGATAGACTCATTTAGATGAATTAATTCCATGTTGGTGAAATTATTTTTATGTTATTCTCAAGGATGAACCTCATTCCAAGTAAGGTTCATTCTTAAAGGGTTGGATCATTTATATTGACTATAATATTTTTGTTTTGTTTGCTTGATATCAGAGAAGAAAAATAACATAATCCTATAAAATTAAATGAGTATTATATAGAATATGTTATGAGTATTTTTGGAGGTTACCAATGGATGAGTTCACTCCTCCCCCAGGGTTAATATAAATAAGAATAACTAAATTTCTATTTCATATGAACTTGTATAGACACTCACATGTTATATTGAATATTCCTAAATAATTTTATATTAATATTTATTAGTAGAAGTTATTAAGATAAGTATTTTATTGGGTAAAAAGTATCTATAATGTTGAAATTTCTATAGGATAAGTATAAAGAGTCTTAATTGGGGGATGAATCTATTGTGGCTAATATTTTATCAAATTAAATATTTCATTATAATATTTTCCTATATTGGTCTTTGAACATGTTTTTTCTAATAAAAAATACATTATATGTTATTGTATAATGCATCACACATATATCCTGAAATGAAGAATATCAAGAAAGTAGAGTTCATAGTGTATTTACAATGTTATACACATCCCAGGAAACCTACTCCATTCTATGATCACTATCATCTGATACACTTATTTTAACCTAATAATAATCCAATAAATTATAACAGGTTTCTCATGAATGAACATAAATAAATGTGAAAAGTTATTATTAGGTGACTTTAACATAATATATATCTATATGAAATTATTTTTTTGTGAATATTCATTACATATAATAAAAATATCACAAAAAAACAAACATGTCTAATATATATAGATATCAAATTAATAACAAATATATTTCCACCATGTTTAATATATCCCCCATATATTCGTCACATTTTATGTACTTCTAGTCATATCACACAAAATACCATTCATCATAACACGGGGAATGGAAAAATAAAAATGTTTTAGATCAAATGTTTTGTAAAAATAAATATATAAGATATTAATAAATAGTAATAATAAAACGAAAGATGTTAAAATGGGTATTAAATAGATTTAGTGATCAATTAAATAACATAATATAATCATAAAAATGAAAAAATAAACTGTAAAACAGTAGTCTTGTAATTACACATTGGTATAAAATAGAGCATTTACAATAGGGATGTGTAGAAATAATTCAAAAATAATGATCTTTCAAAAATAGCATAGGGATAAGAATGAGGTATAATAGCATGTCATAAACATAAGGATAATAAATAATTTCATTTTATAATGATCATTCATAAGACCGTCATCATATTGTGGATAGAGTCCTTTAGTGTATTTGGTTAATTCTTTATTTATTTTAAACCATACTGGACAAAGTCATATAGTGGATTAGGTTCACTTATCATTCCCTTAGATGTAATTTCATGAGATACCACGGTTTAAGAAATTCATTTTAGGGGTATTATATACCCTTTAGTCAAATAATAAACAATCATACATATGTGTTTCATGGGAACATGAAAACTTTTATGAACACATCATTTCTTATTTAAACCATTAGAAAGAAATAGGTTTCATGAAAAAGTAAAAATATATTGATCATAATAAATACATTAAAATGATGGATTTTATAATTAGATAATACCCCTAATGAATCATAAGATGCATGAAAGGATGTATACATAGATGAATAACACTTTAATAAGACCATAATATTAAGAATTCAAAAACATGAAAAAAATAATTTTGATTTAAAAAAATTTATTTTTAAATGTAATTTTCTCCAAAAAATTGTAAAAAACATTTAATTGGATAATAATGAAAAAATGGAATGTTTATTCATAATAAAAAAAATATATAAAATTTGGTAAGGAATACTTTTGTAGATAATGTTGAAAATGAAGTTTCTTTTGACACTTCATCAAAGAAAGCCAGGTCAATTGAAAATTGAAAATTATGAAATAATTTAAAAGGATTAACCTAAATTAAATTTAATTAAATTAATAGTTACTAAAAATAACCATAATAAATCATATACATATAGGAAATAAAAAAAATAATTTGAAAAAATATTGACCTTAAGGATAATAATTTGTGACGAAAATGAAGAGATAAAGGAAACTCTACTTGTAAAGAGGCTCTCTATCAAATTACAAAAAAAAGAGATATAAAATTTTAATAATACATGTTGTAATAATAATAAATATACATGATAAAAATATATGTGGTTTTAGGTAGATATAACATATGATTTTCTCAAATAGTTATGTAAACAAAAACAATAATGAATTCAAAGTGATATTAGAAAGAAAACACCATCCTCACACTTTAGCTTCATCAGATAGACTTTACACTATTTTATATTAATATTTAGATTTTTAATAATTTACATAATAACCATTTTAATTTATTTTAACATTATATCTTTAACTTATGAATCCTTACTTTAAGAATATTAATTTTTTATTGATAAAATTAATCCTAGAGTTTTAAATATTGTGTTTTGTAGTGCATTTTTATCCTAGAGGATTTTTTCATTGTTATTTGTTTAAGATTTCATCACATGAATAATATTAATAAACAATATTTAAAATTTTGATCTATATTTTTTTTATTTCAATGGTAATTTTATTGTATATATACTATTGGTTTTCTTAGAAATATTAAGTGTCTTTTTTAAGTATTTTCAATCAATAAAAAAAATTATATTTTTGAATATAATTATATATATAACTATTATATAATAACTAAAACCAAATTAATTAACCATTATTACATAATATTTAACTTATTTTTGTTTTCTTATTCATCAATGATGAGAACTTTGTATCATGAATCATGTAGATGGTAAAATTGACCCCAAAAAAGAATGTGTTATAATGATTGAATGAGTTTGCAAATATTATTTTATAGTAATAATGAGATTTTTATATAATATCATTGATTATAAGATTAATATTTTTAAATATAAAACTTTTATTTAATAGGATTTAAATTAATATGATATTAAATGATGATTAAGGAAGAGGTAACACTTATATTGAATATTTGAATATTCTCTTAGAGAATCCCTTAAAAATGAGAGTTTTGGGAATCTATCGTTGGACTAGATGTTACAAAAAACGGGGGAGACCTATATGGGAGATAATATGTCTAATTATCCATGTAAATTTATAAATAAAATGTTATTTTTATGTGGTTTTAGGAGGGTTCCTTTTATTGATGAGACGGGGTGGTATTTTTGTAAATACAAATTTATAAAGATAAAAGTAATTCTATATTAAGTGAAAGTGGATTAAAAATTGGAATTTTATTTTGGTAAAATAATTTTATATTGAAAAATACCTCATCCACCCCGTCATAGATATGGGGGTGAAATCATTTTTGAGCTTATCTATTTATTTACCACATTTTCCATGTTTTATCTTCTTTCATGGTGACTAACTTTTACCTTTGGTAATATATTTTGATGAAAAAATTTATAATTATAAGTAATAATAAATTTGTATTTTCTTATCTCAAATATGACAACCATTTTAATAGATTTGATTTGTTTTCTGATAAAAATTCATTTTAATATAAGTATACAAAATGTAAAAAAATCCTTATTTAAAAAATGTAAATTTTTATGCATTCAAAGATATTTATATATTATCCTTACTATATAATATTAATAAAATGATTGTTATATTGATTTACTATAAATATTACCTACCCATTTTATTAAAACGCATAAATAAAATATCTTATACATTACATATAAGGTAAAAAAATTTTAAACAAAACACCTTTGTTTAGCCATGAATAAATAATGTACCACTCTTTATAATTACAAAATTATTTCTAGGATGTTAGTAAATAAAATTATAAATACTTCATTTACTACCATGAATAATTTTTTATGATAAAATTCTTAAAAAATTAAATTTAACAGAAATTTAAAATTCAGAATAATAGCTTCTCTAAAATCAATTTAATTTTCAAATATGATTTAAAACCCTTTTGTTTTCCAAAATCATGTATTTTTCTTATCATGTATCATTTTATTATCTTGTACGATATTTAAATTATATTTAAATAATGAATTATTCACTTTAGTTTTGTGTTCTAATTATAATAACTTATCAAACACACCATATTTATTTAAATGGGAATAAAAACTAAACTCACTGGGAGATACATTCTTCCCCTTAAAAAATAATTATTGTCTAAAAATTATGATAAAACAATGAAGAAAAATGATTGAAGTTTTCTCTCATTATATCTTTAGTATCCTATTTTTCTTCCTCAATATTATTATTCCAATAATGATCTTTAAAATATTTATTATTTCTTTTTATAGTACATTATCTCTACAATACATGATTTATACTTTTTGTTCCATGTAATGGAGATCATGCTCCATTAAAAAGACCTATTAGATTAGTACATGCTAAGGCTCATGTCTGTAGATTATAAAAATTGATACTTAGAACACATCATGTAAATAAGAGAGGTACTTTGGAATTTCATTGTGATGAGGTATTATCCCTGCATGTTCATGTATTTTGACATGGACAAACAATCTGGGAATAAAAATTCTCTTATTTTATAAAATCATGGCTATATTCTAATGTGATATTCCATGGAATACATTTTCTATATATTTAAATTAAAAATTTCACCTATGAATTTCAATGCAACTCTTCTGTTGAATTCTTGTAATTTTAATTTGTTGTTGAATGGCCCAAATCTTCTCTTAAATTTCATGAGCAAGATATGGTCCCAATAACATACACTCACTGATATCATCCTAATTTTGAAGAGTCTTTCACCTATTTCAATATGTATCCACATTTGATGAAATCAAAATTATAGAATAATAACTCTACTAGGGTAAGTTGTATATCCCAACCTCAATTGATATACATCAAATAGTACTCTAACATATCTTCTGGAATTCAAATTCTTCCTTTAAATTGACCATAATTCTGAATATGAAATGAAATTATAAAGCTAAACTATATATCAAATTATTTACAAAGACTCCTCTAGAACATTAAAATAAACTATATCATGATACGATACATTTAAATTTAGTACACCATATTACGTCATCATTTAAATTATGTATATTTTTTCATATTGATTTACTAGGAAATATTATTAAATAGGAATGAAATGTTATGACTTTGTAATAAAATAAGGTGCAACTATAATGGAATTATATATTTTAAATATATTTGGAAGACCTAAAATGAAATCACTCATGAAATTATCCCTCTTCCATAGTGTTATATGTAATTGTTATAACACCTCCACTTTCTTTGGTCACTAAGTCTTAACAATATCTAAAATAAAACGATACGATACATACAATGTAATATATCACGTTATTTCATCACATAAAAAATGATTATTGAGATCTATATAAATCTTTGTACTTTTGGGATGGAATTCGAATGATGAGATATGTGTGTCATTTAATAACCCCTTCTGGGATTCTTATATCAATGGGCCCCATACTTGTTTCAAAAATATTATAATCCCATCATTTTCATGGTTTAAATATAATATATTTTTCCCATATTCTGTGGATACATATTCTCTTGTGGTGCCTCGTCGATATTCACATAGTTGGATGGTTGATTAGTCTTTTCAAAAAACTATGCTTTATACTCATCTATTTTTTTTATTAAAATGTCTATCCTATTCAAATCCATGTGAATTGGGCCTATTTATATCCTCATCATGGATAAGGTATTATGACCTTCATTCATAGATCATTATCCAGCATGTTTTCCTTCTAAGGGCGGTAATGTATGGATCTATCACAATCCATGATGAAGTCCAACCATCTCCTTCGGTTCATGTTTATTATCATTTGTGAATTATATAATTTATTATTTTATGCTTAGTATATATAACAATAATTTCACTATGGAGATAATTTACTAATATTTTTATTTTAAATATTACCATTTCAACCTCAAAATCCGGCATTGACTATTATATCTCAATAACTATTAAGTAACATGAGGGATATGGTACACCGAAGTAATTTTTCATAATAAAACATCACAATCATTTTTTATGCATTACTATACATAAAAACTCTTTCTCAAGTATAGGGTTGTGTGGATATAGGTTCATTTACCAACCATATCTTATGGTGCTTGAAATTTTATTCAAATTTATTTGTCTAACGGAACATGAATCGCTTCCAAATAATCTGGGTCAATATAACGACCCATAATTTTTAAACATAGATATAAAATCTATACATATGAATATTAATTATATAATATAATGATCCAAATTAAAATCATATATGTATATTGACTTTTGAAACTTGGACAAATAAATGACCTATTCATAAATGATCTTCATTGTCTGCCACTAATTTCTTCATAACTAGAACCCTTCTTAAAGATATCCTAAATAGTATATTTCTTCATTACCTGGGAAAAATAAAAATAAGAAAGGGTAAGATAATATCCCTAGTGATATTAAATAAGAGATATATCAATGATATTGTGAGAATAACATATGCACAAGGGTATTCTAACTTGAGTTTTAATATAAAAAATCATACACTACATAACATAAATCATAATTTTGAGTTATTGAATAAATAATTATTATTCATAAGACATGTATCTTAAAGGAATTATATAAAATGAGTCATGAGAGGATAAAATTAGAATAAGGGATAAGTTATTTTCACAAAAAAATAATAGAAAATCATTTAATTATTATTTAAGGATCTTGGATAAGATTATCCTAGTGTAATGTGTTCACTCCCCAAACAATCATAGTAGTAAACGTTCACCCCCAAGAATATCATAGTGGGAAAATCTCCCTAGTGAATCAGGTTCACTCCTTATTCTATTTTAGTTCATCTCAAGAGATATTAATCTTTACCTGATTCATTGGATGGAGATATAGGTACCTACCATAAAATAATTAATATCATACATTTGTGTTCCACAAGATCATAAATCCATCATCATATCAGAAACCATGTAATATAAATGGTTTTTATAAAAATATTTACATCCTAAATATAAAAATTTTATATAACTAATAATGATTTTAATAATGGATCATATCCAAATTAAATAATAAGTGAAATCAAGGGGGTTTTATCATTAACAAAAATACCCATAAAAGTTCATTAAAAAGTTATTGTGGAAAATAACCTTACCATTTCTAAAATCACTTATGTAAAAATAAAATATATAATTCTAAAGGAAAATATTTTAATTATAATGATCCTTTTAAAACATGTAATGTAAGAATGATAACATTTAGTGGTCCTAATGGAAAAATATTTCATTCATGTCATACAAGGAAAAAAAACAATTACTTTCTAATTTTTGTAGAATAAGCCACAAAGTACATATTTTGAAAAAAAGAATTATTTAAATATAGTTTTTAAAAATTCAAACACGGGAAAAATTAAATTTAAAAATCATACAATAATATTAAAAACCTTATCTTAATCATTTTTAGAAATTATGGTTAGAGATGAAAATGGTTTTTCAACTGAAAAGTGAAATGGAGTCGATTTTCCTTAAAAATATATTTTTTATCTCTTGAGTATATAAGGTGAAGAAAATAAAGAGAAAAAATTTATTTTTAGAATATAAACAATGTACAATAAAATTCATATTTAATCATGAGATATTTATAATAATTTTTCATCACTGGAATCTTAGTTATAAATAACCAGAATAAACAATGAGATTGTAAAATAAAAACCTTACCACTTTGGAAACTATGGAACCACAAGTCCCATGAAATAAATATCCATATATAGATATTTATATCCCCTAGTTTTTATGATAATAATTATAAAAAGTAATTATGTACATTATATAAACCAAAAAAAATAAGTTCTTTAAATGGCATGTGTCCCACAAATCAGAATGTGAGATAAAAAAATTACCATGAGTTATCCTTTCTTCAAAAGAAATAAAACCACCTATATAAAAAATATATAATTATTTTTATATATAAGATTCATTTTATAATTTATAATATCATTTGTTTTCAATTTATAACATTTAAATATGACCTTTAATTAATATTGTTTTTAAAATAATCAATCCTGGTGATAACAATTTCTTTTATCATTATTATTTCAATTTAGTAGTTTCATTCCCTAAATAATTATCATGGTGCTGTAATCTACAAAGGATTAATCATCATATTAATATCATAAATATTAATTTCATATATATTTAGTTTCATATATAAATTTTAGAGATATAAAAATGAATTACACCATTCATAGAGATAGTAGGTTATATGTATGCATGAAAGATATTTTATTTTTTCGATAGATGGAAGGAAATAATAGAAAATAATAATTCACTATTACATGATCATTAATACATTATATATATATATATGTAATATTCATAAACATTATCCTAATTACCATACATGTAATATAAAAATGAAAAAAATCAAATCACTTCATAGAAGGGATAATCCATTCGTACACACAAGTGACAATAACATTCCTCCAATGATTGGATGGTAAAAAGGTAGAAATGATATTAAAATTTAAAAAGTATAAATATGTTATATATATAGTATAAAAAAATTAAACCCATCATAAAACCATTACATAAAATATGTTGATGTAAAATTAAATATATTACTATGTAGAGATGGTAAGTCATACGAATGCACAAGCAATACAATCAATTATAATTTTATTGGAACATGGTTTATAATGGTTTTTTAATCATAATCAAATTTTATAATATTGGTTTTATGAAATATATTATTTTATGATAAATACCATATATTTATAGTATATAAATAAGATTATAAAGGATATTGGTGGATTAAATTCATAACCTCTTCATTCAAATGAATCTTTTATATCTCCAATAAAGGGATCTAGGGTTGGTATTCTGGGAAGAAAGGTATAACAACCCAAAATTTTTATAAATTTTTGTTTCTTAATTTTTTTTTGTTTTTTTCTATTTTATACTCAACAAAACTATATTATTTAATTAAAGAAGTTTGAATAATTAAATTAGACCATTGGGATTTGAATATTATTTGGTCGTTGGTCAATATAACCGTTTGAAGCTAAACTCTTAACATTGTAATTTTTGTTTATAAATACAAGTGATCTTAGTTCATTAATTTAAAAATAAGATTAGATGGCCTCATCCAGTAGACTCTGTCCGTTCGAAGCGCATCTAACGGAACTTGGGAAGGAGGTAGCACCACTCGGCTTTGATCTGGACCAAGCCCAAGCTGAAATTCATCATGTAAAGCTTGAACAAAATCGCTTATGGGAGAAGTTCAAGCTGATAGAGGTCACTACTCGGGCAATGTTGGACAAGACACCCCAAGATTCTATCACCTTAGCACACCTTACACTTAGGTCATATGATGATATTATAAGGTGCTATGTAATGAGACCTTAGCTGCTTTGTGTAATCCTTTGATATAAATAAAGTCCTTATTTCATTTTATGGTTATGTTTTGTAAATTTCAAGTCCAAATAAATATAGGATGTATATTATTGATAAATTTTTTGAAAAAAAGGTTATTTAAAAATATTTAACTTAACCTTAAATATTTAATAATGTGTAATGATTTAAAAAATGGTTTTCTATAGTTGTGTTCGGTAAAAAATTTAGACTCTAATAAGATCAACATAATTATTGGTGAATAGTAAATTATGAATAGTAATTTTATGCTTATTAATAGTAATGTCACCAAATGGAATAGTAATCTAACTTAAGAATTTAATATTATATTTTAGCCACCTTGATTAGGTAATGTGATTCAATAAAATAAGTAAATAACTGTTTCAGAATTTATTATTTAAGTATTTGTTTTTTCAAGTGAATAATGTTTTTATTAAAAATTAAATTAAAATTATTTATAAAATTATTTTAATAAAATGGAGTTATTTTTTGTATTCAGAGAATTGATATTAGGTAAAGGTGAATTTTTTGTATTTTTCTGAAACAGTTGAATTTTCGGTGAATAGCGAAAATACAGTTTTGAGTTTCTAGTGCTTAATGACATCATTAAGGATGTAATAATTATGCAATCTTCCTGTTCGACTGATGAATAGTGATATACGTTATGAGGTGTCCCAAGTGGCCAATACCTTGGGAAAATACCATGGGAAATCCCATGGTTTTTCCAATACCACCGATGAGGTGCCCCTTGGAAATTAATGATTTGTTCCCTCACTTCTCCTATAAATACCACGCCATTCCCTCATCCATTTCATTCAAAAATCCTCCTCAACGAATATATGGTCTTTATACTTCCCAAGTAGTTACCCTAGGGTTCACTCATGCCTTCCAAGGTCCCAACCTTCATGCTTTTGAAGTTACTTTTCAAGGTAACAGGACCTTTAACCCTCCTCTTTTATGAAATGACTTCCTTTATGTTATGTATTATAGTTCTCTTTTATTATGAGGGGGATTGTTCTTATATATATTTACTACTTTAAATTTCATTTCAAAATATTTATAGTCCCTTTACTTTATCTTTAATTGATTTTTTTAATTTTTATGTGACGTCGGTAGGCTGCCGAATTTTCGTAAAAGAAATCGCTCTTTCTCTTTCTTCTCAAGCTTCATTTTCATGTGGTGTGTCATTCAAATATTCACACCATGATCTTATTTCTTTTAATTATGAACCTATAATGAAAATTAATCTATTTATGTAGGGGATACCATTTTCCCTTCACTTTTATTGTTTCATAAACCCATGATATATAGCCGTTAAGCTGCACAAATTTCGTCTCATAATTTCTCTCTCTTTTTCTCATGGAATTCCCTTGTTTTATTTATGTGAATACCCAGACCGATTTAGTTTCTATTGGTGTTCATAGATACAAAAAATGATATTTTTGATTATGTAATTGTCATACGTGTAACCCTCACTCCATTTCCATGGGTTACAAATGACATAACGATCATATTTTAAGCACTTTTAAAACGTCACTATTTTGAAGTGAAACCCATTTCTTTTACTCTCTTTGGGTTATTTATGAAATGTTTTATTACGATCTACGCGTCTCAAATGAAATTAAAGACATATTAAGGGAGAAACCTAATAGTTCAGAAATCCATTGGGTAAAGAATAAATCTCTTGAGATGACGAGTTTCTTGATACCTTAGTGAATAACCTTGGAAAATTTTTTATGACACCTTAGGGATAAACCTTGGTGATATGTTCATGAATGTATAAATGAAATGTTATATCCACATATTAACGTTTTTATTCATGTTCTATTTATCATCATATTCCCATTCTTCCATTTCTCACGTCTTTATGATTTTTATCATGTAATTATTATTGCTCAAGACCACATGTCAACTGTTTCACTTACTTACCCTTATTGGGCCTTCAGCTCACCCTTTCCATTAATGTATGTCTCCAGGTTATGAGATGCAGTAATTTTACTTAGGATAAACTTATGATGAAGCCTTACAAGTGGATTAGATGCATGTTTTGTGTTGTCTTCAATTTTTTTCTTCATTCCCAGGACACTAGACTTTAAAGATCCTCTATTTGTAAAATGTAATAAAAAGTTATGTATTAAAATGGAAGGATTCCATAGTTGGTATCTAAGGGAGGATTAGTTATTTATGGAAATTAAGATATTAAAACTTGAGGAAGAACCTTATAGAAAATTTAAATATAAGAAATCTTCCTGGTATTTTGGTGAGTATTGAGTATGTTGTTTAGCAAACAAATACATCCCTGTCTAGATCTGAGGAGGTAGAGGTGGATCTGGAATAGATGTACATGGGGGTAAAACCCAAAAACACCTCTTTGATCTAGACTCAAATGGGAACTAGTGCACGACAATAGGCCTTACTGCACTCTTGGTTATGACACTCATGGGGGATATGTTTGGTTAATCGAAATCTTTTTATGAATCATTATGAAGCAATTATAGGGAAATGTAATTGTTTAAGAAGTTTGTTTTAAGGCATAAAATATTTTATAGTTAAAAAATTCATAAATGAAATAAGTTTATCATTATGGTTTTATTCTTTTAGAAAATGGACGGTAATAGGAGGAACCGTGCAAATGGTGATCACAATGGACCATGCGCTGACGGCCCTACGATGGAAGGCAGAATAGAAACATCCATGCGAATGATAAACCAACTGACTCAAGTTATGGGAAATAACATGAATCAAAAAAAAGACCGATCTCGCTATGAAGGGAACAAAATTCTGTTGAGTTATTTATTCGTCAAAGACCACTAACCTTCAGTGGATCGACAGACCCATTGATTGCTGAGCAGAATATCAGGTCTATTGAGAAGATCTTTTTTGTGCTCCACTGTTCAAACCAAGAGATGGTCACCCAGGTAGTCTATCACTTAGAAAGAGAAGAAGATCAGTGGTGGGAACTAATTAAAAACATGAGGAATAGAGTGGATGTTGAAGGTATGGCATGGGAAGAGTTCATATGGATCTTCTTCAGTAATTATTTCCCCTGTTCCATGAGAACAAGAATGGAGAAAGAGTTTCTCGAGCTGAAGTAGAAGGAGAATGAATCCGTGGGAAGCTATGAGAGGAAATTCCAAAGGCATTCATGTTACACTTAGAGATTTATCATAAATCCTGGTGGCAAGGTTTATATATTATTTAGTAGACTAAGACCTCATATGCAGAAGAATATAGCCAACTAAGACTATGATAGCTATGAGGAGATCGTGCGAAGTGCGATAAAAGTTGAGATGGAGTTTGGTAAGACCCAGTGGCCTCATAAATAAAACAACAAGAATAGATCAATGGAACCCATCTTAGGGAGGAATTTTGATCAGGGAAGAGGAGGAAAGAAAGTACAACATCCCACATGTAATAAATGTGGGAAGAACCATTCGGGGAACTACTTTCTCGGGAGTGAGAAATGCTAGATGTTTGGAAGTGATGGCCATATTGTGAGGAATTTTCATAGTGGAGAGAAACCTAAAATTACTAACACAAACAACTAGGGGAAGATGGCGCAGAACCTACTTGATGTCTATGTTTTATGTGTGGACAACTTGGAAACTTTTACAATCACTGTCCAGATCTGGGGGTAGTGGAGGGGAACCCCCATCAGCCTCACCAAAGGCTAAGGGAGCAAGGCTGTGCTTTTGCTATCAAGACAACTAAAGTTGAATCTTCGAATGATGTGGTAGTAGGTACACTTGTTATTATGTCAAAGATAGAAAGTACATTGCTTGATTCTAGTTCTACGCATTCCTTTATTTCCTCCATGTTTTCAATGAATTTAGAATCAACTCCCGATTTCGATAAAAGTAAATTTATTAATCAAGACTCTTTGTGGGATTATCCAAGCATCATCAGTGTTTAGAAAAACTAGTATTTACTTTAGTGAGAACAATATTATCACAAATATAGTAGTCATTCCCTTGCTGGAATTCAACATTATACTAGGGATGGACGAGATCTCAAAGTATAATGATAATATTAAATGAATAAGTAAGGAAATATCAGTAATCAGGAATGGAAAACCTATAGTTATCTTCCAAGGAGAGATATTTCAACCAGATCTTTGTCTAGAGGAACCCCATATATCCTTCATTATGGAGTTTATTGGTGAATAAGAAGAAGAAGATGAGTGTTTATGGATAGAAACTGTCTCCATCATCCAGGAATTTGTTGACGTATTTCTTGAGGAGTTTCCTGGTCCTCCCCCAGAAAGAGAGGTAGAGTTCTCCATTAAACTCGTACCTAGATATCATCCAATATCAAATACCTCCTATATGACGGAAAATGTGGAGCTAGAGGAATTAAATAAACAAATATAAGATATTTTTGAGAAAAGTTTTATCCGATCGAGTGTGTCTCCTTGGAGAGAACTAGTTCTCTTTGTGAAGAAGAAGGACAGATCAATGCATCTATGCATTGATTATAGAGAACTGAATGGGACCATAGTGAAGAATAAATACCCTCTTCCATGAATTGATGACTTATTTGACCAACTTCATGGGGCTAAATTCTTCTCTGAGATTGATCTTAGATCTAATATTCATCATTTTAGGGTGAAGAAAGGATATATTCCGAAAACTACCTTCCGGTCAAGATATGGGAATTATGAGTCTGTTGTTATTCCCTTCAAACTAACTAATACACCTGATATTTTTATGGATTTGATGATTATATTCTTTAAGGACTACCTTGATAAAATTGTGGTAGTTTTTATTGATGATATTATGATATATTACAAATGATGTGAGGAGCATGGAGATCATATAAGGGATATTTTTCACTCTGTGGAACGAGTGGCTTTTTGAAAAGTTCATTAAATGTGAATTCTGGTTACAAAAAGCCTCTTTCTTGGGGCAAATTGTTACCAATTAAAGAATCCCAGTTGACCCTGTAAAGAAAAAATTTGTGGAGGAGTGGCCCCAACCTACAAAAATAACTAAGATTAGATGTCTCCTTGGAATAGCCAGATAATATAGGAGGTTTCTGAAAAACTTTCCCAACTTTCTAATCTATTAACTAAATAAACTCTAAAAGGGTTCAAGTTCATCTGGACAAAGGATTATGAGGAATGGTTCAAAGAGATGAAGAAGAGATTGGTTATTGCACCCATGTTAACTCTGTCCTCATGTGGGTGAGGGTTTTTTTTAGTGATGCATCTCTCAAAGGGCTTGGTTGTGTCCTCATGAAAAATAAAAAAGTCATTGCTTATGCATCTTGACAGTAGAAAAATCATGAGCAGAACTATCCTACACATGATCTGGAGCTGGCTACGGTCGATTTTTATCTGAATATATGGAGGGACTATGTTTATGGGGTGAAATGTAATATATACACAGACCACCAAAGTTTGAAGAATTTTTTCACACAAAAAGAATTCAACATGAGACAAAGGAGATGGTTGGAACTTCTTAAATACTAGGATTGTTCAATTCATTATCATCTTGGAAGAGAATACAAAGTTGTTGATGCATTAACCAGGAAGGACCCATCTATTCTTTCCATGATGGGAAATCAAGGAGATCTGTGGATCAATGACCTAGTAATGTTGGAAATGTGAATTATTAAGTAAGGGACATCACCAACCGTATCCCAAATGATTTATCAACCGTCATTACTAGAGAAGATTAAGAAAGCTCAGAAAGAAGATCCTTTGTTAAAGAAGACGTTTGAGGCTATGAAGGATGGGAAGTTTCTTGAGTTCAATATTGATTAAGAAGGTGTACAAAAATTTCATACAAGACTATGTGTACCTTCTATTCTAGAAATAAAGAAGGAGCTAATGGATGAACCTCATAGATCTATTTTCTCTATACATCCCGGAATCACAAAAATGTATAGGGACCTTCACGATCATTATTAGTGGGGTAATATGAAATGGGAAATTTCTGACTACACTTCAAGGATCCCTAGTATGTCAACAAGTGAAGGTAGAGTGGAAATGTCTTAAAGGGGTATTACAACCAATACCCATACCAGTATGGAAGTGGGACAATCTCACTATGGACTTTGTCACTGGTCTCTTGAGAAATTCCAAAGGAAATAATGTGATATGGGTTATTGTGGGCCATCTCACCAAGACTGCCCATTTTATATCCATTTGGGGAAGATTTATCTCTTGATAAACTTGCTAGGATTTATGTGAAGGAAGTGGTAAGGCTACATGGAGTTCCACTTTCTATCATATCTGATTGTGTTCCAAGGTTCACATCATAATTTTGGATAATTATTTAACATCCTCTAAGCAAAAAAATTGAATTTCAGTAAGGCCTATCACCCCAAACAGATGGCCAATCTAAAAGGACTATTCAAAAACATGAGGACATGGTGAGAACATGTTCAATAAAATTCAAAGGATGATGGGATCAACATTTCCCTTTAATTGAGCTCTCTTAAAAAAATAGCTTCCCCTCAAGCATTCAAATGGCACCCTATGAAGCTCTATATGGGAAGCGATGTAGAACGCATAATTTTTGGGATAAAGCTTGTCAGAGAAATCTTCTTGGGCCTGATCTTGTGCAAGAGATGACAATAAAATTTCCATTCCATCCAACAAAATAGTAAGGCTACTCAGTGTTTGCAAAAGAGATATACTGACAACTATCAAAGGGATATAGAGTTTGATGTTGGTGATAAGGTCTTTCTTTGAATTTCACATTGGAAAAGAGTCATGAGGTTTGGGAAGAAAGGGAAGCTCAGCCCTAGTTACATTGGGCCTTATGAAATCCGTGATCGCATAGAAGTAGTGGCCTATCGGCTTGCACTTCATCCAAATCTAGCACAAGTTCATGATGTCCTCCACTTATCCCTCATGGGGAATTACATACCTGACCCTTCACGTGTACTAAATCTAGAGGTGGTACAACTTTAACATGACCTCTCTTTTGAGGAGCAACTGGTAGAGATCTTGGATCATAGAGACAAGGTTATATGCAACAAGACTACCCACCTTGTTAAGGTGTTGTGGAGGAACCACAAATGTGAAGAAGCCACATGGGAACCAGAGGAGTCTATGAGGCAGAAGTACCCACATATTTTCTCTTTAGGAAATAAATGTTATACTTTCCGGGACGAAATTTCTTAAGGGGGATAAATGTAACGACCTAAAATTTTTATATATTTATTTTCCTAATTTTGGGTTTCTTTATTTTATACTCAACAAAACTATATTATTTTATTAATGAATTTAGTATAATTAAATAAGACTGTCGGGTTTCAACTGTTATATGACCGTTGGTCAATATGACCGTTGGAAGCTAAAATCATATTGCTATAATTTTTGTTTATAAATACAAGTGATCATGGTTAATTAATACAGAAAGAAGATTAGATGGCCTCATCCAGTAGACTCAGGCTGTTTGAATCCCATTTTACGGTACTTGGGAAACAGGTAGCACCACTAGGCTTTGCTCTGGACCAAGCCCAAGTTGAACTTCATCATGTGAAGCTTAAACGAAATCGCCTACGGGAGATGATCAAGCTGATAGAGGTCACCACTCAGGCAATGTTGGACATGCCGCCCCAAAATTATATAACCTTATCAGACCTTATACTTTGGTCCCTTGCTGGTATTATAAGGGCCAATGTAATGATACCTTAACTACTTTGTGTAATCATTTGATATAAATAAAATTGTTATTTATTTTTATGGAAACGTTTTGTAAATTTTGAATGTCCAGATAAATATAGGATGTATATTATTGATGATATTTTTGGAAAAAGGATATTTTAAAATATTTATATAAACCTTAAATATTTAATAATGTGTAATGATTTTGAAAAAATGGTCTTCTATAGTTGTTTTTAGTATGGAATTTAGAGTCTAATAAGATCAACATAATTCTTGGGTAATAGTAAATTATGAATAGTAATTTTACGCTTATGAATAGTAATGTGAGAAAATGGAAGAGTAATCCCACTTAAGAAAGTATTATTATATTTCAGGCACCTTGATTATGTAACATGATTCAATAAAAAAAGTAAATAACTGTTTCAGAAATTATTAGTTAAGTATTAGTTTTTTTCGAGTGAATAGTGTTTTATTTAAAAATTAAATTAAATATATTTAGGATATTATTTTCAAAAAATAGAGTTAATTTTTGAATTCAAAGCATCGATATTAGGTTAAGGTGAATATTTCGGATATTTCTAAAACAGTTGAATTTTATGTCAATAGTGAAAATATAGTTTTGCATTTCGGATGCATAATGACATCATTAAGGATGTAATAATTATATAATATTTCTGGTCAACTTATGAATAGTAGGATATTATATGAGGTGTCTCAAGCGGCTAATATCATGGGAAAATACCATGGAAAAGCCCATGGTTTTTCCAATACCACCGATGCGGTATCCCTTGGAAATTAATGATTTGTTCCCTCACGTCTCCTACAAATACCAAGCCATTCCCTCATCAATTTAATTCAAAAATCCTCCTCAATGAATATATGGTGTTTCTACCTCCCAAGGATTCCTCCGAAGGTTCCCTCAAGCCTCACAAGGTCCTGACCTTCAAGCTTTCAAAGTTACTTTTCAAGGTAAGGGAACCTTTCACCCTCCTCTTTTAAGTCACGACTTCTTTTATGTTATGTCTTATAGTTACACTTTATTATTAGGGGAATTATTCTTCAATATATTTACTAATTTCCATTAAATTTCCAAATTATGAGAGACCCTTTCCGCTCTTATCAATTTATTTTCTGAATTTTTAATTGACATTGTTATGATGCTGAATTTTTGTAAAAGAAATCATGCATTCTCTTTATTTTCATGTTTTTTTTCATGTGGTGTGTCATTAAAATATTCAAACCATGATCTTATTTATTTTTATTAATATCCCTATAATGAAAATTATACATTTATGGATGGGATACCCATTTCCCTGCTCTTTTATTTTTTTTCTAAAACCATGATATATAGCCGTTATGCTGCAGATATTTCGTCACAAAATTTCTCTATCATTTTCTCAAGGAATTATATTGTTTTATTTATGTGAATAACCAGACCTATTTCATTTCTACGGGTGTTCATAGATTCAAGAATATGATATATTTGATTTTTTTAATTTACATACATGTAACCCTCACTGAATTTATATGGGTTATAATGACATGACGATCTTATTTTTACGCACGTTTAAAACGTCACGATTTTTGAAGTGAAACCCATTTCTTTTACTCTCATTGGTTTAATTATGAAATGTTTGATTATGATCTATGTGTATCACATTAATGTAAAGAAATGTTAATTTTTCTCCCTAATAGAGGTCCAATGCATTGGTTAAAGAATTAATCTCTAGAGATAACAAGTTTCACGATACCTTGGTGAATCACCATGGTAATTTTTTATGACACCTTGGGTATGAACCTTGGTGATATGTTCATGAATGTTTAAATGAAATGTTTTAGCCACATATTCAAGTTATGATTCATGTTATCTTTATCATGATATTACTATTCTTCCATTTGTCATGTCTTTATGATATCTGTCATGTTCTTATTATTATAGCTCAAGACCACGTTTCAATTGTTTCACTTGTTTACCGTTACTGGGCCTTCAGCTGACCCTTTACTTTGATGTATGTCTCTAGGTTATGATATTTAGTAATTGTACCTAGGATGAACTTATGATGACGCCCTACAAGTGGATTAGAAAAATGTTTTATTTTGATTTCAATTTTTATTTTTTCTGATTTCCAAGACACTAGACTTTAAAGATCCTCTATTTATAAAATGTAATGAAAAGTTATATATTAAAAAGGCAGGATGCCAGAAAAAGTGCCTCTATAATATGGATATATAATTTTATAAGGTAAATTGGTAGATCTTAGTAAATCTATAAGGCTCAATGTGGTGTAAACAAGAGAGGGCTAAGGTGCCTTTTTGTAATTGATGTGAGGGAAACCTTTTGAATCTCTTTAAATATTAAATTTTAATAAATTCATTCTCAAGTAAAATACCAAAAAATTGAAATTTATTACAATATATGTTTATATAGTGTTTTAATAATATCATCTAAGAAAATTTAGACACGTTTTGGTGTAATTTGTAACCATATAAATTTATTTAACACTTAGTTATCAAATTTTATCTTTATTTATGGTACCAAATTTTTCAATATGAAAGGGATGTAATTTAAACTAATAAGGTGAATATTTTACCATAAAAGTACTTGTTGGAACATTTTTAATATATCATAATAACAGTTTATTATTTTTAGGTTTCATTATTAAAAAATAAATTTGTTTTTATAACAAATTGTCACTGTCAAGTTTAAACAATTAATTTAATTTCTCATTAATAACATTAGGAAGAAATGAAATTAGAATCTGATATTTTAATACACACCTAACATGTTCTAATCATATATAATTTTTTGGATCAATCTAATTATCAAAAATAATATTACTTTCAATATGTATAATATAGTGACCCTAACCCAATATCCTTGATCCATTTATTTCTTTAATACATTAGCATAAGATATAATGAATTGCATCCTGAAGGAATAATTCATTTATTAGTCTTGGTAAACTAAATACATACACGATTCCAATTTTACATTTGAATACATAAATTACATCATAATTTTATTTTGAAAATATCATTATTTCCTATATAATTGTCTTATATATCTTTCTTATTACACATCATAGTTTACTTAGAAAGGAATAGAAATATGGGAGAGCTGAAATTATCAATAAGGGTTATGTATTTATGAATCTATCATGAATCAATGAGAAAAATAAACATGAAAATTTAACTACTGATCACCCATTCCATTTAAATAATTTTACTAGAATTATTAATATACAATGTTAAAAAACTGAAAACACATTCCATTTAATCAATAACAGGACCATAATAAATTGATAATGCGCAATCTGTATAAAAATATAAAAAATAAAAAACAAATTCTATCTAATATATAACATGACTATCATAACTGTATAGGGAATAATCAATAGGGAAATGTAAATAACTGAAATCACATTCCATTTTATCATGAAATTATGAATGAAATGATTCCAGTGATAATTTCATTGTGATAATATCATGGTTAATATTAACTAAATTATAAATACAGTTAATTCTTATTTATTAGACATCATTTTCCAAGGAACGTGATTCCAATAACATCAAGATCTATCCTCGAGATAGTTTAAAACATATTGGTAGAAACCTATCAAATGAATTCTAGCCAACTGATTAGTCCCATGAGACTACTGATGCATTGAGAGGATATCTATAACCAGGACTCACCCATGACTTTAATTTCGAAATCATTCCTCATATATAATATAATTTATTTATTTCATAAACAATGCTCATTATCATCAAAAATCCACATTGAGTATATAATATGGATTTATGAATATTTCTATAGGTGAATAAATGAAATTCAATGTAGACTATAGTATGTATAAATGATATATGGTATAAACCATAAACATATTCAAGATAAATAATAAAGATATTTAAGGGCAATCAAATATCCAATTATCATAGGAAAGTGAACATTTTAAGGGAAGGTTATTGACTTCTAAAATGAATAAAGGAAATCAATTTTAATGTTATCCTTGATAAAAATAATCACAAAAAATCTATTAAAAGAATAAGGATGGTATTAATACAACATATCTCTTGTGTATAATATGTAAATAATGGGTTATTGTTGGTTATGACTATAAATACTATAAAAACAAATTTAGAAATATTTCTAATGAAAATATGCATTCAATTTTGAAAATATGTTTTTGAAACTGAATGTTTGAAAACCATTTTGAAAATTATCATCCTTGAAAATAATCTATGAAAATTATAAAATAATATTTTAAAAATTACATTGGTTATGATGGATGGAAATTTCAGTCATGTAGTACACATTTAAAAAATATTCCTTTCAGTGTTTTGTAAAATCGAAATAGTAATTGTTTTGAAAATGACAGAAATATTTATTTTGAAACTATTTTTAAACAAAAATTGGGAAAAAATATATTTTATAAATCATTTTTAAAAGGTTAAAAAGTTTAAAACTTTTATGAAATAAATTTGGATGAAAACAAATTTCCCCCCGAAGATACAAATTAAGAAATATTTTCTTAAAAATATTTTCACAATTTTTTTAGGTACCAAGGAGTGGAAAAAATAGAGATATTATAATAACAAGTGTATAAGAAAATTAAATGGATTTATTATATAATTATGAAATAATTTTCCTCAACTAAAATTTAACAATAACCTATCTTGATTAGAATGAAATTGTGAAATAAAAACATAAAATGATAATAACATTGATGTGATAATGGCTAAATGAAATGACTATGGGTATTATCTATAAGTACACATAAAACATGTGTAAATACAACATTATATAATAAAAATTCATTTTACACATAATATTATCATGACATAATCATAAAATTTGACATTTAACATAATGAATGGAAATTAAGATAAGAAATTATTTACCCCTTGGTAACAATTATTCCGAATCCAATTTTCTGAAGTAATTAAAATTAAAAAAATACCATTAATAATAAATTAATCATTATATTACATGTCAAAGGGAAATTATATACACAAAATAAAAGAAATTAGATTCAAAAAATTAAAATATGATTTAATGAAAAGTAATTGAGATGAAGTCCCCTAACTCTTTCTTACTTGAACATGATTTAACCTCATATGTAGTGGTTTTAAAAATTATTTTGAATTATTCCAAAACCATATTAATATTATTCATATCCTTTATAACCATTTTAGAAAATTTAATCACTCATTCATCCATAATCATTCATTGTTTTAATTATTTCTAGCATTAACTGTTTTGTTTTCTCATTCGTGCCTTATCATGAAATATCCAGTTAATGTGAATATTATATATTTACATAATCTCTAATATAAGAATCTTGAACTAATTAAAATATTTATTCATAAAATATACTTTTAAAACCAATCATGAATGTTTTTTTCAGGAGTGATGTATGTTATGATCATGGTGATGATATATTATACATATAAATAAGAAAAATTTCCTTCTTTCAACGATCATTATGGATGGGTGGTATGTTATATTTTATCTTTATATAATTATCATAATATCATATATAAATTATTAATTAATTTAATAAACTTATATATATCATTAATGTGGTGTAGTGATGAAAATAGAGTCACATCGCTTAATGAAGGTGGGAGTCCACACACACACGAAGTATGTTGTCATCTTTATGTGTCATAAAGAAAATGATATAATATCTTTTCAGAATGATAAATATAAAATTAAAATAATTATTATTTCATTTATATAAATCTTATTTATTAATTTTCCCCTCATTACATTCCATGTATAGAGTTAGTGAATGATGGATCACATTGCTTCCAGAGGCAGTAGTCCTCCGTACCCCCGGAGTAACATTATCATATCCCCAGAAGAATGGAAAGAAAAAAAGATATATATTATTTAATTAATCCATTGGTATAATTATTTTAAAAATATCTTATTTATACTTTACACACATCATCATAAATAACTGTTAATGGAGGTAATAGAAAAAATACTGACATTAGTTAATGAGGCGGTAGTCCCTTATACACATGAACAATGATTCTGTAACACATTTTACAGAAATTCAGATTGGTTTAAGTCATTAAATTTTAATAAAAATATACCATTATATTTATGGTAAAAATTTTATTATATCAGAATATTTTAATATTTATTTAAATAGGTGGTGAATGAAATACTATAAAACCACTTGTTGAAGAATGTTACCTCTTCTTCGGGTATCCTCCTTAGGTTTTCACAAAAATCCTTCCTAGGATGGATTTATGAAAAAAATAAGTCTTATATTATTCATTGGGAAAGTTTTGTGAGTTATTTGGGTATGTATTTTCCAAACGAAAAGGGATTTAATGTGTGAAGTTGAGAGGATAGGGTTGGACTTTTATAAGGGAGGTGAGTGGGACACTTGTAATTTTTTGAAAATATTCAATTACACCCACGTTTCTATCATGTAAAAAGAAACCAAAATGGAAAATTATGTAAAAAAATAAGATATAAGGTAAATATTATTGCATAAAATGGATAATGGACAAATTTTTATGTAATTTTTAACACTAATCTTCTTAGTTTAACCCCCACAAAATTAATTTTTTTACTTAACAATGGTAAACTATTTTAACTATTTTTTATAATCATTATTGTAAAAACCTACATTAAAAATATTATATTTTATAATTCATTCTAATTCGAAATATTTGTTCCTTATTTCAAAATTCAACACATAGAATTTAATTTTTTTTATTTAATTTTAATACCGTAGACGCGATGAGAAAGCGAGGGCTTAAAAATAAAATACTCAATAGTTTACATAGTTTTTATATCAAATTTCATTATAAAAATGATTATAATGACATAATTTATATTAATTGATATATAATTGAATTAATTTTACTTTAAAATCATTTAAAAATGTAGTTTTACTTTATGAATAATTTAAATTAAAGTGCAATTTTGATTTAAAATTTAGTAGTTTACACTATTCATCAAAAAATGAATCATTTCAGAAAAAATACAAAAAATAACCTTATGATAATAGTTATATTATAATTTTAAAAAATTTATTAATTTTTTCAATAAATTTTCTACATTTTTTAATAATTAATTTTATATTATGTGCATAAAGATATACTAAACTGTTTTAAGAAATATAATCTTTCTCTGAAAACAATAATTTTTTGAATGATTCAAATTTTATTTATAATTAATTGATAACTATAAAATTAATAATTTCGTTATTAATATCCATACATACTATTTTAATGACTATGAATACAATGCTACTGTTCACATTGACTTGGACTTCTGTGTTTCACAAGCTATTGAAGAGATTACAATTTTTAAAAAAATCATGGGGTTTTAAGCTCGATATTTCTTATCTCATATGCTACCAAATACAAAGTTTTTATTTTAAAATTTCATGGAGTTACATTCTACCCATATTAAATGAATTTCATCCTCACACATTATTCTTCATCTTGGTAAGGAATGGTTTTGTTTTTTAAAATACCATTGTTGACAAACCCACATCATTAAAGGGTTTATGGAATTTCATCTTATATAAGAACATGGTTCTTACATTGTGGTATGATTTCTTTTTTTATTTTTCTTTTGGGTTGTTTTTGAGAAAACAAGGGAAATTTGAGGAAATTACTAGAATCATGGGTTACACGGTGTGTACTCCCAAGCACAATCCATGTAGTATGTCCTTGTATGAAGGGAATACTTGGTGTGTGGACATTTTAGTAAGGAAAAGAGGAAAAACCAACTACAAGTTGTGTACTTTCTAGTACACACAATGTAGTCTTGTTCGCAGGTCCAGGAAGGTAAGTTAGCCGAAGTCAGCTACCAAAATGAACATTTAAATTATATATTTTCCATGAATAGGTGATTACACACCGTGTAGTTTATGTTTTTAACTTAAAACGAGTATTAGCCTCATTATTCATTCATTTGGACAGAAGTCTCATAGGGGGAACTCAAAAGAGGAACCAGAACATCAACCCCTTCCCAGTTGATCATCCGAACTCTGAATCAATCATTGTCAGTCTCATTTGAACCCAATTGTTAAGATCTAAATTACTCTTCAACTGTTCTCCCTATTTTTTGTTCTCGACTTAGTTGTTTATGTTTGAATGAATATAGTTTTGTTGTAGATCTATTCCATTCTATCTTGAATTGGATTTCGAGGCTGGATAATGAGAGTCATACCATGATAAGGTCGCTGGTCTCCTGCTAATTTCTTAATGTCATGTTGTTTATATGTGTAGTTGTGCCATGCTTTCATATTTGGGGTACCATTTTGATGATAATGAAACCCGTGTTAATTTATAAGGATTTTTAGGTGATTAATTATTTGAATTGAGGCATGTTGATACTTATATTTTGATAAAGTTCCACCCATGGGAGCGTTTCCCTTGAATAATTGTTGCTGGGACTTTTGGATTTGGATAACCGTGGTTATGCCTCTATTTTTTTTTGGTTGTTTGAAATTTATTGGTTAATTAAATGATTAAAAATGTAAATTGTTTCGGTGTTAACCATGTATTAGGGTAAATATTGCATGTGTTGCCTCATACTGAATTGCTTATATGTCAGGATTGGCCCTGTTTAATTATTCTGCCTGCGGGAAGAGATTTTTCATGCTTGTGGGCTACGTTTTGTGTGCATGTGGGCTAAGTTTTGTTATTCCTATGGGATAGTGCCTAAGGGAAAGTACCTATATGTCTATGGGATTCCAAAGGGAAAGGTTTCAACTTAGGATTGAATGTTTTAATGACATATGATGCATTTTCCAAGAAAAACCACACGCTTGGATTCGATTGTCATTTTACATTATAGATTACATGCTGAGGTGTCTGTTGTGTTTTCTTGAATAGGGGATTGACTGATCAAGGTTGGATCCCCAGAACATTTGATTCTATTTATGTGAATTGCTTAAAAAATATGAACAGTATAAATTGAACAATAGTTGTAGGACTATTTACTTTTGAGTACTTCCTAGTTTAATGCATTCATTACAATACATTACTATTGCATATACTCACTAACAGATTGGCATAGAACTTTCATGGTTTCCTACTAGGATTTATTTCTCACATCCTGTTTGATTTATGTTTTTGTATCCCAAATAGACTATATTGTTGTAGGTGTCGATAGGTGCAAGGCTCCTTATATAGGTACATGATTGCTGCTAATGAGCATGAGATCATGGGACCAAGCCAAAGTATGAAATGCTACTAAGTTTCATTTTTCATTGTTGTACCTTAGAATTGTATTGTACTTGGTAGTAGTGTATCTTGTTTTCATTAAATTCTTAGAAAATGTGTCATGCTGCATCATTCTGATATTATACTCCTCCTGGTTATCGTTTTCTTCTAGTCATCCATTGTTTAATTCACTTTCATTCTATTAACTAGTTTGGATATTGTTATTATTTATTATATTGTGTTATAATCTTCCATTAAGGGTATATTTTCCCCACTATCACACCCAAGGCCCTCGCTTCTAGTCGGCAGCCTCTTGTGTTTGGGGAAATGTGCTTGGTTCCATGTGGCCAATCGGGTACGGGGCACCCTTTAGTGGAATCCAGATCCGAGAAATTCTAAAGTGTTATCGGAGGAGTTTCTTTTCTAGTTTGCTTTACTATTTGGAGGTGATATTAAGGATATGGAAATTGGTAATTAGCTATGCTTTGGATTAACTACCCCATGTATAGGAGAAATCCAAATTGCCTTCAATTAAATTGTTCTTTTGGATTTTGAGCTATTATTGTCGATTCAATTTCACCATTGGGTGACACACTTGTTTTGTGCTATTATTGATGATGTTATTGTGGTTATACATTTTTTCAACCAGATGAGATGAGAGTATGTCATCTTATGCACTATGTAGGAACTTGTTATAAATCAAATTCCATATATACCGGCCTTTCCATTTAGAGATAATTACAGATGCATGTTTTTTGGATAAGACCTTGATAGATACGTCTACTATTGTGATAGGTGTATTGGTACATATTTTGGTTTGGATTGAATGGATGCCAAACATTAGTTATTGAGGTGTATGTTCCCTCTTTGACTAGAATTTGTTGCATCATGATTCATAATTTTATATAGAATTGTTCAATTTTTTGTTATGTACGGGTACCAAAATTTTAATTGAGTGGAGTATGGGACCTCACGAAGCGGAATTTTTCATACCATGGATTATTTTTTAAAAAATAGGGGATCTAGGGATGTTTCTGAGGCCTACTGTCTGTAACCCCAGACAACACAACATGTGATTCTATGAACACACGCCATGTCTTCTTCCTGTTCGGGGAATAAATACTTTTCTTAATTACTTGTTGTGTAGTTTATGAAAACACCATGTAGTATATGATCCTATAATGGGCTATCTGAGAGAAAACATAGGCTATTTAGTTTTGATCAGAAAATATTGTGTACTTTAAACACACAATGTAGCCTACCTAGGAAAAACCCATGTGGACCTAGCTGTGTGGGAGTACATCGCTAGGAGGAGAAACCTATTTATACGACGTGTGAGCGTGCAACTCACCATGTACCTTGGGTTGATACATGCGTAGGCCAGTGGTAGAACATGACCAAGTGGGAGCATAAGTGTACACACTGTGTGTTCTATCTACACGTTAAGTAGTCCATTTTTTCCAAACATTGAGGGTCTTTTCCTATATTTCTTTGGCACTCTTTAATGGAAATCCTTGACTATGATCATGAACTAGGGTGTGTTCTTGACCTTGTAGATTCATGCCACCTTGATGACCACAAGATGTACGCCAGTAGAGCAGTGATGATCATAATCTAGAAATGGTATTCCATGGGCTATCAATGGAACCTCTAGTTGTTCCAACTCTAGAAACCAACTATTATACTAGACACAAGTGCAGATGAATAGTTATGGGTAGGTTTTTTGAGGTATATAAAAACCTTTTAGTGAGTGACGTAGGCTGCCACATCTATGGAAGAGCTGACGTGTATCACCCACCAGCAGAATCCACCTACTTATTTAAGATATGGAAGACCACAGGCTCTGGAATCATGGTTGGTATTAGTGATGACGATCTTCGAGAATCTAGAGACACCACTCAAGAGGAGGGTCATGCTCGTGACATATATGTGGTGTAATTATGCCACGAAGTGGTGGGATGTTGTCACTTATGTAGGTCATCATGGATAAATGACATGGGAATACTTTTAGGAAGCTCTATATGGTTTTTATTTCCCCAAGATGCTGAGGGATGACCAAGTTTGGGACTTCATTCACATGGAGCAAGGCACACTGTTAGTTATAGAGTATTCTACACTATTTACTAAGATTCAGAAATTATCACATATTCTAATTGGTGATGATTTATCGAAAGCTGAAATAATTGAGGATGGAATTAGTTTTGATATTCAACCACATGTGAACGTCTTGAGGGTTCCTTTTGTCTTTGCTATTGTGAATTAGGCCCTTATCACCAAGAAAAATTTTCGGGAAGCTAGTGGTTCGATCTAGGGCAGCTCAGCACCGGTTTCTGGTACTGTCTCAACCGAAAAAAGAAACGTCATGTGGAGTTCTCTTGCAATGAGCGTATAAGACAAAATGTTTCCTCTGATGGCCAGGTGACATGATACTTGTGCGTAAATGTTGGGAGCAAGAGACCTCAGTTCCCAAGGGACCCAGTTGAGTGTTGATTTTGTGGCAAGATTGGCCATCTACCAGGCTACTGCAAGGAATTTACACCAGTGTGGATTGGTAGAGGTTCTATATAGACTCAATGTGTAGAAGAAGGGTTAGTAGATTCTCACCAGTCTAGAAACTAGAATACGTTGGGGCATTAATTCAAGGTGGTGGTCGTGGTTATGGTAGTTAGACCCCTGGATCTCAGCGACAGAAGGTCAGATCTGCTCAGGGTATCCAAGATGTGTCTGAGGGATGTGATCCAAGTCAAACTTATGAAGTGGAACAAACCTAGTAGGAGTAGGATCTTGGACCTTCTACTATTAATTGTACTATCCTAGTTGCCTCTGTTTCATCTTATACACTTTTTTATAATGATTCTATACATATCTTTATACTTGTGGTCGTTGTGTAAATCTTTGGGCTCTGTGTTTGTACTTTTTCTGATTTTATGATGCAAGACACTATGTTTGGGATTAGAACTATAGGTGTGCATTATTTAAAGGAGTTATCCCTTGATATTGGTGGGTGTCACATTCTATGAAACCACTATTTCATAAGGATGGAAAGATTCAATGTCATTTTCAAAATTGACTGGTTGGTCTCTATTTAGAACTTCTTGACTGCTATCACTGGAGTGTGAGTTTGACATCACTTGAGGGAGGGTCTTTTATACATATGGGAAAATGGTATGTCCATGCGAGCTGAGATAGACTTGAGCATCGTGGGTTGGGTGACATGCCAAAACAGATTGTGAGTTTATATTTGAATGACCAAAGAGCAGGTCTATCTGATTTCTATCTAGTGGTTGATCATTTCAAGGACGTTATCCATAAAACTTCTCATGAATTAACTCTGGTCAGAGAGGTGGAGTTCACTATTTAATTAGTACCAGGAGATGAAATTGTATCCATTCCACCTTACAGGATGGGAACGATGGGGTTTTAAGAGCTCAAGAGGCAGTTGGAAGATCTGGAAGCAAATGGTTTTATATGACCCATTACTTCACCTTGGGGATCACTAGCCTTTTCACAAAAAAAGAGGATGGTACCCTTAGGCTATGTGTGGACTATCAAAAACTGAACCTATTGAATGTTAATAACTAATATCCCTTTCCATTGATAGATGACATGTTTGATCAACTTCAAGGAGCTAGAGCGTACTCGAATATTGACTTGAGGTCAGGATATGACCTAGTAGGTGTCCGACCTGTAGACATACCTCATATCATGTTGCAAAGCTGGTATGGTCTATATGAGTATCTGGGATTTCCATTTGGTTTCACGAACGCACTAGCAATTTTCATGGTGCTGATGAACCAAGTGTTCCGTCTTAACCTAGATTCTTTTGTGGTGGTTTTCGTGGATGATATCTTGGTGTATTCTCAAAATCGACAAAACCATACCAAGCATCTTGAGATCATTTTTAATACACTGAGAGAGCATCAGTCATATGATAAGATCCTAATATTCCACTTCTAGATAGATCATATTCACTTCCTGGGTCATGTCATCTTAGAGACTAGAGTATCAGTGGACCCAGAGAAGGTAAGAGAAGTAGTTACCTGGGAGCATTCTAAGAATTTTTTTGAGGTACTAAGTTTCGTGGAGATAGTTGGTTACTATTGAAATTTTATACAAGACTCCTCATGCTTAGCAGCACCGATGGTAGGCTTGACTAAGAAAGGTCAGAATTTTGTGTGGTCAAATTCTTATGACATAGCCTTTTAGTAGTTGAAGGGACGTTTGATTTTAGTACTAATACTAATATTGATATATCCAGGCAACAGTTACAATGTGTACTATGATGCATCGGGTATTGGGCTGGGAGTAGTGCTTATGCAGGGTGATCATGTTATTTGTTATGGATCATGGTAGTTGAAGACACTTGAGTGAAATTAACTGATGCATGATATCAAGTTAGTTATAGTTGATAATGCCTTGCCCAGTTGGAGACATTTTTTATTAGGAGAGAATTTTGTGGTGTAAACAAAACAAAAAAGTCTCAAATACATCTTTACTCCACATGATTTGAATTTGATACAATGAACATGGGTGGAATAACATCAGTAGTTCTATTTTGAGTTTTCCTATATGCCTGAAAAAAGTAATGTAGTGGCTAACACACTGAGTAGGGGGACTCAATTATAGGTAGCGCAGGAGGCTAGTGCTGAGTGGTAACTTATGTATCTATTCTCTAAGATGAATTTAAAGGTGCACGACAGCCAGGGATAGACTTATATTTTATATTTTTTGGTTACCTGTACCCTACTGGACATAGTGAGGTCAAGGAAAATATCATATTTTAAGGCCTAGTTCTATGATAGAGTGTGGTAGGTGAGGACCATCCTCCTGGATGGATGATAGGAGAAGATTAAATTCTATATATCCATAGATGTGTGTGG
This sequence comes from Viscum album, assembly GCA_963277665.1. Taxonomy (NCBI): domain Eukaryota; kingdom Viridiplantae; phylum Streptophyta; class Magnoliopsida; order Santalales; family Viscaceae; genus Viscum; species Viscum album. The sequence goes on from OY728138.1 coordinate 442,782,374, forward strand.
GTTCCAGGGGATATATACAAGGAGATGACGTGAGAGATTCATAATTCATCTTGGGAAGTGCATCCCAGAGTCACCAATGATGTACCGTGACTTGCACTGTCCATACATGTGGTCGAGTATAAAGAGAGAATTTGATGGTTTTGTTATAAGGTGTTCAACTTATCAGTAGGTGAAGCTGAATCACCACCAGAAAACAGGGATTTGACAACAGTTACCTATTCCAGAGTGTAAATGGAATGACGTTGTGATGGATTTCATGATGGGTTTATCGAGGTTGCCTAGAGGCAACAATGTTGTGTGGCTAGTAGTTGACAGTATTACATTGGTTTATCACTTTTTTTTGATCAATGAGACCTTTAGTGTTGATGGTATTGGAAATATTTATATACGAGAGGTGGTATGACTTCATGTGGTTCGTCATTTTATCGTTTTAGTCAAGGAAACCTGGTTTACGTCTCTTTCTAGATGACTTTTCAAAGGGAACTGGGTAAACATATGTTTCGGAGCACAACATATCACCCTCAAACTGATGGTCAGTCAGAGAATACGATACAAGTTCTGGAGGACACGTTGCGTGCATCTGTCCTAGACTCTGGGGGATCCTGGGAGAAGCATATTCCTCTTGTCTAGTTATCCTATAATAAAAGTTTTAGGTGATTATATAGATGGAAACTTACAAATATTTATATGGTAGTCCATGTCATTATCCCATGTGCTGGTAGGATTCATGTGATATAGCCTTACTGGGACCACATCTCGTGTAGGTGAATTCTGAGCAGGCCCACATGATTCAAATTTGGATGGATACTACACATTCTCATCAAAAATATAATGCCTATCACAAGATACAACCTTTGGAATTTTAGGTCGGGGATCGAGTATTCCATTATGTCGCACCAATGTTGGGACACAAGGGAATAAAGAGATATGAAAATATTTCACAGAGATATGTTGGACCATTTGAGATTATGGAGTGAGTTGGATCAGTTTCTTATCGATTACAGTTACCACATAGGTATCACGCCATGCATGACATCTTCAATGTATCTCAGCTATTCCACTATCACCCAGACCCATATCATGTTTTTCAGTAAGATGAGGTTGAATCTTAGGTTGATGCATCTTTGTTAGAGCATCTGATTTGTATAGATGATTGGATCACAAAGGTTCTCTGAGGCTAGTCAATTCCTCTCGTATGACTGTTATGGAAGCATGGCCAAATGTAGGACAATACTTAGGAGAGGGAGACTAATGTACTCACTCAGTGTTCAGAGTTATTCTCATATATTCCTTCACCACCCTTGGAATAGATATTTGGGGATGAATTTATTTAGGGGGGGGGGTGTTTTTAAAAATCAGGTTCTTCCATTGAGGTATGGTTTCTTATTTTTTTCCATTGAGTTTTTTTGAAAAGATAAGGGAAATTTGGGCAATGTAATGGAATCTGGGGTTACATGACAGGTACTCCGAAACACAAGTTGTGTAATATGTCTATATATGAATGGAATACATGGCTTGAGGGTATATCTAAAAGGAAAATGGGGAAGACCAACTGTACATAGTTTACTTCCTGGTACACACTGTGTAGTCATTTTGGTGGGTCCTTGAAAGTATGTCAGTGGAATTTATCCACCAAATGAAAAATTAAACGATATAAACGCCATGTATATGGTATTACACATCGTGTAGTTTATGTTTTTCTATTAAAGTGGAAATTAGCATCATTCATCTATCATTTAGACAGAAGTCGTGCAAGGGGAACTCAAGAAGAGAACTGAAACTTCAACCCCTTCCCAATTGATCATCCAAAATCCAAATCAATCACTATAAGTCTTATTTTAACCCAATTGGTAAGCTTTCAATTAATCTTGATCTCTTATTTCTAATTTTTTAACGACTAAGTTATTCAAGGTTGATTGAATATCATAGTTTCAAATATTTGTACCATTCTATCTTGAATTGGAAGTAGGGGCTGGACGAGGAGAGTCATACCACAACGAGGTAGGTGGTATCGTGATAATTGCTTAATATCTGGTTGTTTATATGTGTCCTTGTGCCGCACACCCATGTTTGGGGTGTCAATTTATTTAGAATTTGATCCATGTTAATTACTATGTATTTTTGGGTGATTAATTATATGAATTAAAGAATGTTGAGACTGCTTTTTTTATTAAGGGCCACCCCACAGGTGTGTTTCCCTTGGATAACTGTTGTTGGGCATTTTGTCTTAGGATAATTGTGGTTATGCCTATGTTTTCCCTATTTTGGGTTGTTTGAAATGAATTGGTTGATTAAATTATTTCCAATGTGAGTTGTTTCCTTTTTAACCATGTAGTAGTGTAAAGATTGATTGTGTCACCTCATGTTGAATTACTTATATGTCAGGCTTGGCCCTATTGAATTATTCTACCTGTGGGAATAGATTTTTCATGCCTGTGTGCAAGGTTATGTGTGCCTGTGGTATATGTTTTGTTATTCCTGTGGGACATTGCCTATGGGAAAGTATTTTTTATGTATGTGGACTTCTTGAGGGTAAGGTTTGAACCGAGTTTTGATTCTTGTAATAAAATATGATGCGTCTGCCAAGCTAAAGAACATGCTTCGTTTCGATTTTAAATTTACTTGATAGATTTTATGCTGAGGTATCTTCTATGTTTTCTTGAATACGGGATTGACTGGCAGTTGACAGATCCCAAGAAATTATGATTTAATGTAATTGAATTGCTTAATGAAGATGAACAATATAAATAGAACAATACTTGTAGGATTGTTTACTTTTGATTAGTTCATAGTTTAATGATTTCATTATTACACACTACTGCTGCATATACTCGCTAACAGATTGGAAGAAAACTTTTGTGGTTTCCTACTGGGATTTATTTCTCACACCCTGTCAGAGTCATGTTTTTTGTCCAAAATAAACTATATTGGTACAACTATCGATTAGGGAAAGGATCCTAATACAGGTAATTGATTGGTGCCTAAGAGTAGGATTACATGGGACCCATATATGCCTTGCGATGCTGTTGTGTTTCTTTTTTTATTGTTTTACATTAGTATTGTACTGTACCTGGTAGAAGCATATCTTGTTTTCACTACTTTCTTAGAATATGTGACATGCTGCATCATTCTGATATTGTATTCCTTATAGTTGTTGTTATCTTCATGTATTCCATTATTTACTTCAATTTCATTTTTTACATCTTATTCTATTGTTATTATTTATTCTATTGTGTTACACTCTGTTGATGAGGGCATAATTTCCCCACTATCGCACCCTAGGCCCTCACGGCTAGTCAAAAGCCTCTAGAGTTTGGGGAAATGAGCTTGAGGCAATGTGGCCAACCGGGTATGGATAACATTTTAGTGTCATATTAATATAGGATGTTACATCTTAATAAGAGAGAGCAGATGTGAAAAAATCCATATGAAATAAATCATAATTGTGTTTCAAATTTGGATAACATTGCCGTCATGTCAATATGTGTACATGGATGAAAAACTTAAATATGTATCGAGAACGATAAAGGTCATTGATCCCAAAAATGTGAATGATTAATGGAAAGTTAAGGACATACAACCCATAAATTATATAAGTGAAAAAGGGTTATTAATATCAACATAATTGACATAAATAGGTCAACATTTTTGTTCAAGGTCATTTTTAATAAATTTAAGGATATTTTACTATATATGAATATAAGGAATTATACTTATTTGATACATTTTTATTTCATAAAAAGAAATTCATATTTCGGTTGTGATTCAGCCTATTTTAAATTCATACCTTCACTCAAATAAAATAAAATAAAAATGACTTCTTTATTCCTTCTTAAATAAAAGTCAATTTCAATATATCATAAAATCTATAAAAGTGTAACAAGTTTCTTCTTCCACCTATAACCATTTTCAAAAACAAATATGGTTAGAATAAGTTAACCAATATAATAAATTAATATCTAAAACTCAATTGAAACACCTATATTTAATCACTAATATTTATTTTTCAAATTATATTACTAAGATATGAAAAATTAACCAATACATCACGTAGGTTAGTGGTAAACAATAAAACCGTATCGTTCTTCTGTCATGGGTTCAATCCCTATGGCATTGAAAGATGTGAAGGGATTTCACCATTCACGTGGGTTCTATATTCCATAAAACGATATTAATATATTTCATATGATGGTCCCAAAAAAATATGATGGACATCCTTGAAATAAAATTATTCATTAATGATATTTTTTACTATTTTTTCAATACAAATTTTTTTTTCACAAAGTGTTATATTCTTATTGCAACATTATTAAAATTTCATTAAGGATTATATCAACTTTAATGGTTGTCAATACCACTAAACCTATGGCTATAAAATTTAAATGCATTATTCCTCAAATAAAGTTTTCACTAAAACATATATTTTCCAAAAATTTCTCTTACAATATACTTAATATTGGAAGAATACCGTCGCATTAAATGTGAAAAGAGGTGTTTAAGAATTTGAAATTATGATCAATATTAAACTCATTAAACAATGATTCTATCTAAAACTCTTTAGTTCATAAATATATTTATGATTCTAAAATTTATCATAGTTCTTAGATGTTTCATGATTCATATAACCAAAATATCATTGGTAAAATTCTTAAATAATTTATTACTTGAATCAAAATACATAAATACTTCCTCGATTTTATTTTTTTATGGTTTCATCCACGACCTAGGGGTTAAACATTATAATGTAAATTGACTCAGGTCATAAGAACCTGATTTTTCAATCAGTTATGGATCCTTTTAATTTGGATCGAATTCTATTTTACAGACCTAATATGTATGACCAATGAGTTTATGAAGGTATAAGTGGTGTTTGGGGTTTTTTGGTATCCCAAAACCAAATTTTTTTTAGAGAAAAGGTTGCGTCTCATGGATAGAATAAACCATGTGGGGAAGGATACATGATTATTTATAACAATGTGAGGCTGGGTGGAGAGCATTGGGAGGGTGTATGGTTCTCCCTAACTGTGCGATTTGGGGTTCACAATCAGGTGAAATCTACCAAATAAATTACAGATTTTTTTCCTAGTTAGGTCATGGTTTCCCTAATAGTCTAGCCTAACCATGTGGGTTCCCCCTCTATATAGTAGACCATGCATGGTTGGTGCACAGTTTCCAAAATCGTGCAGACAAACCAAGGAAAGACCATATTTTGGTGATTTTACAGTTTTTACCATAGTAATATAATTAAACCATTTCTCCTCCTCCCTTGATAATTCCAATATACAATCACCTCTTTCCTACCCCTTTATAGCTCTCATGACCCCTTTTGTAGGCTTTTATCCTAAGCAATCATTCAGAGTCTAATTCAATCACCATTTATCTCATTGTATCATCATTGGTGAGTTCTTAATTCCTTTTTTAATCTTTTATCATTCTTATTCATATCAATGAAGCTGATTATAAGAAATATCATATTCCCCAATTTTAGGGAGTCTTTCCATTCATCATATCTCTTACAATCCATTCAAAACTAGAGGACTATAGTGCACAAGGAGAGTTGTATGAGTATGAGGTAATTGGTCTACAACTCATCTCTAAATATTCATCAATTTATAAATTGTTGTTTGGTTTTGTAGATTTCATCTGTAATCATATGTTTAATTGATATGACTTACTTATAGTCCTTATGACCATTTTCTAAGACCATTGTTATATATTTTAATCATCATTGGTGGTTAGGTCCACAATTCTAACCATCCCTTGTATGTTGTTTTTATAATTTTTCTTTTAGTTTCCGTTTAAGACATTATATGCCACCATTAAAGTGAGCTATTTATTGACCTTGTTAAATGTATGTGTAAATTTATATCAATGAATTGAGAATGGATAGTACGTTTTATTCTTAACTCTTTGTAACGTCCTGGTTATAGAAGCCACCCAGAGGTGCCCCATACCGGGTTTGTCACATGGCCTCATGTTCATTTCCCAATAGCCAAAGGCTGCCGACTAGTAGAGAAGGCCTTTGGTGTGATAGTGGGGAAACTATTATCTCATTGGCAGAGTACACAGTGGAAGTAAAAAGAGCATACAATATAGGAAGCAGTAAACATCCAACAATAATAAACAACAGAAGACTAAAATAATAAACAACTGGAGAACACATGTATATATGAAATGATGCATGATAGATATGTCTAGTAAAGCATCCAAACAAGTCACAATGTTGAATACAATACTAATCCAAAGTACAAAAGAAAAGTAAACTTGAAACTCCTCAGCATCGCAAGACTCAGCTTAGTCTCATGCTCTCCTGCTCTAAGAGATCAAGTACCAGACGGCGAAGGGCGCCTGCCCTGGTCTATACATGCAATAAACATAGTCTGTTTGGACCCAAAAGGATGGCCCAAATAGGGTGTGAGACTAAATCCCAGTAGGCAACAACCCAAAGATCTGTGCCTAACAGTTAGTGAGCATATGGCAGGTAATAGTACTGTAAGCAGTAAACAGTACAGTAAACAGTAGGCAGTAATCAATAAGCAGTAATAGGATGATATACAACAATAACCAATCCACAGCTCAAGACGTAGCAAAGAAGCAAATAACAAACCACAACAGGAACCCTTCTGGGAAGTACTCACATCCAACCCCTCTGGTCCTAACCAAGAAGTACCAACAACCCTCTAGGCAGTGCACTCAGACTAACCCCTCTGGTTTGGTCATACGAAATTATAAGACTCTCTGGGAAAGCTTGATCAGTCAATTTCCCTTATAGTGTGGGGTAGTCAGGGACTCTCTGAGGAAGATCATATGGTATAACACTCTTATAGCCCCATGGTCTAGAAACTATATGAGGAATCTCACTCGGTAAAATCCTCTTATAGTCTCAGGTCTATCACAGACTCTCTAAGGAATCTCACTCAGCCAATTCCTTCTTTAGTCTGGAAAGGTTTTAAGGAAATTAAAAAAGTAAAGAATCTCTGAGGAAGCTCACTCAGTCTACCCTTGTGTAGTCTATAATACCCAAGAATCTCTTGGAAGATCACTCAGACTATCCCCTATAGTCTATAATGTCCAAGACTCTCCGAGCAAGCTCACTTGGTCTACCCTCCTGTAGTCTATAACATCCGAGACTCTCTGGAAATCTCACTCGGTCTATCCCTTATAGTCTATAGCACCAGGTTCTCACAGTACCAAGCCAGTCAGTGCATAATAATGCTACAATGCCAAAGTACTCACATAGAGCTACCTGTCTAACCAAAGTACATCAATAGAGCTACTTGGGTAATCAGTCTATAGTATAACAAGAATGTCAAGAATATCATTCCATCCTACAGTCACAAGGCATGGAAAACAGGTATAACAGCCAAAGGCTAACAAAACCCAAAGGTCTTAAAAAGAACAAGGAAAGGAAAAAACATCCAAGCATAGCAATTATCCTCAAACATGATCAAATTACCTCTACAGAAGCATACAAGAATGGCAGGGACAAAATAGGGGAAAAAAGGTAAACACGCAATACCCCGTTCATAGGTATTGGTGGAAATTTTCTCATAAAACTCAAAGACACCTAATGGTAAGGCACAAACCACATACCTTTATTCTTGTGGATTAATATACTTGAACCAAGTGGCTTGACTCTCTATATAATGGTGTAGATCTAAGAAAACACACAAAACGTTCAACCCATGATATCATGAGAAAGAGGGAAAATCAAGAAATTCAAATTAAGAAGATGGAAGATCTCACTGCTGCGGTTCCAACGCAATAGACAATGGTTGATTCTGCAAACGGATGGAGGCTCAGAGGTTCAGAGGATGTTTGCGTCCATATGGGGCACTTCCGGTCGACGAATCTGAAGAAGAAGACATTTTTGTCAATTAGGCTCGACCCTGATCCGTTTAATGAAAAAACTAAATACACGGTGTGTATTTCTGGGGTATAGGGCGTGTACTTAGCTCTTTTGTACCCCACTTTAAGTGACCTCCACATTTTCCTTACACACCGTGTGTGTGGCCCCGACACGGCCAGCCCACGACATGGCGTGGCCTCAAAGTACACTGCATGTACTTATAAAGTACATGGTGTGTACTTTTAAAATTTCCATATTTTCCACTTTTTCGGAGAAATGACCAGAAAAAGAAAAAACATACCTGAAACGAAGATCCAGGTTCTTACAAGCATCCCCCCTTAATGAAATTCATCCCTGAATTTCCCTAGCGAGATGTAGAAGAAGAAACCCCGAACAGCTCCGGCCACTGCGATCGTACATCAGCCTCCCTCTCCCAGGTCTCGCCCTGTACTCACTCGTGCTGCCATAACACCAGTATTAGAGGAATAGACCAACCACAGAGAACCTTTATACTACGATCGACAATCCTGATAGTATGCTCCTCAAAATACGCATCAGCTTAAAATTCAACCTCCTTGGGTTGAATGACATGAGACCGGTCTAAAAATTAACATCGAAGCTGAGAAATGTGGAAGTCATCGTGCATAGTCCAGTACCTCTGAGGTAACTACAACCGATAGGCAACTGGACCAACTCTCTCCGACACCTCAAACGGCCCGACGTACCATGGTGAAAGCTTACCCTATCTCCGAATCCTCTTCTGTCCCAACCTTGGTGTGACACGTAGGAAAACCTGATCCCCCACCTCTAACTCAGGAGGTCGTCTCTGATGATCAGCATAAGACTTCTGTCGAGATTGTGTGGTAGCCATTCTATCCCGAATCAACTCTATCAGATCTGATGTCTCCTGAACAAGACGAGGTCCTAGCAAAGCTGCCTCTCTTGGATCCAGCAAGCACAATGGAGATCGGTATGGCCTACCGTACAAATCCTCATAAGGGGCCATCAGAATCGTAGCCTAAAACCTTTTGTTATAGGAAAAATCCAAAAGAGGAATATGCTTCTCTCAAGAACTTCCAAAGTCTAGAATGAATGCTCGGAGCATATCCTTAAGCACCTAGATCGTACACTCGGACTGGGCATCTATCTGGGGATGGTATGATGTACTCAAAAGTACCTATTTACCTAAAGCCTTCTGAAGCCCCTGCCAGAACCGAGATGTAAATCGCGCATCCCTGTCTGAAACAATGGAGTGTGGAAATCCATGCAGACGTACAATCTCTCGGATGTACAACCATCCCAGCTCATCAACACCAAATGTGTCTTTTATCGGGAAGAAGTGAGAATCCTTCGTAAGACTATCAACGACAACCCAAACAATATCACTCCCTCGATGCGACCTCGGTAACCCAGTCCTGAAGTCCATCGCGACATCGTTCCACTTCAAATCAGGAATGGGTAACTGTTATAAAATCCCTTTTGGTCGCTGATGCTCCGCTTTCACCTGCCGACAAGTAGAAAATCTTATGACAAACCCAGCAACATCTCTCTTCATACCTGGCCACCAGTATTGGCAGTGTTGATCATGATACATCTTGGTGACGCCAGGATGAACTACCCAAACTGAGGAATGGAAATCCCACATTAGCTCCTTGCGTATGTCTGATGACACGCATACGTGTCCCTAGAAACGCAAGATCTCATCTGCACCCACTATCCATCCACGAGGAGGGTCCTCTCTTGACACACTCTCCCGCTGGACAAGGCCTTCAGAGTCTGATAGCTGTCTCATCCGTACCTGATCAAGAAGGGTGGAGGTAACAACTACAGAAGATAGAAAATTCTGCCCCTGTTTGTCATTGACCTCCAAATGCATCATAGAGAATAGATCCATACGCTGCCACTCACTACTGGCCTCCTGATCTTCCTGATTCTATGTTCTCTTACTCAAAGCATCTGCCACTGCATTGCCCTTTCCCAGTGTATAGGCAATATCAATGTTGAAGGACTAAAGATACTCGACCCACTGGCGCTATCTCAAATTCAGGTCCCGCTGAGTGAATATGTACTTGATACTCTTTTGATCGGTGAAACCACAAAGTGCTCTCCCAGGAGGTAATGTCTCCTACAACATAAGGCATGAACAACAGCTTCCAAATCTATATCGTGCGTCGTGTAGTTCCCCTCGTGTGGCCTCAACTGCCAAGACCCGTACACAATGACTCTATCTCCCTGCATATTCACAACTCCCAGCCCGATACCTAAAGCATCACAATAGAATGTATAGCTCTTTCCCAGATCTGGAAAGACTAGTATCTGTGTTGACGTCAACCTCCCTTTTAGCTCCTAAAAGGCTGTCTCACATGAATCTGACCATAAGAACTTGGCCCCCTTCTTGGTCAGAACTGTCAGCGGTGCTGCAAGGCATGAAAAGTCCTGAATGAAATGCATGTAGTATCTAGCCGGACCTAGAAAACTCTACACCTCAAAGATGTTCTTCGACTACTCCCAGGAAACTATAGATCTCACTTTCTCTGGGACTACTGATACTCCTTCTTTTGAGATAACAGGACCCAAGAAGTGAATCAAATCCATCCAATAGTGTCATTTCGAGAGCATAGAATATTACTGATGCTCTCTCAGTGTACACAAAACTCTTTCAAGAAGGATAGAATGGTCGTTTCAAGTGTGAGAGTACACAAAGATATTTTCCACGAAGACCACCATGAAAGAGTCCACGTATGGATGGAACACTCGGTTCATCTACGCCATGAAAACTGCTGGCGTGTTTGTGAGACTGAACGACATGATCGTATACTCGTATAGACCATACCTACTCCTAAAGGCTGTAATAGGTATATCTGATGGTCTAACGTGCAACTGATGATATTCGGACCTCAAGTCAATCTTCGAGAACACTCGGACTCCTCGAAGCTGATCGTAGAGGTCATTGTTTCTCGGCAAGGGGTACCTGTTCTTGACTGTCAACTGGTCCAGTTTCCGATAATCCATGCAAATCCTAAGGGTGTTGTCTTCCTTCTTCACAAATAGGACAAGAGAACCCAAGGAGAAGTACAGGGTCGGATGAAACTCTTTGCATAAAACTACTCCAAATGCTTCTTGAGATCCTACAACTCAGGTTTAGCCATACTGTATAGAGGAATAGACACTAGTTCCGCTCCTAGCATGAGCTCAATAGAAAATTCTACCTCACGCTCTGGAGCCAAACCTGAAAAGTCCCCTAGAAAGACATCCCTGAAACGATCCACCACTGGAAGAAAGTCTAACTGTGAAGTCCCCTAGTCATCCAGATAATGACGAGAAATCTGGGCTATAACTCTTCCTATCCCCTGATGCTCTGGTCCATCTCTACCCGCCTGGACATCCCACTTGCATCTGTGGAGAAAATATCCGCCCTCGGGTGATACGAAACTAACCCTACAGCGATAGCAATCGTCGACTGGCTGGAAGGGAACTAACCAGTCCATACCAAGAATGAAATCATATCCCATCATCTCTATGAAAAAGAGGTCTAATAAGAAGTGAAACCCTGCAACCTCAAGAGGGCACTCTCTGCACTGACGCACGCTAGACGTCCTCATTCCAAATAGTGTATCAAGAGTCAACATGTCGGCAGACGAAAAGATACAGAGCCTAAGTCTCTCTACAACAGTAACAGAGATAAAGCTATGTGAATCACTAGTATCGAAATAGCTGAAGATAAAACAGAGCTACTAAGATTGTACCTCGAACTGTAGAAGGGTCAAGATCTTTCTCCTGATGGGTCTGCTCAACGGTGAAATTCTGGCCTATACCACGGCCCTAAACCCCTGGCTGACCACTCTGAGGTGATCCACTCTACTATCGCTGGTAACCAGGTGACTGACCACTACGGCCGCGACCTCCACCTCAGCCTGAACGGCCGAAAGAACTCCAGTTCCCAGACTGGTGAGAAACTAGCGATACATCTCTTTCACACAGGGTCATAGAAGAACCCCTACCATCAGCTGTAGGAGAGAAGATCTGACAAAAATGCTGAACATGGCCCATATTGCCGCAAGATCGGCACTCCATCAGGTCTCTCTAACACGGAGGCCTAGTATTTCCTCTCCTCCCGCATTGGTAGAATACTACCTGGCTGCCTGAAGATACATTCCGCCTACCCTGATCTCCTCGATCAGACTCCCTGTGGCGCTTCTTGCTATTAGTAGGAGGAATACTGACTCTGTATGTCGAAACTCCCTGGCTCACTACTCCAGAATATCTCAGATTGTTCTCAGTGATCAATGCCTGGTTTATGATCGAGAATATCGAAGTCAAAATGAAGATATTCACCTAGGAATGGATCTCTTGACTGAGACTATCCTCAAAATTTCTAGCATGTAACAACTCATCACCTTCTGGAATCGGCGTGAAGCACTACAGCTCGGTAAAATGAGAAGAATACTCTATAATAGAAATAGTTCCCTACTCAAGAATCAAAAACTCCTGGGCTCAGTCGGACCTCAAGGTCTCTGGATAGAAATAATCATAGAAGATGCACTGAAACTCATCCCATGTCATACAATAATGGTACCCTGACTGTGAGATCACCTCCCACCACCTCTTGGAAGTGTCTCGGAGAATATAAGTAGCCAACATTACCATTTTATCTAGAAGTATCACTAGATGCTTGAAGATCGTTATTGTGGCCTCTAAGCACGACTCTACAGCCTGAGGTCCTCTATCACCTGAGAATGTAGGAGGGTGCTGCTGCTGGAAAACCCACGTCAACTCGGCCTTCGATGGGACAGGAGGCATCGCTCCCTGAAAAGTCTGCATCATCCTCAGGAATTCCTCCCTGAACTGCGCATCAGCACCTGCAACGGGTATAAGTGTTGGTTCCAATGTTGGCACAACTGGAGGATCTGAAGGAGGTTCCTAATCGTCCATGTCCAGTGTCTGATCACCGTTTGGCATCTGATGTACAACCATAGGACGTCTCGGAGGCATAGCTATGAAAGATCAAAAGCACACCTTAGATCCGGAATATCAATGACAGAGAACACAAGAGTACAAGACAGGAGCTGGAGAAATAATCACTTAAGATTACTTAACACGACTACACGTCGTGTATAAAAACTACACGGTGTGTTCCTTAAGTCCATTAACATGGGTGTGTACTTTTCCACCTCTGGTAATGTAACACAGCAGACTACACAGCGTGTTGTTCCCACACACGACATGTTCTTGAACTCTATTTCGCTGCCCGAGTCTCTTTACATGGATATCTCACACTGTCCTTTTAACCCTAGACTACACAGCGTGTTCACTAAGGACACGGTGTGTACTAGACATGGTTTCGGCGACCCGTGTTATTATTTACACATCCGGCTACACAGCTGACCTTTACATGGCGTGTTCTGAAACAAAAACGGCATGTATAGGAGAGATAACACCGTCCCGTGTTGTTCGTGACATGCCCGAATATCTAGAACAAGACCACACGGCGTGTGTGTACCCAACATGGTGTGTACTACATGAGCTTCCCCAACCCGTGTTGTTAGTGATAGGGCTCACAACTACACGGTTTGTAACTACTGTAAATGGCGTGTTTTCTAAAAACTTTCTCACCACCCCATGTTTCTACTCATACAGCCAGTGACATGGTTTAAAACTAAATGGTGTGTAATAAAGTACATGCCATGTATTCTGGGTTTTTCCGAGCAGTAGCTCAAAAACTACACTGAAGCCCAGAGAACACTGAAAAATAAGAATGAGGGTGCCAAATTCTAATCCATGAGGGCCCATACTCCCCGCGAACCAAATATTGGCATCTCCTACATATTATATACAAGGAATACAAGCAAATGATCCACCAAGTTCTGATTCATGAGGGCCCATAACACCTCAAGAACCAAAATTTGGCATTTATTTAAGTCATGCACAATAAAAAAAATTCCTCTATCAAAATGTAAGGATTCTATCAAAGAATATATCACAATAGTATGCATGATCTACAAAACGTCTATCACAACACCATGAAATCGCTAATGCAATATAGATGGCATGTCAAGAATGCATGGAATGTTATTCCTAACAAGTGTATATATGATGCATGAGATGGAACACCCTCATCTCATTGGGTTCTGACAGAAATAGAACTGCAGTAGTAAAACAATAACAACACAAGGAATGTGAATCACTCTAGGTGAAATCATATCAACCGTAAAATCTCAAAACTAGAAAACTGCAATAAACGAGGTAGGTTGGATTTTCCCTGTACATGGGTTAGCTACTCCTAGGCACAAATTATTACCAAGTACTGAATCCATCCTATCCATAGCTAAAGGATCCAAACAGTAAATCAAGAGAAAACAATCCCTCTGATACCACTTTGTAACGTCCCAGTTCCGGAATCCACCCAGAGGTTCGCCGTACCTGGTTGGTAACATGGCCTCAAGTACATTTCCCCAAATTCCAGAGGCTACCGACTAGCAGCGAGGGCCTTGGGTGTGATAGTGGGGAATCTATTCCCTCATTGGAAGAGTCCACAACGAAAGTAAAAAAAGCAGACAATAGCGGAAGCAGTAAACATCAAACAAAAATAAATAGCGGAAGACTAAAACAATAAACATCTGGAGCACACATGTATCTATGAAATGATGCACGATACATATGTCTAGGAAAGAAGCCAAACAAGTCACAATGCTGAATACAATACTAATCCAAAGTAAAAAAAAAGTAAACAAGAAACTCTTCAGCATCGCAAGCCTCCTCTTGGTCCTATGCTCTCATGCTCCAAGCAATCAAGTAACAGAAGTCGAAGGGCACTTTCCCTTGTCTATACCTGCAACAACATAGTCTATTTGGGCCCAAAATGATGGCCCAAACAGGGTGTTAGACTAAATCCCAGTAGGAAACCACCCGAAGATCTGTGCCTAATAATTAGTGAGCATATGGCAGGTTATAGTACAGTAAGCAGTAAACAGTACTGTAAGCAGCATACAGTAATCAATAATCAGCAAGAGGATGACATTCAACAGTAATCAATCCACAACTCAACACATAGCAAAGAAGTAAACAAATAACCACAACAATTACCCCTTTGGTAAGTACTCGCAGCCAACCCCTCTGGTCCTAACTAAGAAGTACCAACAACCCTATGGGCAGTGCACTCAGCCTAACCCCTCTGGTTTGGTCATACAAAATTATAAGACTCTCTGGGAAAGCTCACTAGGTCAATTTCCATTATAGTATAGGGTATATAGGGACTCTCTAATGAAGATCATGCTGTCTAACCATCTTATAGCCCCACGGTCTAGAATATCTCTAAGGAATCTCACTCGGTCAATTCCTCATATAGTCTCAGGTCTATCATATACTCTCTAAGGAATCTCACTCAGTCAATTCCTTCTCTATCCTTGAACGGGTTTGAGGAAATTCAACACGTAAAGACTCTCTGAGGAAGCCCACTAAATCTACCCTCTTGTAGTCTATAATACCCAAGACTCTCCGGGAAGATCACTCGGTCTATCCCCTATAGTCTATAATGTCCAAGACTCTCTGAGGAAGCTCACTCGGTCTACCCACCTATAGTTTATAATATCTGAGACTCTCTAGGAAGCTCACTCGGTCTATCCCTTATATTCTATAGCATCAGGTTCTCACAGTCATGTGCCAGTTAGTGCATAATAATGCTATAAATCCAAAGTACACCTATAGATCTACTTGGCTAACCAATGTACACCTATAGAGATACTTGTATAATCAGTCCACAGTATAACAAGCATGTCAACAATATCATTCCATCCTACGGTCCCAAGGCCTAGAAAACTGGTATAACGACCAAAGACTAACAAAAACCAAAGGCCATAATAAGAAAAAGGAATGGTAAAAACATCCATTAATATCAATTATCCTCAAACATGATAAAATTACCTCTACACAAGCATACAAGCAAGGAAGGAACACAACAGGGGAAAAAAGGTAAACACGCAATACACCGTTCACGGGTATTGGTGGAAATTTGCACATAAAAATCAAAGACTCCTAAAGGTAAGGCACAAACCACCTACCTTGATTCTAGGAGATCAATATACATGAACCACGTGGCTTGATTCTCCTTAGAATGACAAAGATCTACGAAAATGCAAAAAACATTCAACCCATGATATCTTGATAAAGAGGGAAAATCGAGGAATGAAGCTCAAGAAGAAGTAAGAGCTCACCAATGTGGTTCCAACACAATCGATGGCGGTCGATTCGGAATACGGGCAGAGGCTCAGCGGCTCGAAGGATGTCTGTGGCCGTACGGGGTGCTCCCGGTCGAAGAATCTTAAGAAGAAGACGTTTCTGTCGATTAGGCATGACCCCTATCCGTTTACTGGAAAAAAATAAATGGCGTGTACATATGGGGTACACAGTGTGTAATTAGATTTTCCGTACCCCCATTTTAGCGGCCTCCACATCACCCTTACACAACATGTGTGTGGCCCAGACATGGCCGCACATGGCTTGGTACGACATCGAAGTACACGGTGTGTACTTTGAAAATTTCGAAATATTCTCCTTTTTCTCAAAAATGACCAGAAAAGAAAAAACATACCTGAAATGAAGATATGGGTTCTTACACTCTTGACCCACCTAAGGTAAGTGCTTCAAGTTTATAAATCAATGTTAAATGGTTAATTGGAATGTATGTTTTATATATTTGACTTGACATAATGAATTGTAAAAAAATGGGTTGGTTGCACATCTGTATCAACCCTTTATATGTCTATTAGAAGTTATATGATTGAAACATATTAAATTACAATGACTTCAAGGAATTAATATAATGGTTTCATGCCTAGTTAGCCTTTTCACACAAATAAATGGCAGTTTCATAAACCACAAGACTTATTAAATTGATTAATTATTACATAGCCTTAATTATTAAAGGAAACAATTTTAAGGTTTTTAATTATACATGGAAGTCGATAATATTATAAGAGTGGTCAAACTTGAGTCAACTTTTTGATTCCTAAGGGAATACCTTCAACAGTCATGGATACACTTTAGATACATGGATGCCAATTTTTTTGGTTGAGATCCACCTTAGAGATCAATTATCTTCTATTTGTGTATACCTGATATGACGCCATAGGATCCATCCTTCAATGTTATAGGATGACTTGGATACACAACATGGATCCATTTTTGATTATACAGACATGAGGTTCCTTGGTTACATTATGGGGGCTAACAATAACATATCCCATTTTATATTGGGTTTTTCCTTGGACATAGTTAGTTTCATTATTATTGCAATTCCTTGGATAATGTTCCTTAGAGTACACTCTTAAACCATATCTAGGCTATTTTTTCTACTATTTTGGCAACCCTTGAGGTCTTGGTTTCCTTGGTTATTACATTGGAACCCTTTAATTATTACTATCAATAGGTTTCCTTGTTACATTACGAAACTTTAGCTATAACCATAATGAGGTGATTTTAATGTTGTCTATGCATCACGTGACTTAAATATATAAACTAGAACTTAATAATATTAATGAAATAGTTAATGATTCAACTACTAGTGAGGGATTAAGTATGTAATTGGGTATTTACATTATCGTGTTGTTTTACTTTTATATATGCACACTTTAAAAATGTTTAGTTTATATTACACAGATTAGATATTATAGACGTCATTGGTGGTATCCTACTTGTATTTATCTCACACCCTATCTGGGCACCATTGGTACCTAGGTAGACTATATGTATGCAGGTTTTGAAAAAGGTAGCATATCTTTTTAGAAACTTGTTTTCTTGATTTCATCGAATGGAGATCATATGAGATGAATGAGTTGGAGATTGGGATGCTTGGGATGGTTTTTGGATTCATTTTTTCTACTATTGTATATCACATATTGTTGGATCCTTATATCCATGATTTAAATCTTTCAATATACATGATACACATCGTCATCCGTATTTGTGGATTTATATCTGTTTCAACTGTTGTATTATTATTCAGTCAATTTTGGACATGGATTCTGTTTAATATTTCTTCTACTATTTACCTACTATTATTATATTTATCCATAGTGATACACTTTGGTAACTAGGGAATAGTCTCACCACAGAAATAACCAAGGTCCTCATTTCTATTCGACAACCTCTGTCATTCCGGGAGATGCACTTGAGGCTGTGTGGCCAACTGGGCTATGGGAACCTTCAATGGATTCTATGTCAAGGATGTCAACTGGATAATTCCTAGGTTCTCTTCATTTATGAAAATGAACTATAAATATATCCCTAGGGTGATATTTATTTCCTTCTATCATATTATTCATTTTCCCTTGGAAATTATTTTCTTGATGACTTTTCTTTCCACACATAATGAATTTAACAATTCCATTCTGACACTTTCCTGAGTTTCCACTTCCATGTTTGTAACATCCCCTTTCCTGCACTCTCTCTCTTGTCCTTGGTGGGTTGGTTACAAGATATCAATCTTTCCTGCCTATATTATAGGGGATTTTGACTAGCAGCAATGGTGTGATAAGTATAGTGGGGATAGTCTACCACCATGTTACATAGTTACAACATAGAGTAATAATCATATAACAGTATATATCCTAGTAGAAAAATATAGGAAACAAAATAAATATAGCCTAAAACCAAACAATAAAATAAAAATGAATAATCTAATAAACAATAAAGGAATAATTTAACAAAAATAAGAAAAATAACAAAATGCTATGTCAAAATTAATAAAAACAAAAACACAATAAGACTCAAAAAAATACTGAAAAGTCCAAATTCCCTAGCCCCAAGTTGGTCCTTTATCCAAACATCATCTCATCCAGCACACAACATTCAACAACATGGTCCCTTTACATTATCAAATCCTGCAGCAATGTATTCTCCTCAGGTACCAAATGACATCCCGAATAGGGCATGAGTATAACTCAACAACCTGACACCACCATGTCTAAAAATAACTACTATGAAAAGGAGTTCTTTAAATAATGTCATATACAGGTGTATTAACTAATTAAATAATATAATTAATACCATATCAACCTTCTTTGGAACCATGTCATAATATATCTAAACATATCTCATGACTTTGCCAATCCTAACCATATATCCACTGTAAAACATAACCTACTTTAGCACTATGCTGGAATGTCTATGAGAATTTCTCATAACCATGCCAACCATAGCCATATATTCTAGGTGTAAAACATAAAAAATTGGGCCATTCCCACTATATAATCATTTTAGCAAAAAATCAAAACCAATACGGATATAAAAACATTTAATCATAAATTAGCATCATGCCATATATGTATGAGTTTCAGTATCTATCACTGGGAATAGTTTACTAAATAATAATTACAAAAAATATCATGGCCTAGCCCGATATATAAGCATTACAAAATGTGTAATTGGGACTTTATCTCTATATAATATTTAAAAAAATTATTTGGACTAAGCCCAATATATAAGTATTATATCATGAATCAATAATAACGACATAATGGATATCAAAGTATCATATCATAAGGCTTAGTGGTTAATTATGAAAATTACCATTCATCTTTGAAATACAAATTAAATTTATTATTTGGTCATAGACCAATAATTTAATGTCATTTCAATAATCAGGCCAATCCAAGGTGAATCTATATCAATAAATCCATCACAACCCATCCTGATGGGGCCCATGAGATAACTCCCCGAGCCCGCCTCCAATTGGTCTGAGGAAAGAGATTAACATTGTGTAGGCATATCACTAACATGGGAGGACTTAGAATATGTACCTTCACAAACACACACATATCTCCAAGACTAAAAAATATGAAATTTAAATAAAATAAATGAAACTTTCCATGAATATATCCAATTTCACTACCAGAGTTTGACAGGAAGAAATGAAAGGTAAATTGGGAAAAATTTAATCCCACAATAGAGAGTCTAGAAACAAGTCCAACATAAAAGTAAACTTGGGACTACTGTAATGATACTTCAAGAACAAACATTATTCTGTACGGTATCACTAAGAACCGCCTGGTCCTAGTCCCTCGAGGACTCTGTCAAAAGGGTTATCATCTGCAAAAGAACTGACACGTTCATGAAAAGATTACTCTGGGGTTAGTATAATAATAACTCGTAGGAAGTCTCAAAAAACACAATGTATACAAAAAATTAATAACATTAAAATCTATATAGTTATATCTCTTAAATTTTTATAATATGAATATCCATACAAACTCAGAAAATATACACCGTATAAAGGTAAATTCAGATCCCTATTTTCATCCTAGTATTCTACCTCGAAATGCTCACATAGAAATCATCTGAGAGAAGTCACTCCATATGACTGATAACGAAAATGATGTCTAAAGATATATGATACACATATGAGGATCACTCCTAAATCCATGGGGTATACTAAAAACTTAATCTTTATTAACCTACTAACTAGAGGATGAAAACCCATGTAGTTTTGGTCAATTAGATACCAAGAAATCTACCTTGGTCATAAAGATGATATCATTGCAGGCCTCGTAGATGGATTCAAACAACTATATTCATGTAGTCCGGCTGAAGGGTTCACCATAATGTGTGTCAGAACTGATTCCATACTAACCCTCAACAAGGGGATCTGGGGAACACACCCTAATGAAACATGTCCATGATTCTGAGTAAAAGGGATCCAAGACAACATTAAAGGAGTACATAATGTGCTCCCCTGGCCACAGGTCCTGCCCATATAAACATCCCACGACTTTTTCAGTGTAAAAGTACATGGGGTGGTATTGCCTATGTTCTAGTACGTGGTTCATCCTATGTTCCTTTTTTTCTAGTCCGTGCTTGTGTGGGAGTACAATGTGTACTCTAGCTTATGTACTATATCCCATGTCTATGTACCCTCCAGGGTATATGCTGCGCTATCAAAGGGTGACCTCACACTACGTGACAGTGACACATGCTGTGTGATATGTAAATCCCTCCCAAAACCGAAGTCGCTGTTGGGAGATCCCCACACAGTGTGTATTTTTATAGTACATTCCGTTTTATTTGAAATGTTATAGAACTCCTAATCTGGAATCACATTTCTTCTCCCACACCTCTGTCTACTGATCCTACCATATCTATGTAAGAATCAGTGGGTATCATCATCCCATCCTTTCCATAGCCAAATCATAAAAAATAGATTCCAATTAAATTTTTAAAAAGCCTTTGAATTTTGTTTTTCATTACACACTGAAGAACACAAAAGATGATTATCTGTATCATCTGATCCACTACCACCTCTATCGTCGCACTATCGTCACATCATGATGATTCCATATCTATGAGAAACATGTACATAATGATAGATTTCCTTGGTATATGTCAAACCATGGGATAAATGAAAAATGATACCGATGAAGGAAGAATTAGGGGGGAAAGAAAAAAGAAAAAATAATGAGGATCATAACTCAGTTAATTCTCATTTTGAAGTTAATCCATTACTGTTATAATGAAAAATAATGAGATAACAAATAATCACTAGAAACTGTCCCATTTCATGAATAAAAATATTTAATCCTGCAACATGAAAAATCTGGGAATCAATTTGTTTTTTTAATTATAAACATACATCGTAATAATCATAAAAAAGGAAATTATGCTATCAAAAAAAGTTTCCAACATTGATTTTGATAAATTTTTAATGAATCATGGAGCTACGCTATGATCATTGGTGAGATACTCTAATTCCGTATCACACCTCTCATCGATCTCAGATATGAGTTTCATCGACTAGGGTAATCTCCTTCAACACTCTTCAATGTCTCTCCAATGATTTGTATGGTAATACAGCTAACCATGAAAATACTATGAAAGCATTTTGAAAAAGAAAAAAATTTGGTCACTACTTTAATAGATTAAAAAATACGATTTAATGATATATATAATTCATTTTAATGTCTACAATGAATTTTCCACAAACTCTCCATGAGGACAAAATTTATGTCATGTCTAGGTCAAAACCCATGTTCTGAACTCAAAAATGTCTATTTATTACAAATCTACCCCCCCATTTTGATGTTATTCCACTTTTTCAAAAAAACTACATGCATACGCTATTTAATATATTTAATATAATTCAAAAAATTATTCTGGGCACACAGGGTCATGGAATCACACGTCATCTCATCTCCCGGCCACAAAAAGAATATAGACAATATCAAAAAATTATACATTGAAAATCCGATTCACTAAATTATCCCCACATTGGGGCCTTACAATCAGAAATTCCGAAATAAGAACTATAAAAAATAGATGTGAGTACTGAGTATGAATCAGAGCCTCCCACTCTCATGTACTCTTCTAAAGGTTCACATGATGCCACCAGACACAAACTAAAAGAATCACTCTATAATTAAAGATAATCTCAAGATGATTCTCTATCTCTAACATTCACTCATCAAAGATAGACCCATCCTCGATGTATAGCCATCATCTATTGATAGCATGCGATGAGTCATGCATGTACCTTCACATCTGCGACACGGGAAATATGTCTTCTACCCAGAAAAATTGAAGAGGTAGATCTAAGAATTATTCCACCTCCCCAACTCTACAAATTATTTTTTAATGGGCTAATTAATCTAGGAGATAAATTGTCTCCCCATCCGAATATTTGTATTCAACATCAAGGTGAAACTCATAAAAACATGTCATCTCCCTCATCAAACTTTTAAGGCATTTGTATCCTATATGAATAAAAATTTTGACAACTCATTTAAGTTTACATGTAATCCTGGATGATCTACACTTTCTCTATAGTATCCCAAACTATCTATATACCCATAAGTACTGACTCTCCTAGTTCAATATAGAAAATTATTTACTTTTAGGGTCTCCAATACAAATCCTTGAATGGTTCCATACCAATTGTGGCATGATAACTGTTTTTTGTTCAAAATGAACCTAATGTGGGTGATCCCCAATGCTATGGACAATGTCTGATATGCAATATCACAATGTTATCAATATCCTGAATGGTTTATTCTATCTGGAAATCTATTTTGGGGTGATATGTTGTGCCCAAGAACATGTGAGACCCAAAAGCCTCATGTAATCCCTTCCACCACTAAGATGTGAAAATAGAATCATGATAAAAATGATCATTGTTGGAATCCCATGAAGTCAAACAATCTCTTGGATATAAAGGCATCTCATGCTCTCTACTGAACTCTTTTATCTAATAGCAAGGAAGTGTCATGAATTTGTGAGTCGGTATATAATCACCTAGATGGTGTCATTTACCTAGGATGTATGTCGTAAGGCCATTATGAAGTGCATGGATATCCCATCCTTCTTACAATCTATAACCTCAATGGGTTGAGATAAAAAAACTAGAACATGGAGATCAACCTTCACTTTCTGACATGTAAGGTAACAAAAGATTAATTTTGCAAATAATTTATTTATCCCTATCCACCAAAACTAATTTTGGAGGACCTGGTACATATTTTACACACTTGGATATACCTCCAAAGGATATGTATGAAGCTCTATTAGAACCTCCTCCTAAAAATATAATGATATATTCTTATCATACATGAATATTACAGCAATTTAGACGAATATTCAACACATTAAAAAATTATATGGTTAATGATTTTAATATTTTAGTGTGTTTAGAAACATTAAATAAAATATTCTTATCTTGGTGAATGATATTCAATTTTTCCAACAATGATCTTCCCCTTTATTAGTTCTACTTAAAACGATTATTCATAACCTTGGGAAAGGAAAAATAAAAAGGGGTTGTTCTTAGATGCTCATGAAGCGTAAACAGGGGATATTAACACGAGTATAAGGGTATAAGAACATTATCATAACATTAGAAGATCATACCCTTCTTATCAAATATCATAAACATGAATCATGGCATAATGATTCGAATTTTATAATAAACAAATAATAAGGAATCAACAACATAAGACATAATATAATAACATTGGAATAATACATGTACATTCTGGAATACACATAAGAATATAAACTCCTATGTCAAGGATACCCATCAAGACCAACACAACATGTTAATCTTGGGATAATTACCCATGTACTCTCTTTGTACTTGGGATTCCCTCCCGTGTACACTCTTGTTTAGGGTATGGGATGCCATCACATGTACACTAATTTTTTAGGCATAGGATGACCTCTAGTGTACCCTCTTATTTTAGTCATGGGATGATATCCCAAGAACCTTATTGTTTTGGGTTGGTATTACATCCTATATACCCTCTTGTTTTGGGAATGGGATACCCTCCCCTACACCCTCTTATTTTGGGCATGGTATTCCCTACCGTGTACCTTCTAGTTTCAGGATTGGTATGCCCTCTCATGTACCATGTTGTTTTGGGATTAAGATGACTTATTTTTTCATGCTAGGGATTCCCTCTCATATATCCTCATGAACTGATAAAAAATTTATCATTACCTAATTCATTTGAGGGAGATATAGGTCCCACCCATAAAATATTTAAATCATATATCCATGTTCCAAAAGATAAAAAAATTAGTCATATGATATCCCATAAAAAGAGATGGGTTTTATAACCATAAAACCACAACCAATGAAATTAAGATGGTATAATTCATATTTCATCACAACATAACCTATGGAAAACAACTATGTTTACTAATAGTTTCATTAAATTGTAACCCGTGAAAAGAAGCTAGTTCCAAAAGCATATAGCACTTGGAAAAGAAACAGTTTTCATAAACATCAATCCATAAAAACATAAACCAATAAAGAAAAAATATTAATAGTATTATTTAATCATTTACCCAATAAATATTTAATTATATTGAATGATTCATCTTATATGGTGTATGATTTTTAATAGTAACCTTGAGAAATTATAGAGGAAAACAACATTTCATTGAAATTCACTTTTTCAAATATAGAACTTATTTAGAATCATTTTTTGAAAAATAACATTGAAAAGATATAATGATTGATTTAAAATAAATTTTTACATTTCCTGAAGAAAATATATATTCCAATTGGAAATATTATATTTGTAACATAAATCACTTTGAAAACATTTTTCTTTGAAAATATCATAGAAAGAATATAAGGAAATCTTGAAAATATTTAGAATTCCATTCCAATTGAATTTTTTTGAACAATATATAAAAATATATTGAATAAAATTTTAAAACCATTTTAATTGAAAACATATAAATGGTCTTGAAAAGTTTTGATCCACTTTTAAACCTAATTTTTTTTTGAATTCCTTTTCTAAGAACATCATTTTGGAGAAATGCAGATTTGCAACAAAAATAATAAATAAAGTCGGATTTTCAAAAATAAATCATATTTATCTAAAGTACCAAAGAGTGTAAAAATTGAACTTATACAAGAATATATCATCTATAACTATAGTAGAATAAAATTTATGATTGTTCTTAATGATATGGATAATAATATTTCATCAATGGACTCATAATCCTAAACAATCCTAATAACTGATGATTTTATAACAATAAACTATTACAAATTTTGTAACATGGACTCATACTATAAATGGGAGAATAATATTAAATGATACTTAAAATAAAATGAAATAAAAATATTCATGATATAAAATTTTACAGAGAAATGTATACAACCCATAGAAATGTATAGGTTCATAGTATGGCATGCATCTCAAATAATGAAACTTAAGAAACAAAATATGTTACCGATATGGTAATATTTGAATCATAAACCACATGAAAGATAGATCATAAAATGGATATGTAAAAACAAATAAATTTAAGTATAATTATCATATAAAACGATAATGTGAAGTATATACACCACAAAATATAAATGATTGGTTAATAAGGCATGTATCTCACTAATATAAAAAATGAGATGAGAAAACCCTTAGCTGATGTCCTGATTTTCTTTCTATATGATCAAACCTCCAGTATAAAAAATATAAGTTTAATATAAATCTACCACAGAAACATATTTTTGTTTATATACAATAACTTATTGTGTTATTAATTTATATTACTTGTTTATTAACAATTCTATGCTAATGTTACGTTTCGAGTAATATCTAATTTGTTTTAGCATATTTTCTGAATTATTGTTCTTTAACATATTATATAGATCGTGATTTACTTATTTTAATTAATGTAAAAAATTAGTTATATATCATATATATTATATATATAAATATTTATTATAATCTATATATATATATATATATATATCTATATGAAATGGAAGACACTATTCATGGAGACGGTAGGTCGTACGTATGTACGAACGTTGTTTCTGTTTTCTTATCATATTGAATCTAAAGTAAATTAAATATATGTATATTTATATATAATATCATTATAGTAAAATTATTATGTCATATATACCATATAATTCCACTAAACCCTTATTTAATACATTCTATGTAAAGGGTGAATGAATCACATCACATTGAGGAGACAGTAGTCCACACGTCCACAAATGAAGTTATTGTATTAAAAAAAAGCATGAAATTATGTATTTTATAATAACTAAAAAAATAAATAATTAATTAATAACAAATATATCATATAAAATATTGTTTACATAATAGTCACAAACCATGAAATGTGGTAAAGTAAAAATGAACAACAACATTTCGTGAGGAGGTAGTTCGTCTTACACTAGAATGGTAAGTTTGTTACCCTTTAGATGAATGTGTGCGAAATTTTCAAAAAAACACTTAGAATAAAAAAATATTAGTATATTGAGGATACTGAGGCTACTATATTATAATATAATAAGAATAATTTTGGCGGTGGAGAATGAAAATAAAATAAAGGTGTTTGAGGAAGAATGTAAACACTTCTTTGGGTAACT
This sequence comes from Viscum album, assembly GCA_963277665.1. NCBI lineage: Eukaryota > Viridiplantae > Streptophyta > Magnoliopsida > Santalales > Viscaceae > Viscum > Viscum album. Next base: position 442,809,100 of record OY728138.1, read on the forward strand.
CTTTTTGGTTTTCACAAAACGGATTCCAGGGATGGATTTATTCAAAAAGTGAGGCTTCTAGGATTAAGTGAGGGATGTTGGGAGATTATCTGAGTAGTTATTGGGTGATTAAAAGGGCTTCATATGTGTTTATAAGTGGGAGTTTTGAGTGCTTTTTATAGGGGGTGGAGTGGAATTGTTGTTTGTTTTTGAAAAGGGGATTCCACCCAAATTGTTACTAGGTAAAGTGGATCAAGTAATGATAAAAATTATAAAAAAGGTAGTATAGGGTATAAATAAGTACATAAAATTTATTTTTAACATGTTTCTAGGTCATTTTAGATTTTAAGTTTATGTCTTTGTCCTTTGTTAAGTAATTTTTTCCTCTTAATCACTATAATTAGTTTAAATCACATTCACGGATATTTTTTTGTCAATAACTAAGTTTAAATTATTAGAAATTATAAATTACGGTGATTATATATATTTCATATATTTTTCAAAATTAAAATCATATATTTATAAAAAAATTAATTTAATTTTTTTCCCACAGATGAGATAACAAATTAGGGGTTTAAAGTAAAAATGTTCAAAAGATTGCTACGTTTTTATAACCAATTTAAATATGAAATTAGTTCTAATGACCAAAATTAGGGTAAGTAGTGTATAATTTATATAATTATAATTTAATACCAAATTAAAAAATTATTTAACTATTTAATTGAAATAGGTGAAAAAATAGGTTTGAATTAATGTTTAGTGTATTTCAATATTCATAAAAAAATGAAACTTCTTAGAAAAATATCAAAAATTCACCTAAAGAAAATTTTGATATTATGATTCCTAAGTGATTATTTATTTTGTAAAATAAAAATTGTAATTGTTTTAAAAATTATATTTAAAATATGTATTTTTTTAAAATGTGGTAAAATTACCTTTTAGATAAAATACATCATTTTATTCAAAAAATTGGATTTATTCTTATCTTATACCTATAAAATAAATTTTAGGAGTATTTTTTTGAATACATAATATTAATATTTTATAAAAAACAATAATCAAAAGTGGATTGTTTAATTTATTGGGTTAAAATTGTGTTTTTTTATAGAAAAATATTTTTCGGATAAAATTAATTTCATTATTTTCAAATAGTTAATTAATAAAATTATACTTATTTTTAATCAAAGGATTTTTTTATAAAAATATTTAAATCATATTATAAAAATTTAAATAATATTCTCTGAAACTTCATTTCCAACGACTATGTGGTATCTATAGTAATATTTCAATAATAACATTTATGGTATATTGTTGATTGGTAAAAATCAATACTACATGTAATGTATTCTATCAAAGGGACTCGATATTGTGTGAAATACAAGTAAAACATAGTGTTGTGTGTGGGACAAGTTAATCTAAGTTCTCCATGTGGTGAAATATTAACTTTGTATTGCATATAATGCAATCCAAAAATATTGATTTTATATAAAAAACTATATTAAGTGTTGTGTGGAGTGAAAAATATAAAAAATATTAAATTAATTAAAAATAAAAATTCAAAAACTATCTTGGTGTTGCATTCTACCCACATTAAAATGAATTTTTCCCTAGAAATTCATCTGGGTTATAGATGGTTTAATATTTTAATGTTCCATTCATTGAAACCAACATCATAAAAATGAATACTAAAAAATCATTTATGAAGGCTAATTTGGAAACATAATGGTCACCCAAAGAAAGATGTAACAAGGTTTCCACATATAAGATCATAAGTGGGAAGTGAAAACATAGAAATAGAAGAGAAATTTAACTATCTAGTTTTCATGGATGTTGATAGAGAACATAGTTAGGAGAAATTTATTGTTTACAAATCCATAACCCTAAGAAGCTTGAAAAAGGTCATTGATATCCTAAAAAATTATGATAACATGAAAAAAATTTAAATCGTGATCCTTTTTCCTAATGTTGAGTAATCTTCATGAGAATATATACCTACATTCTCAAATGGCCTAAAGGAATTCTTATTTTTTATTAATTTTTTTGATAATACCCATTTCAATGGATGATTGGGAACCCTTACAAGGCATATAGTCTTCCTGGATTACATGACCTGAAGGTCATAGAGAAATTCATCCAAAAAATTACAACATGGAAATGACCCTCCCCACAATCTAGATCATGATCAAATTCTGACATCCACATTTTCCATTCGACTAGAAATAGCTATGCAGAGGTGAAAATTCCTTGTCTGAGTGGAAATTACAATACCCTCTCATTCTTCCAAATCCAAATAAATTCGTTCTCGTGAATCTACATGCTCTGAGTCCTGATCTAGAGCTTGTTCTTTTGGTCTGTCTAGTTTCAAATTCACTTCATGATCTGAATGAGGTGTCACAAATTCCTTGAGGTGGCCCAAAGGCCATGAGGTGGGCCAAAGGATAAGAGGTGGCTCTAATTCTTTAACAGGGCCGAAGGCATTGGGAGGACGAAGGGCCTTAATCACTCCATTCCCAAATTGGTGGCATAAAGATGAATAGTTCTGACTACTACCGTATCAAACAATAACTAATTCAATCACTTCTATAGTAACTTCAATAGTACTTGCAACAATAATTCTACAATTCTACTATAGTAAGCTAGAAATATTCCTCCTCCTACATTCAAACCTGGGTCTCATGAATGCACTTAGTGAGTCCTCACCAATAGGGATGAGGCTCATATGTAGAAGATATACTTACATGACTTCAAGAAATCATCACCATTTGTTGTATCTTGAATAATTTTTTTACATCATCTTTTATTCCAAGAAATTATGGTGAATTTTTAATTATATAAACATTAAAAGATTGTGAGATCCATAAATTTCAGGATAGGTCATTTAATCTATATTTAGTTAACATAAAAAAATGTTTACCAGATGTTATCCAATATCCATAAATCCTCATATGGTGTGATTATATATTAATCTCAAAAACCCCATATGAAATTTTATCATAAACCATTCCCTAAATGGTCATCCATTAATCCCTTCCAAGATATAATTCACCATTTATTCCTTAAATAATCTCTTATCTTATACAAAAAAATTTTCATTGGAATCATTGGTCCATTATCATACCTATAGATTATCAAATATGATTTTACTAATCCAGAATCTATGTAGAGGGAGGAAATAACAAGAAACTTTAATATATAATGAGCCACAATATTTTTATAGGTCTTAATAATAAAAAAATCGTACTAGAAATTCACAAATAAGGTGGGGAAGATAATTGTGCCCCAATTTTTTTGATTCACTGCATCCATTGTGATTTCATAAGCATTCCCTTTATAATTTTTTCCTTATAGGTTTTTTCAAATTATCATCTATATTATTCCTTGGATCGAGGCACTTATTAGTATATTGGAAAAACTCTAGGAGATTAAAACAATGAAGTGTGGGAGGTGCATTTTATGGAGCTTTGTCACTATTCACATCATTAGCTAACTTCTTCCTATCACTTGGGAATTAATCCCCTCAATGACCTTCTCTTACACACTTAAAACATTTAGTAGTCCCATTAAGAATATTCCCTCTATGTCTCATCCCATACATTTTTCATAATAGAAGGTTAATTTTATTTTCTCCAAGGTTGTTAGATTTTCCTTTGAACTCCATCATACATTTCTTTTCAAAACCCTAATATTTATATTCAGTTACTACCTCGATTTCAAACTTGATATAACATATAAAATCTTATTTATAGCTAAAATTGTCTCTTATTTTAAAAAAAATAGGTTTCATGCCACCAAAGAATCGATCAATATTTCTCTCAGGTTGGATGATAATACCCGAAGAGTACCTCATAAACCTAGAAATATTTTCTTCATAGGAACCACCTAATTCACCATTCTTATAAATAATATCTAGGAATTCATTTTCTATATATTTATAAATAATACAAAGAAAGTACATTTTGAAGAATAAGTTCTTAAAAATGTCCCAATATATGGATTAAATTTCATCTTGTCACCTTGTATTCCTAATAAGATTCCACCATTGATATGGCTCACCTTCTATATGGTAGACCAAAAGAGTAATTGTTTCATGTTATGAACACTGGATAATGGAAAATATATATTTTTTGGTACTGATCCATTTCTCAGTAACGAGTGGGTCTTCTGAACCACTAAACTATGATTGGTGTCACCTTATGAAGGGCTCAATATATCATTATTCCCTAGTTTTCTCATTTGGATGTTCACAATGATACCTAGATTCAAAAAAATTTGTGAGTAAAAAAATTATTTTTTTCATTCCATCTCCAATAATATTCTATTTATTAAGAGGAAGATTACTGTATTTTACATTGCATTCAACATTAACATAGTTCCTTAGGGTTCCATCCATTGATTATATCCAAAAATCAAAGAGTAATAAACAATTATCAATGTGGGGAACCACATAATAATGAATAGAACTTATAGGATGTCTAAATTAGTAAAAATTAAATTTTAATCTATGATTCCTCAAGTTTATCCTAGTCCATCCATATAAATCATATATTTAAATCCTTCATGACCATTCATAATCTGTTTTTGAATTACCAAATCATATCCCCTTGGAGTATCAAACTAGATGTCCAACAATTCTTATTTTCATACACTAGTTATCAATATTTTTTATCTAAATATATTATTTTCAAGGTTTTCACCACTTTGTACATCTATTCTAGATCCATATACCCTTTTTTCATCCAAATATGCATGTATTTATAGAAAACCACTCACTTTATACTTTACCAAAATTACATGGAATTTTATTAAACATTAACTCATCTTTAGACATATCATTAGGGACATCCCTAGATAGTTTCTTAGAAATATTCATAGGGATATCACCAATGCGTTCTCATCCTTGTTTCCTGTGGTTTACTAAAACCTTCTTTTGATACCAACTAGAGTGACCCAGGCATAACAGAAATATATATTACATCAATTTTGATGAACATTCAACATATTAATAAACTACATACTAAGGAATCATAATAGTTTAACGTCTTTTTAAAATTGGAACAAAATATTCTAACTTGGTGAAAGATCATAAATGTTTACCACAAATATCTTTCCATTTACTACTTATAATTAAAACTATTTTTGACTACATGTGAAAAATGAACATAAGAAAGGGGTGAGATCATATACTCATTAAGGGAAATCAAGGTATATAAACATGAAAATAATTGTATAATAACATGGTCATAACATTAGAAGATCATACCCTCAATATCAAAGATCATTTAAAAGAATCATTGAATGATTATTGGAAATTTATATGGCATGAATCATATGGTAATCAGGGGCATATCAATGAAATAATAACATTGAAATAAGATATGGAATTTTAGGCATACACATAAGCATCGAAAATACTATGGTAAGGATACCCAAAAAGACCATCATTACATATTAGACATGAGATAATTACTAGTGTGCCTTCTTCTTAACTGGGATACCCTCCCATGTACCCTCTTGTTTTATTTTTGGGATTCCATCACATATACCCTCTTGTTTTAGACTTGGGATTCCCTACCATGTACCCTGTTGTTTTGTGGGTGTAATTACCTGTCATTAAACTCTTTTTTCAGGATTAGGATTCCCTCTCATCTACCTTCTTGTTTCATGCTCAGTATTCCCTCTCATGTATCCTTATGTTTTTGGATTCATATTCCCTCCCTTATACCCTCTTGTTTCGGGCTTGGGATGACCCCTCATGTAGCTTCTTATTTTAGGCTTGGTATTCCCTCTCGTGTAACCTCTTGTTTCGGGATTATGATGATCACTTGTTTCAGGATTTTAATTTTATACCATGTAATATCTTGAGTTTATAAAAAATTTATAATAACCCAATTTATTTGATGCAGATATAAGTCTCACCCTTCAAATAATTAAATCATACATTCACGTGCCACAGGATAATAAAAAATTCATCATATCATGACTCATAATAATTGACTGGTTTTATAACCATCAAATCATAACCCATAAAATGAATTGGTAATATTTAAAATTTCATAAAATCATAAAAAATTGAAAATTTATTGGTTTTATAATCATTTAATTAATTCATAATCCATGAAAAGAAGCAGGTTCTAGAAGAATATAACTCATTGAATTTAAATTGGGACCGTAAATATCATGACATCAAAACATAAAGAATTCATGAATAAATATAAATGGTATTAATGGATAATGTATCAAATAAATCTTAAAATATATCAAAGGATTCCATCCTAAACAGAAATGAATTTTTAAAGTTCACTTGGAGAATTTCTTAACGAAAATAATGTTTCATTAAAATTAACTATTTAAAACATATAACATATTTAAAGTAAATTATTTCAAAAAAAACCATTGAAAATATATAAAGTAGTATTTAATATCATTTGTTACATTTCTTGAAGAAAATATATTTTCCAATTTTAAAAACTCACATTATAACATAAATAATTTTTCAAATCATATTCTCTGAAAATAGATTTGAAACCTTATAAAGGATTCTTGAAATCATTTATAATTCCTTTTACTTTCAAAAAAATTTGAAAATTGATAATAATATATTGAAAATTTTGGAAATTATTTTTCCTTAAAACAAATAAAGTGTATTTAAAATGATGAAAACTATTTTTTAAAGGTAATTGTTTTTTGAAATTTTATTTTATAAAACATTATTTTGATAGGCCCAATATTTCCAATTAAAATAAGAAATAATGATGGATTTTCATAAAAAAATATTAATTATATTAAGTACCAAAGTGTTGACAATATTACTAATACAAAAATATATCATGTATAAATACATGATAATAAGGCTAATTTCTGTTCTTCTGATATGGATCATAATATTTCATCAATGGATGCATAATCATAAACAATCCCAATAAATGATGAGATTTTAGTAATAAACTATTACAACTTTGCTAACATTGAATCACAATATACCGGAGAGAATAAAATTAAATTTAGATTAAAATATCATTAAAGAAGTATCTTTATGATATAACATGTCAAATGTAAGTATATACACCCCAAAAAAATGTAAAGGATTATAACATGACATTTATCTCAAAGCAGGCAACTTGGGAGAGAAATTACATTTCTATATTGGTATCTTTGGAATAGTAAACCCCATGAAAGAAATATCAAAAAATGGATATTTAAATAAAGATAAATTTATTTATAATAATCTTATAATACATTAATGGAATTTATATACACCACATAAATTAAATGAGTTAGGAATAAGGCATGTATCTCAGAGATATAAAAAGTGAGATGAGAAAAAACTAACCATATGTCTTGAATTTCATTGTGCATGATAAAAAACCTTGTATAATAAATATAATTTTATTATAAATCTACAATATAACCATATTCTTATATATAATACCATATTTAATTTCATAATGACATTATATTTCCCATTTATTAAAAATTATATGATAATGTAACGTTTTGGGTAATATCTGATTCATTTTACGTATACGATTTGAATTGTTATTCCTGATACTTTTACGTAGATCATGATTTACATATTTAAATAATTTCAATCATGAATCATATTTAATATATAAATTAATTTTATAAATGTTTCTCTTAATATATAAAATATTAATATATCAAATGAAATACACCGTTCATGGAGATGGTAGGCTATACGTACTCATGAACAACGTTTCCATTTTTGGTTTTATTGAATGAAAATTCAATGAATAATATGTATATACATATAAAATTTAAATTAATTATAGTAATTATATAATATTTATCATATAATTACAATAAACACATCTTTAATATATTCCATTTGAAGTGTTAATGAATCACATCACTTTGAGGAGGAAGTAGTCCACACATCCATAAATAAAGTTATCATATTTACAAAAAATGGAAGGAATGAAATTATGTGTATATAATAATTCCAGAAGTATAAATACATAATTAATATCATATATATCATATAAAAACATTGTTTACATCATATTTCTCAACCATTAAAGGTTGTAAAAGAAAAACAAATAACATCATTTTGTGAGGTAGTAGTTCTCCATACACAAGAACTATAAGTTTGTTACTTATTACATGGATGTGTATATAAATATGAGTAAAAAACATAACATAAAAATATATCATTATATTTAGGATATGTGTTTTATGATATAATAATATAATAATAATAATTGATGTGGTTGAGAATGAAAATAAAAAAAAGGATCTTAAGGAACAATGTTACCTCTTCTTTGGGTAACTCCTTTTGGTTTTCACCCGAGGGATTCCTTGAATGGATTTATTCCAAATTGGAGGATTATATTATTAAAGGTATATTTTGGGAGGTTATTTTATCATATTTTATTTGATAAAATTTGCTAGATTGGTTTGAATAATTGTGGGGGTGTGTGCCCTCTTATAGTGGGGGAGGAGTGGTATTATTGTATGTTTTTGAAAAGAGGATTCCTCCAACATTATTCCCATGTTATGTGGATAAATAATAATAAAAATTCACTAAAAGGAAGAATAGTGTCCAAATAGGAATATAAAATGTATTATGGACAAATTTCTAGGTCATTTTGTACCTTAAGTTGATGTCTTAGTCCTTTGATAAGCAATTTTGTTTCTCTTAATCACTTTAATTGATTGTTATCACTTAAATAATATTTTTTGGTCAAAAACTAGTATTAAATTGTTAGAAATTATAAATTATGATGATTAAAAATATTTAATCCATTTTTCTGAATTCAAGTCAAATAATTTCCAGAAATTAATTTAAATATAATATCACAAGAAGGATGACAAAGCAGGTTTTTGAAAGTAAAAATATTCAATAGTGTACTTCATTTTTATATCTAATTTCAGTGTGAAATTGTGTCCAATGACCAAAATGGGTTTCAGTGGTTTACATTTGATCTAATTATACATTAAAACCAAATTAAAACACAATAAAATTATATAAATAAGTTATATGAAAAAGAAGTTTTGAATTCAAATTAAATATTTTTCATTATTCATCAAAAAAGGAAACTTCTCAGAAAAATTCCAAAAATTCACCAAAAGTAAATTTTAATATCTTGATTAGAAAAATGATAGTATTTTTTAGCATAAAATTTATAAAAGTGTAAAAATTTATATTTAAAATGGGTTCTCTATTAAAAGGTTGTAAAATTACCCTTTAGAGAAAAAAAATTTTTTATTCCTAAAATTTCATTTATTATTTTTTTTACCTATAAAATCTATCAGATGGGTATAAAAAATATTTAATGAATATATAATAAATATATTTTATTTAAAACATTAATCAAAGTTTGTTAGTTTAATTTATTGAGATAAAATTATGTTTTTACAAAGAAAATAGTTTTTATAGAAAAGTAAATTCATTAATATCAAATAGTTCATTCATTAAATTCTTCTAATTGATGACTAATGGATTTATTTTATAAAAATTTATAAATTATATTAAAATAATTTAGTTAATCTTATTCATATCTTCCATTCCAATGGATAGGTGGTAGCTATATTAATATTTTAAAAATAAAATTAATTGTATATTGAGTGTTGGTAAAACTCAGCCTTGCATGTAATGCTAGTTTTCTAGGGGATTTGGTATTGTTTATAATATATGAAAAGAAAAGTACCACATATACTTAAATATAATATAAGTGTTGTTTCTGGTGCATGATTAAATTTGTGTTGTAAAAAACACAATCCAAAATAAATTATTTTATATAAAAAACTATATTCAGTGTTGTGTAAAGTTAAAAATATCAAAATTATTAAATTAATTTGAATCAAATAATTCAAAAAAATGAGGGTGTTACAGTAACATTAGCAGTACTATCATTCATCCTCTCTAATAGAATAATTGATCCTCACCTTCATAAAATCCATCAAGATAATGTCCAGTGGATATTTTAGTATGTAGGGTCTTATATTTGGTATCCTCATGTTGTTCCTCCCTAAATCACTATAGAAACTAAGTGGTGACAACTTTCATTTGGTGTAATGCTTCTCCAAATAAATCCCCAAATGATAACTAAAACGATTCCAACTTCTCTGACACCCCATTCAACAATTGGAATCACGATCATATACTGAGAGAATCTACTACCATATTCCCATTTCTAAATATATATATGAATTTGAAGTCATAATCGTGGAGGAAATCTAGCCATAACATCTTTATAAACTTAATATCCTTTTGGGATAAGATATTCATGAGACTCTTTCCATTAGAATAGACGATAAACTACTCACCCATAAGGTAGTGTCACCACATCTTTAGTGCCGTGACTACTGCTACTAACTCAAGTTCATCGGTCATATTGTTCAGGTCATGTTTTATCTATTGATGTCAACCATATGCAATCAATATGTGCCTATTCATGATAATGAAAGAATGTTTTTTCCATTGTGTATGATAAAAAACAACATACTATACTCCCCCTTCTTGTAATATCAATATTAGAATGCTCATCAATATCTACCTCAATTCCTGAAAATCATATTGGAAACACTATGTTCACACGAAAGGATTACCATATTTGGTCAAAGTTGTCATGGGTATTGTTATCCTAGAGATATTTAGTAAAAACCTATGGTAATATAATTCCATCCCAAGAAATCTTTGCACCTATATTACGCTCTTGGGTGGCTCCCAAGCTAACAATACCTCAACCTTGGCCAGGTCCACTACTATTCCATCTACTGAGACAACATATCCTAGATAGTGGATATCCAAAATCTAGAACATGCACTTAGAGATATTCCTATAAAGCTAGTTCTCTCAAAGTACCTCCAGAATAATCATCATGTGGATTGTGTGATCCTCCTTAGACACTGTGTACACTAGGATATCATCAATGAATACTACAACAAATCAGTCTAAGAAAGATTAAAAGATCTAGTTAATTAGTCCCATGAACATTTATGGGATGTTCAGCATGCTGAAAGGCATGGCCATGCCCTCATAGTGAATGTAGTGATATCTGAATGTCATCTTCGATATATCCACAAACCATACTCGCAACTGGTGATAGCCTGACCCTAGGTAAACCTCTCTAAACCACCATTCCCCTCTTAACCGATCAAAGAGGTTATTGATCCTCGATAGTGGATACTAGTTCTTCATGGTCACTAGGTTGAATAATAAGTAGTCTAAAAACAACCTCGATCTCATGTCTACCTTCTTAGAAAACAAAATTGGGGAGGTCGAGGCTGAAACACTAGGTCTGAGAAATATCTTACTCTACAATTCCTCCAACTACACTCCCTTCTCATGAAACACTATAGGATCCATCCAATATTCTTGAGTATATATTAGGGTCTTCCCAATGACTAAATCAATGTATAATTATTTTTTACTTTTGAGAGGTATTCATAGAACATCCATAAGGGAATATTTCCTCATACTCCACCACCACTACAAGGAATAGTGAACTCCTAGAATTCACTACACTAAGGGTCATGCTATCCAACTGATAAGTAAGTATATGAACCCTCCCATTCATGAGTCCATCCTCTACTTCTTGGGTTTTTTTTCACCCATAATGGAAAACCTAGTCCCATCACTGCAGAGACACCACATCCTCTACATAAAATAGTCAATTTGGGCATCAATAGTATATTAACAATCCATACCTAGGATGACATTTTAAATCCTCATTGTTTCTACAAAGAGATCTCAATATAATATATCACATCCAATATTCATTTCACACTGTTAGAATAAGTGTGTGATAAATGAGTCATATTCAATTGGAATCTATAATCCCATGGATTGAGTTATGGGATCAACTAGATTCTCTATGTCTCAAACTGGATAAGTGGAAATAAAATATTGATTATAACCTATGCTTATCAGTACATAATCTAATATATAAAAGTTACAGATCATACCTCATATCATACCTATAGACTTTGTGTTATATGCCTCAACCAATTTTATCTTTCTTTAACCTTATCCTACATCTCCTCAATCCTTTTGCTAACCACCTATGGGTGGTGGGGGTAAAAATTCAATGTTTATACCACCACTAGTTGCTCTCCCATATCCTCTTCCACATCCACTAACTAGTGGACATGTCTTTTCCTATAACTAACTATGAATCTATGGTATATCTACTATCTCACTATAGGATGTATGATAGGTCGTACAATCTCATAAAATATATCCCCTTCCATCACAAGTGTAGAACCTCCTCTATATGGGTTGACTGGACCCACCATGTGAGACGTGAATCAAAATCCCACTGTCTTTAGACCTCCTAAAATTTATCACATGACCATTTCCTTGAGAATGATGTTGGATCCTTTCGTCCAAGTTCTCTACTCAAGTGTGTCCACTACAGAAACCACTATCCATGTTTACTCAGCTAAGAAACTCTCTACCACCAAATAACTCTCTATCACCCCTGCATACGTAGAAATTAATATCTGTGTAACAGTAGCTCAAATTTATCTTTTCATTCCTCACTCAATGGTTTGAACCTGAAATAAATGACCAGAAACTGTTTTCATCATGTACATAAAGAGGTTAGTGAACCTTGATGAGTACTCATCTACTGTTTTGGTTCCTTATTAAAACTATAATACCCTAAATACATACATTAATTAGAATAACTAGAGAGGAATCCTCTCTAAAAATTCACTCCAAGAATGAGAATACTAGAGTCGCCTCATTGTAAGATTGGATCACTAACCCCTACCATCATCCAACTGATCCATGAAGAAGGTTCGCTTCTAGGACCACCATATGTTCTTATAACATATTGAATATATGGAAAACTCTTGTCATCACCTCATGAAATTCCTCATCCATATGTGAGTTATAATCTACTTGGATCCTGAGGGGTATCTATCACTGAATCTCATGAATTGGGCTCAGAATTTGCATTTCATTAGCTGGTACTGAGGGTATCGTATGATGATCAATAGGTGGTGGTATATATAGTGCACCAACTAGAGGTAGAATCTCTAAAAGTGATACTTATATTAATGTGTCATCACTGATGGGATCATCATCATTATCCTGATATTGAATCTTTGATAGCATACAATACTGAGGCATCATGGAATAAATAATATGCATCATGGTCAATGATTATATTTAGAGAGATTACTCAATAAGGACATGGAAACCACAACCCATTCATATATTATGCACGTAACATTATCTCCTATATTAAACGTTCACAAGTACTAAGTCAAAAATAATTTTATCAGATTCCTGGTGTGTGGATATGCTAGTCACCACACCAAAAATGGAGTCCCTGGCCTCAGAGATAAATTCAAAACACTAAAAACTATTCTCGAAAAGCAATATCATAGACTCCTGTCATAAGAAAGAACTGAATCCTTTAATACCACCCTACAATGACCCATCCCAATGGAGACTATGCCACAACTCACCATGGCCCCCTACAATAGGTCAGGGGGTGGGGACAAGTGCTGAGTAGGCATATAAATAACATGGGATTCCTTAGATGAAGTACCTATACAAAAACACACATCTAAAAGCCCAAAAAATTATAAATTGTAAAACAAAAGAATGAAACCATTCATTCATACATCTAATCTCATAGAAAGAGCATGATAAGAATAAATGTAAAGTAAACAGGGACAATTACAAGCCCACCAATAATAATCTGAAAACAATTCTAACCTAAAAGTAAATCAGGGACTATTTTTAAGATTCCATAGGAACACACCTTAGTCTATCTTTTCTCTATAAGAACATCCTTGTCCATGTTCCTCAAGGAAATTTTCAGAAGATCAATCTTCTTCACAAGATATGACACGTGTGGGAAAATATTGTTCATGGTTGAGTGTAACAAAACCTAGTCGGACACCTCAAAACAAAAAAACATACAAAAAAGGAATAACTGTTAGCTCTACATAGGTATGTGTCTACCATGCATGTAACAAGAATATCCAGATCTACTCAACAAGGAAACACTATCTAAAGGAAAATTCAAAACTGTAATTCCATCCAAGGATTCCAACTCAAATGTCCCACATAGCACTCATCCGGGTGAACACACTCCGTGGTTTTGCTAATACTGATTTTGTCTGAAGAGATATGAAACACAGATGAGGATCACTCCCAATGTTGTGGGATATTTTAGTAACTTAATCTAGATTGGAAAACAATGTAATGGATTTTAACCCATGTAATATTGGTCATGATGATATGAAGAGCTCCACCTATGGAATGAATATTATTTGAGGGTATTACTCTGGGCCTTGTGGAAGGATTCCAACAACTCTATCCAAGTAGTCCTACTGAAGGTATCCCTATCCTATCAGTAGGATGTTATCTCATACTAAATGTTAGGGAATGGGTATGGGGAACACACACTAATGAAACATGTCTATAATGTAGAGGAAATGAAATCCCAGAAAACATTTAAGGAGAAAATGACATTTAATAATAGTACATGGTGTTCTCCCTTTTCCTATTGTCCATCCCATGTAAATGGGTCATGCCCATATCCATGCGGAAGTACATGACATGATGCTACCCCTATACTTATTCACATGTACAAGTACATAGCATAGAACATGTACATTGTGTCCATATCATGTCCATGTAGGAGTACACAGTGTTTTCTATCCCACATACTATAGCCCGTATCCTTGTAACATATGTGGTATATATCGATATATCAAAGGGGAACTACATTCCATGTGACAAGGTCACATGACATGTGCTACTTAACTCCATTATAAGCCTCTAGATACTATAGTAAGGGTCCTACATGGTGTGTAACCCCATAGTACATTCCGTGTTCTTCGGAAAATTTCATATCTCTAGATTTGGAATCACATGTCTTATCTAGCACCTCTGATAACCGCTTAGGCCACACCCCATGTCAGAATCATGGAGTATTGTCAATCAGGGCTTGTTGTTGCTGAATCATAAATAACCGACCACCAAATACATTTGGAAAATTAATTCTAATAGCATTATTCATTACATGCTGAAAAATACAAAAAACGGATATCTACATCATCTAATCCACTACAGCCTTTATTACTTCACCATAGTCATTTGATGGCAATCCCTGGTCTACAATATATAATCATTGCTCCATGAAATGAGTGTGAAATTATTGAATTCGTTAATATATGTGAAAAAAATCGAAATGAATAACACAAGTGATGAACGATGAATTCAGGGAGAAAAGACTAAAGAACAGTCTTGAAGAATGGACCTCAATCTATGTTTTCATATTCCTTGATTTACATTCATTAGAACAATGAATTAAGATATATTAGATAATCACATGATATTATACCAATTCCTAAAAAAAATATCATATCACACAATAGGCATGATTGAAGAATCAATTTTTTAGTTGATTGATATTCATTCATCATAAAGAATCATAATTGAAGAAAAAATACTATCAAAACAAATGTCTTACTTCCATTCATATCGATTGGAGATGATCAATAGATTTTCACCACTATGGTCGGTGAGATCCAATGATTCCTTCCCCCACTGGTCATCAATATCTAATATATTCATTATCCTCACCAAAATCTCCTTCAACACCCTCCAATGATTTGTAGGGTTATTTAAGTAACCCCACAAATCCTCTATAAGAATGTTGACACAGAAAATAATTTGGTTGTAGCAATTGAACATTAAATACAATAATTAATTAATTAATTATATTAATTTTATGACCAAATGGCGTTTCCAAAAATGCACCGTACAAAAAAAGGTTATGCCACACCTAGAGTAGAACCCAATTTATGAACTCAATGGTTCTGTTGGACTTTTGATCTATCCCACTAATTAGAATTTATTCAACATTTTTTATGAAATTTTGTTTTCTGTTCTATTTAATACATTTCAAACATTTATTATGGGAATATCAAGACATAGAATCACATTTTTCATCAGTGCCAGATTTCAAAAAGAATTCATAAAATATCCAAAAAAATACATGGAAAATCAGGGTCTCTACAAGATCAACCAAACCACTTTTCATGAAAAATAAAATTTATAAAACTATTCAACCAATTTATAATCAAGTGTTCACTCACCCAAATTGTTACATTCCATATTTTCTATTAATGGAAATTCCCTTATTATTTCATAAATCATATAATATCCCATTGAAAACATAATAGAACCTTTATAAATGAAGTATGAATGAAATAAGAGGTATTTCAAGAAGTTAAGAAACTAATACAGATGAAATTGTAACTTGAAACTTGGAATATTAACATGACCATTATGAATAGTAACCCAACCAATAGAATAGAAACCTTACCTGTGAAAGTATAAATAAAATTTTTATATCATATAAATTAAAATATGATATAATTATATCACAGTATAAGTAAATAAAAGTTTTTGAAATGATAAATTAAGGTGTTGTATATTCGTAAGTCATAAATATTTAATTAAAATTTTATAATTTATATAGTGATTTATTAGAAAATTTATTTTCATAGAATTTATTCTAAATTAATATTTTTTGTCTTATTATTTTATGATAAAATTATGATACATTAATTAATGTTTCAAAGTGTTATAAAATCAGTATTTTCCAATTAAATAATGAAATTAATTAAGAATAAAAAATATCATATTTAGAAAAAATATTTTCATAAAATGGATTTCATTTTTGAATTCTATGCATCCAAACCTAGTTAGGTTTATTTTTTGGTATTTTTCTAAAATAATTGAATTTTTTGTTAATAGTGAAATATGACAATTTATGATATAAGCTAAATAGATGAATTAATGAGTCATAAATAATGTATGGATGATATAATCCAATAATATAAAATCCACCTTCATTATATTAATCTATTTGGCTATAAGGTTTAAAATATTCATAGTCTTGAACCAAATAAAAAACAAAATAATATAATAATAAAATGTTAACCCTCTCCTCCACTATAAATATCTCCCCTCACCACATCTTCTCCGCACACCTAAAAAGCCTCGAATCTTGTCCAATTTCTACCCAATGCACATAAAAATACCACAGAACAGATAAATGATCCATTTTTTCTATAAAAATAAATACCAAAATCAATTTCCCTAAGAAGGTTCTCAAGAATAAGAATTCAAGAGGTAAAATCCTCTTTGTTTTTCTTTTAATTTCTTTTCATGTTCTTTTATTTTATTATTATCTCTTAAAATCTAATATTCTATGTGTTGCGATAACTCCATTATAAAATATATATTTTAATTTTATTATTTTAATGTAATAATCCATCATCATACATCCTCCCCCATCACTTTTATTCTAAAAATGAAAACATTGTATGCGAGGTGTTGATTTATCATCTTCAGGGATGATAAGTTTTCATTTTCCTATACCACCTTTGAGGATGGTCATAAAACAAAAATAATTTATGACAAAAATTTTAAAATATATTTTATAAAAATATTATTTTTTGGAACTAACATATATATATAATATTAGATAATATAAAAAATGAGTTCATTGTGATTAGAAACTCACTAATTTAATCTAAACTATTATCATTATCATGTTATCTAGTGAACCATCCTAATATATGGAAACAAAATAATATATAAGTCTAATTATTTTTTTAAGTTTAATAATAAATTATAATTTCAATTATGGAGAATTATTCCCATCATACATGAACTTCCACATTTTTATACAAGGGAATTGATTGTGAAAACCTAGAAAATAAACACCCCTAAATGCAGAAATTTAAATCCATATCTCATTATAATGGATATAAATGAACTAAATAAAGTTATTATAAATAAAATAATTGTATAATATTTTATTTATTTATAAATTAATTAATCTAATTTGATAATCCATGATATTAAAGTGATGAAAGAATTCAGGCATAAATAAAGGGGATTCTCGAACCCAGTTTCCATTAATGGGGTTATTCTTCATTTTTTCCAATTTTCGTTTTGATGTTCATTTAATACTTCAAATATATACATTTTTTGTCCTTAATTTTCTCGTCTGGGATATTATAGTTTCTAATAAAGTTTTATGAAAAATACAATGATATTTTAAAATAACACTTCTTTCTTAAAAAAGATCTTTTATTTCCCTTGATATTGTTTGTTCTTCATTCAAGATTGATGATTCGTATAAGAGTATATTATTACATTTTGGAAACCCAATGTTTGATCATGAATTTATAATTTATAGAATTCTCAAGAAACACAATTCCATTCCATGAGATATTTTATGTGAAATATTGTTATACGTTCTATGTGGAATACATGACTATGTAAAGGTTATGATGTGACAGGTGACCCTGAAATTCCTGAAATTATATAACACTGCAATTAATTTTCTATTTTGATTCATCTCATGAGTTAATGTGAAATATGTGTGAAAATGATGCTAGATTTCTTCCCAATGATGATGTTGTGCTTCTAAACAAATATAATACGTGAACATGAATCTATGTTTGTCCATAACTATGTGTGATTTTGACTACTAAGACATGATGATTCATTTTTATGCATTTCCACATAATATGAATCTTTATAATTGTTTCTCTCATTATTATTATTATTATGACCAAAATCTTTTTTATGATGATGATGATTATGATCATCCATGTTATATTGATTCATGATTTTTTATTTATCCACTTACTCAGATTATAGCTCACCCCGTTCTTTGATGTATATACTCAGGTGACTCCTCATAATAATAAGTACATGAGGGACACTAAAAATCTTAAGAAGAAGGATGTAAATAATGTTTCCATTTTATTATGTAAATGTTATGTTGGTCCTAATTTTTTGAGGACACTAAAACATCGGATCCTAGTTTTGTAACACTATTATATTATTATATTTCATATGATGTAATGGTAATATAATTAAAATAATATTAAATAAAGTTGGTATCATGGCACTCAATAGTTAATTTGAGAATTGTGATCAGACAAAATTTGCAAAAACTCTTAGTATGAGACTAATTATATGTAAGCACATAGAACGCCTTGGTTTAGAAACTTCTAAGCATAGGGATCCCACAAGATATGATTTTATATTTAATTTAATAATGAAATAAGTTATTTATGCATGACTTGTTGACTTATGTTTTTCCAAAAACATTTCTATTTTACAAAAATGTTGGAATGAGGAGAAATCATACCAAAAATCTATGTGGAAAACAATGCAACGATATCCCAAATGACATCCCCAATACCTCAGGTGGTGGAGTTCAAAATTTCATAGATATCCTTACCCAACTGTCATAGGATATGATAAATAACATAAATAATATGGAACATCCTTTATAACCAAAGAGGTATAAAATAGATATCGAATCTTTTTATGTGGCAACGACCACTAACAATGAGTGGAACTTCTAATGCACTGGTTATGGAAGAGTGGGTCAAATCAATAGAGAAGATCTTTCAAATGCTTTTCTATTTTGAGATAGATAAGTTGAATCTATCCATTTATCAGTTATATGGAGAGGCCAATCAATGGTGTTAATTTATTAATAACACCAACCCAATGGAATAAATTGAAGATATGGAGTGGTAAGAATTTAAGAATATATTTCATAAAATATATTTCTCTCGAAGTATTCATACAAATATGGAGAGATAATTCATAGAGGTAAATAAAAAGGTAGGAGAATATATCATGACTTATGAAGAAAATTTCCCAAGGATTTTAATGTACTCCTAGGGGTTTTTATAAAAAATGATAGAAAAATAGATGAGTGGTTTAAAACCACACCTTTGAAAGAATATTGATTGTAATGACCCAAGTATATATAGAATAAAAAATATTATTTTATATTAATATTTATGGAATATAAATTAATTTTACACTAAATGGGACTCTTATTCTAATAGCGTACTCGACACACAACAACGAGTTTATCTGAGAACTTACGTTGCACACAACTTTGAGTTATGCTGAAAATGATATAATAATATTGTTATTTTAAATTGTAGTTAAAGACATGATATTTAAATGGTGAGAATGAATATAATCAACTAAATTTTAAAATATTTTTTACACATTTTTAAATAATGATTCATTGGTTACCAAATTTATTAAAAATGGAAATAAAAACCAATCAAATTTAAAGAATGTGTTTTTTATGAAAACCTATTTAAAAGAGAATAATTAGGTTTATAAAATCATATCATTATTTAGGTATTTTTATTTAATAAAAAATATATGTTATATATTAAATGTAATGTTTTAAATTCATCTTCTATGTCTTCTAGATATAATACGAGAAAAAATTTAATTTTTTTGATAAAATAAGTACTTTTCTAAAAATGCAGTTTTACCACTTTTTGATTGAGAACATTTTTTAAATATAGTTTTAGTCACTTTTATATATTCTATTTGAAGAAATAAACTTTTTCTATAGTATTTGGGCATCAAAATTAACATTGAATTAATTTTTGGTAACTTTTTGATAATGTTCATTTTTAATGAATATTGAGAAATACTGCATTTTAATTCAAAACCACCTTGTTATCTAATTTATTTATATAGTTATATTGTCATTTTAATTGGGTTTAAAGTATAATTCGATTATTTTTTTATCTTTTAATAAAATTATGGTCAACATAAGTAATTTCAATTTTAAATTAGACATAAATACATGTCAATCTTTTGATAGTTTTTACTTCTTAAAAACACGCTTTTTGATTTTGACAACAGAAATTAATTTTCAATAAATTTCATCCAATTATTCATTTTGAATTTGGAAAAATGGATTCAATATTTGGAATCAGGAGGTACATATTGTGTTAATAGGTACCTTTTATTTTTTGACATTATGAATTGTAACTTCATAAATTATTTTTATTTATCATGGTCAAAGGGTAAAGCAGGTAGAAAAGGGTAAAAGATAATATTATAATAAAATAAAACTACCCTAACATGTGTCACAATACTATGGAATGGGTTATCATGTTTTAACTAGACTAATGGGTTTTATTTATTTTTATGTCCCTTATTGAGATTTTTTGTGCTCATACCAAGTTTTTAATGTTTTTATAATATTTATGGGAGAATATGGTCAATAATGGAATAAAAAAAAGTTATGATGATTAAACATGAAAAGAAACCATGTTTATTTTTAAAATATCGGTATATATGGAAGAAACAGATATTGTTGGAAATGTCTAATTTGCGTTACTATGTTTTTTTATGTAATATTTATATCCTAATTATCTAATGCTCTAGACCTAAAATGACCATCAAAGTAAATTCTTGACTTGAATCAAGATTATGTAACATTTAAGGGCGATGCCTTATAGTTGGTATCAGAGGAAAGGATTAGACGACTTTGGAGATTATGTTGTTTTTGTTATGGGATAGGGATATCAACATGGGTTTATAATTTTATGTAAGATCATAATTTCAATGTATTATAGACCCCTTTTGAGTGACTATGATCAGAAATATTAAATTGACTAATTATATTATTTATAGAAATTCACCATTGAGGACAGTATGGGTTATTAATTTTTTGGATTCAAAATATGAGGTATCATATAACCTTTGAGATTAAAATATGTTGTTGTTATTTGTAAGGATTTTATCTCACATTTTTAATGTTATTAAAATTATATAGTTTTTTGGAAAAGGACGACATGTAGACGGTGTGACAACCCTTCACATCAGATAATGTTATATGAATTGATCCCATAACCAAATTACAAGAAGGATTTATCGCCAACCACTAGACACTGTGAAGTACCTCATTAGTATAAATTCTTCTTTTTATTTAAATGTTTTTATCGATCAAGAATAAATTGATTTTTTAACTTATTTTTTATCAAATGGATATCTTTAGTATTGTAAAATGATATGGTGATTGAGTGATAAATTTTATTTTGGAAGACGTTCGCTCTATTGGGAACACTATACACCTAAGGAAAATATAATACTATGGGATTTCATTTAAGAAGTAATGGTTGAAATATTATTTTTGAAGAATCTATATTTTTATTTTGGAAATGTGGAAATTTGTGTTATTTATGAAAATGATTAACCTATCCTAGAAAATACGTGATTAATATAATTACTTTTCAGTATAGCACTTTAATAATAGTCGATGTTATTTGGAGATAAATGTTAAGATTTATCGTAGAAGACTATGTGATCAAATCCTTCTCAATTTTGTGTTTCAAACATTGTTTGGATTATTTTGATGAATTTTAATGACAATTTATTATTGAATGGTCTTTTTTGAACTATTAGTATTGTTTGATGAAATTTGATTATTAATAGTAGTATTTCTTTTTATAAAAGATTATTCTTTTTTGGGATTATATGATATTTTGCTAACCATTTTGGTTTTGGTTAATATTTCAAGACATGATGATTATATAATTATTCTTTTGAGGATTATGTGATAAATTAGAAGTTTATTATAGTAATTCATGTTTGAAAATTTTTTCTTTAATACTCATCGTTAGGAGAAAAGATGAGTTTGTTGTAGAAATTTATTATAGGATGAAACTCTACTTGAAAAGTAAGTATATTTCCTTATATTATTAGTCAATATTGTAAATAAATTCTTAAAACTTATGATAATTAACTTAGAAAAAAAACATTGTCCATTTACTTTTCCTGCTGGGGAATAAAATACTGTTTAACCCATCACAATTTTATGGTTTTCTTGTAATTAATTTTATCATAATCTTGTTTTCTATAACCCTCCATTAGAACATGATGGTTAGTTTTTTCTTCTATATCCATGTTTTCGTAAATGTAATCCCAGTATTTGTTTTCTTAGGAGACCTTTATACTTTTCTTTATTTATTTTAAAGTGATATTTTTATTGACTCTTTTTTATATTTTGGATTTTTAATGAAGTTTCTAAGCCAAATTTTAAAATTGCGAGGACACAATTTCAAAAAGTGCGGAATGATGTAATAACCTAGGTATTTATAAATTAATAATTTTTATTTTCTATTAATATTTATGGATAAGATATTAATTTTAGTTAAATATGACTATTTTTATGATAGCATACTCGACACATAACAACAGGTTTTTTTGAAAACGTACGTTGCACACAACGTTGAGTCATACTAAAAAATAATGAAATAATATTATAATTATTTTAAATAGAAGTTAACACCAAGATATTGGAATGGAGGGAATGAATAGAATCAACTGAATTTTGATATATGGTTTACACAGGTTTAAATAATGATTCCTTGGTTACCAAATTTATTATAAATGAAAATAGAAAGAAATTGAATATAAAGGATGTGTTTTTAAGAAAACCTATTTAAAAGAGAATAATTGTTTTTATAAAATCATTTAACTCTTTATGGGTTTTTATTTAATGAAAAATATTATATATATATATATATTAAATGAAATGATTTAAATTCATCTAATATGTTTTAAATATATAATATTATAATAAATTCAAATTTTCAGATAAAATATATATTTTTCAATAAATGTAGTTTTAACGCCTTTTAATGGAGAACCATATTAAAATATAATTTTTTCACTTTTATTTATTATATTTGGAAAATTAAATTTTTTTTATATAAGTGGGACATAAAAATTTACTTTGGTAAAATTATTGGTAATTTTTTTGATAATGTTCATTTTTAATGAATAGTGAAAAATATTGCATTTTAATTCAAAACTGTATTTTCATCTAATTTATTTATATGGTTATATTTTCATTTTCATTTTGTTTAAAGTTTAATTGGAATGAGTTTTTATTATATACTACAATTATCTTGATTGTATATAATTTCACTTTTTAATTGGACCTAAACACGTGTAATTATTTTTAATGTTTTTACTTCTATAAAACCCTCTTTTTGGTATTGACAACGAGAATTAATTTAAAGTTAATTTCTGCCAATTATCTATTTTGAATTTCAAAAAATGGATTAAATATTTGGAATTATGAGTTCTATATTGTTTAAATAGCTAAATTTTTATTTTTGTACATTATAAATATTAACTCTAGTAATTATTTGTATTCACCATGGTTAAAGGGTAAATCAGTTAAATAAGGGTAAACAATTATGTTATAATAATATAAAACTATCATAACCCAAGTCTTAATAATAATTGGAGACTTATGGAGGACCATTGGAATGCATGGGTCGATTTTAGGACCCCATGGATCCACTTGGTAGTGATAATGACCAGTTATGATAAATAATTTAAATTAAAGAGAAAAATAACACAAACATGTATCTTCTTAATAAATCAATTTTTACATGGGATTATATTAGGGATATATTCAACTATAAATATTCATTTATAATATAAAAAGGTTTAATACATCATGATATTTTATTTATAATTTTTATTCCTTAAATAAATAAATTTAATTACGACACAATGATGATGCAGTGATTGCTCCATTAATAATGGATTCGAATAAAAGATATTATAAATATTAAAATAAATATTCATTGACATAATTTATGTCATAAACTAATTTTATATAATAATATTACATGTTAGTATTAATTCAATTCTTTTTTGAAGGAATCAGGTCGTCATGAGTTTGTTAAAAAGTTTTGTATGAATAGTGTCCAAAATCGACATATTTTAAAACCTAAAATATAAAATAGTTTATAAAATGATATTAAATTATAAAAATATAATATTCTTAAAAATGGTTAATATAATTATAAATATTACATTAATGAATTTTTTTGGTCTTTTCATGATATGGTTATTAAATTAACCCCCAATGTCTAAATAACATGCCATCATAGTAATAATAAAAATGGTAAAATAAGGGTTAAACTAAAAAGATAAGGATACAAAAATATTCAAAAAAATTTCTAAAAATTATTGATTTATTGTTATTTGATGAAAAATAATCTTAACTTATAATTAAAATAGTTTTGGACCATTTTCAATCTAAATTGAATTTATTATAAATTAATAATTCAAGACTTTCCTAAAGTGCCCCTCCTCCCTCTTTAAAAAGGCCACCACCTCTAACAAATTACTCACAACTCTAAATCCCCTTGTATAATCTAAATTCATAAATAATAATCTCAAAACATACCTCCCTTATTCTTAGAATCCTTACATTTGGTAGAGGAAAACTCAAGAAATCCTTTTGGATCAAATCAAAAGAAGTTACCAAATTTAGAGGTAACATCTTCTCTCAAGTTCCTTTCCTTTATTTTCCTTTGACACTACATATTCTATTCTTATTATTTGATTACATAAAAACATAAGTATCATAAAAATACTAGTATTTTTATGATATTTATTCAAACTAAACTTACATATACCTCCACCTAATGGATAGGAATATATTGATTCTTTGTACGACGATCTGTTGCCTCACGAAATTATTATTGTTCAATTTTCTCCTACATCATATCATGGTGACCATTATGAAGGAACTTTATTTATATATTATATATATTATTTTTATTTTTTGTCTATTATTTTTTAATTTTTAATTATAAAATACTTTTATGCTTTCTATAATGTGTAAACACAATAATTTCATTTGGGGAAGTGTGGACTACATCCCCCTCAATGTGATATGATTCATTCATGCCTTACATAGAATATATAAATGATAAAATAAGTGAACTTATGTAACATATATAAAATATATATTATTCTTTGATTAAAACATAACTACTTATAATTTTGTTTTCATTCATTTAATATGACAAAAAATGAAAGTTATGTTCATGCATACGTACGGTCTACCATCTCTATGAACAATGCATTTAATTTATTAAATAAAAATGTTAATAACTATTATAAATACATATATAATGAATATATATGATATATAAATCATGAATAATTTTATGGGGATTATGGAATTTTTACCATATGGATAATTTTTATCAAAAAAATTTTATTTTTGACTCAAATACCGAACATCAACACAACGTCCGAGATGAACTCAAATAAGTAACTAATTTCTATAACACGGTAAAAAGTTATATAAAATTAATAATAAACATTAAAAAGGTTCTAAATAAATTATAAATTAATATTAGTATATTATTCAAGAAATTAAAGAACAAATAGGACAAGTAGGACTAAGGTAAGGGATTTCGTCTCAATCTCCTATCATTGAGGCATTTCTCGATAAAATCCACCTCTATTATTTTATAAGGTGTATATAAAAAAACTATAAAATTTAATATCCTTATTTTATCTATACTAATGTTTTTTATGAATTAATGGATATTAATATTTAAATTTTCAAACTGGTATGAGACACCTTGAATATTTAAAGATTTAATACAAATCTTTATCATCACGATATTAATTTACATATTTATTTATATAGATATAGATGGATTAAAAATGATATTTTATGTCTACATATAATTTCATTAAATGTTTTCAAAAGTAAATTTTTTATAAAAATTATTTTAATTTTTAACAAAATGACAAAATGAATATTATTCATTTTAACATATACAATGACAATGAATTTTCTTCCACTGTAACTGTTATTTGATATTTTAATTCCTCTATAAGCCTTAATTTGTTTTAAATAAATGTATTATTCCATTATTTGTTTATCTTGGAATTTAAATTTGATCTTAAATGAAAATAGTATTTTGTTTATAAAATCATACATGAGAATTATATGAGAAGGGTGAGCCCGATATATCTTATATGAAGGGATAAGCCCCATTAAAGCTAGTGGTTTAGCCTGATATAGCTTATACAGAAGTTTGAGCCCCATTATATCTCACGGGTGAGCCAGAAACAAC
This sequence comes from Viscum album, assembly GCA_963277665.1. Lineage (NCBI taxonomy): Eukaryota > Viridiplantae > Streptophyta > Magnoliopsida > Santalales > Viscaceae > Viscum > Viscum album. The sequence goes on from OY728138.1 coordinate 442,835,833, forward strand.
ATATAGGAAGGGTTGAGCCCAATTATAGCTCACAAGTGAGCCTGATATAGCTTATACAAATGACGATCGTCATTATAGATCTCTATTTCTAATTCATCTATACAATTATTCCAATTGGAATATGTTCTAAAGGGTTATATATATATGATTCATTAAGTCACCTAAAAGAGTTTTAACTGATTCCTATTAGTTTTAGTTTTTTTATTGAGAAAAAAGTATGGGTGGTATTAAAGATAATTTTTTTTGTTTCATCCGCTCAAAGATCATTGAATGGGTTATCATATTTTAACTAGACTAATGGTTTTTCTTTTTTTTATGTCCCTTACTGAGATTTTTGGGCTTATACAAAGTTTTTAATGTTTCTACAATATTTATGGGAGAATAAATTCAAGAATGGAATCAAGAAAAAGTTACGATGATTAAACATGAAAAGAAACCACGTTCCATTTTTAATGTTTTATTGATATGGAAGAAACAAATAATGTTGGAATTGTACAATTTGTATTTCTATGTTTTTTGTGTAATATTTATGGCCTAATTATCTAATTCTCTAGACCTAAAATGATCCTTAATGTCAATTATTTACTTTAATCAATATTATGTAATGTTTAAGGGTGGGGCCTTATAGTTGGTATCAAAGGAAAGGATTAGACAACTTTGGAGATGAGGATAGTTTCTTAAAGGGTTAGGGATATCATCATGGGTTTATAATTTTTCGATACATCATAATTTCAATGTCTTATAAACTTATTTGGAGTACTTATGATCCAAAATATTAAGGTGAATAATTTTATTTTTTGTAGAAATTCACCATTGAGGACATTAGGGGTTATTAATTTTTGGGATTCAAAATATGATGTATGATATAACCTTTGAGCTTAAAATATTTTAGGGTTATTTTTGAGGATTTTATATAACTTTTTTAATGTTATTAGAATTATAATGTTTTAAAAAAAAGACAACATGTAGACCATGTGACAACCCTTCACATCAGAAAAAGCTGTAAGAATGGATCCCATAACCAATGTGTAACTTAGATTTATCACCTACCACAGGACACCATGATGTCCCTGGTTAATATAAATTATTCTTTTTAATTAAATAATTTTATAGATCAAGAATAAATTTTGGTTGGGAACTTATGTTTTATCTAATATATATCCTTTGTACAGGAAAATGATTTCATGATTAAGTTATAAATGTTATTTTGGAAGACGTTCCCTCTTTTGGGAACACTATATGCCTAAGGAAAATAGAATACTATGAGATTTCATTTGAGGTGTAATGGTTGAAATATTATTTTGGAAGAATCTATGTTTTTAGTTTGGACATATGGAAATTTGGTATATTTATGGAAATGATTACCCTATCATAGAGAATATGTGATTAGGTTAATTACTTTTCAGTAAGAGAATTTAAGAGTAATCGATGTTATTTGGAGATAAATGTTATGATTTATCGTGGAAGACTATGTGATCAAATCCTTTTTCATTTTGGTTATCAAAAATAGTTTGGATTATTTTGAATAATTTTAAGGACCATTAATTATTGAATGGTCTTTGTTGAACTTGGGTATTATTTGATTAAATTTTTGGATTAAGAGTTATATTTCCTTTTATAAAGGATTATTATTTTTGGGGATTATCTAATTCTGTACTAACCATATTGGTTTTGGTTAATAATTCAAGACATGATTGATAGATAATTAATCTTTTGAGGATTATGTGATTCTCTAGAAGTTCATTTATGTCATTCAGGTTTGAAAAATTCTTCTTGAATACTCATCATTTGGAGAAAAGATGAGTTTTTTGTAGAAAATTATTAAAGGATGAAACTCTACTTCAAAATTGAGTATATATCCTTATTTTATTAGTCAATATAATAAATAAATATCTCAAAATTATGAAAAGAAACTTAGAAATTTTTTTTCCATTAAATTTTCCTTCTGGGGAATCAAATACCATTTAACACATTACAATTTTATGGTTTTCTGGTAGTTAATTTCATCCTAATCTTGTTTTCTATCACTCTCCATCAGAAATTGATGGTTAGTTTTTTCTTCCATATCCATGTTTTCTTAAATTGAATCCTAGTATTTATTATCTCAGGTGACCTTTATACTTCTATTTATTTCTTTTAAAGTGATATTTTTATTGAATCTTTCTCTTATGTGGGTTTTTTAATTATGTTTTTGAGCAAAATTTTAAAATTGGGAGTACACAATTTCCAAAAGGGGGGAATGAATTAAATACCTAGGGATTTATAGATTTATAACTTTTATTTTCTATTAATATTTATGGATAAGATATTAATATTACGTTACAGGGGACTATTTTTATGATAGCGTACTAAACACGCAACAACAAGTTTTTCTGAAAACTTATGTTGCACACACCTTTGAGTAATACTAAAAAATAATTAAATAATATAATTATTATTTGAAATAGTAGTTAACTCCTAGTTTATAGAATGGAGAGAATGAATATTATCAACTAAATTTTGATATATGGTTTACACATTTTTGTATAATTATTCATTGGTTACCAAATTTACTAAAAATGAAAATAAAAACCAATTGAATATAAAAGATATTTTTTATGGAAACTTATTTAAAAGAGAATAATTGTGTTTTTAAAATCATATCACTCTTTATGGATTTTTATTTAATGAAAAATATATATTATATATTCAATGAAATTTTTAAACATATCTAATATGGTTTAAATATATAATATTTTAATAAATTCAATTTTTCAGATATAAGATGTATTTTTCTAAAAATGTAGTTTTATCACCATTTAATGAAGAACCATTTTAAAATATAATTTTATCACTTTAATATATTATATTTGGAAAAATAAAAAATTTCTATAGATGTGGGAAATGAAATTTTACTTGGGAAAAATTAATGGTAATTTTATGATAAAGTTCATTTTTTAAAGAATAGTGAAAAATACTGAATTATAATTCAAAACTACATTTTCATAGAATTTATTTATACAGTTAGATTGTCATTTTAATTTGGTTTATAGTGTAATTGTATTAAGTTTTTATTATTAAATCCAATAATGGTCATTTAATGTAATTTCTTTTTTTTTAAATTGGACATAAACACAAGTTAATCTTCTGATAGTTTTTACATCTTAAAAACCATCTTTTTAGTAATGACAACTAGAATTAATTTTAAATTAATTTCAGACAATTATATATTTTTAATTTGTAAAAATGGATTCAATATTTGGAATTAGGACTTCCAAATGTGTAAATAAGTTCCTTTTATTTTCGTACATTATTAATAGTAACTTTAGTAATTATTTTTATATACCTTGGTTAAAGGGAAAATCAGGTAAATTGTGGTAAAAAATAATATTAAAATAATATTACACTACCATAACACCTGACAAAATAATATTTTATGACTTATGTATGACCATGGGAATACATGGGTTGATTTTAGTACCTAATGGATCCACTTGGGAGTGATAATGATATGTTATGATAATTAATTTAAAGTAAAGAGAAAAATAACACAAACATGTATCTTCTTACTAAATCAATTTTCATATGGGTTTATATAATTGATATATTCGACTATAAATATTCATTAAAAATATAAAAGTATATCCAACATCATGATATTTTATTTATAATTGTAGACATTAAATAAATAAATTTAATTATGACACAATGATGATGTAGTGATTGCATCATTAAGTAAGGATTAAAATAAATGATATTATAAATATTAAAATAAATATTATATGACATAATTTATGTCATTAATTAATTTTATAGGTTAATATAACATGTTATTATTGATTCAATGTTTACTTATAAGTAATACAGTTGTTATGAATTTGTAAAAAAGTCAAGTATGAATATTGTTTAAATTTGACATAATTCATAACTTAAAATATAAAATAGTTTATTAAATGATATTAGGTTAATAAAAATATAATATTTTGAAAATTGGTTAATATAAGTCCAAATATGTCATTAATTTCTTTTTTTTCTTTTGAAAAGATATGGTAATTACATTAACAAAAAATATGTAAATAACATGATATCACATTAAGTTTAGAAAAGGTATAATTATGTTTAAACCAAAAATATAGAAATAAAAAAATAATCAAAACATTTATAAATATTTTTGGATGATGGGTATTCAAACAAAAATCATATTATCTTATAATTAAATGAGTTTTTGACCATTTTAAATCGAAATTGAATTTATATTAAATTAATATTCCAAGAGTTTCCTAAAGTGCCCTCCTCCTTGTTATAAAAGGCCACCACATCTACACACTTACTCACACCTCTAAAGAAACTTGTGTCATAAAATATTATCTCAAATAAGTTTCCAAAATCCATACCTTCCCCCTATTATCCTTACCTTGGGAAGAAATAAATTCATGATATATTTTTTACTCTAATCAAAAGAAGTTTCCCGATTTTGAGGTAACATCTTCTCTCAAGTTCATATCCATTATTTTCCTTCTAAAATCCCTATTATCTTATTATTAATTTATTACATAAGAAAAAAATTATCTTAAATATAATATCATGTTATTATTATAAGGATTTCAGCTACACTTACACACACCTCAATCTAATGCTTAAGAACATATTGTTTCTGTGTACGGTGAACTGCAGCGTCACGAAATGATGACTGTTCAATTTGCTCCTACAACCTATCATAGTGGCCATTTGGATGAAAATATATTTCTATATGATATATATTACATTTATTTTGTATCTATTCTTCTATAATTTTTATTTACAACATACCATTATGCTTTCCTTAATGTGTAAATACGATAATTTTATATTAAGAAGTATGGACTACCGCCCCCTCTATGTGATATGATCCGTTCATGCCATAAATTTAATGTTTAAAGGATAACATAAATGAAATTATATCACATATATATCATATATATTATAATTTAATTATAACATAACTATGTAAAATTTATCTTTCATTCCTTTAATATGTCAAACAAATGAAAGTAGCATTCATGCGTACGTATGACCTTCCTTCTCCATGGACGATGCATTTCATTTCTTATCACCAAATGTTATGGACTATTATTAATACATATACACTAGATATATATTATATTTAAATCATTAATAATTTCTTTGAAATTATGGAATTTTGAACACATGTATAATTTGCATCAAAACAAGTTCATTTTTTTATCAAATACTGAACATCGACAAAACCTCTGATGTAAACTCAAATAATTAACTAATAGCTATAACATGGTAATAAGGGATATAAAAGGAATAATAAACTTTAAAATGCTTCTAGAGAAACTGTAAATTAACTAATGTTTATTATTAATGAAATTAAATACTGGACGAGACAAGTCGGACCAAGGTAAGATATTTTTTCTGAATCTACTTTTATTGAGGAATTTATTGATAATATCCACGTCTATTATTTTATAAGGTGTTTATTTAACCAATTTTACATTTGAACTTGATATTTTATTTGTACTAATGTTATTTATTAATTCATGGAGATTAATTTTTAAAAGTTCAAAGTGGTATGGGACACCTTGAAAGTTTAAAGATTTAATTATCAAATATTTGTCTTCTTGATATTACTTTAAATATATATATACATATATAATAATTATAAAGGGAATTTAATGTCTATCTTGAATTTAATTTAGTGTTTTTAAAAGGTATCTGATTATACTAATCATTTTAATTTCTTTACAAAATTACAAAAGGAATGTTATCTTTTAACCGATACAGTGATACCAACTTCACTACCACCGTAACCGTTATTTGATATTTGGCTTCCTATATAAGACTAAATGTATTTTAAATAAATCCCTTATTAATTTAGTTGGGTTTCTTGGTATTGAAGAAGGGATATTAAATGAAAATGTTATTTTTATATAGAAATGTTTTTCTTATAGGATTAGATGAGTTTTTCAAAAGGATTTTGTGATGAACTTGTTTTATTCATAGAATGGTACATGAGCATTATACGATATGGGTGAGACAAATATATCTTATACAAATGGTTGAGACCTATTATAGCTCATGGGTGAGCCTGATATAGCTTATACGAAGGGATGAGTCCTATTATAGCCCACGGACGAGCTTGATATAGCTTATACGAAGGGCTGATCCCAATTATAGCTCATGAGTGAGCCCGATATAGCTTATACAAAGGGTGATACCCATTATAGATCTCCAATTTGGAAGTAAACCATATAGTTATTCAAATTAAAAGATGTTGGAAAGGGTTTTATTTAAATTATTTTTTAAGTCACCTAAAGGATTTTTAATTTCTTCCTATTTTTTACTATTTTTCATTGATAAAACATAGTGAGTGTTATTCATGTGAAAATATTTTGTTTCATATACTCAAAGAGAATTGAATGGGTTATCAGGTTTTAAGTAAACTTATTGTTTTCTTTATTTTTACATCCCTTACTAATATTTTTTTTCTCATCCAACGTTTTAAAACTATTTACATGATTTAAGGGATAATAAAGTTAAGGATGGTATAAAAGAAAAGTTATGATGATTAAACATGAAAAGAGACCACATTTCTTAAAAATTGTTTTATTGTTATGGGAGAAACAGATACTATTGGAAGTTTACACTTTCTATTTTTATGTTTTTGTTATGTAATAGTTATGGCCTAATTATCTAAATAATTAGACCTAAAAATATCCTCAATGTGAATTCTTGACATAACTTAGGATTATGTAACATTTAAGGCTGGGGATGTATATATACACTCAAGACATTAGGAGTTATGAAGATGTTTTTCGTTGTGATTTCAAACGGGAGATGGAGTTTGGAGAGTGGTCTTGTGGATATGGTCATAAGAACTAAAAGATGGAATTACATGTTGGGGTATATAATGAAAAAGGTATAAATGAAAATAAACCACTCACATGTAAATTTTTTTGGAATAAGTATCATGTGAATTGCCTTAAAGGGACTGGGAAATGCTTCAAATGTGGGAGAGATGGCCACCAAACCCATGAATGTCGAAGATCCATGGGGATGAAGGAAAATTTGGGGGGGATGAGAGTACCACCATTGGATCAATGGTTCAACTTTTGGGAGAAAGGTAACTATACAAGCTAGTGTACTAAATCCTAAGTACATTTGGGTAATAAACATCATCATCCACCAAAGAAAAAAGAGAAAGTGAAATCCTTTTCCATCACTACTACTGAGGTGGAATCCAACAATGATGTGGCGACAGGTATATTGGTTATTCATTCAAGAATAGTGAATATAATTTATATTCATATTCATTGAATTCTTTCATATATTTCATGTTTAGTAGAACTATTGAAAAACCACCTCAAAATATTGAGGTTGAGTTATCTATGAGAAAAAAACAGAGACATTATTGCATCCAAAATATAAAAATCATCCCTGATTAATTTTTGTGAATAGTAACTTCCATAAAATCTTGTATTACATTATTTTGTATATTTTGATGATATAGTTGGCATAGATTGACTATATTTATACCAAACAAACATCAAATATCAAGAATGAGATATTATTATTCACATCCCAATGCATCCTCTAATTATGTAAAAGTATGAGGATGAGGATGAATCTCCGTCAGTGTCACCATCTCATGTATGGATATTATTTTATTATGAGAAATCATATCTACTTCAATTTATTGATTCAATGGAGAGAATAATGCTCAAAGGCATTCCCATTGTAATGGATTACACTGATGTTTTCCCCAAAATAAATTTCTGGTCTTCCTCCTTACCATGAGATTGAGTTCTCAATTGAACTTATTCATAGATATGTGATGATATTAAAGAAACCTTATAGAATTTATACTATTTAGTTTGAATAACGAAATAAGTAATTACAAGAGAATCTAGACAAGGTTTTTGTATGCAAAAGTGCCTCTCCATGGGATATATCAGTCCTCTATGTTAGTAAGAAGGATGGATCAATTCACCTCTACATTGATTATCATGAGCTCAACAAAATAAAGGTAAATAAAAACTAACATCTACCACATACAGATGACTTGTTCGATCAAATAAATCAAGACAAGTATTTTTCTAAGGTTGACATTTGGTCAAGATATCACCAATTAAATGTGAGTAAGGAATATTTTTACAAGACTATCTTTTAAATGAGGTAATACCATTATTTGTTCATAGAGATTCGATTAGAACATACAAAGGCTCAAAAAATATTCATGGACTTATAGAATATAGTCTTTAGATATTACCTCAATAAAATTTGGCTGTCTATGTTGATGATATTATAATATAATCTAAGAGAAATTAGGAACATATGGAACATTTCAATACTGTCCTAAAGTCATTAAAAAGGGATACAATTTATGAAAAATAAGGTAAATATTAATCATGGATGGAGGAAGTATCATTCATGGGTCATTTAATCACCAGAAAAGTAATATCTATGGACCCTACAATGACAAAGGCAATCAAAGAGTGGCCAAGGAATTTGTTTTAATAGAGATCCATAGTTTCCATGGTCTAGTAGAGTATTAACAATGATTTGTGAAGAACATCTCATGATTATAAAACACACTAACCAAGATTAATTATAAGGGAAAAATGTTTCACTAGACTATTGAATTTGAATATTACTTCATATAGTTAAAAAAGTGGTTTATCACCACTATAGTACTCTCACTTCCGAAAAGTGGGGAACACGTTGTGGTATAAAATGATGATTCAATGAAGGGATTCATGTGTGTGTGGATGAAAAACGATAAAGTGATAGCCTACACCCTTGGGATGTTTAAAATTCATATGAAAAACTATCCCACACATGATCTGGAGTTTGAAGCTTTGATATTTTCATTGAAAATATGGTGGCATTATCTATATGGGGAGATGTGTGAAATTTATACTAATAATAAGAGTGTAAAATATATATTAATACACAAGTATTTTAAAATTATCTAATAAATATGGTTATATATCATCAATGATTTAAAATTCTCAATAAACTACCATCCTATAAAAAAGACAAGGTGGAAAATGCTCTTTGTAGAAAGGATCATGCATCTTTCGGAATAAAGTTAATTGAGAAGGATATAATCTTCTTAGATTTTCAAAGGATGTACATGGGAATAATTAATGAAGTAACATATTAAATCATTTATCAAATGATTTCTCAAGAATTCATCATGGATAAAATAAATAATTCTCAAAGAAATGACGTGGAAATCCAGAAAATAGTGGATTTTATGAGAAAGGGGAAATCCTCAAAGTTCAATATTGATGAAGAAGGAGTTGTAAGATTTAGTTCAAGACTATATGTACCATAAAATCTATAGATAAAGAAATATCTTCTGAGTAATCCACATACCTCAATCTTGTCTATTCACCCATGGAGCACAATGATGTTTTGGGATCTTTACGAGAATAATTGGTGGTACAATATGAAGAAATATATCATTGAATATACATCAAAGTGTATGTTATATCATAAAGTGAAGTCTACAAGAAAAACATATAAGGGGATAACAAAACCATTACCCATACCAACATGGAAATAAAAAAATATCACCATGTAATTATTCAACGGACATCCAAATACATCAAAATGAAACAATTCTAAATGGGTGTTTATGGATTGTCTTAAAAAGATAAATCACTTTATCACATTTTGAGAGGATTGTTCACTAGATCTGCTTGCATGAATATAAATAAGAGAAGTTGTAAGGCTTCATGGATTAACACTATCAATTGTATATGATTGAAATATGAGATTCACCTACATGGCATGGTAATGTCTCTAATATTATCTAAACAATGAGTTGAAAATTTACAGTTTATCACCCTCAAATTGATAGACAATTTTAGCATACTATTTATACACTAGAAGTCATGTTGAGGGAATTTTGTATAGACTTCAAAGGAGGTTGGTACCAATATATTCCCACATAAGACAACTCTTACAATAATAGTTTTCAATTGAGCATTTAAATGAATCCATATGAACCCCTCTATTGGAAGAGATGTAGAACATCATCATGCTAGGATGATTTATGTTAATGTCAGCATCAAAGACCTAAAATGGTTGAAGAAATAGTGGAAAAGGTGAAAAAAATTTAGTTACTTGTTAAGGTATCCCAAATTTGATATAAGGGATATGAATATAGTCATTAATGGGACCTAGAGTTTATGGGTAGAGACACGATACTCCTCCACATATGTCCATAAAAGAGGATCATGATATTTGGGAAGAAATGAAAGTTGAGTCCCAGGTACATCAACCCCTTTAAAATTCTTGATCGAGTCGGAGTTGTGGCATATCGATTAGCACTTAAATCTACCATGTCTGAGGTAAATAATGTATTCCATGTATCCCTATTTAGGAAGCACATACCATATCCGTCACATATACTAATTCCAGAGTTGGTACCATTAAAAAATGGTATATCTTATGAGGAGGTGGTAGTAAAGATATTGGACCACAGAGATAATGTTATATTCAACAAGACAACTCACCTCATAAAAGTACTATGGGGGAAATATAAGTACAAATAGGTGACATGGGAACTATAGGAAGTGATGATGGAGAAGTTCCCTACCCTATTTTCCTCTAAGTTTACAAAATGAAATTTCACGGGAGAAATTTCAAATGGGGTGAAGAATGTAACAACCCATAATTCTATCAATGTAAATTCACTTATTAAATCCTAAATCACAAAAAATCACATTGAGAATACAATAAAAACATTATAAATTAAGAGTGAATGAATTAAGATGTATTTCAGGAAGTTTTTGAACTAATACCAAAGAAATTGTAACTTTAACCTTGGTATAATGACATGATAAATAAGAATAGTAATCCAGAAAATATAATATTAACATTACATATAAAAGTATAAATAAAATATATCCATCTTATAAATTAAATTATAAAATTTTTATATCATAGTATAAGTAAATAAATGTTTTATAGATGATTAATTAAATGTTGGTATTTTTATAAGTCATAAATATTTAATTAAAATATTATAATTAATATAGTTATTTAAAATATGATTTTTTTTGATAAATTTTATTCATAAATTAATATTTTTTGTATTTTTAATATAAGATTATTTTATGAAACATAAATTAATTTCTGGTTGTGTTACAAAATTAGATATAAAATTAAAATTGATATTTTCCTTGAAAATGAAGATTTTAATTAAAAATTAAATATCTAATATCTAAAAAAATTCATAATTTTTTTTTTTAATTTTTTATTTTTAAAAATAAATAAACGGTTGGGTTTAATTTTCTTTATTTTTCTAAAATAGTTTAATTGTTTGTTTAATGTGAAATACGATAATGTATGATATAGGATAAATAAAAGAATTGTTGTGTCACAGATGATGTACGGATCATGTAAGCCCATAATATTGAACTATTATTCATTATTATAGTATATTTAATGATATGGTTCAAAGTATTCATTTTTCTAAGACAAAATAATTATCTTATAAATATATTATTTAAAAAACACCCATATCCTCCAATATAAATACCTCCCCTCACCACCGAATCTCTTCACACCTCAAAATCCACGATGCTTGTCCAATTTTTTCCCAGTACTCTTTTTATCCCCTACCTCTCATCTATGATAATTTTTTCTAAACCAATGTCTAAAACCAATTTCCCTAAAGAGGTTCTCATGGAAAATAATTCAAGTGGTAAAAACCTCTTTCCTGTCCTTTTAAATTCTTTTCAAATTCTTTTCTTTTCTTAATATATCCTCATCTTATCTCATCAATGTGGCATGATAACCCCATTATCATATATATAAAAAAATTTAATAAGACAATAGAATATTACTGTAATGCCCTGACCCTAGTTACCCAGAGTCGGTGCATTATTACATAACATCGGCATGATCACAAGAAAGATCAAATCTCAAAAGATCGATTGGTTTAGTAGCCTTGGAACCACTAGATATATTTATAAGTCTTACATTACATCATAAAATGAAAAACTACTACAACAACATATTGTCTCAATAATCCACACTCATATACCCACATAATATCCCTGCAGGTCATTCATAATTTACTTTTTCACTTCCTGGGAAAAATAAAACATAGAAAAGGGGTGAGCTCAAATGCCCCGTAAGGATAACAATATAGCGGAAACTTTCATAAATAAGAATAAACATTTAAGGAAATGTATAACTAAAATAAAATCCTTTCAAACATGAAATTTCAACATAGTACGGCATAAATAAAATGAAATAATTCAATTTACTTATTCACATGGATATTCTACTAATCAAATAATCACATGAAAAATCAATAACCACTTTCATAATGATGGACTGCATAATGCCAGACTATCATAACCACATAACCAAGGCCTCGTGCCAAGACTACAAATACGATTTTGTCAAGGCCTTGTGCCAAGACACTAGTTTGTCTCATGAGACCTACTGATGCATCGAGGAGCTATAACGGGCTCCACTCATCACATATTATGTCCAATGCATTCCCATATGAAAAGGTTTAAACATAACATAAACATTCGTATTAAAACCAGCATACGAAATTTCAATACTTTCACCATAAACCATGAATGGTATAAAAATAGCACATCCACAATCAAACATATCACAAAACCTTCAATACAATATAGAAGTTTTGTATCATAATAAATCAATATCAAATAAGCGTAAAATCCATCAAAGGATGTTGATATTGATGAAATCAAAACTCTTTTTAGAGAAATATCTCTTTCTATTTTGAAATCATTTAAGAGTCATATATTTATAAAATAAAACATTTTATTGGAAAATATTCTTATAAGCTTGTAAGGGAAGCTTCGACGATTTTATAACGGCGGAAAATAGCCGCACCCTCCGTATAAGTTAAAAAAACATTCTTACCTTAATTTTGTCGAAAAGGTTAAAAAGCACCTTGTTTGGAAAACAAAGGAAAGATTCCTTCATAAACCTCTTATAAAAAGTAAAACAAGGGTATAAATGATTTTAACCCATATTCTTGTAAATAGTAAAAATGTTTTGAAATACATTTTTAATAAACATGGATGTGGATGATAAAGAGATCCCAGTAGATTATTACGTATAAACAACCTCGGATAATGAAGAGATTGTGAAATAACCCTTACCAATTTGGTAACTTATTTAACATACAACCCATGAAAGAGGTATCATACAATGAATATGTAAATACACATAAATTATAGTGTATTACACAAAGAATATAATTATGGGCAGTACATACACCACACAAAAGGTGATGGTGGAAATATGGCATGAATCTTACGGGAATAAGGAGTGAGATGAAAACCCCTTACCTTTTACTTTTCCTTGGTTGGGGTAGGTTAACCTCCTGTATAATGGTTAAATAATTGTTATTAAATTATACAATAATCATATACATTAATATGATATCATATGTGATCTTTTAACATTGATTTCTTAATAATATCTTTGTTTTATCATTGTTTCGGTTGTTAACTTACTCGTTTTATTTTATATGTTTTGTTACATAAGCCATGTTTGTCATGGATAGGTTGTATATTATTCATATACAGAATGATATCAAGTCCTTAAACTTTATTTTTAAATCATCAAATGATAATTATACTTGAATGGATACGATGGAGAATGAATCTCATCGCGTTCGTGGAGACGGTAGTCCGTACGTACGCACGAGCGACAATATCATTCTTTTGATATTAAAATAATATATAAATGGATGGAATATCATATATATAGAATCATTAACATGTTATATTTATTATTTACATGAGTTACACATCATTATTATACCCATCCAAATAATAATATATTGAATAACAATTACACCACGACGTGGAGACGGTAAGCCGTACGTACGTACCTATGGTGACATGTTATTCAAAGGGTGGATAGAATAATGAATATGGTTGTACAATCATTATTATAACATCACAGTATATATATTATACTAGAGTTATTATTTTATAATGGTAACAACAAAGGAAGAAGAAGTGGAAGAAGAAAGGAACTTGGAAAAGGGTGGTGAAATCATTACCTCTTCTTCGGTTTCTTCCTTTTGATTTGATCAAAAGGGCTCCATAGGTTGGCTTTATGATCAAACTAAGGCCTCTAGGTTGTATTGAGGGATGTTGGGAGAGTATGTGGGCAGAGGTTGGCCGAACCAAAAGGCTTTGAAGGTGTGAAGAAATGGGAAGGAGGAGTGCCCTTTTGTAAGAGGGGTGAGGGGCACCTTTGGAAAAGCTAGAAATATTAATTTATAATAAATTCATATTCGGTTTCTAAAGGCTCCAAAGTTTATTATTTAAATTTTAAGGTGGGTATGGGTCTAAAACAACTCAACCAATATAATTTGGATAGGTTTGGGTACTTATATTAACCTTATCATTACGTATTAACTCTAAGTTAATTAGTTTCACTTTTACAATGTCTCTTTGTATTTTTATATAATATGGTTAATAAACATACTATATACATCCAAGAGACCCCCAAGTGGTCCATTAACGATGAACCAATCATTATATAAGTCTTCTGGCCGAATCTTATATTTTTATGAATTTAATATCAATTAATAAGATAATATTTGTTTTAAGAATTCTTTTATGTCAATTTTGACACTATTCAATAGTTGATTTTTGTGAAACTCATAACAGATTGATAACTTCAAACAAAGTCAATTAAATAAATACTAATATATCATATTATCCTAGAAAATTAGTTTAATTCATTAAAAGTTTCATATTATATTTATTTGGGTATTTATAATATCAATTCTTTTAATTTTTTACTATTATAGTAATTACTTCATCATCATTGAGTCATAAATAAATTAAATTATTTAATGTCTAAAAATTATGAATAAAATATAATTATGTAGGAAATCGTTTTATCTTTCTAATGAATATTTATAATCTAAAATCAAAGATATATAACCCTATGTAAAAATTGTTTTGCTAAAAGATATATGCTTGTGTCATTTTTGTATTCATTTTAACTTAATTAAAATAAAGTGTCCCTATCACCAACAAGTGGCACCATGGGGTCCCAAAATCGACCCAAATGTCACGACCCGACCTCGTGGCCCGTGCCGTGACTACCCCAAGCCCGCCTTCCATAGGCCAGGGGATGGCGACTAGCACCAAGGCGTAAATCCCGGTAAACAGGGAAGGCATTGCCTTTATAAGTAACAACCACCACAGAGTCAGCAAGCGGAAAGTAACTACAAGTGCAGAAAAGTAAAGGGGGCCGGAATACAAGCCCAACTGAAAGTACAACTGAAAAGGAAAAGAACAGCAACTGAAGAAAAGACGGCGGCCTCGTGTCGTCCACTGGCAATCCCACCTGAAGGGTGGGTACAGATAGCCTCCAGGCTCCTCGGGTCCCACGTCCGCTCCGAGCACGTCCCGCCCAGTGGTCCGCCTCCAGGTACCGTCCTGCTCCACACCCCAACCGTGATCAGCGCTGTCCGTCGTCTGCATCCAACACAACAAGGTGCGGGCAAAGCCCGTGCAGGGGTGAGTATAAGCTACTCAGTAAGGACCCCGAGACCCCCGAAGGTCTCCCGAAATCCACAAAGGATATAGCACAAAAGGAAGGTGCAATCACGAAGTAACATCTGACTCGACTTAGGTATATGCCCATACATATACCTAAGTCCCCAATTCTAGCTCTGCTCACGAGATCAAGAACAAACCAATCCACATAGGAAAGCAAGACTCAAATCCACAAAGGAGAGTAAACAGTAAATCCACATAGGATACTTCAACACAATCCACAAAGGAGAGTAACAGAAGATTCAGCTCAACCAGGTATACTTTTTCAGATGACGTCAAAGATGATCACTGATCCATCTAAGTCATCGGACCCACGAAGGATCGATAGGTACTAACCCCCGCAAAAGACCCACACAGGATCGGGCTCACACAGAACCTGTAGGCAGTGGCTCACACAGAACCGGTAGTAAGGACCCACGAAGGATCGGGCCCACACAGGACCTATAGCACTGATCCACGTAGGATCGCTGAGTGCAGTAGTCGACGCAGTCCACTGAGGATCTCTGCACAGTCGTCGCCGCAGTCCACGAAGGATCTCTGCTCTGTTGTCGTCGCAGTCCACGGAGGATCTCTGCTCTGTCGTCGTCGCAGTCCACGGAGGATATCTGCTCTGTCGTCGTCGCAGTCCACGGAGGATCTCTGCTCTGTCGTCGTCGCAGTCCACGGAGGATCTCTGCTCTGTCGTCGAAGTCACAGCCAGCACTAGGGTTCCCGCACACAGCGAGCTCGTTTAGGAGGGTCTGCTCCATGAGCCGAGAGGCTGATACATCAACTGACACGTAGTCCGAAGTTGATGTATCCAAAAGTTCCGTATCGACAACAGGATCTCAACGCAACAGACGGCGCGTCAATCGGACGCCCGGTCTGAGAGTTATTGGCATTTTCGTCCCAGGGGCCCGGTTGGTTTTTAGGGCAAAACCAACCCGACCGTACTCCGCCTGTATCCGATCCTCGGGCGGAGTATGCCAAAAGTTCCGTCTCACTTAGAGGAAACTACCACAGCTGACGGTACGTCGATCGGACGTCCGTAGCTCAAGTTATGAGCGTTTCCGCTCCGAGGGCCCGGTTGGTTTCGTGTACGAACCAACCCGGCCAAACCCAAAGTCTTCCGAAACCTTGAGTGTAATTTACCGAAACGACCATCTCGATCCAAGGATCGCGTAGCCGCTGACGGTTCGTCAATCGGAGGTCCCAGGCCCAAGATATGGGCAAAAGACCAAAGAAGGCCCGAAAACGGGGGTTCTGGGCCCGGGGCGACCCGGCCCGAACCCCCCTGGGGGTCGGCCGAACCGGGTCGACCCGACCCGGCCCGACCCGGCTAGGCCGGGTCCGGTTTGGCCTGGGCGCGGCCCGGCCGACCGGACCGGCCGGCTCGGCTTCGGCCGAGCGGCCGAAGGAAACCGCCGCGGGTTTGACCCGCGGCTTGGAGGAACGCGGCCCGCGTGCTGGGTGGCCGGACCGCGTCGCGGTCCGGCGGTTCGCCGCCGCCGCGGCCGTGCCGCGGCGGATCCTCCGGCGGCGCGCCGCCGCCGCCTTCCGCGGGCCGCCGGAGTTGCTCCGGTGGCCCGTTTTGCCTCCCGTCTGCGCCATTGCTCCTCTCGGGGGCCGATCTTCACTGCGGGATCAACGAATCGCCCTTGCCGCACGGTTCGTCGTCGTCCGCCAAATCCGCACAACAAAAAGATCGGCGGAGGGTTGCCGGGTCTTGATTGTTAGACCCGCACCCTCCGCGTTAGTCATAAACTCAACGGGAGGAAAAGAAATAACCAATCAACAATTTTAAATAAATTAAAATTGTTCCGTGATCGGGTTCTTTATTTTAAAAGAATAAACACGGGAAATAAAATATTCCAACAACCCCTACCTCGAAGTCGCCGTCGGACGTGAGGTCGTCGTGGAATCGCTCGTCGCAAAAGGAGGGGATCGTCACGTCGTCGCGGAAGAGACGTTCGTCGCACTGCGGAAAAAACGTCGCACCGACGATCTCCGGATCTAGAACAAACGGATTTAATTAATTAAATCCGTTTTCATTGAAAATAAAAAGGGAGAATTAAACGATCCGTTTCTCACCTTAGTTGCCGAACGAGGATCGGTCGCGGAAGAAGAGGCGTCGCCGAAGAACGTCGCGGGTAGAGCTCGTCAACGTCGCAGATCACGGTGTGCGTCGTCGAATTCCAGTTCCGGCGTTCTTCGCGTTCTTCGCGTTCTTCGCGTTCTTCGCGTGGAGGGTGGAGGTTTAGAGGATCTCGCACAACAGGAGGATCCTCCAAAATAGACAAGTTTGTCTATTTTATTATTTTGACAACGAACCCAAATGCGTAAGTAACGACCCATTAAATTCGTTGAATTAATTCAACTAATGAAACAGCCCATTTAATTCACGAAATAAACCGCCCAATTAAATGGTCTGTTAAGAATTAAGGAAAACGCGTCGGTTGACTCTTCAGTTATTTTGACGGGTTTTCGCGGGTGCGTTACTTAGCGAAAGAAACAGCGGGGCTCGTGCGGGCCCCACCGCACAAATATCCTACCAAGAGGGTAAGATATTTCCAGATAGCACCCTATCTGCTTTAACTCAGCTCAAGTGGCTTTCAAGTGACTTCCAAGCGGCTTAAGTGAAATAAAATAAAGTTGTCGCACAACCTTTATTTTATTTCCGACTTAAAGCCCAAAATTTTTAAAAACCACGGTTGAGCAAACGCAACTCCGGAAGAGGCGTTTCTAAGCAAATACCGGCACTGCGATTTCATCGGTGCCCTCAGAATTCGATTCCGGGTACCGGTTCAAAAGATAGAAAAACCCGCTCGTCCGTTCACTGAATGTACCCGAGCCAAACTTCATAAATTGATTCCGGGCACACCGGGCCTCGGAATCAGGTGCCGTCTGAAGCTGCGCTCTTGTAAAATTCCAAAGAAAATTAAGAAAAAAAATTTCCTTGAAATTTGAGGGTCTTTACATTACTCCCACCTCAGGGCTTTACGTCTCCGTAAAGATACATCAAAAACTAGGGGAACAAATGGGGGTACTGAGCACGCATCTGAGCCTCCCGCTCCCAAGTGCTCTCCTGGAGGTTCCCGTGCTGCCATCTGATGCGCACAAGAGGAATCGACCGCCCACGTAGGACCCGCTCCTGTCGATCCTCGATCTCCACTGGGACCTCCGCAAAAGTCGCCCCATCGTCCACGTCCAGCTCCCCAAAGTCGATGATGTGCGTCGGGTCGTGCACGTATCTCCTCAGCTGAGACACGTGGAAGAGGTCGTGCACCCGGTGCAACTGAGGTGGTAGAGCCAGGAGATAAGCCACCTCTCTTATCCTGCTGAGGACCTGGAAAGGCCCGATGAAGCGTGGAGACAACTTGCCGCCTCGGCCAAATCTCCGTAAACCACGTCGAGGTGAGACACGCAAAAAGACGTGGTCGCCATCCTCGAACTCTAGTGGCCTCCGCCTCCTGTCAGCATATGACTTCTGCCGGATCTGAGCTTTCCTCATCCTCTCCTGGATGATCTGGACCTTCTCTGTCATGGATCGGACCATCTCTGGTCCCACGAGTGCTGACTCCACAGGGTCTGTCCAGCACAACGGTGATCTGCAGGGTCTGCCGTACAACGCCTCGTATGGTGCCATCCCGATGGTGGAGTGGTAGCTGTTGTTGTACGCGAACTCCACCAAGGGTAGGTGGTCCTCCCAGCTGCGACCAAAGTCGAGAACACATGCACGGAGCATGTCCTCGAGTGTCTGTATGGTCCTCTCCGTCTGAGGGTGGAAGGTTGTGCTCAGATGGAGTCGCGTCCCGAACGCCTCCTGCAACCCCTTCCAAAGCCGGGAAGTGAATCGAGCATCTCGATCGGAGACGATAGACTATGGCACACCGTGAAGCCGTACGATCTCCTGGACGTAAAGACGTCCCAAGCTCTCCACTGAACCCTGCTCTCTGATGGGTAAGAAGTGTGCCAACTTGGTGAGTCGGTCGACAATCACCCAAATGGAGTCGTGACCTCTGGAAGTGCGTGGAAGTCCAGTCACGAAGTCCATAGATATGCCGTCCCACTTCCACTCCGGGACCTCCAAGGGCTGTACCAAGCCTGCTGGTACCTGATGATCTGCCTTCACCTGCTGGCAGGTGAGGCATCGTGAAACGAACTCTGCCACATCTTTCTTCATACCCGGCCACCAGTGCTGTCGTCTGAGATCCTGGTACATCTTCGCCACTCCGGGATGTACCGCCAAGGGAGAAGTGTGAAACTCTCTCAGCACCTCCTCCCGTAAAGCGACTGGTACGAAGGTACGTCCTCTGAAAAGGATGTCGTGCTCTGCTCCAAGGGAGAAGCTATCAGGCGCCTGACCTGAGGATATCAGTGCACGCCGGGTCTCACAGTCAGCGTCCCCACGCTGAGCCTCTCTGACCCGCTGTAGAAGTGGAGGAGAGACTGTGAGAGACTGAAGAAAGGCTGCTCCGTCTCTATCCACGAAGGATATCTGTAAGGAGTCTAGCTGCTCCGTCGCCTCCTCAAGTAGCTGAATGCCCGTCCTCCTGCTGAGGGCATCGGCTACCACGTTCCCCTTCCCAGGAGTATAGACCATCTCAAAGTCATAGTCCTGGAGGAACTCAAGCCATCTCCGCTGTCTCAGGTTCAGGTCCTTCTGAGAGAAGATATACCTGAGACTCTGGTGGTCAGAAAAGACTGTGAAGCGCTCGCCCATCAGATAGTGCCGCCAAGTCTTCAGAGCGAAGACCACTGCTGCTAACTCCAGGTCATGAGTGGCGTAGTTCTGCTCATGCGGCCTCAACTGACGTGATCCGTAGGCGATCACGGCCCGCTCCTGCATCAGGACGCACCCGAGTCCAGTCCCTGATGCATCGCAGTAAACTACGTACCCAACTCCCTCCTCAGGCAACCTCAAGATAGGTGCGCTGGTCAATCTCTGTCTCAGCTCCTGGAAGCTCTGCTGACATCTGTCTGACCACACAAAGGGTTTCCCCTTCTTCGTCAAGGATGAGAGTGGTGCCGTAACTCTGGAGAAGTCTGGCACAAATCTCCGATAGTATCCGGCTAGGCCCAAGAAGCTCCGCACCTCCGTCACGCTCCTGGGTGGCTCCCAAGCTAGCACTGCCTCAATCTTCGCGGGATCCACAGCAACTCCCGCCTCAGAGATGATGTGCCCCAAGAAGTGGACCTCACGTAACCAGAACTGGCACTTTGAGAGCTTGCCATAAAGCTGGTGCTCTCGGAGTGTGTCTAGTACAACTCGCAGGTGGTAGGCATGCTCCTCCTCAGTCGTCGAGTATACCAAAATGTCGTCAATGAAGACCACGACAAATCGGTCGAGGTATGGCTGGAAGATCCTGTTCATGAGGCTCATGAACACTGCTGGAGCATTGGTTATGCCGAATGGAATAACCAAGAACTCATAATGGCCATACCGACACCTGAAGGCCGTCTTCTGCACGTCCTCGTCTCGAACTCTGAGATGATGATAGCCTGACCGGAGGTCTATCTTCGAGAACCACCGCGCTCCCCTAATCTGATCGAAGAGGTCATCAATCCGTGGCAGCGGATACTTGTTCCTCACTGTCACCTGGTTCAGGCGACGATAGTCGACACACAGTCGCAAGCTCCCGTCCGCCTTCTTGGTGAACAATATCGGGGAAGCCCAGGGTGAAACACTGGGTCGGATAAACCCCTTGCTCTGCAAGTCCTCCAACTGTACCCGCAGCTCTCGAAGCTCGGCGGGGGCCATCCGGTATGCTGGAGTAGATATCGGGGCTGTCCCGGGGTACAAGTCGATGTAAAAGTATACCTCTCTACGAGGAGGTAGCCCTGGAACGTCGTCGGGAAAGACGTCCACGTACTGGTCCACCACTGCAGGAAAAACTGGACTCCGCACGTCCACTGCTCCTAGGATGAGGCTAGCCAACTGATGAGAGATGGGCTGCACTCTCCTCCACGGAAGTCCATCCTGTGCTGCAAAGGTTCCCTTCTCGCCGGTGAAGGTAAACCTGCTCCCGTCGGTACGAACACATCGCACCATGCGCCTAAAACAGTCGATCTGGGCATGAACTGTGGATAGCCAATCCATGCCCAAGATGACGTCGTAAGGCCTCGACGCCGCTACAAGGAGATCCCAGCCGAAGCTCTCGCCTCCTAGAGTAAGCTCGCACTGCCGGCACCAGTGCGTAATCATCGAGTCTGCTCCCATAGGAGTCTCTAGCCGTAAGGATCGAGCCAACGGCTCAGTCGGAATCTCCGAGCTCCGAACAAGGGAAGAGGCTATGAAAGAGTGACTCGCTCCTGTGTCTATAAGTACTGCAGCACGGGTGGAATAGACACAGATCGTACCTCGAATCATCTCTGGCATGTCGGGGTCGTAGGCCTCCACTGCCTGGAGCTGGGCCTGTCCCTGCCCACCAGCTCCATGTGGTCGAGGTGGCCCTCCTGGTGGTGGTGGGGGTAGAGCCTGGAAGCGTCGCCCACCACCCGCTGCTCGGCCAGCTCCTCTGCCTCGTCCGCCTCCTCCCTGCGGACCGCCACGGTCGACCCTCTGCCTCTGCCTGGGTGGCCCCTCCACCGTCTGCTGCTCCTCTGATCGGCGAGTCGGGCAGTCACGAGCCATGTGACCATGCCCGCCGCAGGAGTAGCACAGCCTGCCTCTCGGAAGGCTGGCACTCCGCTGTGTGCCCCGCACTGCTGAGCCGGTGTCCTGAGGCCGTCTGCGTGGGGGTCTGGTCTGCCTGGACCCGAGAGTCATCCGTCGGCTACCTGCTGCCGAAGACTCAGCTACCTGCCGCCCTGCGCTAGGTCTCGCCGCTGAAGAAGGCTCCGCCAGGAAGCTCTCGATCAGGAGGGATCGCTCTAGAACTCCCGCCTGGGTCGGAATGCTGAGGGAGATCAGCGACGCCCGAATCTCCTGCCGCAAGCCCTGCTCGAAGGTCCGGGCCCGGAAGAAGGGGTCCCGTACCATGTCGGTCGAGTAGCGAGATAGGTCAGTGAACCTCGCCGCGTACTGAGCGACCGTCATGCTGCCCTGGCGCAGCTGGAGAAGCTCCTGGATGCGCACCGCTCGGAGGGTGGCCGGGATGAACTCAGAGCGGAAGAGGCTCTCGAAGTCCGTCCAGAGCAAGGATGCCTCATCGTGAACTTGGAGCATCAAGCTCCACCATCGTCCTGCCGCCGCCTGTAGGAGGCTCGCCGCGAGAATCACCATGAGATCCGCTGGTGTTCTCACTAGCCTAAAGATCTGCACCACCGCCTCTAGCCAGTCCTCGGCGGCCTGGGGGTCCGCCTCACCGCGAAACCTGGGCGGTCGCTGGCTCTGAAACTCATGCAGTGCCCTAAGGCGACGTGCATCGTCAGCGTCTGGTACTGGTAGCATCGGTGGCTCGGCGGGTAAAGCTACCACCGGTGCCACTGCTGGCAAAGGGCCCTGCACCGAGGCCTCGTCGCTCGGTGGGCTGCCGTCGCGCCCTACACTCGAAACCCTAGCTGGCTGTCGTCGCGGGGCCATCCTGAAAAGGAGAACAAGAGCACCATAGTCAGAACAGTATACCTGGTGAGCTGGCACAAGTAATCACAAGGAAACCTTGAGACTTTCATGAAGCAGATCAGTATACCCGGTGAGCTGACACAAGTAATCACATAGAAACTTGAAACACACACGCAATCAATGTTTTCATGCATTAAGTCGGAAATCAGGAGTCAGGGTCCTGGTGTACGGATACGTCGGCCGCCGCACCAACACTGGGCTCCCTGAACTGATAACCACACTCAATACACTAAACACTATTGCTTCATATAGAAAGAAAAGACGATAAGAGTCTGCGGTAGAACCGACCAGCTCTGATACCAATTTGTCACGACCCAACCTCGGGGCCCGTGCCGTGACTACCCCAAGCCCGCCTTCCATAGGCCAGGGGCTGGCGACTAGCACCAAGGCGTAAATCCCGGTAAACAGGGAAGGCATTGCCTTTATAAGTAACAACCACCACAGAGTCAGCAAGCAAAAAGTAACTACAAGTGCAGAAAAGTAAAGGGGGGCCGGAATACAGGCCCAACTGAAAGTACAACTGAAAAGGAAAAGAACAGCAACTGAAGAAAAGACGGCGGCCTCGTGTCGTCCACTGGCAATCCCACCTGAAGGGTGGGTACAGATAGCCTCCAGGCTCCTCGGGTCCCACGTCCGCTCCGAGCACGTCCCGCCCAGTGGTCCGCCTCCAGGTACCGTCCTGCTCCACGCCCCAACCGTGATCAGCGTTGTCCGTCGTCTGCATCCAACACAACAAGGTGCGGGCAAAGCCCGTGCAGGGGTGAGTATAAGCTACTCAGTAAGGACCCCGAGACCCCCGAAGGTCTCCCGAAATCCACAAAGGATATAGCACAAAAGGAAGGTGCAATCACGAAGTAACATCTGACTCGACTTAGGTATATGCCCATACATATACCTAAGTCCCCAATTCTAGCTCTGCTCACGAGCTCAAGAACAAACCAATCCACATAGGAAAGCAAGACTCAAATCCACAAAGGAGAGTAAACAGTAAATCCACATAGGATAGTTCAACACAATCCACAAAGGAGAGTAACAGAAGATTCAGCTCAACCAGGTATACTTTTTCAGATGACGTCAAAGATGATCACTGATCCATCTAAGTCGTCGGACCCACGAAGGATCGATAGGTACTAACCCCCGCAAAAGACCCACACAGGATCGGGCTCACACAGAACCTGTAGGCAGTGGCTCATACAGAACCGGTAGTAAGGACCCACGAAGGATCAGGCCCACACAGGACCTATAGCACTGATCCACGTAGGATCGCTGAGTGCAGTAGTCGACGCAGTCCACTGAGGATCTCTGCACAGTCGTCGCCGCAGTCCACGAAGGATCTCTGCTCTGTCGTCGTCGCAGTCCACGGAGGATCTCTGCTCTGTCGTCGTCGCAGTCCACGGAGGATCTCTGCTCTGTCGTCGTCGCAGTCCACGGAGGATCTCTGCTCTGTCGTCGTCGCAGTCCACGCAGGATCTCTGCTCTGTCGTCGAAGTCACAGCCAGCACTAGGGTTCCCGCACATAGCGAGCTCGTTTAGGAGGGTCCGCTCCACGAGCCGAGAGGCTGATACATCAACTGACACGTAGTCCGAAGTTGATGTATCCAAAAGTTCCGTATCGACAACAGGATCTCAACGCAACAGACGGCGCGTCAATCGGACGCCCGGTCTGAGAGTTATTGGCATTTTCGTCCCAGGGGCCCGGTTGGTTTTTAGGGCAAAACCAACCCGACCGTACTCCGCCTGTATCCGATCCTCGGGCGGAGTATGCCAAAAGTTCCGTCTCACTTAGAGGAAACTACCACAGCTGACGGTACGTCGATCGGACGTCCGTAGCTCAAGTTATGAGCGTTTCCGCTCCGAGGGCCCGGTTGGTTTCGTGTACGAACCAACCCGGCCGAACCCAAAGTCTTCCGAAACCTTGAGTGTAATATACCGAAACGACCGTCTCGATCCAAGGATCGTGTAGCCGCTGATGGTTCGTCATTCGGAGGTCCCAGGCCCAAGATATGGGCAAAAGACCAAAGAAGGCCCGAAAACGGGGGTTCTGGGCCCGGGGCGACCTAACCCGGCCCGACCCGTCTAGGCCGGGTCCGGTCTGGCCTGGGTGCGGCCCGGCAGACCGAACCGGCCGGCTCGGCTTCGGCCGAGCGGCCGAAGGAAACCGCCGCGGGTTTGACCCGCGGCTTGGAGGAACGCGGCCCGCGCGGGCCGCGTGCTGGGTGGCCGGACCGCGTCGCGGTCCGGCGGTTCGCCGCCGCCGCGGCCGTGCCACGGCGGATCCTCCGGCGGCGCGCCGGGCGCCGCCGCCTTCCGCGGGCCGCCGGAGTTGCTCCGGTGGCCCGTTTTGCCTCCTGTCTGCGCCATTGCTCCTCCCGGGGGCCGATCTTCACTGCGGGATCAACGGATCGCCCTTGCCGCACGGTTCGTCGTCATCCGCCAAATCCGCACAACAAAAAGATCAGCGGAGGTTTGCCGGGTCTTGATTGTTAGACCCGCACCCTCCGCGTTAGTCATAAACTCAACGGGAGGAAAAGAAATAACCAATCAACAATTTTAAATAAATTAAAATTGTTCCGTGATCGGGTTCTTTATTTTAAAAGAATAAACACGGGAAATAAAATATTCCAACAACCCCTACCTCGAAGTCGCCGTCGGACGTGAGGTCGTCGCGGAATCGCTCGTCGCGAAAGGAGGGGATCGTCGCGTCGTCGCGGAAGAGACGTTCGTCGCACCGCAGAAAAAACGTCGCACCGACGATCTCCGGATCTAGAACAAACGGATTTAATTAATTAAATCCGTTGTCATTGAAAATAAAAAGGGAGAATTAAACGATCCGTTTCTCACCTTAGTTGCCGAACGAGGATCGGTCGCGGAAGAAGAGGCGTCGCCGAAGAACGTCGCGGGTAGAGCTCGTCAACGTCGCAGATCACAGTGTGCGTCGTCGAATTCCGGTTCCGGCGTTCTTCGCGTTCTTCACGTTCTTCGCGTTCTTCGCGTGGAGGGTGGAGGTTTAGAGGATCTCGCACAACAGGAGGATCCTCCAAAATAGACAAGTTTGTCTATTTTATTATTTTTCCAACGAACCCAAACGCGTAAGTAACGACCCATTAAATTCGTTGAATTAATTCAACGAATGAAACAGCCCATTTAATTCACGAAATAAACCGCCCAATTAAATGGTCTGTTAAGAATTAAGGAAAACGCGTCGGTTGACTCTTCAGTTATTTTGACGGGTTTTCGCGGGTGCGTTACTTAGCGAAAGAAACGGCGGGGCTCGTGCGGGCCCCACCGCACAAATATCCTACCAAAAGTGTAGGATATTTCCGGATAGCACCCTATCCGCTTTAACTCAGCTCAAGTGGCTTTCAAGTGACTTCCAAGCGGCTTAAGTGAAATAAAATAAAGTTGTCGCACAACCTTTATTTTATTTCCGACTTAAAGCCCAAAATTTTTAAAAACCACGGTTGAGCAAACACAACTCCGGAAGAGGCGTTTTTAAGAAAATACCGGCGCTGCGATTTCATCGGTGCACTCAGAATTCGATTCCGGGTACCGGTTCAAAAGATAGAAAAACCCGCTCGTCCGTTCACTGAACGTACCCGATCCAAACTTCGGAAATTGATTCCGGGCACACCGGGCCTCGGAATCAGGTGCCGTCTGAAGCTGCGCTCTTGTAAAATTCCAAAGAAAATTAAGAAATAAAATTTCCTTGAAATTTGAGGGTCTTTACACAAAGATGCCTATGGTCGAAACCTTAACAACCAATAAGGCTAGGACACTTTTTAGGGTAATTTAGTATTATTATAATATTATTTTTTAACCCTTCTTTACCGGATTTACCCTTAACCATGGTAAATAAGATATTTACCGCAGTAATTATTCAAAATGCCTAAAAATAAAAGATACCTATTTACAAAATTTGAACATCCTGATTCCAAATATGGAATCCATTTTTCTAAATTCAAAACACAGAAGTGGCAGAAATTAATTTAAAATTAATTCCCGCTCTCAAAACAAAAAACGTGTTTTTAAGAGATAATAACTATCAAAAGATTGACACTTGTTTATGTTCGGTTTCATTGTAAAATTATGTCCAATGACCAAAATTATATTAAATGGTAAAAATATATTCTATATATACTTTAAAACCACTCAAATTCATAATTTATAACAATTAATTATTTTGATTAAAAATGTTGTTTTTAATTAAAATTTAGTAATTTTCACTATTCATCAAAATATTAAAGTTATCCGAAAAGTACCAAAATTTCACTTTAGGCTAAATTAGATATTCTGAATCCAAAAATGAAGTCCATTTTCAAATATAAAATATATATAATTTCAAAAAGTACGTATTACTACTCATAACAGTTAGTTTGATTGGTTATGGTGTGTTAGAACTCGGTGTTGCGTACAACACACGCTATCACATTATTCAAAGAGAAGCGTACCGTAGAAGCTTGGGGTGTTACATTTCCCCCCCTTCAAATAATTTGGTCCTCAAATTTCTAGAATACTTATCACATGAAAAGACTCAGGTGGTTCTTCATCATAAGTTCTTCGGGGTCCCACGTTGCCTCCTCCATCTTATGGTTTCTCCACAAAACTTTTACCAGACGCGTTGTCCGGTTTCTCAGTACTTGTTCTCTCGTATCAAGAATCCTGACGGGCTCTTCGCAATAAGAAAGATCGGGTTCCAGTTCTAATTCTTCATAGATGAGTACATGCGTTGGGTCAGGCATGTATTTCCTCAACAGAGATACGTGGAACACATCGTGAACTTTAGAGAGACTTGGCGGCATTGCCAATCGGTAAGCTACAACCCCAATTCTTTCTAGAATTTCGAAAGGTCCGATGTACCTAGGACTCAATTTACCTTTCTTACCAAAACGTATGACTCCCTTCCATGGAGATACCTTCAGGAAAACATGATCACCAACTTGAAATTCCAAATCCTTCCTCCGATTATCGGCATAGCTCTTCTGCCTACTTTGAGCTACTTTGATGTGATTTTGGATTACCTTCACCTTTTCCATCGTTTCCTCCACCAGTTCTGGACCTACAAGTTTTCTTTCACCAACGTCATCCCAACAGGTTGCTGTACGACATCTCTTTCCATATAACGCTTCATATGGTGCCATCTGAATACTCGAATGGAAGCTATTATTATAGGAAAATTCTACCAGAGGTAAATATTGATCCCACATACCCTGAAAGTCAACTGAGCAAGATCTCAACATGTCTTCTAAGGTTTGAATAGTCCATTCTGATTGTCCATCTGTCTGAGGATGGTAAGCAGTGCTCAAATGAAGTTCAGTAACTAGGGATTTCTGAAGACTTTTCCAGAATCTTGAAGTAAAATGGGGATCACGATCAGAAACAATCGATAGGGGTACTCCATGAAGTCTCACAACTTCATTAATATATAGTATTTCTAGAAGTTCCAGGGGTAGATCTTCTCTTATAGCAAGAAAATGTGCTGACATGGTAAGACGATCAACAATAAACCATATTGCATCATTCCTTCTAGGAGTCTTTTGTATCCCCATGACAAAGTCCATCGTAATATTGTCCCATTTCCACTCCAGTATGGGAAGAGGTTGCATGAATCTTCCAGGTTGTTGCCTTCCAGCTTTCACTTGCTGACAAACCATATATCTTGACACAAAATCAAAAATCTCCCTCTTCATGTTGTCCCACCAAAAATGTTCCTTCAAATCTCTATACATTTTGGTGCTCCCAGGGTGTATAGAGAAATTGGAACTATGAGCATCTTCCAGCAATTCCCTTTTTAGATCAGGTATATCGGGAACACAGAGTCTCTTCCCAAATTTCAAAATTCCTTCTTCATACACAAAGTCTCTCAATCTCCCATCATTCAGAGCTTTAATATTCTTTTGAAATTCTTTATCATCGGTTTTAGAACTCTTAATCCTTTCTAGTAAAGATGGTTTGGCAACCATTTCAAAAAGAATTTATGTTTCGCCTTCCCTGGTTATTCCAATGTCCATCTTCACTAGATCCATGAAAATTGGATCCCTTTCAATTCTCATATTGTTCAAAACTCCATGGTATTTTCTGCACAAAGCATCTTCCACCTTGTTTGCCTTCCCCGGGTGGTAGTGTATCATGCAATCATAATCCTTGAGTAATTCAAGCCATCTCCTTTGCCTCATGTTGAGTTATTTTTGTGAGAAAATATACTTCAAACTCTTGTGATCAGTATAAATCTCACAGTTTTCACCATAGAGGTAGTGCCTCCATATCTTCAAAGAAAAGATCACAGCTGCTAACTCGAGATCATGAGTAGGATAGTTTTGTTCATGAATTTTCAACTGTCGTGATGTATAGGCAATAACTCTATCATTCTGCATAAGGACACAACCAAGTCCTTTCATTGATGCATCACTATAAATAATGAACCCATCAATCCCCGATGGTAGAGTCAATATAAGAGAATTTACTAATCTTCTCTTCAGTTATTCGAAACATTCTTCACACTCTTTTGTCCAAACAAATTTAACCCCTTTACGTGTGAGCTTCGTTAATGGGTTAGCCAATCGGGCAAAATTCTGGACGAAACGTCGATAATAACCTGCCAAACCAATAAAACTGCGTACCTCAGTTATACTCGTAGGTGCTGGCCATTCTTGGATTTCCTTGGTCTTAGAAGGATCAACAGAGATTCCATCTTTAAGGACAATATGGCCAAGAAAAGAAATCTCATGAAGCTAGAATTCACACTTGATAAACTTTCCATATAATTCATGTCTCCTCAAAGTCTTCAAGATAATGCGCAAGTGATTTTCATGATCTTCGTAGGTTTTAGAGTATACCAAGATATCAACAATAAATACCACCACAAATTCATCGAGATACTCCTTGAAAACTCTATTCATCAGATCCATGAATACAGAGGGTGCATTAGTCAATCCAAACGGCATTACAGTAAACTCGTAATGCCCGTACCTGGTTCGAAATGATGTCTTCGGAATATCTTCCTTCTTCACACACAACTGATGGTATCCAGATCGAAGGTCAATCTTTGAAAAGTATTGAGCTCTATGTAGTTGGTCAAATAAATCATCAATACGAGGTAGGGGATACTTGTTCTTTATCGTTATAGCATTGATCTCCATGTAGTCGATACATAACCTCATTGATCCATCTTTCTTTTTAACAAAAAGAACAGGGGCTCCCCATGGAGAAACACTAGGGCGAATAAATACTTTATTACTCAATTCCTCTAGTTGTTTCTTCAGTTCGACTAACTCTACAGTGGCCATTCTATAAGGGGTCTTCGATACAGGCCTTGATCCAGGAATTAAATCAATGGAAAACTCAACTTCTCGTTCTGGAGGATGTCCAGGTAAATCTTTTGGAAATACATCTACAAATTCTTTCACAACAGGTACATCCAATATTTGAACATTCCTTTCCTCACCCACAGTCATTTCATTCTTTTCCTCCCCAATAATTGAATTAAGTTGAGCTACTGGGGGTGGATCTAAATAAGAATTAGGTGGTGACGATTCTGCTCTAAAGATAAGGTGTTCCTTATCATTATCATCAAGAATCGTAACCTCTTTCTTCTTACAATAAATCTTCACATCATAGTCTGAAAGCCAGTCCTTACCGAGGATTATATCAAACTCAATCATAGGTATGACGATGAGATCGGCAGATAAAGAACATTTATGTGCTCTAATAGGGACTGATTCGCAAAACTTTGTTACAATGATACTTCCCTTAGGAGTTTTAACTGTCAACTCCCTTGTTAAATAAAATTGGAAATATCTAATTTTCTTAGCAAACTAGGAAGATATGAAACAATGCGATGATCCAGAATCAAATAATGCATTTGCTGAACATGAGGAAACCATTAAATTACCTGCCACTACGTCTTTCAGAGCTTCTACCTCAGTAGTAGTGATAGCATAAGCCTGGCCTTGATCCCTTGGCCTTTTCTGAGGTAAGTTCTCCTGACTCTTAGGAAATTCATTTGCATAATTCCCCATCTCCCTACAATTGTAGCACTGAAAATTGGTAGCTTCCTTCTTCCCCTTGCAATCACGAGCTTGGTGGCCTTTTTCACCACACTTGTAAAAGACTCCCATTCCCTTCATGCAAGTATCAGGATGTTTCTTCCCACATTTACCACAAGATAGATATTCAACCTTTCCCTTCTTCCCCTTATTTCCATTCCCAGATTGATCAGCAGGTATCTTCTTCTCTTGCTTTGCTTTAAAGTCATAAGACTTAGAGAATTACTTTTTAGTCTTGATAGCACATGAGACCATGTCTTCGTACGACGAAAAGGATTGTGAGACTAATGCTCGACGAAGAAATTGTTTTAACCCATCAATGAAACGATCAATCTTACTTCTTGGGTTACCTATATAATCTCCATCATACCATGCTGACCTTGTAAAGTTATCCTCATACATTGTGACATTCTCATCCTCATTTTTTCTCAGACTCAGAAATTGCCTTTCCATATCTACTCGATGGTCGCGAGGAAAGTATTTTTCTAAAAACAGATCTTTGAACTCCCTCCATTCCATATTTGATACTTCATCATCTTCCTTAAAGTTTTGAATCAATGACCACCATTTATCATCATCTCCAGTGAGGTGGTAAACTGCCATGATAACTTTTTCTCTTTCACTGCTCCCCAAAGCCTGAAATATTTTCTCTAGGGAATTTATCCATTGCTCAGCTACTAAGGGATTTTTACTCCAATTGAACGCTGGTGGTTGTTTCCTCATGAATCTATCTAACATTGATCCTCCACGTTGTGGATCAGGGTGCTCAATACGGGTAAGGTTATTATTCATAACCTGAGTAAGTTGTCCCAGTATAGTGATTAGTTGATCGGCACTTGTTGCATCACCAGCTCCACTATAAATATCTTGAGCCGGAGGGCAATCCCTACATGGAGTGCATGCATTGATACAGTTTCCATTTCTTCCACTAGGCGCCATTTCCAAACAATAGCATAAACTAGATCAGTTTATGAATCAAAATACATAATCCCATACTTATAAAACACTTAACATAAATTGAACTATTTATGGATACAATCCATAATCATAAAAAATATTTTCTTTGAGGAATTATATACTCATAAACCCTTCATAATGATTTGTAAAGAAAATGAGAGTTATCCTATGCATATCCCATGGGAGTGTCGTAACCAAGAGTGCAGCAAGGCCCGTTGTCATCCACCAGTTCCTGTTCGAGTCTAGCTCAAAGCGGTGTTTTCGGGTTTTACCCCTAGGTACATATGTGCCAGATCCCCCTCTACCTGCTCGTATCCAGATAGGGATGTATTTCTTGGAAAACTCACAAAATCTCTACAATACCAAAATTCTAGGAAGTTCTTCTATAATAATCCTCAAAGTTCATCTTAGGTCTACGTGCTCTAATCAGAGTTTATCTAAATATAGCTTCCAAGGTTTGTACTAAACTTCCTCTGATACCAACTGTAATGCCCTGACCCTAGTTACCCAGAGTCAGTGCATTATTACATAACATTTTCATGATCACAAGAAAGATAAAATCTCGAAAGACCGATTGGTTTAGTAGCCTTGGAAACACTAGATATATTCATAAGTCTTACATTACATCATAAAATGAAAAACTACTACAACAACATATTGTCTCCATAATCCACACACATATCCCCACATAATATCCCTACAGGTCATTCATAATTTACTTCTTCACTTCCTGGGAAAAATAAAACATAGAAAAGGGGTGAGCTTAAATGCCCCATAAGGATAACAATATAGCGGAAACATTCATAAATAAGAATAAACATTTAAGGCAATGTATAACTAAAACAAAAGCCTTTCAACATAGTATGGCATAAATAAAATGAAATAATGCCATTTACTTATTCACATGGATATTCTACTAATCGAATAATCAAATGCAAAATCAATAACCACTTTCATAATGATGGAATGAAAAATGCCAGACTATCATAACCACATAGCCAAGGCCTCGTGCCAAGACTAAAAATAAGATTTTGTCAAGGCCTTGTGCCAAGACACTAGTTTGTCTCATGAGACCTACCGATGCATCGAGGAGCTATAGCGGGCTCCACCCGTCACATATTAAGTCCAATGCATTCCCATATGAAAAGGTTTAAACATAACATAAACATTCGTATTAAAACTAGCATACAAAATGTCAATACTTTCACCATAAACCATGAATGGTATAAAAATAGAACATCCACAGTCAAACATATCACAAAACCTTCAATACAATATAGAAGTTTTGTATCATAATAAATCAACTTCAAATAACCATAAAATCCATCAAAGGATGTTGACATAGATGAAATCAAAACTCTTTTTAGAGAAATATCTCTTTCTATTTTGAAATCATTTAAGAGTCATATATTTATAAAATAAAACATTTTCATTGAAAATATTCTTATAAGCTTGTGAGGGAAGCTTCGACGAGTTTATAACGTCGGAAAATAGCCGCACCCGCCGTATAAGTTAAAAAAAAACATTCTTACCTTAATTTTGTCGAAAAGGTTAAAAAGCACCTTGTTTGGAAAATGATGGAAAGATTCATTTATAAGCCTCTTATAAAAAGTCAAACAATGGTATAAATGATTTTAACCCATATTCTTGTAAATAGTAAAAATGTTTTGAAATACATTTTTAAGAAACATGGATGTGGATGATAAAGAGATCCCAGTAGATTATTACATATAAAAAACCCTGGATAATGAAGAGATTGTGAAATAACTCTTACCAATTTGGTAACTTATGAAACATACAACCCACGAAAGTGGTATAATAAAATGAATATGTAAATACACATAAATTAGAGTGTATTACACAAATAATATAATTATGGGCAGTACATACACCACACAAAAGTTGATGGTTGAAATATGGCATGAATCTCACGGGAATAAGGAGTGAGATGAAAACCCCTTACCTTGTAATTTTCCTTGGTTGGGGTAGGTTAACCTCCTTTATAATGGTGAAATAATTGTTATTAAATTATACAAGAATCATATACATTAATATGATATCATATATGA
This sequence comes from Viscum album, assembly GCA_963277665.1. Classification (NCBI taxonomy): domain Eukaryota; kingdom Viridiplantae; phylum Streptophyta; class Magnoliopsida; order Santalales; family Viscaceae; genus Viscum; species Viscum album. The sequence goes on from OY728138.1 coordinate 442,870,016, forward strand.
TCTTTTAACATTGATTTGTTAATAATATCTTAGTATTATCGTTGTTTCGGGTGTTAACTTAATCGTTTTCTTTTATATGTTTTGTTACATAAGCTATGTTTTTTCATGGATAGGTTGTATATTATTCATATACAGAATGATATCAAGTCCTTAAACATTATTTTTAAATAATCAAATGATAATTATACTTGAATGGATACGATGGAGAATGAATCTCATCGCGTTCATGGAGACGGTAGTCCGTATGTACGCACGAGCGACAATATCATTCTTTGGATATTAAAATAATATATAAATGGATGGAATATCATATATACAGAATCATTAACATCTTATATTTATTATTTACATGTGTTACACATCATTATTATACCCATCCAAATAATAATATATTGAATAACAATTACACCACGACGTGGAGACGGTAAGCCGTACGTACGCACGTATGGTGACATGTTATTCAAACGGTGGATAGAATAATGAATATGGTTGTAAAAATATTTATAATAACATCACAATATATATATGATACTGGAGTTATTATTTTATAGTGGTAACAACAAAGGAATAAGAAGTGGAAGAAGAAAGGAACTTGGAAAAGGGTGGTGAAATCATTACCTCTTCTTCGGTTTCGTCCTTTTGATTTGATCAAAAGGGCTCCTTAGGTTGGATTTCTGATCAAACTAAGGCCTATAGTTTGTAGTGAGGGAAGTTGGGAAAGTATTTGGGCAGAGGATGGCCAAACCAAAAGGCTTTGAAGGTGTGAAGAAATGGGAAAGAGGAGTGCCCTTTTATAAGAGGGGTGAGGGTCACCTTTGGAAAAGCTAGAAATATTAATTTATAATAAATTTATATTCGGTTTCTAAAGGCTCCAAAGTTGATTATTTAAATTTTAAGGTGGGGATGGGTCAAAAACAACACATCCAATAGAATTTAGACATGTTTTGGTACTTATATTAACCTTATCATTAAGTATTAACTCTAAGTTAATTAGTTTCACTTTTACAATGTCTCTTTGTATTTTTATATAATATGGTTAATAAACTTACTATATACATACAAGAGACACCCAAGTGGTCCATTAATGATGAAAATATCATGATATAAGTCTCTTGGCCGAACCTTAGATTTTTAGGAATTTAATATCAATTAATAATATAATATTTGTTTTAAGAATTCTTTTATGTCAATTTGACACTATTCAATAGTTGATTTTTGTGAAACTCATACCAGATTGATTACTTCGAAAAAAGTTAATTAAATCATTAATAATATATAATATTATCCTAGAAAATTATTTTAATTCATTAAAAGTATCATATTGTATTTATTTGGGTATTTATAATATCAATTATTTTAATTTTTCACTATTATAGTAATTACTTCATCATCATTGTGTCCTAACTAAATTAAATTATATAATGTCTAAAAATTATAAATAAAATATAATTATGTAGGAAATCGTTTTATATTTCTAATGAATATTTATAATCTAAAATCCAACATATATAACCCTATGTAAAAATTGTTTTTCTAAAAGATATATGCTTGTGTCATTTTTGTATTCATTTTAACTTAATTAAAATAAAGTGTCCCTATCACCTAAAAGTGGCACCATGGGGTCCCAAAATCGACCCAAAGATTCCTATGGTCGAACCCTTATCAACAAATAAGGATAGGACACGTTTTAGGGTAATTTATTATTATTATAATATTATTTTTAACCCTTATTTACCAGATTTACCCTTAACCATGGTAAATAAGATATTTACCGCAGTAATTATTCAAAATGTCTAAAAATAAAATTTACCTATTTACACAATTTAAAAATCCTGATTCCAAATATGGAATCCATTTTTCTAAATTCAAAACACAGAAGTGGAAGAAATTAATTTAAAATTAATTCCCGCTATCAAAACAAAAAGCGTGTTTTTAAGAGATAATAACTATCAAATGATTGGCACTTGTTTGTGTTCGGTTTAATTGTAAAATTATGTCCAATGACCAAAATTATATTAAATGGTAAAAATATAATCTAAATATAATTTAAAACCACTCAAATTCATAATGTTTCACTATTAATTATTTTGATTAAAAAAGTTGGTTTTAATTAAAATTTAGTAATTTTCACTATTCATCAAAATATTAAAGTTATCCGAAAAGTACCAAAATTTCAACTTAGGCTAAATTCGATATTCTGAATCCAAAAATGAATTCTATTTTGAAATATAAAATATATATAATTTCAAAAAGTAGGTATTACTATTCATAACGGCTAGTTTTATTGGTTATGGTGTGTTAGAACTCAGTGTTGCGTACAACACATGCTATCACATTATTCAAAGAGAAGCGTACCGTAGAAGCTTGGGGTGTTACAATTACTTCATCAAAACATTTATCCACTCCCTTTTAATAATAAAATAAAAACTTCATCCGTGAGGTGTTGATTTATTGCCTCTGAGGAAAATATGTTCTCATTTTATTTAACCACCTTCTAGGATAGTCATAAAACCATTCTAATGGTTGAAACATATTGTAAAATGTATTTTATAATCCTTTTTATGTTTTAGAACTATAATATGTACATAATAATAATTAATAAAAAATTTATTAAAATGTGATAAAAAAATATCCAAAATTAATCAAAATGATTATCATTAACATGTTCTCTAATAAATGATTCTCATATATGAAAAAATAATATATAATTCCAATTAAAATTCTTTAATTTCACAAAATTATATTATAGATGTTCATTTAATACTCCTAAAATATAACTTCATTGTTCTTAACTCTTATTTTTAGGGATATACATTTTTCTAATATGGTTTTCTGAAAAATTAAATGTTTTGCAAAAGTACTATTCTTTCTAAAAATTCATATTTTACTTCCCTTGAGATATTTTCTTCTCCACTAAAGATTTATAATTCCAATATAAGTATGTTATTACCTTTTTTTGGAAACCCAAGGTTTATTCATGAATTTTTTAATTATGAAATTCTCATGAAACCCATTTCCTTTACTAGGGTTATTTTATGACAATGATTATTATACGTTCTATATGGAATACAAGATTATGTAAATGTTATGATGTTCCATGTGCACCCAGAAGTATATAATGCCCTAATATATGGGGTAATTTAATTTATCTCATGAGATAATGTGCAATATTCATGAACATGATTCTATCTGTGTTCACAATGATGATGTTATGGTTACGTACATGTTTTATGCATGAACATTTAGCTATATTTATTCAAAACTATGTGTGGTATTTGACCATTAAGTCATGATGTTTTATTTTTTATGAATTTCTAAATTAAATTCCGTTTTATAATACTTCCTCTTATTATTATTATTATTATTATCCATATTTATTTTATAATGATTATTATTATGCTCACCCATGTTATATTGATTCAAGTTCTTATTTATCCTCTTTCTGGTCTTTTAGATGACCACATTCATTGATTTATTTCCTTAGGTGACTGCTTACCCAAATAAGTACATAAGGGACAATAATAATCTAGGTAATAACGAATTAAATAATGGTTATGTTTTTTTTTGTAAATCCTATGTTTGGTCCAAAATTTTCGCAAGACACCAAACCGCTGGATCCTGGTTTTGTAACACTATTATATTGTTTATCTTTAAAGTGATATAATAGTAATGTAAAAAGAAACATGGTCTCTATATGAAACGTATCCATAATCCAGGTCAATAACAATTGGACCTATATGGATTACACAGATTAATACAATTCATCATTTAATTAATTTTTTTCATGTTATGTTGGAAGAATTTCTATATTGCAGATACTTGGAAATTTAAGACACCATAGGGTTAAGGTTTACACCCCCTACCTTTTACCATCGATTAACACAACACTCCCAAAAGGTAACCCTAATTTGGAAGAATGCATGAAAGAGTAAAAGAAGAAACCATGATCAAAATATATCAATATAAATATCAAACACAAAGACGGTCCAAGGATTCTACCATCCTATTGGAGAACAACCGAAATGGAAAGGAAAACCAAATATAAAAACTATCTAGGGATCGATCACAAAAACTAGCATCCATAAGGGAGTATGGAACAACAAAATATAATGAGATACACCCTACGGTCAAGAAGAGGAAAGATACAGTGGATGGAATGAAAAATAAACCGCATGACCCCTTTAAAATTGTTTCTTGGGATATTAAATGGCTTGAAACTCATATACACGTTATGTATTCCTTTTTATATCGATACACTAAAAAACATTCACAATGGGTTAATTTTTATCCCACTTTAATATTATGTGATGTGAATGGTTTTCATTATGTATAACCATTTCATGCTCAGTATTAGTTTAAAACATGTTTCTGGTATAAGTTACACTTCGTGTAACATGTACACAATATGTAATTTATCAATAGACATTTTTCATCCCATTTTCAGTAAAAGGTCCTGAACCACCTCCAAACCCTTCTAATTCATGGAAAACCCTCATGAACCAATTTAACATGTTTATATTTAGACTCCATTAATTCAAAAAAACATCCATCCATAAAATTTAGGTTATTTTCCACAAAAAATGTTCCCTATCTCCGAACAAGACTCAGCCACAAAGGCTCAAATGAAAATCTCAAAATGGAATGTACCTATAAAAATATATAATTGTATAACCACCCCACTATATATCATCTTATCCCTGATCTACACTAAGAATCAATTTTGGATATCAGTGAAAAAGTCTAGACACTTTTCACACGAATCAATCTCTCTCTCACTGGTCTCCTCATGAACACGACCGTTAAACCCCAGTACTCAAACCATAGGTCTAGTTCTACCCTAGAGATACATCTCACTATGGTCCAAAATCCATATCAGATTCCCCTCAGAAATAACGTCATCAGTATGATCGAGTTCCACAAAATCCACTACATGATAAGGGTTTGTATAATATCTCTGATGTGGTGACACATGAAACACATCATCAATATAATTGTAGCACTGTGTAAGGGTTAATTGGTACAACACTAGGGTGAACCAATACACTATCTCAAATATCCCAAAAAACATGGGTGTTACCTTTCTCAGTTTTCTGATATTGAATTCTCCCATCCTAAAATAAACTCTATGGAAAACATGATCACTAACCATGAACTATTGTCGTCATATCCAATGATTTGTGTGGGATTTACACCTACTCTCTATGGTCACATACCTCCTCTTAATCAACTAAACCTTCCCAAATGTATCATATACTAGACAAGGCCCAATAAGAACTAACTCACATTCCTACAAACAAAAAATTGGAAAATGGAATGAACTTCCCTACAAGTCCTCTAAATCTTCCATTTTATTGATTAATGGAAGATTTTATTATATGAAAACTCCGCGTGTTCCATATTCTACTCCCATGAACCAAAAAATTTGAAAACTTAGGCTCGTAACATATCTTCCCGAGCCATAATAGTCCACTCAATCTAACTATTAGTCAATGGAAGATAAGTCATACTCAAAAGAACATGCGATACTAGTGCCTTACAAAGACCCATAAGAATCAAAATGGGAAATGAGGATCTCTATATGAAACAATACTCCTCTGAACACCATGTATATGAACTACCTCATGCTTGTAAATACTAATCATAATATAAACTATGAATTTCTTCATAATAAGAAATAATTTGACTAATTCAACATTCAATAAACATTCAACCATACATCATTTTTCTTATGGGTAGTCCTAGGTAATCATGTCACAAAATTCATAGTAACTTAATTATATTTCCACTATAGCATTGGAAAAGGCTACAAACTCCCACCTAGCCTCTGATGCATGGATTTTATACACTGATAAGTAAAATTTCTTTCTATAAAGCCTGTTAATTCCATCCTCATTCATAAGAACCGATATTGTCTATAGAGATTATGATACCTCATTTTTAGACTAGGATGTACCTCTCATCTAAAATAATGAAACTCTCTCTTCAAATCCCTATGCAAGCCCCTAGGAACCCATATTCAGCCAAAAAAAATTATAGAAATTCAACATCCTAGAGACCTTCTCGATGGTATCTCCATAGAATATAACTTGTCTCTTAGAACTAATTTACCTAGATCAGATAAATTCTATGTCTTGATCTATTCCAAATTCATGAGTACAATAGATGTCAATGTAAAAGCCAATCGACCCTGAGAATATAGAACATCTAAATGCAGGTATAAAAAGTGTTTCATCTTGTGCCACTTATCCCAAGACTCCAATAAAATCATTTTATATGTCTTTTAGTTTAAATAATTGACCATAAAATTTCAATTACCAGTGTATAATCCAAATCAATTTCTAAAGACTACAGATGCTCGACCCACCTCCTCTCTCAAAGGTTTAGGTTCTACTAATGAAATATATACCTAAGTCTCTTGAGGTCCATGTATAGCACAAAACCCTTCACCATGAGATAATTACTCCAGTATTAAAGTGGATGTACCACTTTAGTAACTCCAAATCAGGAGTAGGGTAATTCCTCCCATGCGATCTTAGCTATCCAGATCCCTATGAGACCACTCGATGATCCTACATCATGACTACTATGAGCCCAACACTGGACAAATCACACTACACGGTATATTCTTTAATTAGAATAGGTAATATAAGTATAGGTGTTGAGGTTAGTCTTCCATTCAGTACCTGAAAATATCTCTCAAAGACATTTATCCATAAAAACTTTACCTGTTTCTTGGTCTTCTTTGACATCAATGATTCCAAATGGGTGAATTCCTAGATAATGCTTTGACAATAACCATTTAAACCTAGAATTATCATATTCAAAAAGACATTATTATCCTTATCACAAGATTCCACAATTACAACCTTCACTAGGTCTACTAATACTCCAACCTATGGGTTAACATGACACAATAAGCGCACTTTATTAATCTAGAATACTCATTTGGTTAAATTTTCATAAACAGAATGCTCTATCAATATACTCAAGATGATTTCAAGATTTTTGGAATGATTGTATTCTAATAGGTGGTATAGTATGAAATTATCAAAACAAACAACCAAAAACTAATCCATAAAAGGTTGAAATATCCTATTAATTAAGGACATAAATTTTGTTAGTGATTTTGTCAAAAAAGACATCACTATAATTTCATAAAATTCATAAAAGATCCTAAAAGTAGTCTCAGTTATGTCTAATGGTCTCACCCTCAACTGAGGGTATCCAGACCTCTGGTCGATCTTGGAGAAAATCTTATCACCTCTCAAATGAGTGGAAATATCATCATTCCATGGAATGGGATACCCCTTCATGACTATTATCTCGTTCAATATCTGATAATCCATATATATGAGAAAAGTATTAATATTCTTCATAGTGAATAAAACTGGAGAACCCCATGGAGGCATACTTAGTTGTATGAAACCTTTATCCTATAGATCATCCAACCGAACATTCAATTCCTGATAATCTTCTGGTGCCATTATATATGGTACGATAGAAATATGATTTTATCCTAGAAACAACATTATTATAAAATTGATCAATCACTTGAGCGGTAAACCATATTACTAGTTAAGGAAAAAATGTAAAAAATGGTCTTCCATTAAAGTAAAATAATATTGTTGTATTCCACCCCGATCTTAAGAAATAATGGATATATGATCTATGAGACAATCCAATCTGCATTAATTTGGTCCTATAAGAATATCATGAAGTTCCCATTCTCCTAGATTAAATGAGATACATATTTTAGGAGATAGAAATGTAACTTTAATTTCGTAACAGTAGATATGTGCATGGCATAGAACTAATCAATTTATACCAATAATAAAATAGAATCCTATCATCTCCAGCATGATCAGAACTTAGAATTAATGGTAACCATAAATATCTACATAACATTCCTTGCTATTTAAGATATTCTTTAACCACATTCCCAATGGTTAATCGATGGTCAAAACACCATCCAAACATTCCACATAAAATCCCAAACAATTTAAAAAAAGGGACGATAAAAAAAATTGATTCTCCCATATCCAAAAAAAAGAAGGGTAGATGATACAAGAATTGTACCTCTGATGGTAAAAGTTAAAAAATCCCCAATATCTAGAGTATTATGGAAAACATACATCTGACTAGATCCTCTGACATGAGCTCTAGTCTAACTCCCCTGAGCTATTTCCTCTAACTAATACAGGTATTCCTGTAATGGGGTAGTCAATCCCCTTCATTGACCAGAACATCCTATAGTACTCCAAATACCTATCTACTGAGATGCAGATGAGTTCATTATCGGCTCTATTACCTTTTCTAATCCCATACCATTTCTATACTATTTTATGACCATAAAAACCCTATATATGTGCACATCCTACTGTAAAAACAACCCACTAAAGTGGTGTTTAGACATTGAGGTCATTGGATTCCCATATTTTCACATTAATAGTAATATAATTGAACACGGTCATTTGATGGATTCTCACAATGTTGACTTCCATGATCAGTATTTCCTTTGAGAGAACAATCACAACAACCATTATTTCCACTAGTAGAAGAGTTCATATTTAACCTTGCTAAAACCACATGGTCTCTTATTAGGGCCTATCTCAGATTCCCTTAATCTAGGAGTGAATGATTCATTGCATCCATAAAATTGCTCATATGGTATATGTTCACCTACAACCTGATCTCATAATGAAGACCAGCCTAAAAACCACTCTCCAATGAGATCTCTTCACCTTCCAATGATATTAAAAAGTGCAACAAGTCAGTGAAATTTATAGTGTAGTCCAACACTAACATTTCTTTTAGTTTTAGGTTCATGAACTCTTGGTCTTTTTCATCCATCAATGTATCAGGATAGAAATGTCTCAAGAACATTTACTTTAAGTCCTTCCAAAATAACTCCTCTAGAATGAAATCGCTCTCTAGAATGCCCCACTAACACTTCATTGGGCCATGAATTATATATACATGTAGATTCAACCTACTATCTATGAGTGTCTCAAGATGATTTAATATCATTATTACTAACACAATTAAGAACTTTAATGCATGGGGATCCCCTCTATAGTGAATATTGGTGGGTTCTACAACAACAACTCTCTCTTCATCACAGGCATCAAAGTTACTATGTGAACAATCTCCCTTTACATGGTTCACATGACCATTATAAAGTGGTACTGAAGTAAAAAATTCATCTGATCCTCTGAAGATACTGGAAGCTCCAGTTCAGTTATGTTAAGAGAATACTGATTTCAAATCTAATAATTCTAAACTAAATGATAAGGTGGAGCCATTTTATATATAAGACAAACTATCTTTAGAACACTGGATATAACAACAAGGTTTACCTCAACAGGTGACAATAAAAGAGAACCACTACTCTTGGTCTTTCTAACCATACCTTACAAGTGTTTTAGCATTAAATAATAGTTCATTTATTTCATTTCTTAGATATAATATGTATCTTATATCACAGTTCAAACTGGAAAGTATGTAAAAAATTTAATAAATGTTCCCCTATCATGAATAACTCATATCTAAATATATCTCTATATCCCTATTATGATTCTTTCATACTCATTTCATGCCATACTGAACCATGAGTACAAATATCATGAACTAATAACAACATGAAATAATAACCTCAAATAACATGTGAATCACCCATGGTGAAATAACATCAATTGTAAAAAGAAAATAGTATAAACAAAAATCCATCAATGGGAACCTAGATTTTCCCATATACATGGGTTAGATAATCCCATGAACAATCTCATTACCAAGTTGAAACACATGCTAATCTCTTTTATTCCTTTACAAAATAGTAATTAAAAAAAAGAAACCTGATTACCTATGATACCAATTTGTAACATCGCATGATCTAACACTCTCTCTCATGTGTCCATAATAGGTTGGTTAGGAGACCTCATGTGATCCTCCCCACATGCCAGAGTCTTCCAAATTGTAGTGGGGGTGTGATAAGTATGGGGGAGACTATAACACCTAGTTATAGTGTTACAACATATAAAATAATCATATAACATTATATTTCTAAGTAGCGGAAATAATGTAAAAACCTAATACAACAAAAAACCTAATAATAAAAGAGAAATAACTAATTTAATAATTAATAAAGGAATAATGTTTTGATATGCTGCAATATAACTAAATTTTATGTAAGTAATATAAATAAAATACTAGAATGATCAAATAAGGCATCAAAAGAACCCTTCCCCGAACCCCATGTCATTCCTGTATCCAAAATCCAACCCATCCCGCAAGAAACAATCAACAGAAAGGTCACATTCCCTTTTTGAATCCCATATCAGTGTAATCTTCTTGGGTACCTAATAGTGGGTTGGATAGGGTTTGATTATAACTTTTTATGTCGACACCTCCCTTCATAAACACAACCAGTATGAATATAAGTGCATTAAATAATGTAATAAATAGTTGTATTGATTAAATTAATACCAGACAAACCAATTATGGAACCAGCTAAGAATATCTCTGAGCATGTCCCATGATCATGTCAATCATAACTATATAAACAAGGTAAAACATAACCTAGTTCGGTGTCGTGTGAGAATTTCTATGAGCATGTCTGATAACCATGCTAACCATTACCATATATCCATGGTATAAATCACATAAAACAAGTCCAAGCCTACAATATAAGAATTTAATTAATAAAGCAGTGTTAAGATTATTATATAATCATGTCATCATAAATCAGGGCTGAGCTTGGAATATAATCATTTCTCCAAGGTACATTGGTAATATCCCACTACATAATAATAATAATAGAAATCATGAAGTAAAAGATTTGTATATAATCATTAAAACATCTGTCCATGGGAATTTTCCACTATATAGGCACTTAAACAAGTATTAGGACCAATCCTAGTATGTAATCATTACAACATGAATCCATAGGCATAGAATCATGGATATCACAATTTTACATCATTTGGATCAATGGTTAATTATTAAAATTTCCATTTATCATAAAATTAAACATTTCATTTATTATTTTATTGTAGACAAATAATAATCCAGTCATTTCAATAATCAAGACAAGCCAAGCTGAAACTATATCAAGAAATCCCTCAAAAATAATTTCATGTAAAAGCAAATTAATCCATCAATGAACTCATTTATAATTGTAACACCCCAAGATTTCATAGTGTGTTATTTCTTCAAAATAATTCAATAACTTGCACTACACGCAACCCTGAGTTAAAACGTACCATGACTTACCAAACTAGCTGTTATGAATAGTAATACCTTCTTTTTGAAATTTTATAAATTCCATCTCTCAAAATGGACTTCATTTTTGGATTCGTAATATAAAAATTATCCTAGGGTGAAATTTTGGTACTATTAGGATAACTTTAATATTTTGATGAATAGAGAAAATTACTAAATTTTAATTAAAAACAACTTTTGTAATCAAAATAATTAATAGTGATAAATTATAAATTTGAGTGGTTTTAAAGTATATTTAAAATATATTTTTACCATTTAATATAATTTTGGTCATTGGACATAATTTTACAATTAAACCGGACATAAACAAGTGTCAATCTTTTGACAGTTATTATCTCATAAAAACACGCTTTTTGTTTTAACAACGGGAATTAATTTTAATTTAATTTCTGCCACTTCTGTGTTTTGAATTTGGAAAAATGGATTCCATATTTGGAATCAGGATATTTAAATTGTGTAAATAGGTAACTTTTATATTTAGACATTTTGAATAATTACTTCGGTAAATATTTTATTTACCATGGTTAAGGGTAAATCTGGTAAATAAGGGTTAACAAATAATATTATAATAAAACTAAATTACCCTAAAACGTGTCCTAGCCTTATTGGTTGACACATATTAGACCATAGAAATATTTGGGTCGATTTTGGGACCCCATGGAGCCACTTGTAGGTGAGAGGGACACTTTATTTTAATTAAGTAAAAATGAATACAAAAATGAAACAAGCATATATCTTTTAGAAAAACAATTTTTACATTAGGTTATATATGTTTGATTTTTGACTATAAATATTCATTATAAATATAAACAGATTTTCTACATAATAATATTTTATTTATAATTTTTAGAGATTACATAATTTAATTTATTTATGACACAATGGTGATTCAGTAATTACCGTAATAGTGAAAATTTAAAATAATTTATATTATAAATACCCAAATAAATAAAATTTGATACTTTTTATGAATTACAATAATTTTATAGGATAATATGACATATTAGTATTGATTTAATTAACTTTTTTCGAAGTAATCATTATGTTATGAGTATCACAAAAATCAACTATTGAATAGTGTCAAAATTGACATAAAAGAGTTTTAAAACAAATATTATATTATTAATTGATATTAAATTACTAAAATTGTAAGGTTCGGACAAAAGACTTATATCATGATAGTGGTATCATTAATGGACCACTTGGGCGTCTCTTGGATGTATATAGTATGTTTATTAACTATATAATATAAAAAAACAAAGTGACGTGGTAAATATCAAACAAATTAACTAAGAGTTAAAAATAAAAAATAAGGTTAATATAGTAACCCAAACCTGTCCAAATTCTATTGGTTGAATGTTTTTAGACCTATCCCAACCTTAAAAATTAAATAACCCATTATGGAGCCTTAGGAAACCGAATATGAATTTATTATAAATTAATATTTCTAGCTTTTCCAAAGGTGACCCTCACCCCTCTTATAAAAGGGAACTCCTCCTTCTCATTTCATCACACCTTAAAAGCCCTTTGGCTCGGCCAAAATCTACCCAAATACTCTCCCAACATCCCTCAATACAATCTAGAGGCCTTACTTTGATCCGAAAGACAACCTAAGGAGCCCTTTTGATCAAATCAAAAGGAAGAACCCGAAGAAGAGGTAATGATTTCACCACCCTTTTCCATGTTCCTTTCTCCTTCCACTTATTCTTACTTTGTTGTTACCATTATAAAATAATAACTCCAGTATAACATATATACTGTGATGTTATTATAAATATGGTACAACCATATTCAGTATTCTATACACCCTTTGAATAACATGTCACCATATGTCTGTACGTACGGATTACCGTCTCCACGTCGTGGTGTAATTGTTATTCAATATATTATTATTTGGATGGGTATAATAATGATGTGTAACTCATGTAAATAAAAAATATAACATATTAATTATTCTGTATATATGATATACCATCCATTTATATATTTTTTTAATATCAAAAGAATGATATTTTCGCTCATGTGTACGTACGGACTACCATCTCCACGAACGCGATGAGATTCATTCTCCATCGTATCCATTCAAGTATAATTATCATTTGATAATTTAAAAATGATGTTTAAGGACATGATATCATTCTGTATATGAATAATATAAAGCCTATCCATGACAAACATGGATTATGTAACAAAACATATAAAAGAAAACGAGTAAGTTAACACCTGAAATGACGATAATACTAAGATATTATTAACAAAGCAATGTAAAAAGATAATATATGATATCATATGAATGTATATGATTCTTGTATAATTTAATAACAATTATTTCACCATTATACAGGAATTTAACCTACCCCAACCAAGGAAAAGTACAAGGTAAGTGTTATTTCACAATCTCTTCATTATCTGAGGTTGTTTATACGTAATAATCTACTGGGATCTCTTTATCATCCACATCTATGTTTTATAAAAATTTATTTCAAAACATCATTAATATTTAAAAGAATATGGGTTAAAGTCATTTATACCCTTGTTTGAATTTTTATAAGAGGTTTATAAAGGAATCTTTCCGTTGTTTTCCAAACAAGGTTCTTTTAACCTTTTTGACAGAATTAAGGTAAGAATGTTTTTTTAACTTATACAATGGGTGCGGTTATTTTCCGCCATTATAAAATCGTCGAAGATTCCCTTACAAGATTATAAGATTATTTTCAAAGAAAATGGTTTCATTATAAATATATGACTCTTAAATTATTTCAAAAATAGAAAGTGATATTTCTCTAAAAAAGAGTTTTGATTTCATCTATGTCAACATCCTTTGATGGAATTTACGCTTATTTGAAGTTGATTTATTATGATACAAAACTTCTATATTGTATTGAATGTTTTGTGATATGTTTGACTGTGGATGTGCTATTTTTATACCATTCATAGTATATGGTGAACGTATTGACATTTCGTATGCTAGTTTTAATACGAATGTTTATGTTATGTTTAATCCTTTTGATATGGGAATGCATTGAACTTAATATGTGACGGTTGGAGACCGCTATAGCTTCTCGATGCATCGGTAGGTCTCATGAGACAAACTAGTGTCTTGGCACAAGGCCTTGACAAAATCTTATTTGTAGTCTTGGCACGGGGCCTTGGCTATGTGGTTATGATAGTCTGGCATTATGCATTACATCATTGTGAAAGTGGTTATTGATATTGCATGTGATTATTCGATTAGTAGAATATCTATGTGAATAAGGAAATGGAATTATTTCATTTTACATTATCCATACTATGTCTAAGTTCATGTTTAAAAGGATTTTGTTTTACGTTATAAATTTCCTTAAATGTTTATTCTTAATTATGAAAGTTTCCGCTATATTGTTATCCTTACTGGGCATTTGAGCTCACCCCTTTTCTATGTTTTATTTTTCCCAGGAAGTGAAGAAGTAAATTATGAATGACCTATAGGGATATAATGTGGGGATATGAGTGTGGAATATGGAGACAATATGTTTTTGTAGTAGTTTCTCACTTTATGATGTAATGTAAGACATATGAATATATCTAGTGTTTCAAAGGCTACTAAACCAATCAGTATTTTGAGATTTGATCTTTCTTGTGATCATGCCAATGTTATGTAATAATGCACTGACTCTAGGTAACTGGGGTCGGGGCATTATAGTTGGTATCAGAGGATGTTTATTACAAACCATGGAAGCTAGATTTAGATAAACTCTGATTAGAGAACATATATTTAAGATGGACTTTTAGGATTAGTATAGAAGAACTTCTTAGAATTTTGGTATTGTTTAGATTTTGTGAGTTTTCCGAGAAATACATCCCTGTCTGGATACGAGAAGGTAGAGGCGGCTCTGGTACAGATGTACCTAGGGGTAAAACCCGAAAACACCGCTTTGAGCTAGACTCAAACGGGAACTAGTGCACGACAACGGGCCTTGCTGCACTCTTGGATACGACACTCCTGGGGGATATGCTTAGGATAACTCTCATTTTATTTACAAATCATTATGAAGGTTTTATGAGTATATAATTCCTCAAAGAAAACATTCTTATGATTATGGATTATATCTATAAATTGTTCAATTTATGTTAAGTGTTTTGTAAGTATGGGATTAAGTATTTTGATTCATAAACTGATCTTGTTTATGCCATTGTATAGAAATGGCGCCCAGTAGAAGGAATGAGAACTCCAGCAATACACATGATCCAAAGAGAAAAAAAGGATCATATCTTTCATATTCTTAATCCAGAATTTATAAGAGAAATAGTCTCCCATGTATTATCATCATATGATGAAATAATATCATGTGTTGATAAGATAAGTAAATATTTTACTGAGTCCTATGGCTTTGAAGGGTAGCAAGAGAAGAAAAGGATGGAAGAGAGAAAGATGGATAAATGGAAGAGGGAAAAGAAGAATTTTCCCATATGTGATAACTGTGGGAAGAAACACCCTGGAACTTTCCTGAAAGGAATGGGAGTTTGATATAAGTTTGGAGGAAAAGGGCACAAAGTACGTGACTACAAGGGTAAGAAAATGTTTTCAAATGTACAATGCTTCATTTGCAAGGAGTTTGGACACTACGCGAACCTATGTCCCAGTCATCAGACTATGATGAAAATGATTCTATTGGATAATAATCAAGTTATGATACTACCACAGATGAAGAGGAATGATTAGAGTTCCTAAGTTGAATATGTCATTTGAGTGTTGTATCAACAATGTACTTGTTATAATAATTATGGAGTATATAAGGATTGTACTGAAGTACTATTTCATTAAGGACTTGAGATTGTGTGGAACAATGAAAAGTGACTCAATAGCAGGATAAATTTTTGGAAAATATATGGTTGATTGAATGATAAACCATAATATAGTTCTGATACCGAGGTAGTGATTTTGGAATAATACATGATTGATTTGGATAAATTATATTGGATATTCTTGACTACCTTGAAATTGATTAATGATTTGTATATTCCATTATTGTTGGGGTTTAAGACATTTTTGGATTGAAGGAGTATATCTAGTATTCTTTAAGGAATGAGGGATCATGAATGTAATCAATAAGGTTTTATGGTAATTCAGGATGTTGCAGTGTTTTAAAAGAATACATGATGAAGGTGTTCACATGTTATTACACGGAAAAAAGGATCTTTATTGTGTTTACCTTCCTTATAAATTTTGGACTGATGTATCTTGGATAGTTCTAGTTTGGATTACTTTGGATTGCCATTAAAGGACAACCCGGAGGTCGGGCGGTAACCCGTCGCGTCCGGCAAGGCCGAGAGACTTGAACCCACAACCGAAGGGCGACAAGGGTGTATCACCTACCACTGACCCACGTGATGTCCTAGATGAAATAATGTTGTTTTTTTAATGGTTGTACTAGATGTATTATAAATTCATTTTTTAACCCTATACGAATAGGATAAATAGAATATTATTTTTAAGTTATATTATCTTTTAGAGTGAAATATGAGTCTATGGTAGAAATTAGTTAAAGGATGGAACTCTACTTGTCAAGAATATATTTTTCTTTTTCTCTTATTCTATGAAGAAATTAATTCTTATACTTTATTTAATGAATCCTAATACCAAAAATGTGTTATCCTAATACCCTATGTTTTGTTGAACCGATGGTATTTCAAATCATCATAGATTGATGAATTTAAGGACCTCAATTTTACACTTGTTTGTGATTGATGACCTCAATCAATAATTATAAATATTTACATTTTTCCTCTAATTATATGTCTCTAATTTCCACCAATGTTCTCCTAATTGAGATCATAATTTGGTGGTGACCCTTTCATTTCTCTTTTCCTCATATTAAGACTAAATTTTAGTAACCCAATTTCCGATGTGGGTTTTCCCACAATGATATTTTTTATTTTCAACCTTTTATTTTCGAAGAAAAATTTAAAATTTCGAGGATTCAATTTATTGAATGTGGGGATAATGTAACACCCCAAGATTTCATAGTGTGTTATTTCTTCAAAATAATTCAATAACTTGCACTACACGCAACACCGAGTTAAAACGCACCATGACTTACCAAACTAGCTGTTATGAATAGTAATACATACTTTTTGAAATTTTATAAATTCTATCTGTTAAAATGGACTTCATTTTTGTATTCGTAATATCAAAATTATCCTAGGGTGAAATTTAGGTACATTTCGGATAACTTTAATATTTTGATGAATTGTGAATATTACTAAATTTTAATTAAAAAAAACAATTTTAATCAAAATAATTAATAGTGATAAATTATGAATTTTAGTGGTTTTAAAGTATATTTAGAATATATTTTTACCATTTAATATAATGTTGGTAATTAGACATAATTTTACAATTAAACCGGACAGAAACAATTGTCAATCTTTTGATAGTTATTATCTCTTAAAAACACGTTTTTTGTTTTAACAATGGGAATTAATTTTAAATTAATATCTGCCACTACTGTGTTTTGAATTTGGAAAAATGGATTCCATATTTGGAATCAGGATATTCAAATTGTGTAAATAGGTAACTTTTATTTTTAGACATTTTGAATAATTACTTCGGTAAATATTTTATTTACCATGGTTAAGGGTAAATCCGGTAAATAAGGGTTAACAAATAATATTATAATAATACTAAATTACCCTAAAACGTGTCCTAGACTTATTTTTTGATACATGTTAGACCATAGGAATCTTTTTGTAGATTTTGGGACCCCATGGAGCCACTTGCAGGTGATAGGGACACTTTATTTTAATTATGTTAAAATTAATACAAAAATGACACAAGCATATATCTTTTAGCCAAATAATTTTTACATAGGGTTATATATGTTGTATTTTAGACTATAAATATTAATTATAAAGATAAAAATCCTTCCTAAATAATGATATTTTATTTAAAATTTTTATAGATTACATAATTTAATTTATGTATGACACAATGATGATGCAGTAACTACCATAATATTGAAAATTTAAAATAAATTATATTATAAATACACAAATAAATAAAATTTGAAACTTTTTATGAATTAAAATAATTTTCTAGGATAATATGACATATTAGGATTGATATAATTAACTTTTTTGGAAGTAATCATTCTGTTATGAGTTTCAAAAAAATCAACTATTGAATAGTGTCAAAATTGACACAAAAGAGTTTTTAAAACAAATATTATATTATTAATTGATATTAAATTCCTAAAAATCTAAGGATCGGCCAAAAGACTTATTTCATGATAATGGTATCATTAATGGACCACTTGGGGGTCTCTTGGATGTATATAGTATGTTTATTAGCTATATAATATAAAAATACAAAGTGACATGGTAAATGTCAAACATATTAACTAAGAGTTAAAATTAAAAGATAAGGATAATATAGTAACCCAAACCTGTCTAAATTCTACTGGTTGAATTTTTTTCGACCTATAACCACCTTAAAATTTATATAATCCACTTTGGTGACTTTATAAGCCGAATATGAATTTATTATAAATTAATATTTCAAGCTTTTCCAAAGGTGCCCCTCACCCCTCTTATAAAAGGGCACTCCTCCTCATTTCTTCACACAATCAAAGCCTTTTGGTTCGGCCAAACTCTTCCCAAATACTCTCCCAACATACCACACTACAACATAGAGGCCTTATTTTACTCAAAAAGCCAACCTATGGATCCCTTTTGATCAAATCAAAAGGAAGAACCCGAAGAAGAGGTAAGGATTTCACCACCCTTTTCCAAGTTCCTTTCTTCTTCCACTTATTCTTCCTTTGTTGTTACCATTCTAAAATAATAACTCCAGTATCATATATATACTGTGATGTTATTATAAATATTGTACAACCATATTCAGTATTCTATCCACCCTTTGAATAACATTTCACCATACGTGCGTACGTACGACTTACCATCTCCACGTTGTGGTGTAATTGTTATTCAATATATTATTATTTGGATGGGTATAATAATGATGTGTAACTCATGTAAATAATAAATATAACATGTTAATTATTCTTTATATATGATATAACATCAACTTATATATTATTTTAATATCAAAAGAATGATATTTTCGCTCGTGCGTACGTAGGGACTACTGTATCCACGAACGTGATGAGATTCATTCTCCATCGTATCCATTCAAGTATAATTATCATTTGATAATTTAAAAATGATGTTTAAGGACTTTATATCATTCTGTATATGAATAATATACAACCTATCCGTGAAAAACATGTCTTATGTAACAAAACATATAAAAGAAAATGAGTAAGTTAACACCCGAAACGACGATAATACTAAGATATTATTAACAAAGAAATGATAAAAGATCATATATGATATCATATGAATGTATATGATTATTGTATAATTTAATAACAATTATTTCACCATTATACAGGAGTTTAACCTACCCCAACCAAGAAAAAGTAAAAGGTAAGGGTTATTTCACAATCTCTTCATTATCCGAGGTTGTTTATACATAATAATCTACTGGGATCTCTTTATCATCCACATCCATGTTTGTTAAAAATGCATTTCAAAACATTTTTACTATTTAAAAGAATATTGGTTAAAGTCATTTATACCTTTCTTTGACTTTTTATAAGAGTTTTATAAAGGAATCATCCCGTAGTTTTCCAAACAAGGTTCATTTAACCATTTCGACAGAATTAAGGTAAGAATGTTTTTTTAACTTATACGACGTATGCAGTTATTTTCCACCATTATAAAATCGTCAAAGCTTCCCTTACAAGCTTATAATATTATTTTCAAAGAAAATGTTTTATTTATAAATATATGACTCTTAAATGATTTCAAAAATAGAAAGATATATTTCTCTAAAAAGAGTTTTGATTTCATCTATGTCAACATCCTTTGATGGAATTTACACTTATTTGAAGTTGATTTATTATGATACAAAACTGCTATATTGTATTGAAGGTTTTGTGATATGTTTGACTGTGGATGTGCTATTTTTATACCATTCATAGTTTATAGTGAATGTATTGACATTTTGTATGCTAGTTTTAATACGAATGTTTATGTTATGTTTAAACCTTTTCATATGGGAATGCATTGGACTTAATATGTGACGAGTGGAGCCCGCTATAGCTCCTCGATGCATAGGTAGGTCTCATGAGACAAACTAGTGTCCTAGAACAAGGCCTTGACAAAATATTATTTTTAGTCTTGGCACGAGGCCTTGGCTATGTGGTTATGATATTCTGGCATTATGCATTCCATCATTATGAATGTGGTTATTGATATTGCATGTGATTATTTGATTAGTAGAATATCTATGTGAATAAGTAAATGGAATTATTTCATTTTACTTTTTCCATACTATGTTTATGTTCAAGTTTAAAAGGCTTTTGTTTTAAGTTATACATTGCCTTAAATGTTTATTCTTAATTATGAATGTTTCTGCTGTATTGTTATCCTTACTGGGCATTTGAGCTCACCACTTTTCTATGTTTTATTTTTCCCAGGAAGTGAAGAAGTAAATTATGAATGACCTACAGGGATATTATGTGGGGATATGAGTGTGGAATATGGAGAAAATAATTTTTTGTAGTAGTTTTTCACTTTATGATGTAATGTAAGACTTATGAATATATCGAATGTTTCCAAGGCTACTAAAACAATCGGTCTTTCGGGATTTGATCTTTCTTGTGATCATGCCAATGTTATATAATAATGCACCGACTCTAGGTAACTGGGGTTGAGGCATTACAATAATCAAGGGTTTTCTCAACAAAATGGTATCCATAAGAATTGTTAATTAAAATTGGATATAAATGGATTCCTATGAATTATACAATTCAATATTTAATTAATTTAGGTGCGCATTATGTTGGTAGGATTTTAATATTTCACATTATTTTAAATTAAACAGATAATAGGTTTACTTTTTATACCCCTACCAATAATGGTAGATTAACATAGAACTTCCAAAAGGTAATTCCAATGATGAAGAAGCTTAAGAATATAGAAATTTGATACATAGATCAGGACATATCAAGATTATCTTCAAACTCAAATGGGGTCCATGAATTACACTTATCTAATGGAGAATAATAAAGAAGGAAAGGAAACCAAAGAGAAAGACGTACTATGGGGTTATTAGAGAAATAAGACATCTATAAGGGGTATGGTGCACCAAAATCACCTAGGATATGCCCTAGGGTTGATAGGTGGATGGTTATATTGTATGGAATGAAAAATGATCTGTACCACACCTTTAACATTACTTCATGGGATATTACATGGTGTAATACACATTTATACATTGTGTATTTATTTTTATAGGGATATGCTGAAAAACCCATAGCTATGGGTTAATATTCATCCTACCCTAATATTAAATGATGTGAATATTTAGCACATTGTTTAATAATTTTATGCTATGTACTATTTTATGAAATCTATCTCATTGAAGTTACACATCTTGTATAATGTTCATGATGAGTAATCCTCTAGCTGACATTTTGCAACCTATTTTCTATAAAAAAAATGAACCACCACCAATGACATCAATATCACAGAAAAAATTCAATAAAAATTAACATATTTATATCTAGACTGCATTAATTTAAAAAGACATACATCACTTATCTTTAGGTCTTCTTCCCCAACAACGTATCTCTATCTCCAAACAAAACATTACAAACATGGCTTAAATGAAAAGCTCAATGTGGGATATACCTCAAAAACAATGGTATATTATAATATTTCAATAATTAATGAGATATATCCTTCTTGTCTTAATGATTTCCATAACTACAGATCTTAGAAAAATTCATCATTTTCTTCTTTGGTTAGTCTAAGAGTTAGTTAAGATATAGAGTCCTAATCAGATTTTGGATAACTAATTAGGCATAATTAGGACACCGTTCACTCTTTTAATCATCCTATTTGTTTATAATATTAACTACATTTTACTTCACATTCAATGTTAATTCCATTCATTTGGGTTCCATCCATTGACAATGACATAAATGCATAGTATGAGAAATAGTAACCATAGTGTGAAAAACAAAGAATCGTTTATTGGGTTTCAAAATCATGAAACATTATTTTCAATATATAACCCCTTAGTTTTATCCTAGTTCATTAATTATCATTATATATTCAAATCCTTCATGATGATTTTAAGGAAAATGTGAATTATCTTAAGAAAATCCCTTCAAGAGTTTCAAACCAAGTGCACAGTAAGTCCCAATTTCCTACACCAAGTTACTATATGGTCAATCCATATTAACCCTTATATGAGTTATTACCTCTAAGTACCTCCCTTCTATTTCCACATCTACATATAGTTTCTAGAAAGGGATGTATTGTTTGGAAAAATGACATAATAAATTCTATATCAAAACAGTAGGATGTTCTAAAATTTATCTTCAAATTTTATCATATGGTTATGTTCTATAATCTATTTTTTCCAAAATCAAGTTACCCCAATTTATACAAGACTTCATCTGATAAAAAGTTTATTAACCCCAACCCTATTATCCTAGAGAAAATTCCAACTTTAAAAAATGGAATGAGATACAAGGAATTGCATCTCAGAGGACTAAATAGTACATTAGTCTTATTAATAATTATACATACGTGATTCCTATATTACATATGAATAAAAAAGAAAATATAATTTTTTTCTATTATATCATTATTTCATCTATAATAATCTTACATATCCTTGATTGCACACTTCATGAATTCCTTGGAATGGAAAAAAATAAGGTTGAGATAAAATACTCAGTAACGGATAAATATAGTGAAATATATCATGAATAAATTAATATAATCAACATGTAAAGGTAAATAACATAACTCACATTATATTTGAATAATTTAGCTTGCATAATCCATATAGAAAGGTAAATAACTGAAAATCATTCTATTTAATGAATAACATGACTATTATAACAGGATAAGGCGTAATCAATAAGGAAATGTAAAACTGAAAATAAATGTAATTTAATCAATAACTTGACTCTCATAATTGGATAAGGAAAAATAAATATGTAAATATAAATTACTGAAAATACATTCCATTTAATCAATAAATTTAAAATGAAATGCATAATCATTTAAATAATATCATAGATAATAATAACTAAATTATGAATGTAGGCGATACTTAATTATTGGATGTCATGATTCTTAGGAACATGATACCTCAACCATCAAGATCTTTCCTCAATAAAATTTAATCTTTATGGGTAGAAACCCATTTAAATAAGGCTAACCAACTAATTCATCCCACGAGACATCTGATGCATCTGGGAGCTATCTATAACTGGGTCCACCCACTAATTCATATCCAAATCATTTCTCACATATCGAATAATAGATTTAATTCCAAATTTATCATCAAATATCTACATCGAGTAAAGATTCAACCAAACCCATGTTTATATGTGTGGTGAGAGGAATACATCTAATTTTTTGAAAGATTTAATCATACCCACATTTATATCATGCCAAATGCCTTTAAAATGGGACATTATCAACTTTATAAGATATAAGTTCGAAATAAATCTAAATAATGGATGTTGTATAGTTTGGTAGGTTATTGTTACCCATTATCTTATTATTTTAACCCTTAATAAAAAGGGTTTTACATTAAATGCGGTAAATAATTTTGTACTATTTTTTATATTTATTTATATCAGAAATGAATTTGAGTTAATTAGATAATATAAATTATAATAATTAAAAATATAGAATTGATTATTTAAAATTAAATTCATTGGATTTTAAAAATTAAATTTAAAATTAATCCTATTGACGTGATAAGAAAGATATTTTTTAATGATAATTTTGAAAATTTTTAAAAACCATTATATCAAATTTCTATATGAAAATGATTCCCTATAAAAATTACATTAAAATTTTGAATTTTTCACTATTCATTAAAAATGAAAAAATTCCTAAATATCCTAGTAATTCACCATAATATAATTATCATATTAAAGTTAATGAATTTATATATCATGGACTGTTTAATCTAATTTTTTTATGTTTCATGTGCTATAAAATTAATTTTTCATATTTTATAATTGTTGGGTGTCACATTTAATATCATTTATTTTCTATTCCATTAATATAAAAATTACTATGTCAGTGTTGAGTAAGAATTTAGAGTAATTATTTCATCACTAAATAATTAATGAATTTTTATGATTAAGATGCATCACATGGATTTTAAATTAAAATTTATAACAAATAATATCCCATATGTATCCCTATATAAAAAATATTACAATTATGAAAAACAAGAGTGTAACAATTTTTCTTCATATATATAAATTAATATAACAGTCATAATCTCATTCAAATGAAAAAAACTATATATAATTGAGTATTGAATGACTATAGACAAAAGAAAATAATAACATAATATTAAATAATATTCTAGGGTCATTTTATAGTCCTTATCATATTATTTTTAACTCATAATTACCTTATTTACCCTTGTAGTTTGTTTCCATAATTTTCTAAGGTTATTATTCATAATGCTTAAAAATAAACAGAATATATTTAATAAATTTGGAATCCATGATTACAAATATGGTATCCATTTTTATTAATCCCAAACACATAAGTATAAGTATGTAATTTCAAATCAAACCCGTGAAACACGATGAAAAACAGTTTTATAAAAAATGCAATTTTTATGTTTAAAATGTTTTAATATTTAATTTAATTATAAAACTCTTTTAAAACCCATTAAAGGGTTATTTTAAATTTAGGGAAACTATTGAAATTTAAAACTATCTGAAAATATAATTTGTATTTAAAGTTTGTTTAAAATAATATAAATTTTGAATTTAAAGTAATTATTTTTCATTATTTATTGAAAAATAAATCTTTTTAAAAAATATAAAATGTTCACCATAAAATAATTTTTTTATTATTATTTTAAAATTTATTTTCAATTTATCAAATACATTTTATAAATGTTCCAAAAATTAATTATAATATTTTATCACAAAATTAAATACAAATCTTGTTTTTGAAAAATGTTTTTTTTGGAGCATAAAATCAAATTTCATAAAAAAATGGGGTTCTAATTTCTCATTCATAAATAAATAATTTTGTAATTTTTATGACCCTTATATAAAAAATTCGTAATTTAGTCAATCCAATTCATTCCTAAGAATTTAATAGCGAAGAAATTATTTTCATTTTAAAGAATAATTTTTTAAGAGTATATCAATGTTAATTTAAACATGATGTTGCGTATAATTCAAGCTGTCGAAGAAATAAAATTATTCAATGATATATGTATTCATAATTTTGAGGTTGTTACATTCTCTCCTCAACCCCCATAAAAAAATTTCTCCACCTGAATTTTTTTTTTCCATCAATGTTTTAATATTAAAAAATCATTTTGTCGAAACCCACCTCATACAAAATAGTTATAAAACATCTATATATCTTCTAATGTTGGCATTTTTCTGCCTACGTGTCAGCAGCCAAGGAAGCCATTCCTCCTCCATGCTAAAACTCCGTAATATCGTCTGCATTTTCCCATGACGCCCTACCACGCCCCTCTCGCGTATCATTTCCTCAACGTATAGGTTTCACCTCATCCAGATCGCCAGTTTCCTATGCCTCGACGGTTTCAGCGGTACTGTATCACATCGAATTCAATCCTCCCCTTCTTCAAATAATCCATATCCCTGCCGACGATAGTCATCTTCTCCTCCGCTACCGATTTTCCATCGTTCGTGCACCCCTCCACAAATCCCCCTCACTGAATCCCCTCTCTCACTCCTATATTTGAATCCCCTCTCCAGCCACGACTCCGACTTCGCGGGATCCTCCTTCGTCTACTTCACCTTCGGCTCCTCTACCCTCAGCTCCTCTGTCTTCAGCTCATCCGTTCGTGACTCCTCCTTTTTTGGATCCACCGTCTTCAGCTCCAACGTCTATGGCTCATCTGCTTCGTGATTTCAGTGAGGTATTTCTAAGGTACTAACAGAATTTTTACTTCTTTATCCTTCTTTTCCTACTTCGTCTTCACTTATTCCGAAATCTTCATTCTAGGGTTTCGTAAAATACTACATTCAGTCTCCCAAATAAAGGGTTTAATGTACTTTGTGTGCATCTACCATGGCTACATCACCATCGACTATCTTCAATTCATTCTTGTACGTCTGTTAGCAGGAGATCCTCTATATTTGACAGATATCGTCATAAGTTTCTTTTATTATAAGGATGGCCTTGAGATATCCATGTCTACTCCAAACAAATATCCTCAACAACCCAAGATTTCACAAATCATCAATCCATTCCTTGGAGAAATCTTCAGCTCACGAATTGGGTCACCTATATTTGAGGTAATCATATATTTATGTTTTCTTATCCTAGACGCACTACAAAACTACAATCGGCTCTTGATTAATTTTGACTCTAACTACAGATAAAATTTATCATATGCACTCCTATCTCCAAATCCTGCAACCATTACATGCCTTACTTCCTACACGAGCATCGACATTGTTTGTCTATTTCAGGTATAACTTCTTCAACCCTACGCACTAGACTCCAAGTTATAGATTGGAGGAGGTCTTTTTCACTTGTGATGGCTTTATTTTGCTTCACCATTTCATATGACTATTGATTCAAGAATACTAAACAAGTATATAAATATTTATTTATTAATGATTCAAGAAATAACTGTTTTTTCAGTTTTAGGAAATTAGAAACAGTTTTTCAAAATTTTGTACTACATATCCCATGTTCAAAAATAGATGATCCACTACATATCCCATATTCTTTGTATGGTTTGCACTGCGTTGCTTCTATTAATTTCAGGTGATGGTCTCGCATTGAAGAACATGTTTTTTCTTGGTAAAGTGTCCGTTATGATGAAGTCGGTACCTCATTGTGATGGTATTGTAACAACTTTCTTCGTTTTACTACTGCTTTTATGTGAAAATGTATACTATATTTTTTTATTTGTTTATTCTATGATGAAAACTTACTGGTATTCACTTGGAAAAGTTTTTAGTATTGATACATATTTTTTACAAAAATGGAGTTCTAATTTATGTAATGATACTTCGACTACCATCTCCAAACTCAGGACACGAATCCTCTCGGAACATCATCTCTTCATCACTATAGAAGGTCTTTCTTCTATGTTTTCACACTCTGTCTTCTATGTTTCCCAAATTTATGTCAATTTTCTAAAACTATAATATTCATGGTTTCAACTATTCAACACCCTGAATTTTCTGAAAAATGTAGAAACAATTTAGTGCTTGTCTTAGGTTATACATGTTTTTAGAAGTTTTTGGTTTGTCCTTCCAAATACACACCGACTGGTAAGAATTGGGGCCCAATGGGCTACTGTTTTGACTGATTATATAATTTTTCAGGGCCGGGATTTTTCAAATAGACCGGGTGATGCATGAGATTCTTTACTACTGCTTTTAGATGAAAATGCATACTATATTATTTATTTGTTTCTTGTATTTGAATGATGGAATCAATATATGTATATTTACTCCAAACAATTCACCTTAACAACCCAACATTTCAAGGCTGAGATTCTTTTTATTTATTTATTGTCTGATAACGGCCTCCAAGTTATAGTTTGGAGGCAGTCTTCTACACTTGTGATGGATTCAGTTTTCTCTACCATTTCATCTGCCTATTCATTCATGAATACTGAATAGGTATATCAATATTCATTTATTCTTTCTTCAAGAATATTATTTTTTTCATTTTTTGGAAATTCGAAACAATTTTCCTAAATTTTGTAATACATATCCTCTGTTCTACAATAGTTGATGCAATAAAAAAAACTACATCATCATGAGAGGAGGATTCATTACATTGTCACCATTATCTACGAGCGGTCTGTTAAATTTCAATTTACCAGTACATTCAATTAGATTTCATAATTTGTATTGAACTACAACTGATTAATTAAATTAATCTACTATTTAAATGATAGTGTCGCACGAATGTGAAACTTTATCAAAAATAGGCATGTTATCCTATTATCCTTTAATACCTATCTTTTTTGTGTATCTTCGATTCATTGATGGTTATAAAAAGGTAATGACACATTTATAATATTTTTTCCTATTCAAATACTCCAAGTACACATGTTTAATCTATTTAGCCTTTATTTATTAACCATATATTATTATCAGGGTTTACATTAGATTAATTTTTTCATATAAGGATTAATACATTGTTTAATAGATTCAATGTAAAGTTACATTAAATCGTTAAATATTTAATGAAATTATTGGATTAGTATATTTACTTATTATTATAAATTTTTGGTTCAATTACATTCAAATCCAGTATCAAAAAAACCTTCCACACTTTATTCAATAGTAGGTGATTTTTCAATATCGAGTTTCATTAATTATATGGATATAGTTTTTATTAGTATGAATCAGTAGTAAACTGAATCAATTATCTTTTTATACCCTCTGTAAAAGGTTCATAAATATTCTACTGATTGGATTCTTAGCAGAAGAGAGGCATGGGTGAGAAAGAATTGCTTAGGAAGTTGAAGTTGCATCCCCTTCCAATCTTTAGTTGAAAAGGTATAACATCAATCTGTGGTAGAGGAAAAAATAAATAACCCCCTGGAAAAAGTAGAGGAACATTATGAATCCGGAAAAAAGGATGCAGCATTTCCACTCATGAGAAATGAGTAGCTACTTAATGTAAGGAAAACACTGATGATTCAATAGCCTTAGACTGAAAATGGGTTGATGCTTTCTATAGATAAAATTATGGCTCTTTGTATGATATGTGGATCTTTTCTTGTTGGAAATTATGCAAATGAGAGAACTCAATCTCACATCAGAGGCAAGTAATATATTGGTTATGTCATGGTAAGGTATTTCTTTATGGTTTAAGAAATTTCTGATTTTTATGGAATCAACTTTATACTTCTAAAAAACAATGCTTCTAACTAATTCCCCTTTCACACATATATATATGTACATACATGTTTTTGTTAATGATTGATATACCTAATGATTTATATATTAATGAATATATATCTTTTTTTAGCAAGAAACTGGTGATGCTGCTATTTTTTCTATTTAAGGAAATTCCACTGACCTATATTGATACAAGGATTTCATGTGGTATACTACTACTTCTAGTTGATGAATTTCCTTACATCCTTTATAAAAATGAAATTATCAACACAGGTACCATTAATCTATGCATGTGGCAGTTGTTTTGAGCATATATGATTCTGCATTTTCAGCTACCATTTGACCAGCGATTTCAAAGGCATATTGAAATTATCAAACACGAATATCTAGGTCCATTACTCTATGCATGTGGCAGTTGTTTTAAGCATATATGATTCTGCATTTTCAAGTACCATTTGGACCGCGATATTAAAGGTATTTTGGTGATAGTGAGCAGAAATGATTTTTCATTTTCATGTATGAATGGATCAAATTAGTTTATTTTATTTTAGTTAACATATTTTTTTAATGTATAACTGGATCGATTTATTCTATTTTAATAATAATTTTTCTTTTCTCATCAGTCGTGGATACCTTTTGATGATGATCCATTCAAAATTCCAGTGTAAGGTTTCTTTTAAGGTATGGATTTTGTGATTTTTTTCAGTTTTTATAGTTTTGGGTTAATAAAGATTTGACATTGATACATTCCATTCTTTTACCACTGTGTAAATGAAAGAGGTTAAAATCATTATTTGTGCATGTGTTTTTATCGAAGAGATCTATCAATTTTTATTATTATTTCACCTAATTATCATTGGGTTTTGTTTGTATCATGTTGATGAATTTATTGGAAGTCTTTCAAATCACATACACCAGTATGATTGAATCTATTTAACTAATATAAATCAATGCATCTCTAAAGTTATACAGAGTGATTTCATGCACTTGTGTCCAATCATCTTTCGATTTGTAGATGTTGGCATATTCATTATTTTGATCTCATATGATGGATCTATGAGTGATGTAATTAATATATGGGGTGGAAATATTCTTTGTAGGAGTGAGACAAATGGGATGGACATAATTTGGTTTTTTAGGAACAATATAACATCTTGAGGTCCTGTTTCTGAGATGATAGGAGGGAAACTAATGCTAGGCTTCACGCATTAAGCAAGTAAATGTTTACTATCATTGAAGAAGCATGATCCATGAAATATTTCATTTCATTCTTCACATGCCTGGGCTCATCACTGAAGATCACCCATTAGAAAAAACTATTAATGATTGCTATGATATAGTATGTAAATTTTTGGTTTATGGAAAAATCATGCACTAATATGAGTTTTCATATTGTATATGCACTTATTAATGGAAACTATTTTTTATCATTTAATCCACAAATGCACAGATTTTTCAGTAAATTATAACTGTTTTGATAGTTCATTTGAGCTTGACAATGACCTGAAGCATGATGTTCATGACGGAAAACTGAGCTTTAGAGGAAAAAAGGTATTGGGGATATTTGTGTTTATACACCTGGGATTTTGATTTTGATTTTTTTATTTTTTTGTCTATTTAACTATGTGTTCATTGAAATTTTTTATGATCATGTATGATTGAATTTTTGAATGTGTTTCGTGTCATGACTAAACAATGTTATTTTCATTTGGGTAACAGGTATGGGATTTCAGTGATCTTTTATTTCCTAAAGGTATGCTTCAAAAATTTGAATATCATGGGACCCATTTGACTATAAAAATGTATTTTGATTTATATTTTCATTGGTTATGTTTAACTGATCCTTGTATTTTCATAATACATTTTTTATTTAATTCTGTTGGATCATCTGTGCACAATTTGGATCATCCATTGTATTTTCCAAAAGGTATGTTTCACTAATTTGAAAAGAGACATATGATAACTTTTACGGGGAAGAGTGATATTGATTCTTCATAACCATATTTATTTCCCATATTATATATATATATATATATATATATCTTCATGTTAGTCTATTTTTTAATTTTTATTATTCACACAGTAGTATATATAAATGTTTATCTTTATGTGTGTGTATTTTTTGTAATTTTTATAATTTTTTATACTGTATGATTTTGTGTCTATATACAAAGGATGTGACCATGATAAAATTTCACACAGATGAGGTATTACTGAGAGATATTATGGATGATCCTATTTTGAGCTACTACAAGTGTTATATTATCCTTTTATAGGAAGTATATTTTATTATCTAGGATCCCATTGACATCCATATTATATTTGTAATTACATAAATATTTTTGGACATGATCCTGTTTGTGTAATTATGGTTGGTGTGGCTCAGCAAATATCCATTTCAATAGATATATTATTAGGAGTCCTGAAAAAGGTAATTTTTTTATAAGATCAATCTTTGTGAAAATATTTTAGAAATCGAACAGTTCATATGTATCCTTTTTTCACTTATCATCATAAATATCGAACATTGACAACCGAAACTGTGCCTCATTATCACATCACCTACAATTGAAGAAAAATAAATGTATTATTTTTTCGAGGATCCTTTTCTTGAAGGACAAAAATGCAATGAAGATTTTATTTTTTGTGGGATGCATGTTTCCATTAAATCATGTTTCTCACACACCTATTTTAATTATATAAAATTAGTAGAAAGAATCATGGAGTGGATTCTGTGGACCTTGGATCAATGGAAGAACCTACTATCTTATCTATTAAGGTATGTTGTTTTTATTTGTGGACATTTTTTCCTCAACTCATACAAATGCGCCCTATTTGCCCTTTTATCTTTCTCTAGCATTTCATTTAAAAACCCCATAAATCAACCTTAAGAAACCAATTTGGCTTGTTGTTGTGCTATTTTTTTGTGACACAACAACAATAAAAAATCCTTAAAAGACATTGGCTATTGTATTTTTTGGGTGATGTTATAAAAATTTAATTGGACTTATAATGTAAGGGGGTTTGTTGTGAAAATATAATCTGCTGAAGAGCCTGTCTCAGAATATATTTAAGCCCCAGTTTGAACTATTATTCCAATCCATTATTAGGTACCATTGTCTTTGGAGTAACGTTTTTATTTGATGATAAGTTCATGGACACATTTTCTAAATGTTCAATCCACTTTTGAGTTCCAATTTATTATTCTTATAAAAAATTTATAATTCAAATGGTTTTCATTTTCATTTATGGAATTATATTCAGTGCTTTTCATTTAGATTTATTTTCTTTCTGGTGTACCTAATAGTTTCCTTTCAAATATAATTAAATTTTAATAAAAAATGAAATATTTCATATTTGTTTCACATATTCTTATTTAGGATTCCATGTGTGATGTTTTGGTATTTATTACGACAGAAGATGATATTGATGTTGCAATCCAGTTTCTAATCGAAGAAACCCAAAACAATGGAAGAAAGTCTTTAGGTGTCTTTGTCATATATTAAACAGAATTCTAGAAATATTTTGTTTTTCAAATATTTAACAGGAATATAAAAATATGGTGATTTTGTAAACATGCACCTTGGGGATGGAATGAGCAGAAACATATATATGGACATAGTTTTTTTACTTAAGGATAGGTATACCCAATGATTTGTATATATATTAATATATTTGTTTTGTTTTGCAGGGAACCTGGTGGTGCCGATAATTTGAGTTATGACATGTGTATTCTTTATTTTATTTTATTTTTATTTATTTATTTTATTTATTATCATTTTTTAAAATTAAAACTATCAGAAATATTATATATCCGACTAACATTATAAAAAACATTTTCATAGCTGTAGCACCCAAATGCAAATGCATAGTAATACTGCTTTGTTAAAATTCGAATCCAGTATCTAATGACATAATCCAAACATGTCGTGGGGGAAATGAACAAATAGCAGTGCGCATTTGGTGAATGAAGCCATGAAGATAATCAAAATACCATTTCTCTGTCTTCTTCAACTTCTTAGATTCCAAACTCAAGTAGTAGGAACCTTCTTCCCATCTTCAATGAAGAAAACTTCAGTTTTTAGCACATCAGGCCATGTGTCTGACATGAAATCCACAATATCGAAGTAAATATACCCTTGCATATCAATATGCTCCTTCTCAGTCGGCCCCTTAACAATAGAGGCGCCTGTGGTGAATTTTTTCTCAATCTTCATTGAAGCCTCACATAGTTTAACACAAAAAAGGTCCAGCCCTTTCACAATAGTAATACATTTTCGCTTCTTACGCACATCCTTCTCAATAATAACTTCATGATTCACATTCCTTTTCAACATTCCACTAGGAAGGCTCTTTACATCTTCTTGCTTAGATGTTGAGGAACCACCCGGTGCAGATGCTCCGTCGCGAATTCCTATTGAGGAAATGCTCATGCCTTTGAGTTGATCGGCAATTTTCTCGGCTTCCTTTGCATTGGCCTCTTTGCGCTGGTCTAGAGGATTTAGTTCAGGAACATTTTGAATCAGCCAGGGTTTGCATTTGTCAAAATCAGGTCCGAATTCACAGTACTCTGTAGGCAAGCCGCAGACTTGGCACTAGAGGACGTGCACTGGTTGAGGCTTCTCTGCCATCGCTTTATTTTATAAAATGTACATATGAATATCGTTCTGAGCCATCCTTTTCTTATTGTATCATTCATTTGGGAGTTAGTGGTTCCAGTACATTCCCTTTCCTGTCTCAATCTATGTAATTATCATATTGGGTGTCATTATCTTCTCAACTGCATTTTCTTGGTCTGTGATTTTACTGTACGAAAATACTAGTTCTATATGTGTTCAACAAGAATTACTATCTTACTACCTCTTAATGCATGGATCAGGAGGTTCTGAAGTAGATATTAGTTACACGCTTTCTTACAGCCTCTATATGTGTTCATATACATTACTGTCTTCCTACCTCTTTATGTGTTCATCTGAATTTTCATGAGTTTTGATGATTTTTTAAACATCAACCTTATGAAATATGATGATTATGTAAACATGATCCTTGGGGATGGCATGAGAAGAAATATATATAAGGACATATAAGTTTTACATAATGATTGGTATACCAAATTTTTGGAATATATATTTATATTTTTTTGTTTTGCAGCAAATCTAGGGATGCATATATTTTGGACAGAAGAATTTCCATCATTTTTAATATAAAAAACACACCAATCATTAGGTATTCTATAAATTCTACTATTCTGTAAAGGCCATCATTTTTTATGAAATGAAATTATATCATTTCAGGAAGTGGGATAAAGGGGTTATGCTTTACAGTTTCGTTATATTTATGTATTTCTTTGGGTTTTCATGTTACTATTATGTGTTCCCTCTCCTATAACACTTTATAAAGATGTCTCATAGTTCCTCTCAATGGCCTCTCTATATTGCTGGATGTCCTCTCATATTTGCTGATCTTTTATGAAAACTTTTAGTTAGGGACAATCAATTGTTATCTTTGATACATGTATATGTGTTCAACAAGAATTACTATCATCCTACATCTTTTAACACAGGGATCTGAATGTTTTGAGAATATTTGAGTTTCTCTTTTTCCTACAACCTCTATATGTGTTCAAATACATTTCTATTTTCCTACCTCATTATGTGTTCACCTGAATTTGCATGATTTTGGATGATCCTGTAAACATCTACCTTATGAAATATGATGATTCTGTAAACATGCACCATGAGGATGGAATGAGAAGCAACCTATATATAGACATATGAGCTTTAACGATTTTTATACCTAAGTTTTGGCATATATATTAATATATATTTTTTTGATTTGTAGGAAATCTGGGGATGCTGCAAATTTGAAAAGAGTAAATTCCATCCCTTTTAAAATCTAACAAACCAACATTTAGGTATTATATAAATTCTACTCACTTACACCTATATCACTAAAATTGAGATCATTTTCATGAGGCATTTTTATCATCCTTTTGGAACCATGCATATTTTGTTTAAGGACATTCTCATGTAAGACATACTATTAATGTGTATATGATAGAATGATTTAAATTTATGTTTCATATAATAATTATTTGTTGAATCTACATTTCATTAACTTGGACAAAGGGTTGGACAAGGCTTATTTATTTGATTGTTAAGTTTCCCCGAGAGGAATATGATGTTTTTTGTTAATGATGTGAAGACCTACAATTTATGGAAGACTGGAATAAGTGTATGTTGCAAAGTGATTTTCTGTATAGAGTTTTTTTCTTTCTAAGACATACAGTTACTCCTTTTCCTCATTATAAGATGTTGTATTTTATGTCATGTTTGTATCCATATTAAATTACTTAATGGTGCAAGAACATCAAACGTCATGTTATCAATGTATCTTGAATCCTATATTTTGTTTTCTAGGGTGTTGGTTGGGAAACCAAATCATTCATTCTATCACTGTTTTAGACCATTCATTTTTATTGAATATTTTTTTATTAGAAATAGTGATATTCAAATGGTTTTTGTGCGGCCTATTGTCTCTAGTTTTAATTACAGCATTGGAAAGGTAAATTTCAACTTTTATTTTGGTTTCTAATTAATTATTTTATGTTAACATTCATTTTTTTTCTATAAAATAAGGTAATATTATTTTATACATTTTTTTTCTATATAGAAAAATCATCCAGGCATTTGAAGATGGATATTTTTACAGTGACATAATAGATCTGTGACATTAATACTTATGCTGTATGGTTTGAAATTTATATTTCCATTTGAATGTTCTTTTCATTCAACTTCAATGGAATATTATGTTGTTTATACTAATTTTGTATAATAATTCTTTCACATTCTTTTTATAATATCTCTATGACATTAATACTTATGTAATTTCATTCATGGTCATTTTTTAATGTACTTCTCTAATTACTATCAATTTATTATTTTTTATTCATGTATTTGAAGTTGGATACTTTTGTTATTTTCTACATCATGACCTGTTTTCTTTTCATTATTCTTTTATGTTTTCATTCACGTAAATTTCATTTTTCTCAAAAATGTTCTTTTTATATTCAATTGAATGTTATCTACTATATTAAAATTTCAATTTTAATGTATATTTTATTATCCTATTATGTTCTCCTATACGGTTTCTAGGTTTTCAAATAATTTTAATTTTGTTATATTCTCCTATATATTTTCCTCATATTCTCCATCATGAATTTTTATGTTTTAATTTGTACAGTGATGGTATACTTATGTTTTCCTTATATATTCTCATAAATTCTCCATTATGTTTTCATTATTCTCTTATATATTCTCTTATGTTATTTTATGTTACTTATTTTACTATATTTTAAATTCTTTATATTTTTTCCAATTATAGTTCAATATTAATTATCACTATTGTTTTTTAGTATATTCAATATTCATGTTCTTTATTAACATTGAAATATAGTTTTTTCTTCTTGAAATTATGAATTGAATGTATTGCTGTGCGAACGCACGGGTAAGTTCTAGTTCTCTTAAAAGATGGAAATCGAAGAATAAGGGTCACTAAAAGACTATGTTTAAAAATATGAGAACAACTATGGTAAGTTAAACTATTGTCATGAGGAGAAAAATAAATCACACTGATTAATAGAGAGTGATAGATAACATTGTTATGTGAATAGCAACCATCACAAAACCATAAATCATTTATGGATTACAAGACCACTGATTTCTTGAAAAAAAATTTAAATAGGTAAATTTTTTATATCAAGTTCTTTTTCCTAATGTTGATATATTTTTTTCTATATAAAAATACTAATAGATAAAATAATCTATCTTAATTTCTTTCCTTGTCATAATCATAGTCGCATCCTTTGGTTATGCTTCGATCTATTTCTAATTCATATCTTATTATAGGAAATGAATATTCAAGATGGATTTATTTTTTTATAGGAAAAAAAATTTCACTAATCATAATATCTTTATGTAATTCCTTTAACATCTAAATATTTATAAAATTTAAAATAGTTTTCATAGATTATCCAGAATGGTTAATCATACTTTAACATACAATAATTATTTCCAAATATTAACTTCATCCTTCCCATAAGTAGTTAACATTAAATATCCTCCAAAATATTTCTGACTAAATAAGAAATCCAAAAATATAGGAATATAGTAACTAAATTTCCAAAATCAACTTATCTTTAGTCCCCCATAAAGAAAATCATAATTTCACTTGTAAATACATTGATGACATATTCTCCTAAAACATGGTAATAACATAAATTGCCATGAAACATTATTGAGATCATATATTCTTCCCAAATTAACTCCCTACATATTCCTTAAATAAAATATCATATTATGAAATATATTTCATAAATTAGAAAATGGGTTAAACTGCATCATGGATTAAACATTATCAAAATACTAACCATTTTCAATACACCCATAATATCTCATTTACATCTTCAATGAGAATATTCTCCTTATTCCAAAAATAATTATTTACTAAAAAATAGAAACATA
This sequence comes from Viscum album, assembly GCA_963277665.1. NCBI lineage: Eukaryota > Viridiplantae > Streptophyta > Magnoliopsida > Santalales > Viscaceae > Viscum > Viscum album. The sequence continues at coordinate 442,907,775 of OY728138.1, forward strand.
TTAAGGTTTATAATTACTATATTCATGTATTCTTGAAAAACAAATCATTTCCACTAAATCACATTTCTTGGTAATCAGTAAAAATTAAAATTTTCTTTGAAATCCATAATGAGAAACTATTGTTATAGAATTATTATACATTTCATGATTATTCTTATAAAAATTACATTGATAAAAATCTTTATATAACATAATTTTTGAATTATGAATACATAAAAAAATTAAATAATTTAAATTCAGTCTTAAATCATATTCTATTCTTCCTCATCTTGTTACCTAATAATTTATTCCAATAATATGAAATTTGAACCATGTATTATGATTTTTTAATTTAAATTTAATCTTGTGTCAAACATTTAACATAATAAATAATATTAAAAAACCCAAAACTTTTATAATTCATTTTTAGTATCGTCATCATCATCAGTAAAGTTGTTACTCATAAAACCGTGCTAATTTTATTCTTGAGCATTCCCCTTAGGACATCAATTTTCATAATTCCCATAAATTCCACATTTAATGTTTAACCATCAAACATACCTTAGGGTGACCATTTTTATAAACCATTGTGTTAGCCAAACTTTTAATTTTTCCTTATAAATTTATAAGTTTTTCCCATTTCATTATACACTCAAAACATATTCCAATTTCTCTATTCCATTCACTTGTGTGATTCTTCCCACATTCTAATTATGTTAGAATCTGAATCTTCTTTCCTCAATGGTCTTCAAAAAACTCCTTTCTCTTATTAGGTACGTTAACAAACATACCCAAGTAGAGGTTTTTAATCATATAATGTGATATTTTATTAGGAATAATCATATGGTTTCACAATATATCTCACATTTTATTTGGTTTCTAAAGCGTTCAATCAATTCATTGTACATTTAATTTTTAATTAAGAGGATTCCTTCGGGTTCCTACCACTAACTGAAACTAAAAACTGTGTTGCATCGTGCTATAATAATTAGTGTGAGATGTCATATAATCATGAAATATAATTCATAGTATTTATAAATGATGACACCGTATTCTAAATCTACGAGACCTTTGGTCTAACCTATGTTATCCATGGTCATTACTAAAAAATTATGATTTGATCCTATACTTAGTGGTAACCCGATGTTTCACACTAAAGCTTTCCCATCCATGATTCCAATTGTTAAATAAGCATTTCTCTAATACAAAATAAAATAAACCAATTATTTCTTGCATTGATATCACATATAAGTCCATCAATATTCATTGTATAATATAAAAATCCATTCCAAAATCATATAGGTATAGTACCTTTGAAAACACAGACATATAAACAACTTGTTCATAGAAGACGTAAATCTTCTCCAACTATGTTCTTTATAACAAGAAACCTTATTAGACTTATAATACATATTATATGGGAAAAGGAATAATAATTAAGGGTAGTATCATATTAATAGAGAGGATAAACTAGGGATATAAGAATAATCACTTGATAATAACCTGAATATAAGGGTATGAGAATATGAGAATAAAATTTAGAAACCCTATTTTTACATCATAATTAATAATCATGAGTCATGAAATAAATAATGGAATTTACTAAGACATTAATCATAAATTAATTAAATAATATGATCTATGAGAGTATAACATTGGAATTAGATATAACTTTTTGGAATGTGTATAATTGTTTAAAATCATTTCATTAATATTCAGTGCTCGTTTCTAATAAAACTATAGTGGGACAGGTTCAAACCCCAATCAATTGTAGTACTCAAGTTTCATTCCCATGAAAATAATAGTGGAAAAAGTACCTTATATAACTAGGTTCACTCCCATTCTGGTCCTAATAATATAATGAGATATAAATATTTACCTAATTCATTGGTTGGATATATAGGTCCCACCTATCACATAATGAAAATAAAATCAATGTGTTCCACAAGAGTCTAAATAATTCATTATATTATAAAAAATTGAAAAAATGGACTTCATAAACATAATGTAATCATAAATATAAACCATTCATATGATGAATAAGGGTGGTGTAATTGGATCGTAATCCCTGTAAATCAAAAGTGAAATCTGGGATTGTTTTCATTGATGAGTAGAAATAAAAATAAAATATCATTAATACATTCTTATAAATATAAATGTTCAATTTTTTGAAATAATTATATTAAAAAAATGGAATAGTTATAATGGAAAACATTTTTTTGTAAATAACATTGTATATCTGTAATGGAACCTTCAAATAATTAAGTATACATAGTGGTGGGAAATTTTTTTCATATCATATAATTTAGAAAACATTCCATCAATACATTCTTCAAAAAAGGAACAATGATAAAAATTTGTAAAAAATATTCTCTTCAACCCATTTTATAAAAATTGGAAAAAAATTATAATTTACTATCTACAATAATAGGAGAATGGTAAAAAACATCTTTAAATAATTTTTAGTAATCATGTATAAAAAATATAAAAATTTTGACCGAAGAGAGAAATGATGTTGATTTTACATAAAAAATATTTTTGGTCACTTGAGTACATATTGTAAATAAAACTAAAGGAAAATATTTATTTTAATGAATAATAAAGAGGATAAGGAAATTAATTATTTTTCTTGATAGATATATCATAATATTTCATTGGTAAAATATATAATCATAAAAAATCCTGATAAACAATTATATTTTTTCACAAAACACTTAACACATTGGTAACTTTTAAATAAAATACCATGAAATAAATATCCATAGATGGATATTTATATCTGATGATTTTCATGAGAAGATTCTTAAAAGACATTAATGGATAATATTTACAGCCTGTAATAGAAAAAAGTGTTGTATAAGGAACGTGTCCCACAATTATTAAAGTGTGATGAAAATCCCATACCTCAACATCAACTTTCTTGGAGAGCGCTCTAACATCATGTATAAAAAATTTTAATTTATTATTATTCTATACCGGATTAATTTTTATAATTATAATAACATATATGACTCCATTATAAAATTTAACAACCCCTTTTATCCATAATTCTTTATTAAAATCATTATTTCCGAGTGTTAACTGTTTCATTTATCTTGAGTATTTCTGTTATGTAGTTCAAGTACCTATACATTTATCTTCGTTCCATCATCAAAAAAATATTTATCATGATATAAATATCATATATATTACTTATATACATAATTGTAGTCATCTTTCATTGTTATTAATAGTGAAATGTATTAAACAGTCCATAGAGATGGTATGTCGTACGTACGCATGAATGCTGTTTTCATTTTTTGATGGATAGAATAAAAGAAACGTAAATAACAAATAAAATTTAATGGATAATTATTATATCATATATAATCATATATATTCATAAAATTAATCATCATTACCATTAAAGATTAATATCAATGATAAAAAAATTTCATTTCTTTTTGGAGGTGGTTGTCAATAATTACGCACTAGTAACATTATCGTTTCACAACAGATTGGATCATAAGAAGGTAGACATTATATTATTAGTATAAAGGTATAATTATTACATATTTAAAATATAGAAACATTAAACCCATCATAATACTCACCCATAAAATATGTTTATGATAAATAAATTGTATCTGTATGTGGAGACGGTAAGTCAATCCTATGTACAAGAAATACAATCACTTATTAATTGGTGGGGAAGATGGTGTATAATGGAGTTTTTAATACTAATAGTAAAATTTTAATATATCTAGGAAACATATTTTGTTATTTTATGATAATTTCAAAATATTTATAGGAGTTATAAAAGAGTATAAAAGAAAGTGATCGATTCTGGTGATTACATATTCTTTGAGAAAACTCATTTAGATATCCCCTAAAAGGTTATAAGGATGGTATTTTCGGATAATAAAACCTGTATAATATTTATGGGTATTTTAAGAAAGTAAATTATTATGTTTTATTCAATATACAATGTTAAATATGATGTAATGATGTGAGAGAGGAGGTTCCCTTTCATAATTGAGGTGAGGGTCACTTTTATAATTTCACAAAAAATAAATTATAATAAATTAATTCTCAAAAAATGCCGCAAATTGTATAGGTATTTTAAGAGAAGATAATATAATGTTTTAATCCCATAAAGTCATATAATTTATTCTTATTTTATAGAAATTTTATACTTGATCATTTTTTTATCCCTTAGCGAACAAATTGTAATTTTAACTGTGGTAACAAACTTTTTAATACTAAAGGGATGAAAATTTTAATTATAAGGTGAAACATCTAAAATAAATTGAACATTTATATAATTTTTAACCATATCATAACGGAATTTTATTATTTTATTATTATTTTATTTGTGAATAATTTAATACAATATTATTTGGATATCTTATCCTTATTATGAATTTTGAAACAATTCAATTAATTTGTCTTTAATAACATAATGGAATTAAATTAAATTCAATTATAATATTTTAATAAATCTCTAAAATTATATATAATTATATAAATTTATTCCATAAAATGAATTATCTCAAATTATATTACCTTTAATATTTTTAACATATTTTATTTTCATTTTCAATTAATTAAATAATTACTGCACTAGCATTGTGTAAATATTTTAGGTAAATATTTATTCACTAAAAAATTAAAATAAATTATAATGTAAAAGATAAATAATTTTTATATAAATATAATATTAATAAATAAAAATCTAGTCTATTTATCACCATGTTAAAAATTTTATAATTATTAAAAATATTAGTGTTTCATTTTTTACTTTCCTTTAATTTTTTTATAAAGGTCATAGTCACATTCCAATGGAAACTAAAGGTGTTATAACTTAATATTGGACGTGTATGGAAGAAGTGGAATAATCCAAATAAAATTAAGGCAAGTTTTGGTGTCATTTTATAGTCCATATCATATTATATTCACCCTTAATTTCATGATTCACCCTTTTACAATGGTAATTTTTTTTTCTAAAGTTGATATTCATAAGAACTAAAAATAAAAGGAAATGTTTTCCGATTTTGGACCCCATAATTTAATATATTGAATCAAATTTTCTAAATAAAATTCACATAATTTGTAGGATTTAATTTATAACCAAACCGGTGAAATACGGTGGAAAACAATTTTTCAGAAAATCACCATTTTAAAATATGATATTTTTTTTAAATTTCATTCAATTATAAAACTCATTACAAAAAAGTAATTTAATTATATAAAATTTATTATATCATATTACATTTTAAATCTAACCCCAAAAAATTATTATAACTACATTAATATAAAATACAGCTCAATGTAAAAAATATGTATTTTCACTATTCAATAAAAAATCATACTTTTAAGAAATATATCAAATTATCACCATAATAAAATTTTTACATATTTATTTAAAAACTGAAGTTTATTTAATCAATTATATTTTAAATATCATCAAAAAATTAGTTACAATTTTTTGTAAAAATATAAATAAAATTTATTTTAGATAAAAAACTATTTTTAGAGTGTACAATGTTTTTTCTAAAAAAATACAGTCATTCTTTCAAAATAATTAATAAATAAAATTTTATTTATTGGTGAATTTAAATAAATATTTTATAATTAATTTAATCATATTCATGTCCAGAAATTTAAGGTCTAGGCGATAACTGTCACTTTGACGAATAATATTTTAATAGTATATTGAGATTTTTTAACATAGTGTTTCATGTAACCCAAGATATCAAAGAAATACATTTATTTAATGTTAAATATATTCTAAAAGCATGAGGTTTTAGATTCAATGTTCTTAAAAATCCTGAATTATTTTCCACAAATCATCTATAGTACCCTTTTAATCCAAGAAAATATTGGATCTCTACTATAGTAGTTAGTCTTGGACTTTCATTAATTACATTGATCATTGATGGATCCAAATATAACCCTAAATTTAGATTATATAATATAATAATGATACTATATACATTTATAAGTCACACTTAATAAAATTATCATATAGTTTCTTATTTCTTAAGGTCTTCAACATTATTAAATTATCCCCTACACCAATAACTCAGATTTGATGATTACTAGATACAGTGGTAAAAGAAACAAGTCATCATATAACCAAACATATATTAGTTTAGATGTCTTTTAAAACTATATACATACTTGATATCATTATTAAATTGGAATTAAAAAATAAACCATAAAAAAATTTCTTACATCCATGAATATAATTGAAATATTACTTCTTAAAATCCTATAGATGGAAAAGGAAAAATGGAGAGATCTAATCCACATTATGGGATACATAAATTGTAATAATTCCTAATTAAATGAAGAATAATTAATATAGTATAGTGGATATAAAAAAAATATGATTAAATAGACATATTTAATTCAATGTATATACATGGAAAATATTAAAATAACAATCGCATGGATAATGAGAACTGAATTCAAAATAATGGAAATGGTTGAATATAGATATCTGTGATCTTACCAACAATAACCCAATAAAAATATTAGGAATATTACCTTCAAGGGCTAGGAAAATTTACTTTCATCAAATTGCTTTATATCTAATAATTACCCAACTACTATGATAAGATATTAGAGCCTAGTCATATACATCAATCCATATTTTTTTTCTCCGAAGACCCATCAACACATTAAGGGGAAATCAATAACAATTACACACTTGACTCTTTAATTTCATATGCATTCCTTGTATATTGAATGATATATAAAATTAATTCTCAAAATGACTTATAATTCAATATATATATTTATTGAATCGAAGTATTTCCCCAATAAAAAATTAACATTCTTCATAATATTTATTCGATAAATATGGTATATTGAAATTGTATATAGGTAATAAAATATAATTATACTGGAAAATATATCATATAAATACAATTTTATTAAAATATGGACATAGAGAAAAAATTAATCAATAATTAATTAATGTATAGTTAAAGGGAATAAATTCATGTGAAATCTAATGACCACTAAAACATAAAACAAAAAAATTAAAGATGAATAAAATAAATTCATATAAAATAATTGTTTTTGTAGTAAAATTAATCCAACCAAAAGTTGAAAAAAATTTATAATTAAGATACAAAAAATAAATTCTTTATATCATTGTTTAAGAACAATGTTATAAATAACACTGAAAATTATTTTCATTCCATTAAGAAAATAATAACATTTTTATGACAACATTTTAAATAGACATTTACATAATATTTGGAATATTATATTCATTTAAATAACGAAATAAAATTTTAATGTATGGTTCCTTGGAAAGATAGTTGTCATGATTGGAATATAAATTCATTCGGTAAAATATAAAAAATATTCTTTCAACATATTTGGTAAAAATTAAAAAAGTGCCTCATTAGGAAATTGACAAAAATATTCATTTTAAGAAAAATTAAATATTTCCAAATATGAATAAAAAATAATTCAAGTAATCATATGATTTTAAATAATATAAATCTTAAAATATTGAATTGAAACTTTCAATGTAACAAAAAGAGTTGGATTTAATACTTTAAAAATGAATCATAAAATAAAATACATTACATGTAACTGACTTGGATATTCATGGTTAAAAAATAGAGTAAATTAAATATATAAATGTTAATCCCAAATAAAACAAGAGGATATGGATATTTTTTGGTTTTATGTTATTAGTAGTATATAATATTACTAAAAGAAAATTGAATATAAAAAAAACTGTAATAAAATTAAATTGTAACATAAATTCACTACATCAAGTACAACATACATTATATGCATTGTTATCCTATAGTATAATAAATAAATATTTATTATAAATCTATAATTGGATTATTTTTATAAATATCATACCATATATTGTTCACATATAACATTTCATCACCCACTAATTAACAAATCTTCTTATTTACGTGAAAACTGGTTTGTTTATTTTGAATGCTTTAGTTTGACCATCCTGGCCCATACACCTTGTTCATGGATTAGTTTTATCTATATTATTAACAATTTCATAATTATCATATCAAATTAATATATAAATAATTATAACCATCCCTATATAGTGGTGCTGAAAAATTAATTACATCACTCTGTGGAGATGGTTGTTTATACATATTATCAAGTGATGTTGCCAATTTTTATTGGATGAAAAAGAGATAAATAAGTGGTAAAAAATAAATTTAATTAAATTATAGTATATTAAATATACTTATTTTGTTATTTTATCAGGGTTGGGATATAATTGATTGAGTTAGGAGAAGAAATAAAATAAAACATTGTTAATAGTTATATATCTTTATTAGAATCCCCCTTATGGATTTCCCCTTATTACTTCATAAGATGGTCTTAGGGAAAGACCATTAAGACTAAGATGTGGGGAATAGATCTAGGAAGGTATTTTATATGGTTTAATTGATCTTAGTGTCTATAATTTTATGAATAATAGTGATGAGGAGGTTCCAATTTATATGTGAGGTGGATGGAAAAGTAGTAAATAGTTTGAATATTAATAAATAATATGCATCTAACTTTTAAAAAATTCCTCAAGACATCATTCATTTAAGAAAAATGAGGATAATTTCTAAATAAAATCAACAAATAAATTTTTTACATGTTTAGGTTTCATTTTAATTCTTAATTATTTTAAACCACTCATTATATAGGATTAAACTTAAATGTTGTAACAAATATTTCAATCATTAAAGGTCACGAAAGTGATATTACAAGTTCTAAGTGGAACATAAATGACAATTTAATGATATTATTTAAAATTTTCCATCCATTTGAATTATTATAGGAATTTTATGACTTAAAAAAAAAATAAATAAGGAAACATTAAACACCATTTAAGGTCATTTTCTTGTTTATACATATATCATAACTATAGAAGAATAAGGATCATAATAGGATTCAAATATAAAATTTTTAACCATAATTTATTATTTAAAATTATTCAATAAGTTTATGGGTGACAATAATTAATCCAAAATATATTATATTTTATGTTATTAAAATCATTTATTTAATTTTTCTACCACTTGAACAAACACTGCGTCAACATTCCATAAGCAATCAAGGCACCAATTTAATATCATAATAGTAAAAATTAATTAATATAATTAACTTAATTTATTTACATTCAATTTATCCATTTATAACTGTTCATATATTCTTTTCATCTTCATTAAATCACATTATAGATATTAATAATAATAAAGTGACATTTCATAATTTTTTGTTAACATAAAATAATGCCAAGGTCATAATAAAATCCACAAGGCACTAAAAGTCCATATTTTAGTTTTTAGTATTTATATAGTAAAAAAACTCATCCAATTAAATAAAATCATTTATTGGGTAGATTTTGAGACCATATCTCATAGTTTTAACCTTAAATAATCTCTTTTACCCAATATTGTGGTGTGTTGTTTTACCTTGGATAGTATTCAATATGACTAAAAATGAAAAGAAAATATTTACCAACTTTTATCACCCTGATTCAAAATGTAAAATAATATCTTCAAGATTCAATTCCTATAATTTAAAGATATTTATTTCAATATAATTATCTAAAGTGCATCGAAAATAGTTTGTATAAAAAAGTGTTTTTAGAATAAAAAAGAACATATTCTGAAATAAAATATAATTATAATTACTATGAAAATTATTATATAATTTTTAATAAAAAATAATTATTTAAATTTAAAACCAAATTTAAAATATAATTGTATATTTAAAATAATTCAATTAAAGAAAAGGAATGGAAATTTTTCAAAATTGATATTCTTAATTATTCACCCAAGAATAATTATTTTATAAAAAATATAAAAACATTATCAAAATATTATTTTTACATGATGATTTAGATTTTTCATATATTTCAAAAAATATATCTTGTAAAAGTGGAATGAATCAATCATAATATCCTCACACAAAATTCAATAGAAACAATTTTGAGGAAATTTTTTTTAAGTATATATTTCATTTATAATCATTTCTTATCTATTGTCCAATATTAGATTAATGCTAATTTATTTTAATAAATAAATAAGAAATAAATTTCATTTAAATCATTCATATATATTAATTGAATTAATTTAATTTAATAAATATAATTTCTACAAATAAATTCACTTTTCGTAAAATATCTATATTCATCTTATATGATATTATTCAAAATTGAGTTCATATTTAAAAAAAATTAAACTATTATTTTTTATTAAGGAATAATATTCAACATATATTTTATAATTTGGTCATTATAATTAAAACATTGCAACTTTATAACTCAATTATTATATTTATATTTAACTAATATTATCTTCTTTAAGATCATAGTTGTGTGTGGTGTACGCTATAAAATACATTTTTATTTTGAAATAAAATAAAATCTAATTCTATTTTTATTACAAATATATGAAAATATCACCTATGAATACTACCATGAACTAAATAGGTTATTCCCTAAAGTCCTTATTCATCTAATCCTGTAAGATAGTGGGATAATTTATATATCCTAATGGAATCCCTATGAATTCATAGAGTTATATCATGTATAGAAGGTTATATTGGATAAAACCTCCCTATTAACCCTCAATTGATGATATCTATATCCATGTTCAATAAATGAGAAATATTTAGCCTCTTGTTGTTGATTTAAGATGTTATCAATGTCGGGTAAGTTATATATGTTCATAATCATGATGTAGCTATGATTTAAATAATCAATATTGAGAGACATTGATCTTTAATTCTACTTTGAAAAGACGACTTATGCACCACTTGGTAAATAACTATGGTTAATTAAATAGTTTTATATATTCTATTGATGTATCTTATTTAGTTTCTATAATTCAATGAGTAAAATTATACAATTATTTTTATATATTTGTGTACAACATCTTTTGAGATCTATAGAAAACTAAACATCACAATATATGGGAAGTCCAAGTAACTCTTCGGAAAACACATCAAACAATTTCTAAATAAAAGATATATATTTCTCATTGTGTTTTAACAAAAACTTTAAGTCATATATCCTCCTTCCCTTTTTAAATTTTTTTATGCATGGAAGGTAAGGTCCATAGGAAGTTCACATTCAGCCTCACATTAATAGACAATCAGGTGTTGTTTCGATATATAATTTTTTTCCTTATTCCTAGAAATTAATATGGACTCTATCTAGATAGATTTATCCATGGATAAAATAACATAAAATACAAATATAGGGATAATAATATTATTTTCACAAATAATATTCCCAAAAATTTCAGTCAAATTAGAGTTATATAATTGTTATTATATCATCACACAATTTATTTTTTTGATTATTAATTAAATATTAAGATATTGGGGTTGTGATTTTATAATCTAAAAAGCCTTCCCAAATACGAATGAGTGTGTAGAACCTAAATCAAATAATACAATTTTATCTCTATAGTAGAATATGAGTGTACCTTTTACAAGGTTCTTTTCAGGACCCACTTCTTCTTTTGGAATTGAAGAGGGTTTTTCATTTTCCCTTGGTTTAACATGTTCCTTCAATTAGTTTTCATTATTAATCCTTTTATCATATAAAAATTTCATGTCATTTTCATATTCATTGAAAACCGAATCATTGGATTTTTATTGGTTTCATGAGTAGAGATTTAATTTTATCTACTCATTGGTTAGCCTATTCATATCTCTACAATATTCATATGAATTATGTCCATATCATTTACACATGAAGTATTTACAAGTCCATTTAGGTATTTTATTCTAATGTTTCATCATATATTTTGGGAATATTTGTGTATTTTTTTCTATCCTATAGGGATTTATCATTTGTGTTTCCTAGGAAATAAATTCCTCACTTCTTATCCAAAAAATATATAGAATAATTGGATTTTAATATTTTTATTTCCTCATTGATAGTACTCTAAAAATATTATTTTTATCTACCAATGTATCATATATTCAATTACACTGATAAATGTATTTTTAAGATGACAATGAAATGGTTAATTTTGGTTTCAAGCTCAATGATAAAATAAGAATGATACACTACTATTATTTGGATGTTTACTTCAGAGACACCAATTGATTCATCCTCATTCTGTTCCATCCCTTTGAAATCTCCCTCCATTCTAGTATAAAGGGTTTAAGGAAATATTTTTCAAAAACGTACCTTATTTAAATCTGTAATTTCATAGTGTAGTTTTTTCTTACCTCCTTGTACTCTTAATTATTGATACCTATTTATTAGTTTCACTATTGAAATAGTAAATCATAAAATCAACAATTTTATGATCTATGCATATAATAACAAAAAATAAATTATATATTTTCTTGATCCACTACATGAAAATTAGTGTGCCTGAATACCCACTAATTTAGTATACATGTTTCCTATTGAAGGACTCAATTTATATTTATTCCTTTAATTGGCCATCTAGATTTTTAATATGATTTATGTTATTGTTCATATATTGAGATACTTGGTTTATAATAAACATGATATTTTGAATTTCTTCTAACCTTCCATTTGTTTTCTCATTAGGTTTACATGGAATTTTCCATTATTCCCAATTGTTACAAAATTCTCCCTTTTTTATTTATCAAATAAATTCAAAAAATGATGGTTTCAATATCTAAAATAATAATACTATGAAATCATATGATAATAAAATTAATCCACTTATTCCCTTACCTGTGAATATTTTATTTGAACTTATGATGTTAAAAGTTCATCCTATATCACATTTGATTCTTAATTTATTTTTAAGTATTATCATCTTATTCCTCAAAACCTAATCCCCTAATATAATTAAACACTTATCTATTACTAATGCAGTCAACCTGGCCATATCATAAATGAATATTATAAAAAATTGTTTGAATATTCTTTATATCTCATAACAAATCAGACCCTAGAACATATAGGCTGTTCTATATTTGGAAATTAGATACATAAACAAATTAATTTACAACATCCTCAACATCTAACAAATATACTAATCCCATGTAAAACCCTTATAAACATATCATACATAATACAATTCTGATTATCCAGCTTAATGGAATCATATGAAAGGGTGGGATCAAATGATTAGTAATGGTAATCCTAAGTGATATTAATCGATAATAATAAGTGAAAATAAGATTATAATATTATTATGTGAACATTAAAAAAAATATTAGAGTATAAATACCAATAAAACACTGATCATAAACCATGAGTCATGAAATTATTATTTGGTATAAAAAACATGTGTAATAGGTTTTTCAAAACAAAATTCAATAGTCATGAACTATGAAAAAATAAAAAATGTATAAGGATGAAGGATAAGGGTTTATCATAAACATAATAATAGAAAATTATTTCATTTATTAATGACATTTCCCAAGATCATAATCATTTTTTAAGAATATGCATTTAGGGGACTTTATTCACTCCCCATTCGCATTAATTTTTTTTGTAAGAGACCCATAATGAATTTAATTCACCCTTTATTACCTTATTTGTCATATGATGAGATATCCTAATTTATCTAGTGAATTTAAGGGTTATAATAGACCCACCCATCACCAAATAATAATTTATACATATTTTTCCCACAAAAATATAGAATCCTTCATAAATCAATCATATCATAATTAATCCTTGGGAAAGAACTGTTTTTCATGAAAGCTTCTTGATAACATGATCATAATTCATATATAGAAAGATAATTTATGGTATCATTAGAAAATATCCCAGTTTCATTATAATAAACATTAAAAGATATTAACATTAAGTAAAATAACTTTTATAAGAACATCATAAAATGACATTGAAAAGAGGAATAAATAAAATTTTCTTTTAATTAATTATATTTTAAATTTTAAAAATCATAAAACAATAAAAATTAAAATTAAACTGTAAAACAAAGAAAAAATTGATTTTAATATTCATAAATATATATATATATAAAATAAGGGAAATTGTTTCCTTTTTATAATGTTAAAATTAATATTCTTTTCAAAATTTGGAAAAGGAATTCAAGACAATAGAAAATGAATCATATAGAAGGTGATAAAAATCTCCAATCAAAACCATAAAATTAAATGAAATTATTTAAATAAAATTAACATATGTAATCATATAAGTAAATAAATTTACATCAGAAATATAATTTTATGAAAATTTACATATTGAAGAATGATTTTGTATCCAAAAAAATTTTGGCTGGCTCGACTAACAAATGTCTGCTCAATCAAATTTTAAACCATATAGATATAAAATATTATAAAGATATGAAAACCCTAAATAAATTAGAGTATATGAAGATATATTTTGGTTTATATGGATAAAACCTAATATTTCTTCAAATAGTACATTAGTCATAGAAAATGATAATTTCAACGGTAGATTTAAAAAAGAAACCCCAACCTCGGATTTCTACTTAATCAGACACACTCTAACATCCTTGTTAAATATTATAGATTTTTATCATATATATTAGAACCTTACTTGTAGTTATTTATATTTTTAACAATAATTCATTATTCTTTCTCATTATACTCAATGTTTTGCGATTCTCCCTTAGGTGTGTGTGTGGTAGGGTCTAATTTCCCTTTTACTTTCTTGGAATCTCACTCTATCATTCCATAATATGTGGCGTAGATTCCATAGATAGAGTCCCACATTGGTTGAGAGCATATTTTGGATGTATTCAATAAGACATGTGGGTTTTATGCCATAATTAATAGGTATTTTCTATATGGGAAAGAATCCTAATAAATAAAAGTCCATTACATTGGATAACCAAATAAAAATAATAATAGATATGGTGTTGAGAATTGTTCTATACATGGTATTAGAGTATAGGAAGAATCGTTGAACACCCTTGTGTAATGTTGAGAGAAATTTTATTTAACCATGGTTTTATTATGCTTAATTAGGAGTTAATGATACAGAATAACCACATCACTACTACCAATGTGTCATAATCTATCATATATAACTTATTGGTGTACGTTCCATAGATCAATTCTCCCATGGGGAAAGAGGGTATTATGGATGTTTATGATACAAAATTTGACTCCCCTGATAGTTATGAGGCCTTTTATTTATGTGTTGGAAACCTTGTAAAGAAAAATATATGAGTTGAAAACACCAAAGAAGATAAAATTATTGATTTTGTGCAGGGAACTAGTATTGATGAGGTGCACATGAAATTTTGTTTGTATTCATTGTCATTATTATGGTCTCAATGTCATTATTCATAATTTATGAAATGGTTGATGGATTTTATACCTACCAATTAATTTGGACATAAAGCTAGTACCTTGATATTTGGTAAAGGAGTATGAAGAGATGGCTTCCCATAAATGCCTAACTTGATATATTATTGTGGGTATCCTATACTCACATATTATGATGGAAAGGGCTCATTTAAATTTCAATGATATGTTATGAAGAAAAATAAGACTTGCCTTCATAATGTTGAATAGAAGATATGAAGGCTTCAAAATCTATGGCTAGAAAGCATGTATGGGCATGCAGAACACAAATAATTTTGCATGAAATAATATATTTGAGCTAGAGAGATATATAGATCCATCAATGGAGAATAAATTATTTTAGGTTTTGTAATACATTTTTTCCTAGTACAAGATAAAAATTGATTTGAAAATAATGTTATTTAGATTGATCTAATAAGATATACACTAGATATGGAGGTATAATAAGTGGAAATACTATTCCTTCAGTATTTTATATATTTTAACACCTCAAAAACGACTTTGATGGAGTCTAAAATTAAACTCATAATTCCAACAATCATTTGATAACTTCCTGATATTATTTAATAGTGCTTAAAAATTAATTTTGGTCAGCTAAAGTTAAAATGGATGAGAAATGGTTTGAAAATAATTAATTATAGAAATTATAATTTCCAAGTTAATTAATCCTAGATTATGTCAAAACCATAATAGACAAATATATGACGGTCAATTCATCATATAAAAAAATATTTTAATATTTTAATATTCACATAGATGAGTTCATCTAAACAAATGAATAGCGCATGTAATGGATTTAATTTAACCAACTTCTAATGTGTATCCAAATTACAATATTTGTATTGAATGAATATCTAAACAACTGGATCTAGTTATGTGGCCAAATTCCTCATGTAAGGCGATTCATTGGTGTAAATGAAATTTATGTAGACATATCGTGGTGAAATTTTGAATTAATATCAGCATATACAAATGTAGTTCCATGTAGACAATTGTTTCATAACCAAATACACATATGAGAATTTAGACGATGTAACGAAATTCAAGATTAAATAATCACATCCCCTAAAACCGAATATCCATATATGTGAATAATAAATTGATATTCATGTGAAATTAATTTATAAAATACTGGGTAAAAATATGAAGAAATATAGATTTTTGGGATATTAATTAAAAATTATTTCTGATGAGGGTATATTTATTTTTCATAGGTTCAAATAGCATAAATTCCTTTAATGGTGTGTGATCTATGAATTGTGATGTAAGTGAAGATGAAATTCATCCATGGAAAGGGATGATCAAATTGAAATGTAATAGCAAGTTCCAATTCTATTAATTATGATGAAATAAAATTAGTTAAGGATTCATCTATTTATATGAGACTTTAACATCATAAATAATATAAAATCCATGATTACGATAATTTTAATGATTAATTATGAGAATAAACACTACATAAATTATTGATTATGAAGATGGTTTTATGAATTTTTCAAGAATAATGAAGATGAAAACAATATATCATCCTATTGTTCATCAAAGCTCATTTCCATCGGTTTTAAGGGTATACCAGTGTTTTTGAGTGATATAGATTATTTTTTGAGAATTATATCAAGACATGAGAAATGTGAATAACTAATATGTGTTATCATTAGTGAATAAATGGTCAAACCACAAATCTATATGATTCTTGATTTATTTACAACATATGGAAAAGAAATAAAACTATGAATTTCAATGGATTATTATTGGATTTGTAAAAGATAGAGTATATAATAGAATGTACATAAATTAATATTTAAAAACATTACATGATGGAGAGACTGTGAGTAAATGTTTAAAAAAGAAGTAATTCTCAATGTGGCTATTTTATAATAGTTTATTTCTACTAGAAAAAGAAAACACATTACTTGATCTTTGTATAAAAAAAATTATTATGATTGGATCTATTCTATTCTCTTAGATAAATCTTCTCATGAATATGTGAAATTTATTAAATTTAGAATGAAATAAATAAGAAGATGAGGAAGGAATCATTACTATTTTGAGAGATTTTGTACACTGAGAAGGAGAGAGTTTTTGTGTGTTATGTGTGAGATCTAATGAAAATATATATCCTTATATCTCAAAGAAGTATATTTAATATGTTTTAGCATAGAATAAAAATATGTATATGACCTTAATTTTGATATTAGTTTGAGATAGATCCAATGAATAAGGAAGAATAATATACAAATAATAAACAATACTATTCTCTTTACATATGGTTTGAATCCATTTAGTTGTTGATAAGAGAGGAAACTATATGAGAAGCTTCTAAAGATATGTAAATATGAGTTTTATGTAGAGGCCTAGTTGTAGAGTTTTATTGAATATTATACGGAATTCGGATAATCTATTGATAAGTTAATGAAGATAAATTATCTTGGTATAGAAGAAACTTGTACAAAACTCTCTACATCTATAAAGAACTACAAAAGAACACATTTATATATCTGGTGGGACTCTATAGAACCATTGCGACATAGATTTTGCAGGGATATCACTATGTGAATCGATGTTAATAGTGTGAAGCATCAATGATAATTCAAATGTGGAAGTAAAAAAAATATGCCTGTTGAGATTAATGGGTTTTAAACATTGTGAGACTCAATATTGATGTGGAAAACCCCATACATTTTACTCAAAATCATATTATAGTTGATAATACTTGATTATTTTGAATTTAAAATCATGTTAATTATTATTAATTTCTACTAAACCTTGTATGAATATTTTGTTCTTATTTAAAACTATTCTTTCATGTTTGAAATTGATTGTTTCTAGGTAAAATACCAATAAATCCAACTGTACTACCCATAAATAGTGGTTCACTTACAAATGGGGAAAAATAATTATAGAGGAATTAACAATTGGTAAAAATTATTCAACATTTGATTCACCCCTTGATATCTGCATCAACAAATTAGTTACATCCCTTGTTACATAAATGTTAATTGTATATTAGTTAAAATTAACCTTCATTTGTAAACTATTCAATTTTCCCATGCATGCATTAGATAAGAAGTTCTGCTCCCCATTCAATGTTCTTGGGGTTTTCACAAACCTAAAGTTGTTTCAAATATAGTATATGGGATTGATATGGTTTTCATGTTCCATGGTCATTTTTAGTATCTTATGGTAAAAGTTTACCTGCAATGAATAAGAATCAATTTTTTTCTTTTAGATTAAATAAAAAGTAATGATTATATTGGTGAATATAATTTTATATATTACCATGAATGAATGAAAAAAAATATATTAAATTAAACATAATTGCATAATATTAAATAAATTATATTTTCTTAGTCATTCATGACATAATCATTAAAACATCATTCATATAGGTGGTAAAACTATCACAAAAAATACCTCATAATCACTGAATAATAATGAAATTTTTATTATATAGTAATAATAGAACATCTAAAGGTGGTAATTTTTTAAAAAAAATATTTTATTAAATTTATAAACTACTTCAGTGAATAGGTAGATGAAAAATATTTATAATAATGATTAAGGAAAAGATAACACTTTCTATGAAGACATGAATCTTCTCTATAATATTCTCAATAAAATGATGGGTTTGGGGATCCATCTAAGGATCCATGATTCCCAAACAAGTGAATATATTTTTAGGGAGATAATATTTAAAGGGATACTTGGTAATACTTAAATAATGATTTGTTTTGTGGTGGGTTTAGTAGGGGTCCTTTTTTATGATAATGAGTGTAATTTTTATGAATACAAATTTATTAATATAAAAGGAATATAATATATAAGAAAAATTTATGAGAAATTATAAATTAAAGATGATATGAATAGGGGAGTTCATGAAATCCCATACACTAATATTTAGACATATATTTTTGTGGTATTTTCTTAGTATATTCCTTCAATTATCCCAGATACCTTATTTCATCCTTCTCATTATTTTATTCTAAATTTGTAAATATTTTACTATATTTAATTGGAAACGATGATACAAATTAATTTAATATAAATATACATAATGCAATAAAATATATGTTTAGAGAAAATAATTTTTAAGAAGAAAAAAATTTATTAATGTGTATTCCCTAAAAAATATTAATCATTATAAGATTGAGAATTTTATTAAATATTAATATTAAAATAATTCATTAAACACCACACATAAATATTTGGCATAAAATATATATAATAAAAAAATGTTTTTAAACAAAACATTATTATTTATCTATGAATAAATAAGGTAATACTCAATATAGATAATTATTTCTTGGTTATTACTAATTTATATTAAAAGTCATTTATTATATTTATTTATTCAATTTTATTAATAATACTCCTCAAAATTTATTAATTTAATAAAAATACATAATTTATAAAAATAATTTCACTGAAATAAATGGTTTTTTCTAATTTCATTTAGAACCATTTTTTTACAAATTAATTTATTTTAATAATAATCTTTAATTTTTCTATCTTGTAATGAAATTAATCTTGTATTTATATATGAATATATTCACATTTTTCATTTTTGAGAGAATTATATTCTATCAAACACATTTAATCGATTATAAGGAGATCCAACAAAATCATAAAGTGGTTGGGGTTATCATGAACTTAATGGGCATCCATCATTAAATTTTCATCCACTAGATAAAATTGTATCTTAAAAGTTTTATAAATTCCTCTATAATATTTAATAAGATACAAAATATTCATATGATGAAATAGTACAAAGATGATCTTTTCTACTTCTATCGAACAAATATTTTTTAACTACAATTAAAACATCTTGAAAACCTATATCTAACTCTGTCTCTTCTAGAACAACATTTTATCAAATATATTGTTCATAATGTGTTCATATAATTTACTGAAGAAAATATTGATGTCCTTTTACTACCAATTTATATTCTATAGACATCAAAACATTTAATCCTTTCTCATTTATTCCTCTTCTTCTACATTATATGATTAGTAAAACTTAGTTGGTATCATCCGATTCTATAAAGAAAATCATCCTCGTATTTTTTAGTACATTATGCAGTTATTTTTTTCTAATTGTTAGGTATATATTTATATTATTTTAATTTTATAGAAGAGAATAATAGAACAATATATTACCTATTCTTCAAATGCTTTTATGCCCTCAAATCATTAAAAATTAATTTCTATATTTACAATATAAAATTTCTCCAACAATTTTTTTGGTTTTGATATCTCCTCTACCTTTTTATAAATGAAACATATGTGGGTGTGCACCAATGGTATCGATGTATTTTAATCAAGGATATGATGTGGCATTTTCTACATAATCATAGTTATTATTTTAATATGAATTTTTTTTCTCCACTAAAATAGTAATAATTACATTTTCCTTTTTCTGAATCATTTTCTCTACCACTGAATATTTTTAACATTATTCCCCCTGTATTCTTGAGACTCTTCTTCCAAAAATCATCAAACTATATCCACTGAAAATGAAAAATTGAAATCTATATAAAAATAATATATAAATCATTTTTACATTGTTTCTTATCACTTCACAAAATGAGAGAGTCTGGAGTTCATGTTTTTTCGTTTCCTTAACTTTTAATTCACCAATGCTTGATAGTATTATCTCATAAATTCCCAGTAATAATAACAAAAAAATTGATATATAATTTGATATTATAATAACTAAAAAATTAGATTTATTTTCCTTTAGAAAATTCAATTGTATAATCCTCATCATTTTAACTTTATTCATTTTCACAAATTCTCCTCCAACAATAATATGCTTTCTACCACATAGGATGATAAACTTCTCATTTGTTAAACATGCATCACAATCTATATTCTGATATTTAAAACATTTATGTCCATCTCAAGAATTAAAATATTTATGTTCAAATAACTATTTCTCTTTTATAAAAAATAATTATTATCAAATATCCACATTTGAAAATCGTAGCTTAAAGGAATAGTGATGTCTCATCTGAATTCATATTCTCTAAATAAAAGATATAATATTTGTTTTATAGAAGAATTAAAATGTTATGGTCATTATAAAAAAACTTTAGTAACATCAAATATTTTTTCCTCTAGAACATTAAATTTGAGAAACTCTTTATTTAATCTATTAGAATTCTCAATATTTGTTTGAATATATGACACTTCCAAATTGACATGTTAACCTTCAAAAATCATAACTAACTCTATTAAAGTCATAATTTACCCTTCTAAACTGTCAAATGACTCATAAAAATTCATAATCATATATTTTGGAAATTTTCTTTATCTAATTGTAAACTATAAAGTCACAAATAATCGTAAGATATAGGTAGATTACTCTTATGAAGTATTAAATTTTTCTTCTGAACAAAGTTACTAATGTTTACTCTATGATTACTCTTCCAATGCTGTTCACAACTCTTGTAAAGTATCAATTAAATCATTCAGTGTTCATGTTATTCTTCTAATTTATCTATTTACTCCCTTGATTCCTAATTTTCCACTTCTAAAGTCTATAATTACTCTTCTAAATTCTATAATGACTATTACAAAATCATAATTTACCAATATTTGAGCTCTATCAATATATATCCATTATTCAAATGATTAATTCTATGTCACTTAAAATAACCTCATGGAACTCTCAACAACTTCAAATGACCATATTAAATATTAAAATAATATTATGAATTATTAAAATAATTTCAAACTACTTGATATTGTTTCCATGGTCTTGAAGAATATATACTTAATTTAAATTATTAACATCAATTACTACTATTATAATCTTCCAACTTATAAATTATCTTCTTCAAACAATTATCCAAGAGTTATTAATCAATATAATATGGAGACTCCATGTTCTATAACAGTAGAATGGTTTCTCTAACTTTTAAAAACCTTGAAAATAATGAACTAATTATAGTCTTTCTAATTGTAATCAAGCAATATGTCAATCAACCAATTCAATATTAATCTCCACTATAATATTATCTAATCCTTATAAACTATTGTAGATATTTATATTTAGACCTTTATTATTAATATCATCACCTATTAATATTTCAGTAATGTTCTTCTCTTTAATCCGTAGATTTCCATAGCTTATAATTAAACACTTCCCAATTAGGTAGTCAATGGTGTATTCTGGGATAACATACACTTCATCCTTTATTACATGTAGATATGGGTAACATCTTCAATTGAGGTGGGTGGATAATTTATTTATCATTACTCTTCTATAAGACATATATATTTATATTCCCATTCAAAATATTATATCCAACTCAATATTTTGGAAACATTAATTTCCCCCATTATTTTTGTTGTTAGTAAAAATAACCACTTCATAAAAAAATTACAAAATATATTTTTTTCTTCATACTTTTTTATTTTTCACAATTGTTAAAAATAAATTAAATGGGAAAATATCTCCTTACCATTGTTGATAACTTAATTTAAAACGACTTCATATATTTTATATTGCATAGTACTTGTTCTCCTATTTTGTAGTAACCCATAATTTTCTCACCCTATTTTTTAGAGAAATATTATATTTAATTTGAGGTAAGTGTGAAAACACATTTTTATTTGTAATGTGTAATTAACTAATCAACATTTATTTTATAGGATCTTACCTAGTGTAGAAAATAAGGGTGAAAATATGGAATAGAAAAAGATATACATACATTAATCGACATGATAAAACTCTAACATTACTTTATTTAGGGCTGAAAAAACATTTTTTTCATGAAAATGTATAAACAAACACATTAATTTTATAAAAAAAATTCTAGTGAAAGAAATTTTTTATCAGCTTTAATGGTTTAAAAATAACTCCCCTTTAGCCTATGCTAAAATATAAACTATAGTGGTATTTGGCGAGTAAAAATAATACCTCAACTTCAACTTTTGTTTAAAATATCTTAAATTCTCGATTTAATTAAAAATAGTAAATCTTTGAAAGCATAATTTTATAATCATTCCATCAAGGGATTCACTTCACATTAAATAATTAGTAAAAATTATCACACAAGTCAAATTTGGGAATATGTTGAATCTTTATAACCTCATTAATAAGGGAAATTTTGTTGATACTTTTATCATAACCTAGAAAATACATTCCCTACTACTCTATAATTTTGTGAACTCTTAATGTATTTAACCCTTGACTTCCTTTTCCGAACTTATTTTTCCCACATGGATTATGTTCCTTTTTCAACATTTATTTATAGAATAGGATTATTCATATTAGAAATATAATTTAATTGACACTTTTTATATTTATCCTTATTTTTATCCATTTGAAAATGAGGTGGTCATATTATCAATAAATCTTTTGGTGATTGTTTTTATTTCTTATTCTGTTGGTATTTTTTTAACAGCAAATATTTTAGTGCAAGAAGTTAAATGAAATATTTATTTATTATAAAAGATTTCATATTGTCAAAGAATATATGTCATGAACTTTCTAAAAAATACGTCAATAATTTTTTCACCACCCATAGTAAATTTTGTTAGCCTTTTTATTATCCTTCTTAGGAAGAATTTAAAACTCTCCATCAAGTATATCAAACAGCAAACAAATATTTTTACCTATTTATTAGATTTATTTTAAAATTTTCATTTCTAAATTTCTTCATTATTTAATGATGTTCATAACCATATTATATTGGTTCATTATGTTCTCTCTTCTTCCAAATTATAATCAAATTGTCTTTATTAGTGTGTCAACCTTCTTATTTTTCATCATGGGTGTATGTTACCAAATATTATTCTCCTCATCATAACCCATGTAAGACATCCAATAATTTATTACATTCTACTATTGTGTTCTTATTTTTATATCATCATATGAGTTGTTCTGGATAGGTACATAACAACACACCTCATCACATTGAACACTTATTATTTAGTAAACCCATAGAAGTTGTCAATATAATAAAATTTATCTTAAATAGAAATATACCTCCATTTGTATGAATAACTATTTAGACATGAATTTTTATTCATTAAATTATCTCATCCCACTCTATATTCAAGACTCATGTAATATTAATTTTCATACATGTTATTTAAAAAAATATTGGTCTCATTCCCAAATAACATGTAACATAATTAGTAGCCAAAAAATCATTTTCATTGTTCTTTAGTTGTAGTCTATACAGATTGAGTAGATTGGTATTTATAAACTGAAAACCTATTCATTAGGTGCTGGAGGGGGTATTTTTTGGGACATAATTAAATCCATAAATAAATACTTAGTGGGATTTTCATCATTTTTAAACACTAAAATTTGTCCATTTTTTCCGAAACACCCTAACTATCATATCCCAGAGGTTATTTTTAATTTATTAAATTAATTAAATAAACAAGGGATATCACCATTTTGGGTTAATAATTTTTGGATTCACTAAACACTAGATAAATATAATTTTTCCATATTACATTGGAAATATAAAATTATAGAAGAAGACAAATTTTGTCATCCTTTAAATCATTCATACTATAATTCTCCACATTATAGGGAAAACATAAAAAACAAAGTGTGATATTATATTCTCAGTAAGGGTTATATATATAATGACCCATACTTTACATACATTGTTATTACTTCAAAATTGACGCACACTTATTACAACCTATGACAAAACCATGAAAGGACCGTATAGGTATAGTGTCCTTAGAAACTGGAAAGCATAAACAACTGGTTCATAATGCATCCACTTTGCTTCCCATTTATTTCATCATATCTAGAGTCCCTTTTTGGCATATCCTACTTAATAACCTTCTTCCTAACCTGGGGAAATAAAACATACAAAAGGGTGAGCTAAAATGCTTAGTAAGGGTAAACAGAAGAAATATCAATCACATCATATACATAAGAACATAACTTTTGGAAATATTAACCTGAAAAAGAGATAATAATTTCATAACATGGGATACATCATAGTAGTGAAATGTAATCCCAATAATAAAAACATAAAACATGAAACCTTGTGGCATACACAAATAATCATTGAGAATCATTTCTTATTAGTCAATACTCATTTCCAAGACCATCTTAGTGGACAAAGTCCATTTCTGAACCGAGTTCACTCCTCATTTCAGTCATGTTTCACTGAACCGGTATAACCTGCCGTTCCAGCCATGTCTATCTCATGAGATATAAAATCTTTACCCAATGAATTGGAGGGAGATATATGTACCACCCATCTCATAATGATACTTATGTGTGGCACAAAATCATAAACCATACATCATAGCATAACCCATGAAATAAAAATGGGAATCTTAAACATTGTGACATCATAAAACAACTCATATAAGATAAAGGAATTCATAAATATAATTCCATCACAACATAATCAAATCAATGTAATAATAGGGATAGAAACATAACCCTTTATTATCTTAGATGGAAAATAATTTTGATAAAACACTTGAACTCCATTCTTGAGGAAAATATCCTTTCTACTTCAAAAACACTTTTCCTTTCATAACATGTCATACAATTCTAAAATAAAAGAATTTGATTAAAAATAAACATGAAAACTTTTAAGGGAAGCTTCTTGGAAATAATGTTTTAAAAATCCATTCATGTCGTATAAGTTAAAAGAAAACATTCTTCTTGTAGTTTTGTCGGAGAAGTCAAAAAGTACCTCGTACGAAAAATGACAAGAGATTCCCTTCATATCATTTACTAAAAACACAACGAAGGGTAAAATTGTATTTAAAAAATTGTAGGTGGATGGAAATAATGTTAAATATTTAGGAAACAAGGATGTGGATGATAATATACACCCCAGTAAATTCCAAAGTATAAACAATCTCAGATAAAAAATGAGATTGTGATATTTCCCTTACCGTAGGTCTGATTTGCTTTGTAAATGTCCAAACCTCCTGTATAATGATTTAAATAATTTTATTGACTCATCCCAGAATCATAATTATTTTTATAATATCATATATGGTTATATTCTTAGCTTCTTATTAGTAATATTTCATTACTACTTGTTATTCGGGTGTTTATTACTTTTTGTTCTTATGCGTGTTTTATCGAATAAATTCTTATTCATCTCTTTAGGTTATAGATACCTCATTTCCAGAATGTTATTATTGTAATATATATCATATTATTTCATTCAATTCTTTTATATAATCATTATGCAATGAAGATCATGTAGAACAAATTACATCACATCG
This sequence comes from Viscum album, assembly GCA_963277665.1. Lineage (NCBI taxonomy): Eukaryota > Viridiplantae > Streptophyta > Magnoliopsida > Santalales > Viscaceae > Viscum > Viscum album. The sequence goes on from OY728138.1 coordinate 442,934,274, forward strand.
TCGAGATGGTAGTCTGTATGTACACACGAGCGATGATATCGTTCCCATGATCGTGGAATTTTATTGGAGTGTATGTATAATATTTCAGAATCAATACCAATTTAAAATTATCATATATATTCATTACTTTCCCCTTTATACCCATCCAAGTAAGGTGGTGGTGGAAAATAGATTACACCACGGTGTGGAGACTGTATTACGTACGTACGCACGGGCGGTGATTTCGTTTTCCGTAGGATGGATAAGAGATGAAATAGGGTTGTTTCATATTTATAATAACATATCAGTATATGAGTGATACTGATGTTATTAACTCATAATGAAACAACTAATGAAGAAGAAGTGTAAGAAGAAATAAAGATGAAAGAATCGGTAACGGGCATTACCTCTTCTTTGAGGAGCATCATTGAGACCTCCATTTAGGGCACTAAAATTGGTCTTTGAGGAAGACCAAGACCTCTAGTATATCTCTAGAGAAGTGGAGAGGAGAAAGTGGCAGGGGTTGGACGAGATTGAAGGCTCAAATTGGTGTCAGGAGAGGGAGGAGGTGCCCTTTTATAAGGGAAGAGAGGGGCACCTTTGGAATAACTAAAAATATTATTTTATTATAAAGTCAATTTCGGTTTTAAATAGCTCAAAATTGATTTATTTAGAAGCTAAGGTGGGGATGGGTCGAAATACTCTCATCCAATAGATTTTAGACTAGTTTAGGTTCCTATTTTAACCTTATCATTTAGATTTAACATTAAGATAAATAATTTTACTTTTACGGTGTCTTCTTGTGTTGTTATGCTATAAGGTTAATAAACTTACTATAACAAGCCAAAAGAACCCCAAATTTATTATTATTATTATATATAACCTTATTTAAGTCATTTGGACAATCCTTTTATTTTTAGGAATAAAAAAACAATTAATAATATAATATTTTTTAAAAAACCTATTTTATGTCAATTTTGACCCTATTTAGTAATTGATTTTTGTGAAAATAATAACAGAATGATTAGTTTTAAAAAAGTAAATTAAATCAATACTAACATGTCATATTAACCTTGAAAATTATTGTAAGTCATAAAAAGTCTCAAATTACATTTATTTGGGTATTTATAACATCAATTATGTCAATATTTCATTAATAAAATACTTATTGCATAATCATTGTGTCATAAATAAATTAAATTATTTAATGTATAAAAATTATAAATAAAATACCATTATGTTGGAAATATTTTTAGATTTCTAATGAATATTTATAGTCGAATTTATCTTATGTATAACTTCATATTAAAAATGATTTACTTATTAAACTTTGAATTTAACTATTTTAACCCTTCTTTAGGTAAATTGATAATAAATGTGCTAATCTAATCCAAGTGGGCCTAAATGGTAATATTTTATTCCTAAGATTGTTTTTGGTCTAATTACACTTATCAAATAGAATTAGTACACGTGTTAGGGTAATAATAATATCATATTTACCCTTAAATACCCTATTTACTTTTAATCGTGGTAAATAAAAGTAAAAAGTTACTAATCACCAAAAAAAATTCATCTCATTGAACCACATTTTACTTACTGACATCAACTGTTTCTTTCGGATTTTCGAAATTCCACTCACAGAAGCGATAAAATTATGTTTTATGAAAAATTCAGTTTTTTAACTACAACTTAGTGGTTTCACTATTCATCAAAAATTGAATATTTTCAGAAAAATACCAAAATTTCACCCTAGGCTAATTTCGATATTACGAATCCAAAAATGAAGTCTGTTTTGAAAAATAAAATTTCAAAAATTTCAAAAAGTGGTTATTACTATTCATAACGGCTAGTTTTAATAATATTTTAATAGCATATCGTTGTTTAGTGAAACTCGGTATTGCGTACGACGCAAGCTATCGAGGAAGGCCACAGTTGCGTGTAAAGAAAGCCAAGCTAGTGTTGTGTGTGGTGAAATATTACATTGATGATTTATATAACATAAAAACAAAATATTTCTCATAAAAGTCTCGTGTGTTACATTCTACCCCCCTTAAAATGAATTTCACCCTCAAAATTCGACACTTTGTAATAAACAGATGAGGATACCTCTCCCTCATTATATCCTTAAGTTCCCATGTAGCTTCTTCTAGTTGGTGGTTCCTCCATAAAACATTCACCAAGTGAGTGGTCTTGTTCTGTAGGACTTTTTCACTACGATCTAGAATCTCTATCGGCTGTTCTTCATAAGAATGATCTTGCACCAGCGGTACAACTTCTGAGATGAGTCCATGTGAAGGATCAGGTATGTACTTTCTCAGGAGAGATACGTGGAACACATCGTGAACTTGAGAAAGAATCGGTGGAAGCGCCAATCGGTAATCTACCTTTCCAACACGATCCAGTATTTCGAAAGGACCGATATATCTAGGGCTCAACTTCCCCTTCTTTCCAAATCTCATGACCCTCTTCCAGGGAGATATTCGTAAGAACACTTTATCACCCACTTCAAACTCTAGGTCTTTTCTTCGGTTGTCGGTATAACTTTTCTGTCGACTCTGAGATGATCTTATGCGTTGTTGAATTGATCAGACCTTTTCTGACATCTCATCAACAAGATCAGGTCCTAATAGCTTTCTTTCCCCAACTTCATTCCATCAAGTTGGAGTCCTGCATTTCTTCCCATAGAGAGATTCATAAGGATCCATCTGAATACTGGAGTGAAATCTATTATTATAAGAAAATTCCACCAAAGGTAGGTGTTGATCCCAACCACCTTTGAAATCCATAGACCAAGCTCTCAATATATCTTCTAGAGTTTGAATTGTTCTCTCAGACTGACCGTCTGTCTGAGGATGATAAGCATTGATAAAACTCAACTTTGTATCCAGAGTATGCTGAAGACTTCGCCAGAACTTCAAGGTAAATCTCGGATCCCGATCAGATATAATAGAAATTGGTACTCCATGCAATCTTACCACTTCCTTTACATATATCCTGGCAAGCTGATCCAGAGAGAAATCCTTTCTAATACCAATGAAGTGTGCAGACATTGTAAGATGATCAACTATGACCCAGATAGAATTATTTTGTTTGGATGTTTTAGGAAGTCCTGTGACAAATCCCATAGTGATGTTTTCCCATTTCCATTCGGGTATGGGTAATGGTTGTAACATCCCCTTAGACATCTGTCTCTCACCTTTAACTTGCTGACAAACCAAGCATCGAGAGACATATTCAGCAACATCTCTTTTCATGCCATCCCACCATAAGTACTCTTTCAGGTCCCTATACATCTTCGTGCTTCCACGATGAATAGAGAATGAAGAACTATGAGCCTCATCCAGCAGCTCTTTCTTTAATTCAGGGATGGGAGGAACACAAACCTGATTCTTGAACATTATTATCCCATCACAATCAAGGTTGAATTCAGGAACATTTTTCACCTTCTTTTGTGACTCTACATCTTTTTGATGTGCCTCTTTAATCTTAAAATATATAGATGGTTGAACATTCATTTGAGAAAGATACGATTTTCCCCCTTTCATTATAATTCCATGATCCATCCTTTGTAAATCCATAAATAATGGATCTTTTGTGATCCTCATCATGGATAAACTGGAATGGTCTTGTCGACTTAATGAATCTTCCACCTTGTTTGCTTTCCCAGGGTGGCAATGAATTGAGCAGTCGTAATCCTTAATCAGTTCCAACCATCTTCTTTGGTACATATTCAGCTCCTTTTGTGTGAAAATATACTTTAAACTTTTATGATCAGTATAAATGTCACAGCTTTCTCCATAAAGATAATGCCTCCAAATCTTTAATGCAACGATTACCGCAGGTAACTCCAAATCATGTGTTGGGTAATTTTGCTCATGGATTTTCAACTGTAGTGAGGCATAAGCTATCACCATATCATTTTGCATAAGAACACACCCGAACCCCTTCTTGGATGCATCACTGTAGATCACAAACCTTTCTCCACTACAAGGAAGTGTGAGCACAGGTGCACTGGATAACCTTCTTTTCAACTCCTGGAAAGTCTCTTCACATTCCTCCATCCAAACAAACTTAACTCCTTTCCGAGTAAACCTGGTGAGTGGATTAGATAATCGTGAAAAATCTTTCATGAAACGTCGATAATATCCAGCCAAACCAAGAAAACATCGGATCTCAGTTACTATTGTTGGTCTCGTCCATCTTTCCATAACCTCTGTTTTTGCTGGATCCACATATATCCCCTCTTTTTAGATTATGTGACCCAAAAATGAAACTTTTTGAAGCCAAAATTCACAGTTGGTAAATTTGGCATAAAGTTTCTCCTTTCTCAGTGTCTTCAATATAATTCTCAAGTGATCTTCATGTTCTTCCTTGCTCTTTGAATAGACAAGAATATCGTCTATAAAGACTACCACATATTGATCAAGATAGTCTCTAAAGACTCTATTCATCAGATCAATGAAGATAGCTGGGGCATTAGTAAGACCAAATGGCATCACTATAAATTCATAGTGTCCATACCTTGTACGGAAATCCGTCTTTGGTATATCCTCCCTTTTGACCCCTAATTGATGATACCCTGAACGAATATCAATCTTAGAAAAGTATTGAGCTCCGCGTAGTTGGTCAAATAGGTCATCAATGCGTGGGAGAGGATATTTGTTCTTGATAGTGGTCTTGTTAAGTTCTCGATAATCAATGCAGAGTCCCATTGATGCATCTTTCTTCTTAACAAACAGAACAGGTGCTCCCCCAGGTGATGCACTAGGGCGTATGCATCCCTTATCAAGATTCTCTTGGAGTTGCTTCTTCAATTCCTGCAACTCAATTGGGGCCATTCTATAAGGTGTCTCTGAAATAGGAAAAGCACCCGGTACGAGTTCTATTGAAAACTCAACTTCACGATTTGGTGGAAGACCCGACAATTCCTCCGAAAAGAAATCATCAAAATCCCATACAACAGGCATATTCTTAATCGTGAGTTTCTCACAATCCATTTGAGATAAATAACCCTCATTTAGTGGAATCAAGACCCATAAGATGGAAGAAATTTCCACTGGAAGGTTATGTTCATCCTTGCATCGATAAGAGATCATAGATTGATCTGAAATATGAAATTTAACTTCCCTTATTTGTCAATTGATATGATATCCATATAAAGAAAGCCAATACATTCCAAGAATCACATCAAATTCCACTATATGAAGGATCACAAGAATTGGAGGAAGCACTTTCCCACAAACTTCAATCGGGGAAGAATTATAAACTTTTGATGTGACTATTGTGCCATTAGGTGTTGTCACAGCTAACTCAAAATCTAATTGTTGAGGTAAAACGGTGATACCCTTAGAAAAATCATAAAAAATAAATGAGTGGGTGGATCCAGAATCAAATAAATCATTTTCTACTTTAGAGTGGATGGTAAGTGTACCTTTCACCACATCATTATCATACTCCACATCACTGATAGAAATTTCATGTGACTTTCCTTTGTCTTTAGCCTTAAGATTTTTTTGATGACGATCATCATCAACATCCCTTGGATTAGGGAATTTATTGGCATAATGCCCCATCTCCTTGCACTTGAAACATTGAAGTGTAGTAGGTTCATTCTGTGTGTCCCTTTCTTTGTTTTCATCATTAGACATATTCTTCCCATCATTGCGGCATTCAAATGCTTGATGACCTTCCTTTCCACATTTGAAAAATTTACTTGTCCCTTTAAGACAACTCCCTCTATGTTTCTTTCCACACTTTGAGCATAAGGGAAAGCTAATTTTCTTTTCTGTGTGCTCTTTAGATTTTCCTTTGAATTCCATTTTCCTCTTCTTATCAAACCCATATGACTGATGGGTTACTCCAATCTCCATCTCAACTTTGAGAGCACATCGAATGATTTCCTCGTAGCTATTGAAGTCCCTTATGGCTAAGGCTCTTCTAAGACTTGGTTTTAAGCCACTAAAGAATCGATCGATCTTACTCTCAGGTTGGATAATAATACCAAAAGCGTACCTTGAAAGTCTTGTAAAATTTTCTTCATAGGTACCAATAGATTCATTATCCTTTTGCGTCAGTTCAAGAAACTCTTTCTCCATCTTTGTTCGGAGAATACGATGGAAGTACTTATTGAAAAATAAGTTCTTGAACTCGTCCCATTCCATGGACTCAATTTCATCTCTTTGCCTCATATTCTTAGTAAGATTCCACCATTGATCAACATATCCTTCCAAACGATACACTTCTAGGATGACTTTATCATGTTCAAAACATTGAACAACTGAAAATATCTTTTCAGTAGTACAGATCCATTGTTCAGCAACTAATTTATCAGTAGACCCGCTGAATTAAGGTAGATGCTGCCTCATGAAGGATTCAACAGAATGTTGCTCCTTCCTTTGTTTGGTTGGAAGTCCAGCATGATTCATTGCTTGAGAAAGTTGTGTGAGCATGGCTACAAGATTTTTCATTCCAGCTCCCATAACGTTTGGTTGCTCAGGGGGACAATCATTTCATTTCCCGTCGCATTCTGCATTTACATGGTTCCTCCGGGTTCCAACCATTGACTAAAACCAAGAAGAATAGTGTGAGCAACACTAATTATAATAGGAAAACCACATAATCAAGAATAAATTTCACACTTAAGGTCTTATCCTATGTTATTCATGCTCATTTATAAAACACTATGATTGTGTTCTATGCTTAGAATTATCCTTAGGGTTCATACTAAGGTTTTCACATCCTAGTTTCCAATGGTTGACTATATCTTTCCTCTGATACCAACTATAATGGTATGGAATTACTTCCAGTGGAATATAATTGATACCTATCAGGGTACTCCATGGACAGCTACACCCCCTGGGTGGGACACACCACCATCCCCAGTGGCAGCCATTTCCTCATGTAGCCCTTGGGCGGAGAGCCATGCTTCATCCAACGCTCACATGTGAGACTTCCCAAGGATCAGATACATTCCTACCTCCTTTGCCTCTGATACCTACTATAACGAACCATACATTACATTCATTGTTATTAATTCAAAATTGAAGCACACTTATTACAACATATGACAAAACCATGAAAGGACCATATAGGTATAGTGTCTTTAGAAATTGGAAAGCACAAACAACTGGTTCATAAAGCATCTACTTTTCCTCCAATTTATTTCATCATATCTAGAGTCCATTTTTGGAATATCCTACTTAATAACCTTCTTCCTGACCTGGGGTAATAAAACATACAAAAGGGTGAGCTCAAATGATCATTAAGGGTAAACAAAAGAAATATCAATCACATCATATACATAAAAACATAACTTTTGGAAATCTTAACCTTCAAAAGAGATCATAATTTCATAACATGGGATAAATCATAGTAGTGAAATGTAATCCCAATAATCAAAACATAAAACATGAAACTTTGTGGCATACACACATAATCATTGATAATCATTTCTTATTAGTCAAGACTCATTGCCAAGACTATCTTAGTCGACAAAGTCCATTCCTGAACCGAATTCACTCCTCGTTTCAGTCCTGTTTCCCTGAACCGGTATAACCTGCCATTCCAGCCATGTCTATCTCATGAGATATAAAATCTGTACCCAATGCATTGGAGGGAGATATAGGTCCCACCCATCTCATAATGATATCATTCATATGTGTTCCACAAAATCATAAACCATACATCATAGCATAACCCATGAAATAAAAATGGGAATCTTAAACATTGTGACATGATAAAACAACTCATATAAGATAAAAGAATTCATAAAAATAATTCCATCACAACATAATCAAATAAATGTAATAATAGGGACAGAAACATAACCCTTTATTATCTTAGATGGAAAATAATTTTGATAAAACACTTGAACTCCATTCTTGAAGAAAATATGCTTTCTACTTCAAAAACACTTTTCCTTTCTTAACATGTCAAACAATTCTAAACTAAAAGAAGTTGATTAAAAATAAACATGAAAAATTTTAAGGGAAGCTTCTTTGAAATAGTGTTTTAAAAATCCATTCATGCCGTATAAGTTAAAAGAAAACATTCTTCTCGTACTTTTGTCGGAAAAGTCAAAAAGTACCTTGTACGAAAAACGACAAAAGATTCCCTTCATATCTTTTACTAAAAACACATCTAAGGGTAAAATTGTATTTAAACGACTGTAGGTGGATGGAAATAATGTTACATATTTAGGAAACAAGGATGTGGATGATAAAATACACCCCAGTAAATTCCAAAGTATAAACAATCTCGGATAAAAATGACATTGTGATATTTCCCTTACCTTAGGTACGATTTGCTTCGTAAGTGTCTGAACCTCTTGTATAATGATTTAAATAATGTTATTGACTTATTCCAGAATCATACGTATTTTTATGATATCATATATGGTTATATTCTTAGCTTCTTATTAGTAATATTTCATTACTACTTGTTATTCGGGTGTTTATTACTTTTTGTTCTTATGCGTGTTTTAACGTATAAATTCTTATTCTTCTCTTTAGGTTATAGATACCTCAATTACATAATCTTATTGGTGTAATATATATCATATTCATTCATTCAATTCATTTATATAATCATTAAGAAATTAAGATCATGTATAACAAATCGCATCATATCGTGGAGAGGGTATTCTGTACGTACGCACGAGTGATGATATCATTCCCATGATCATGGAATTGTATTGGAGTATATGTATAATATTTCAGAATCAATAAAACTTTACAATAATCATATATATTCATTACTTTCACACTTATACCTATCCATGTATGGTGGTGGTGGAAAATAGATTACACCACGGCGTGGAGACGGTATTCCTTACGTACGCACGCGCGGTGATTTCGTTTTCCGTAGGATGGATAATAGGTGAAATAGGGTTGTTTCATATTTATAATAACATATCAGTATATGAGTGATACTGATGTTATTAACTCATAATGAAACAACTAATTAAGAAGAAGTGGAAGAATAAATAAAGATGAATGAATCGGTAACGGGCATTACCTCTTCTTTGAGGCGCTTCTTTGAGACCTCCTTTTAGGGCACTAAAATTGGTCTTTGAGGAAGACCAGGACTTCTAGGATGTCCCTAGGGAAGTGGAGAGGAGAACGTGTCAGGGTTTGGCCGAGTTTGAAGGCTCAAATTTCTGTGAGGAGGGGAGGGAGGAGGTGCCCTTTTATAATGGAGGAGAGGGGCACCATTGGAATAACAAAAAATATTATTTTATTATAAAGTCATGTTCGGTTTTAATTTTCTCCAAATGGATTTATTTCGAATCTAGGGTGGGGATGGGTCTAAATCCTCTCATCCAATAGAATTTAGACAAGTTTAGGTTCCTATTTTAACCATATCATTTAGATTTAACATTAAGTTAAATAATTTTACTTTTACCGTGTCTTCTTGTGTTCTTATACTATATGGTTAATAAACTTACTATAACAAGCCAAAAGAATCCCAAATTGTTTATTATTAATATATATATCCTTATATAAGTCATGTGGACAAACCTTAGATTTTTAGGAATAAAATAACAATTAATAATATAATATTTGTTTTAAAAACTATTTTATGTCAATTTTGACACTATTTAGTAATTGATTTTTGTGAAAATCATAATAGAATGATTATTTCTAAAAAAGTTACTTAAATCAATACTAACACGTCATATTAACCTATAAAATTAGTGGAATTCATAAAAAGTCTCATATTACATTTATTTGGGTATCTATAACATCAATTATGTCAATATTTCATTAATAAAATAATTACTGCATCATTGTTGTGTCATAAATAAATTAAATTATATAATGTCTAAAAATTATAACTAAACAAAAATTATGTTATAAATCATTCTATATTTCTAATTAATATTTATAGTTGAATTAATGTTATGTATAACCCCATATTAAAAATGATTTACTTATTAAACATTGATTTTAACTATTTTAACCCTTCTTTAAGTAAATTGATAATAAATGTCCTAATCTAATCCAAGTTGGCCTAAATAGTCATATTTTATTCTTAAGATTGTTTTTGGTCGAATTACACTTATCAAATAGAATTAGGACATGTCTTAGGGTAATAATAATATCATTTGTACCCTTAATTACCCTATTTACACTTAACCGTCGTAAATAAAAGTAAAAAGTTACTATTCACCAAAAAATTATTTTCATCTCATTGAACCACATTTTACTTGCTGGCATCAACCGTGTCTCTCAGATTTTCGAAATTCCACTCACAAAAGCGGTAAAATTATGTTTTATGAAAAATTCATTTTTTTAACTACCACTTAGTGGTTTCACTATTCATCAAAAATTGAAAGTTTTCAGAAAAATACCAAAATTTCACCCTAGGCTAATTTCGATATTCTAAATCCAAAAATTATGTCCGTTTTGAAAAATAAAATTTAAAAAATTTCAAAAAGTGGTTATTACTATTCATAACGGCTAGTTTTAATAATATTTTAATAGCATATCGTTGTTTAGTGAAACTCGGTATTGCGTACGACATAAGCTATCGAGGAAGGCTACAGTTGCGTGTAAAGCAAGCCAAGCTAGTGTTATGTGTAGTGAATGATTTCTTTGATGATTTATATAACATAAAAACAAAATATTTCTCAAAAAAGTCTCGGGTGTTACAATATACATTGGATTTTATCTTGAGTAAATAACACATAGTAAATATATATGAGTGTATAATCAAAACACATTCCGTTCAATCAACAACTTCAGTTCAATGAATATCCATGACTAATATTAATATAGAAATAACATTAATAATGGAAACTAAACTCTTAAAAAAAGAAATGAATTTTTTTGACCTTCATTATCATGTCCCCACTACCAGTATATAATGAATGTTACCATCAAGGCCTCTCATCCAATATATAATTCTCAATATATATGTATTTCTAGACTAGATACCCATTTAATATGAAATACCTAGTATTTTGTCTCAGGAGACATATTGAAGAATTGAGGGAAAATCAATATTAGGAGTGATTTCTAATTAATGATGGATACTATCTCAACCTATGGGAATTTTCCTCATGTGCCATTGTAAACTATAAAATTTCTACCCATTATGCTCTCGTCTTCCTAGTCCTCACCTATCCCAACATCCCCATCAATATTTAATCCCAGCACCGTCTCCACTCCCTCCACCCACTCGGCTCTGGTGGTCCCTTCTTGCTCATACTCTTAGACCTTTGGCTCTTGGACCTCGTTGGATCTCCAAGCCCCTTCACCGCTTGTCTTGTGTTCAGCTCCCACTCCTAGTGTCTCTACGGCTCCTTTAGACCCCCTCATCCTACCTCATAGACCCCTAGTCTAGATCCTTCATGGATTCTCTTTGTGGTTCGCTTCTCACTCATCCTTGGACCTCCTTCCCAGAGGTAGGCTTGTCACTACCAAAGGTTTCAAGAGATGGTGCTTGCCTCTCCCAAGATATACCTATGTCGACTATTTCAGAGGATATGTATTTCCAAAATTGGACCCTTGTACCTTACAATGGTCCATTGAACCTTCTCTCTTGGTCTTCCATTGCTTTGTGAACTCCTGGGGTCTCCATCATCTTGTGAAGATCTTGGAGGTTCATAAGAATTCATTTTGCCTCACCCTCCATTCAGAAGAGGAATTTTTCCATGCATGGTGTAAGGGCCCTCAATCCTTCACCATTACTGCTTCATCTTGACTCAGTGGTCCTTTTATTTGCACCAAATAAAGAAGATTCGGCTTGTTGCTGTCTGAATTTACCTCCCTAGGCTCGCACTCCCCTTTCATAATTGTGGCTTCCAATAGGCGATCAAATATTCCCTTGTAATATTTCTCTGCTCTAATGAAAAGACTAGGTGATGTGCATATAAGTTGATGGATCGCATTTTCATGGAGATGGACCTATCTCTCCCCTTGCTAGAAAATATCTCACTTATGGTGCTGGATGACTTTTTCTAGAACCAGCATATCTCATACCCTATCTTGCCAATGTTTTTATATCTTTTATATCTATAGGTCCACTCCCTAGAGGTATACAATGGATGATGGAAAGAATATCTCTTCCCTCCTCCCACGGTTTCTAGTTCCAGGTATAGGAAACCGTCCTCTCCAAACATTGTTACCACTGATGTAACACATGAGTTGTCTCAGATCTCTAATAGTGTTCTAGTCAAGGTTTCCTATATCCTCCCATATCCAAATCTAGAGGTTTCCATTTTCCCACCAATAAAAGTTGGTACAGTGGAAATTATGGGGTTGGTTCCCTACATTCCAAGATTCTTGACCACTAACTGGGTTGGATTCATTATTACTCCCCTACTATACTCCATGTTTCCTCCGGGGTTCCTCCAAGAGGAATGCTTGCATAGTTACCTTCCAAGTCTAACTAGCCTCCCGAACTTGCCTCATCCTTATACAGATCCATCTTTAAGTTCTTGTGAGGATCTTTTCGTTAATGGTGTTGAGTCCCTCATACCTCAGTGTGATTCTCTTGGAGGATTTATTTCTTTACCCTCCCTCGAACATCTAATAAAGTCAAGGTAGGGATCTCTAAAAAAAGTACCAAAGATCAAGTGTGGGTATCAACATCTCCCTCAAGTCATCATATCTAGATCACCACCCACCCCCTTGAGTCCTCCACTCTCACTACTATCTTTCTTTCCAAAATCATTAAAGTGTGCGTGTGATTTGGTTTAGGCCAGTGACCAATTCATCTCCACCAAGGTGACTCATGTTTATATCTATTTATTTATGTCCTTCATCTATGGGATCTTTGATTCCCAATAAAGGGAAATATTATGGGAAGAAATCAATATTTCTAATCCTAGAAACCATCCATGGGTTGTCGGGGGGACTTCATTGTCATATCTAACCTAGTGTGGAAGAAAGGAAGGAGTTCAGTTCATAGGAAGGCCAGTATGGATTTTTTCAATTTCATGGTCAAGAAAGGGCTCACTGCCTTAGCTTCTTGGGTGACCGGATCACATGGTGAAAAAACTAAAGATGTTACCGTGACTCATGGTGATTCTTGGATTAATGTCTAGACATCATGCCATCCATGTCTATGTCCTCCAATTAAAAGGTAAGATATTTGGTTTGGGGATTATCTGACCACTCTCCTCTCTTGGTATCCTTTTACTCTTGGTAGGACCTCCATGGATGATTCTAATACTACCACCAATGGGCCAACATAGTGAGGTATCAGGGAATTTTTAAATACCTCTAGAATGAACTATCTCAGTGGCATATGTGGGTTTCCTTCAGCAATAAACTAAGATTACCCAAGTCTAGACTCTAGGAATGGGAGAAAGAGATCCCCCATATTGATAGTGACATTGACACTGCCATGTAGGATGTTTAATGACTCAATAATATCTTGGAGGTTGTCTGGAATGACCACGCATTGGAGGATATTACCAGCAATAAATATTACGTGGTGGACATGCTTCTCAAATAAGAATGACTATAAAGGATAAAATCAATAATTAGATGGCTAAATGTGGGTGAACAAAATACAAAATTCTTTTACACTTGTATCAAATAGATGATCAAGAGAGATAAACCTAACATCCTTCTTTAAGATAGTGCATGTATGGATGATAGAGAACTTGTGGGAGGCTTGGGCCATTCCTTCCTCATGGATCTTCTTGTTGGTCCTTGCTCTTTCATGCCTAAGGGGTATTCAAGGAGGGAAATGGGGCTCTTTGATGTGATTCCAAACCAGGTCTCTCACTAGGACAATGAAGCTATGGGATCTATTCTAGATGGAATAGAGATCCATGATTCAATGTTGAGTCTTAATCCTAATAGATTCCTAAGACCAAATGGTTTCCCCGAATAATTCTATAGGACCTCATGGGATATGGTGAATGATGATGTTATTTTGTCTATCCATGACTTCTTTCAAGGAGGTATCTTACCACGGTTCTGTTGTTCCACTAATATTTTGATCCTCCCAAAAAATGAATTCCTCATCTATCATACATTATATATTGGTGATAATGTGAAAATTTCCATAAAAAATATTGATGAGCATCATCAAATCTAGGCTGTCTTTCCAACTCCCACAGTGGGTCTCGACGGTGTAGCATAGGTTCGGGAAGGGACACTAGATCCAAGGTGCCATTACACTTGTGCAATTGATGATTAGAGAAATTAATATCAAGAAACATAGATCTAACATGACCATCATGTTATAAATGAAAAAAATCATATGACCGAGTTGAGCGGGGCTTCATCAACAAGGTGATGAAAGGTATATGTCTATCCTATTGGAATATTGATATTTTCATTATATGTTTCAACTTATCATGGCTGGGGGTTACTTTCATGGGAATGTCCTATGGTTTCTGTAAGGCCACCAATGGCCAATGAAAAGGTTATCCAACATCTATGATCATTTTTATCTCCTCTCAGGACATCCACATCCACCTCATTCATATATGCATAAACAACAGAGAGATTATTCCATACCATAGGAGAATGACCTATACCTCCATCTCCCACCTGATGTTCATGGAAAACACACTCATTTTCATGAATGGTAATAGAAGATCCATTAGAGGAATCATCAAGATTTTGTAGGAGTACTGCAACTGGAGCGACCAGTTGATCAACATGGCCAAGAGAAACTTTTACATCTCCAATAGATGTATGTCTAGTCAGATCATTATAGTTCATCACAACATTAACATGAAACGATTTGACATCCATATAGAATACCTTGGTGCTCTAATATCTTCTAGAATGTTATGCATTCCGGACATGTACTTCCTCATCAATAAGATCATGCAAAAGATTCTCAACTGGAAGAATAGATATATTTCCTTTGGGGTTATGATATAACTGGTTAACATCATACTATTAGCATACCATGTCCATGATCTATCATCTATTAGTGTCCTAAAATGTGTCATAAAAAAAATTAAAAAGATTGTTGATAACTTCATATGGGACCTTTTTTCGAAAGGTAAACATCACTGGGCTTCCTAGATTATGGTGGAAAGGCCCTATTTGGAATGTGGTATCAATGTATAAATCCTTGAAGGAACCCTTCTCTTCATGCTTGAAAAGTTTTAATGTGAAGTACTAGAATAGAAACCACTGGGGGGAATAACCATTCCCAACACTAACTCCTGCAATCAAACATTGGTGGATGGCCATGCATCACCATTCTACTCTGTGATCTCCCCCTTCTTACTTCTCATCAACCACACTCTAGATGGATCATAGGGAAGGTAGAAGTCTCCATATAGAATCCAAATTGGGATAGAGACTTTATAGGGTTCCAAGTATCCCCATCCACCACTATTGTGTTCACAGAGACTTGTTCTTATCCTCCCCTCATAATGGTTGTGTTGTAAAAGGACCAGAAGGAAGTCTTTAACCTCATTAAGCAAAACGCGGAACCTAATAGATGCGTCTTCACTCCTTCTACATAGGATGCCTTCACTACAAGGGACTGTCACCACACTTTTTATTTGGAAGATCATGTAGATAGTTGGAATGAAGACCTATTCCCAAAGGTATCCCCAGAAAATACATATTTCTAATGTGGAGGATAAATAATAGGGTTTTCCCCATGGATGAGAACATCAAACGATACGGAATCCCGATTATCTCTAGATACCCATGCTGCAAAAACAATAGGGAGGAAAGTCCTAGACATCTCTTCTTAGAGGGAATTGGGAATGTGCTATGTGGAGATGATTTCTTGAGTTCACTTCCCTCTATTCTCATAACATGGATAATCATTTGTTCTTCGAGCGATGGTGTCGCGATTTGGGATAGAGGGACTTAGAGAAGGTGTCTCTCACCATGGTCCTGCATTCAGGTTTCTGGTTCATATGGTAGGATAAGAATAAGGATAGGCACAAAGGGTTACATACCTCTTGTAGATCCATCATTTTTAGGAAAAATAACATGCTTCTCTATATGGTCATTCTCATCAGCAATTGGTGTGAGGATCCCTCCCTTCAATGACTTCAAATGAAAACACATGACTCCCATCCAGGTAGTAGAAGCCTCAGAAGACATTGGGTCCATTAGAATACCCCATATAGGGGTCTCAATCTCAATAAATATAGTTTCTTCAAAAGTGGGGTCTATCATAGAGTATGTTTAATTTGAGACTCCACTGGTTTGGTCATTTTGGAAATTTTATCCCTAATTGGACAAGGTACCTCACTAGAGGCTAAGGCTAAGGAGAAACTATTGAGTTTAATCTTATACCACCAAAGGGGGATCAATTACTAAGAGGAATAAACTGACTCAAAGATCCTTCACAATGCCTTTCATGGCATTATTTTTACTCCATTATTGATATACTACATCTCTAGAAAGTGACAGGTCATGCTTAACAACAAAAACATTGTAGATCATACATGGGTTGAGTGAAATAAATTTTTGGACCACCTTCATTCACACGATGTACGTGGCTGAGATCCCAAATAAATACATAATTTGCACAACATGAAACTTTTGGGGTTCAATATTTTTTGGGGATTCCCTTAGCCTTCACTATTTTAGGCCTCCTTAGTCTCCACTAGCTATTGGCTAGGTGTGTCATGATGTGTCATTTTTGTACCTATCTTTATCCTTAAATAAAAATTTACATGAATAATTAATCATCTAGGGGATATCCATAATTGGGACCCAACCGTCACTTTTACACCATATTCCTTCCGTATATATTTAATGATAAACATAATTAATTCTCAAAATAACGTAAAATCAATAACTATTGTTTTTAATTGAGATTAAGAAATATCAATATTACCAAATTAAGGGAAACAACTAACATACTAAGTTTAAATTATTTTATACCATATATAGAAATTTTATGTTGTTGAATCACCATAATAATAATATAAGTGATTTTTCATTTATCAATGACATTACAATAATATGGATATGAATGAGAAAAACAAGGTCTAATGAGTAATGGGGAGTTATAGAGAACTTGATCACAAGAAAGTGTATGATCTCCAAATATGGTGTAATCCATTTGTAATAAATGATGATAGAAGGAAAAAGATTTTTCAAATATGAATATTTTTTGTAAAACTATGTCATTACAAAATAAAATTTTAAAAATAGTGATAAATTTCTTATAGCCACAAATAAGAATGGATTTTTAAATCACTTTTAAAAATAATTTTCACTCTTTTATATAAATGATAACCCTTTCTTGTGATATAATTTTAGAAAAATATTAAAATATATTTAAATTCATTTTCTTTTAAATTAACCATGAATTTTATAAAGTATTCATCCTAGAAAAGTGTAGTCATTTTTATAGGTAATGTCATTCATGTGCTGAAGGTTAATATAATGATTCTATTCACACCATTAGTGAAAATTACTTCTTTAAGAATCAAAATGTAGATTCATTTAAAATATTTCTATAGAAATTAAAATATGGATAATAATGAATTTAATAAACCATTATATAATAGAAATAAATATTGAGAACATTTAAAATAAAATATATGCATCTAATAAATTTTTTTGGAATGAAAACATTAAAACATAGTTTTAGAATAAATTCTCATGTATATAACATAATTTTTTATTTTTGATGCAACAAGAGAATAAATTTGTTATAAACATGTAAACCCCAAAATAAATATAGAAAACTAAACGTTTTAGTTCTTTAAAGATTAAATTTATTTAAAAATCTCGATAGAAATCAAAATTCAAATATTCCTGAAATAAATTAATATTACAAAAAAAATCATTAACCCTAGATCTCTACTTAGTCCTTTGTGTTTTTTACTCATGTATAATAAATTTAAATTTGTTAAATAAATTTTTATACACTATTTTCATATACATTACTTTATTAATTCACTATTATAATTATTTTAAATCCATTCATTGAATATTTATTTCTTACATCAATCTGTTAAGGTTTCTCAGTTATTTTTCTATAATTTCATTGATATATTATTCATGGTTATATGCGTTTTTTAATGGTTCTATAATTTCCATAATGATAATAATTTCATGAATATAATTTTAATACGTTATATAAATTGTAATAATCATCTAACAATTGTGGTAATAAAATAATAAATCTTATTATTTCATGGGGGTGGAAGTCCATGTGTATGTATTAGAGTCGATGTCATTTTCTAATAGATGGAAGGTTAATAATGGTTATTATATTTTATAAATAAATAAATAATTTTTTTACAAGTATCAAATATATACATCCATGAAAAACAATGATTATAAATTAATTTCAACGCTCTGTATAGATGGTGGGTTATACGTACACATGAGCAATGTTTTTTTATTGAATGAAAGTATATAAAAAATGGTTATAAAATAATATTGAAAATAATAGACTTATTTTTTTTTTGAATAATAAAATATAGTTTGAGATATTATAATATGAAATATACATTGAGATCATCGAGTAAAAGGATTGCATCTTCTTTGAGAGACCACTGTTAGATTACACCTTAAGCCATCTAAGGATTCTCTTACGGTAACAACAAGAGAACAAGAAAAAATGGAAGCAATAATTTAATGGTTTGTGGTAGGCAATTGATGATATATGGGGAATAATATTTTTGATTAATGAAGGAGAATAGGATCCATTTTATAAGTGCAGGTAGGGACACACATGGAATTAATAAATATATTTTAATAATATAAAGTCATTTTCATGAAATTTTTTCTCTGAATTGTCATATCATCCAAAAAATATAATTTTATGGATGAATTAGAAAAACCAACACGGTTTAAAATTTGTTTTATGTTACCTTGAAGCCTTATCAAAATATTTAAAACCCTTATAAAACATTAAACCCTTAAATGAGGTGATAAATAATTACCATGGTTATTGTTAATTATGATGAAAATTTAAGAAAACCATGTTAATAAATATTAATTTTTATGATTACAAATTTAGAATCCATTTTATATTATTTAACTTATATAAGTTCCTAAAATTATATCTAACATATGTTCTCAAGACACAAAAATTTTTTTATAAGAAATTAAATCATAATAATGTGTTAATAGGATAATAATGTATAATTTCTATTATAATGGGAGTAATGTGATTGTAGTAGATAACATGAGACTTATATATCTTTGAATCTAAAAAATGGAATTTTTCATTGTAAATACTTGTTAAAATAAAAAAATAAAAAAATTATTTTAAAAAAACATTAATTAGATTTTCAAAATAATAAGAATATATATATATTGAAAATTACAGTTTTATATTAATTATATTACTTATTTTATTTTTTCCCCGAAAAAGGTTCATTGAAATATTCACATTACTCATAAATCATTATAATTTCATAAATTGATTGTTTTTCTAAAATAGGGGTATTCAATATTGACCTAAATACAAAATATTTTAAAAAATATCACAAATTCATCATAAGACTATTCTTAAATTATTATATCAAAAATTAAATTAGTTTCTTCAAATTAAATTTATAAAAATTGGGAAATTAGATTATAATCATATTCTTGGACAAAACAATGTTCATTATGCTGTAATTTTGTTGGAAATAAACGTTTACTACCTATAACTGAATCCTGAGTGTTACATTATTTCCTAATTAAATAATTTACTCGATAAAATTTCTAGAATTTAAACTGTTGATAATATTTCTTCAAATATTTATCATAACTTCATCAGGTCCTCATCTTTTTAACACTATTTTATGATATTCTGAAATATATTCAACTATTGAGTCATTAGATTCCACGACACTTTTTCTCTAGCATCAAGAATCTGTATAGGCTCTTCATTATAAGATAAATCATCTAACAATTTTATTTTATCATATTTGAGAACATATTTTTGGTCTAGAATGTTCTTCCCTAGTAGAGAGATATAGAAAACATCAAGATCTTCAATGAGGGAAGGTTTTATTATTAAAAGTTAAACCATATCTCAAATTATTTCCGAAACATCAAAGGTGTAGTTGTACCCTATAATTGGTTTCCCATTCTTTTAGAACCTTACTACACCCTCACATAAAGACTCATTCAAGAAATCATGATCACCCATTGATGTTTTTAACTACTTAATTTGGTTGACTAAAAACCAATTTTGTCTAATTTGAGATACATTGAAAAAAACCTAAATAGTTCCCACTTTTTCATATATATTCTCAAACAGTTCAAGGCCTATAATATTTACTTATGAAGCCTCATATAAACATGTTGGTGTAAGAAATATTATCCCATACAATGCTTCATGTTGTTCCATTTCAATTGTTGAATTGAAGATATTATTTTATAATAATTTTCCAAAAGGAATATATAAACCCCACATACCCAGAAATGCATGTGAGGAGTACCAAAACATGTCTTCTAATGTGTGAATAGTTCATATTGAATTTTCATCATCTTTGAGGATGAATATAAGTTCTCAAATGATTCTATGTATCAAGATACTTATAAATATGATTCTATAATTTTTATGTAAACTATGGGTCATGATTAGATATAATAAAATGTGGTATACAAATAAGTTTCAATATGTCATTAATATATTATTTTCGGTGGAGTTAAAGAGGTAAATCTACCTTTATAATGAGGAAATGGGTTCACTTTTTCATTAATAAACAATAAACCTTATGTAATAATTCTTTCGTAATGCCTTTTCTCATCACATGATAATGTGTACAGTAATATCATCCCAATTTCACACAGTAATAGGTATAGGTATCATGTCTTATTTAGGATGTTGTCTCCAATTATTTATCAATTGATAAACCAAGAATCCCGTTACATATTCTACTATTTTATATTTCATATTTTCCAACCATAGTTGTTCTTAAATCTCAAGTACATTTTAGAGCTACAAAATATATAGTTAAATTTTGGCTATGAACTTCATCTAATAAGTCTATTTTTTTTGTTGAGTAATAGATTGAATAAAGGATCCCAGGGATTTGAAAAAAATTTAAAATTGTATATCAAACTTTATGGGTGCCAAATTGTATTGAAACATCAAATATCATATTCCCATCCTAGATTCATTAAGAAATGTGGGTAAATTAATTAATCATGAAGAATAAAAAATGAAAATAAAATCAAAATGCATACCACATATAATATTTATTGGAAATAAATTTATCTCATCAAAAGATATCATCACTCAAAAAATCACACTTATAAACCACTAGATTAGACAAATTATTTCTACATACTTTTAGTTTATTGATAATCATGATCCGAGTGCTAATATGGAGTAATAAAATTCTCTTCAATGTATCAATAATCACAAGATAATTATATCATTGATCTAGGGAAGAGATCATGGATATGAGTTATTTAAACCTTTATATATAAATAACATGAGAGATAAGTGATAGAATATATACATTTTTAGGGAACAAATAGTCCCTCCAATATGGGAATTTTCTGGTGTTTATACTATGGTTAAATCTTATTACAGTTTACTAAATTCATTTAATATGTTTACCGTTCATGTAACACCCAAAATTTAACTTATATCCTCATGAACATATCACATTGATCATAATTTCAATATCACATACCTTTAAAAATAAAAATATTCTACGTGATAACTTTTGAGTAATAAAATTCACATATCTCCAAAATAATATTTAACAAAATCTGAATATGAAATATTTAATATTAGTTAATAAATAAATATTACATTTGTTCAATAAATTACATGTTAATATAATTAGAAAATTCAATTGTTACTATTATAAACTCAAATAATATTTAATTTATTTTACTTTATTATGATCGTTTAAACATGGGAATTTATTAGAAACTATCATGGGGACCACATTATCTTATACCCCAATTCACTATAATAGGAAAAGAATTTGAATGCGCTATGTTTGTGAATATCTTGGCCCTTATGTTGATACAAATGAGTGATACTCTTAGATGATAATTTGATAAGAGAAACCCATATATGATCTAAAAGTAGTAATTTTTTCCATACCATTGATAACTTCCAATGAACACAAACTATGAAATATAATATATTTGTCTCATGATGTCTCATAAAGTAGGATGCGATCATCATGTCATTATCCTTTCATGGTTTATTTGTTCATTATCATATAATATAGAGTTACTAGTAATCACCATTTCCCCATATTTTAAAAAGGTACTACTATCCTAGACAAAATTTTATTGAGACATATCATCTTTTCAAAATAAATAAAACATTCTCGAGCATTCAATTAATGTAATACCATTATGGACACACCCAATGAAAGCTATCATGCCATTATATAAATGGAATTGTTTTAATCTTCAATTATATTACATGATCATATAGTATAAATTGATAATGATATCATGTGTAGATACAAATAAATGTTCTCATAAATAGGAATAAACAATAACACCTAAAACATGTGGTGTTCCTATTGAAAGGTGAGTCGTCAAGAACTCATCTACACAAGATCACCAATTGTAAACTTCATGAGATGAAAAATAAATTCTTATGAGCATAGAGAATATTAAAGTCAAACATCATCTATATCTAGTATTTATAAAATATCCATACTATTGGATATGAGTTTATTCTTAATTTTAATGTGTTTTTAGTATCAAAATATATATGATAACTTTTATATCTTTTTGATAAGATAAATAATCTATGAAAATTTCTAAATAAATAGTGCACATAGAATTATCAAAACTAATTTGGTAAGAAAATAAAGTATAACTCTATATATACATGTTATTTGAATCAAAATGTACTTTTTATATTGGGTCTCGGGAACCCACTTCTACTACACACTATCTTAAACTAGAACCATTTTGATAACAACTAACTTTTTATCTCTTGGGCGATATGATCATGATTGTGTGGTGTTATATCTTTTTTGGTTGGATCTATTTTGTTTTCCAACAGGTTATTTTGCTATATATGATTTCAAATACTTGAGTATATATTCTTAAGAGAATAAATTGTTTAGTATATACTTTCTTTAAGACTATCATAATCATGAAATCATAGTTAGTAACAAAAGTAGGATTCTAAGAACTAAAACAGGTCATTAAATTTTTAATTATTCACTAGATGCATAAAAATACAAAAAATAATCATCATTTATAGATATGGATAAAACTATTTAAAATTATCTACCCTTTCTCATTCATTAAGCCAAATTATGATATTATATTGAATTGAATTTCTGAATGACTTTTTTTCTCCCTAAAAACTAATGTTTCATTATCTCCTATTATATGGTAGATATACATTGTAATTTCTCAATTACTTATTGGATATATCATCTAGTAAATGAAATTATAAATGTGAAAGATTTATTTCTAAAGCTATTTGACTTCTTGAAACTGTTTCAATCTCCTCTTATGGCTGATACACGTATTATGTGAGAGATTTATTCCTTGTGACATTGGTAACAATTCTCTCTCACATTCCAATTGGTATTGTAAAACACTATTAGTATGCATACTTTGATTCTAACTAAGACACCCTTGTATATACCTTAGTAGGTCTTGTTCAATAGTATACATGTTTCAACTATCAGTCAATATTTAAGGAGATACTTTCAACCCATTATTTACTAACTATAAGACTAATATTTTTTCGAATATAATTTAAAAAAATTTATCCAATGGGATAATATTTGTCCCATGATACTATTTTAAACACATGGTAAAATTTTTTAATAAAAAATTATTTTATGATAATGATGTTTGAATGAGTCCATTATTGGATCAATATATTTATTATTTCAAATTGGAATTAGATGTGGCAACTAAAGAATTATAGTTGTGTTGTATAAACACCTTCCAAGAAAAGTTGTCTTGACATCCAATTCCAATTATAATGATTATTTAATATTCATATGATATGTATAATTATGATTGATTTATACAAAAGGACTTGGTTTAATAAATTGAGTCTTATTTTTTCAATACATTTACTACCCATTTATATTTTCTCGTGGATAACCACAAACTAATTTACATCAATTAGAGAAACTATGAAAATTTAGGCTTTATATTTTTATGTGGAATCCATTTTTCTAAATTTAGATGAATTTTTAAATCATATTTTATTACAATTTACTTTATCTTATGTGATCTAATATTCTTATCGAATAATATATCACACTATTTCATGTATATAATTAAATATCTGTTAGTTTTATTTTTCCCATGCAGTATATATATTTGAAACATTCATTTTCCCTAAGCTTTGGTGGAACATATTATTCTACCAATAAATTGGGCATCTCCTACCTTAATATAACCCATGTAAATATTTTTCCCACTATCCTAAATAGATATATGTTCTATTATATAACGAATTTTTTCCATTATTTGATGATAACATTTCTATATATGGGAGTTTTGTATTATCCTTATAAAACATTAAGATAATTACCATATATGCACATTGTGTTATTATTTGATGAATGTTTTATAGAAAAATCCATAAAAATCTATGTTTATCTTTTAAAATTATGTATGAAATAATGTATTTATTTCATATTATAACTCATATGGTATCCATTTTTCATAATAATGGGTATATGGTTATGGGTTAATGCTGAAATTTGTGAACAATTTCCAGAAAATATTAAGGAATACTTTATAGGGAATAAAAAAAATTCGATTAATCATCATTTTAAAAGCATCCTTTTAGGAATTTATTCATGATATATTTTAATGAACAATTGTTTCATGTATGAATCAACATCGACCCACCTTTTACTAACTTCATTAAATTTATGTGCTTAATGCAAGATGAGTTCCAAAATAAATCCTCTTTACATTTATATTGATAGATGAATGCATGGTTTAGATATTCTTTGGCTCACCAGCATGAAGCAGCTAATATCTCATAACTATGGAAATTCATTCATTATTTTTACATTCTATAAATATCATAAATAAATATCATGAAATATATGAATTTATTTCTAGCATGTTTATGGGATAGTTCATGTTCAATAGTTGATCTAATTCTAAATTATTTATAGAATACCTTTATTTATAAATCATTCATTGTACAAATTATATAAAAAATGTGTCAATAATAACATATAATTTTTATCTCTAAAGTGTCTAAATAATATGTTTTTTATATCCTTATAAAATACAATCATGTTTTTTTAGAAAGAATTATCTTTCAATAACTGTGTATTTAATTATTACATTTTATTTTCATCAAATATTTCCAATGATTCTAGAATTACTGAGCTATTAGATGAGTATGAGATAATAATAAAAATAATTTCAAAATGGAATAATATATTTTTATTTCCAATGGAAACATGATATAAATGTTTTCATAAGACTCAATAAAAGTTCTACTAGAATCATTAAACCTAGAAATTAGTTATTTTGTACTTCTCAAATCTGACTTCAGAATCTCCATTTCTTATATTCATGGAGAATTAACCTTAACACTTATAAAATTTTTATACTCACTTGGTTAATGTTTTTAGATAAAAATATTAACCAAAAATTTTGAATATTTTAACCAAAAGGTAAAATATAAACATAACATAATCTTATTAGTAAAAACTAAGTCAAATCCTCTAATCTATTCTACTTCAATTCATTTCATTTTATAATCCATAGACATATCCCCTAGTATAGGAAGTAAATATCCTCATATTTGATGCCATTCCTCTTTTATTTAGAGGACATTTAAAATGTTTCCTTTGGAATCACATATTACATTGGAGTTTTTTCCTTATTTATAAATTTTATCACTATAAGAACTAAAGATTTGTATTTTTGTAACTTCTTATCTTCATGCAGACATTTCCCAAAAGGGTAATGAAGTGTTTTCTACATTTTAGTAATTTTATATAATCCTAAAAAACATTACTTGATTGGGTGATAGGGATTTTAGAAAGGTATTAATGAAGGATTATGATACATCTTTCAAATTTTACATATTTATTTTAACCATTTTTTCATTCATTTCATGCATAACTTTATCCCGGCATACTTCCCAGAGATGAGACAACATGTAAAATCATCCATCACTTGATCTTATATTCACAAAATATTGTATATTTATGATATAAGTTTTATGTAAAACAAAAATTCACCATTCATGTGTCTCTTGTATGCTCCTTTTTTATCCCCTCTTCCTGAGGTGGCTCAACAAGTAGCGAGTACTCCAACACATTGAACTTTTTATCACATTATAGTACTTTGCGCAACTGCTTATGCTCAACATGGAAATTCCTCCCAGTTTAGAAATGTTATTTTTCCATAATTATTCAAAGTGAACATGCGGTATTACTATCCATCATACTATATAATAAAAATAAATAATATTATATCATTAATCTTGATTACTATTTATAATACATTATATATTTTATTGTCTGAAATTCCTCCCACTATTTTATCGAATCCTATATTTCATCAACTAATATTTTTCAAAAAATCAATAACTTGAGTATTATATGGTAAATGATCCTTAAAATATTCCCTCAAAATCATTGATATATATATTCCACTACATAAGGATCCTCAAGGTAGGCTTTCAGTTTTGAAACTGGATTAACTCATGTCACATTGAACTCTTGAGTGTAGTATCATCTCCTATAATGGATAACCTTTCATTTTTCTAAAAATTACCTCTAATGTTATAAAATAAATATATGGATATAACTTCTCTCAAAAAATTTATTATTTTAACCCATCCCTCAAATAATTACCCAATAGTAGTTGGAGGGACCCTCAACTAGGACTACTGAAAACTTTGTACAATCAGTTTCATTTAGTGATTTATAAAGGAAGTTGTTATTTCATAATATTTCCTTGAGGGGTTTTGTTATTATCTTTATGTATAATCATTTTATATTCATAGTTTCTTGTTTTATGTGACCATACTCACATATGTACAAGGTTATAAATATAAGAACATAAACCACAGATGATCATTTTAACTACACATGAACGTTTAGTATGTTATGTGATCATTTATAAAACTACCCATAAAAAATAATAATCTATTATAAATAATTATAAATAATTTGATCATGAAGAGATATTAATTTTTGAATTTTTTAGAAAATAAATTAGCATCTGATACCCTAAGGGTAAGTCATTATGTTGTGACAGATGAAAAAAAAATTTACAACACTCACCCATTCAATACGTTAAGGTCTTTCCCGATGTCTAGCCAAATATCAATGAAAAATGAGTCAACTTTTGTCTTATTCATTTTACGATAATTTTTTCATATGCATAAATGTATTTTAGATATATAGTATAATGAAAAATAAAATTCATTATGAATGTGATGTACCTTATTAAAAATATTATTAATGAGATAAGGTTCATATAACCATTTATTAAACAATTATTACAAATAAATACATTACAATGAATGAATAAATAAAACTATACAAGAATTGGTATGTCTATGGATATTGATCAGTTGAAACACATTATGTTCAAGAATAAAAGATGATTTTTTTGAAAACCAACTTGAGGATATTTTTCATGAACTAAACTAAATTGAATATAAATTTAACAAATCACTTGTCCCCACGTACAAAAAAGGTTAATTAAGCAAAAAAATATTTTGAACTTTTTAATATATTTATTAGGGCTCTATGGAATTGTTTAATTCCCTTAGAGAGTTTTTTATCACAATGACATGCCTATAAGTGTTGGAAATGTTTGATAAAACCTGGCTAAACCTACCCAGAGTTAGTTGAACTACATACGAGTTCCAGATCGGTGGCACGAACAAATCTACACACAATGCAAGTGGGTAAGGTGAAAGGGGTACATAATGAGGATCCACTTAAAAAATTTTATTTTAAAAATATTTATAACCATACGGATTATTGCACACTCCATCTAAAATCGGGGGTTGTTTCCATGAAATGTAGGGGGAAAGTTGAGCCCCCCACCCACACAGACACATTTAAAATAAACATATTTTTCATTAAATTGTGCATAAGGGTGGTATGTTTCTTCCCACTAATGGTGTAATTCATTTACATTCAATTCCTCTTCCCCACCATTTATCCTCTATCATATATTATTCAAAATTCAAAAAACAAAAAAATACAAAAATAATTTAAAATGAGGTGTGTAAGAGCTCTCCTCCACCCTTTTCATTTTATAATATATATACATGTATATAAAATATATATACATATGTTATATATATTATTATATATATAAATATTCAAATATATAAATATTTATGTGTGTGTGTGTGTTTGTGTGTGTTAAAATTTATTTTTAAATGAGTGAGTATTCACTCAGACTTTGTATATACTTTAACTGAGTTGGATAGATCCCGCACAGGTAGGGTCTAATCATCACATCCCACCCAAAGAGTCAAATATTTTTGATATAATCCTACATCATTGATATATATATATATATATATATATATATATATATATATGTATATTCATTCATGGTTTGAATCCCGAATAATTATAATTTTTCTATTTCGATGATCATAACTTCGTCATTCTATCTTTGATTGATGCTTAATTTATTAAAACAGGATCGTGGTGAGTACCACTTCTAAAATAAATGAATATATAATATTAATTGAAATTATTTAAATGAAAATTGAATAAGATAGAAAATAATGAATAATGAGGATATGGGGAAGTGTGAAAATTATATATTAAAATTTTCAGGATCGAATATGTGTCAAAATAGTGAATTCCATATACCCGAGACTGAATCCATCCAAAAATCATGTAAAAATTATATAATCATAATTAATAAAAAATATAAAATAAATTCATGTAGTAAAACATTTAATTTTTATTGTAAAAATTATTCCCTCATCATTAATGATCATCACTTGATGGATCCAAACCCAAAATAATCTAGATCACCCAAATGCATTTCGAAAGCTTTGTGGTCGTCGATTATTGTGCTCCATTTGTTATCATAGAGTAATGAATATATATTTGATTTCATAATGATAAAGGGATCAATATATATTCATTATAGGGAAGGGATATTGGATTGGTTTTTCTAAACCTATATTTCTCCAACTAGAACTTGAGAGAGAAGGGAGGTAATCCGTCTAATTTGGGGGGAATGAATAGTCCCTCTGATTTGGGAATATTTTTGAATTTATACATAGTTTCAAACTTCTTATAATGTAACTTATGATAATTTTATAATATATCCATTATTTTAAAACCCAAAATAACATATATAATGTCAAAAAAATCTCCCAAAGATAATAAGTAATTTATCAATTAATTTTAACAATGTTTTTCTAAATGATAAATTCTTTTTCATAAATTTTACTAAACCCCATGAATTTTTAACAAACTCTATAAATTAAATATTTAATATTAATTTGAAAAATATGTTCCCTTACATTCACTAAATAAATTTTGAATATAATGTGTAAATAAATTCAATGTTTATTTCTTAAATCTGAGTTGTGTTATATTCTTTTCTTTATTTTTTGATTATATAAACCTAGAGATTTCCAAACCACTACCATTGGGACCACTATCTCATAAACTCCAAATCACTAGAATTGTTCAAGATACTCAATACACATTTTTGGTGACCCTTTAGCCCCTTTTATCAATAGTTATAATTGACAATCATATACCTATTGTGGGGTCTAGAAAACTATTAGGTCCCATGAAGAGGTAAAAATTAGTCATATAAATTAAATCCTTCTATAAACACAGGACTTATAATATATTCTCACTATTTTATAATATATCATAAAGTAGGTTTCACACATCATGTCATCATTTTTTAATGATTTATTTATTCATGAAATTTCATGTTAAAATTATCATTTATAACCACGTAAATGGATTTAATAAAGGTATTAGTTTCGTAGTCAACTAGGTCGAAGACATCTCATTCATGAAGAAGTGAAAAAAAACATTCTTGAACATTCAAAAAATTTCAAACCATTAATGATGAACCCAATGTAAGAAACCTCAACAAAATATAAAGGTCCATATTTTTTTCATGAAACAAAGTGTGTGATTAAATTTTACACATTCATAATGATCTCATGTTTAGATAAAAATATGTTTCCATGTAAATAGGAATATATAATGAAAAATAAAACATGTGATGTTCCTCTAACTTGTTTAGTCCTCATGATATACCATTCCTAACATCACTAAGTGAAATAGTCATGGGAATATGTCTCAATTCTTATGATTCTCCAACACCTAGTATTCATATTTCACCTATGTCTAGTCATCATGATGTATCCAGACCATTATATATGTGTATAATATTATTAACATAGTTTTTTAAGGTTATAAATATGACTCAGAACTTCTATAACCTATTGAAATAATAACAAATCTAAGGAAATTACCAAAAAATATTGAACATAGATTTGTTTAAATTATTATGGTAAGAAAACATTCTAATTTAATCTCAGTATACATTTTTCGTAATTGAAGATTACTTTTCACATTGTGTCTAGGGAAACCTCTATTACGTGGAAGACATATCATCTTTCCAAATTTATATATATCATATTTAAATTTTAATTCTAAAAACATCCAATAATTAAATACTGTAATATTTTTTTTAATATTCCTATAATTAGACTGTCAATGTTTTTCCCCAATAATGTTAATTTATAAATCATTTATAATAGATGAGTTGTTTCACATTCCTTAATGATTCCACCATATGTCATTACCAAATCCCTTAATATATTATATTTATAAATATTCATTTTAATAATAATTCCATTATCATTCTTACCCCAAAAAAAATAGTGACCTTATTTTCCATCCTCGTGTCGTCGTGTATTGATAAATCATAATCCTAGAGTAATTATCGCCTTTTCATTCACCTCATATTGAGTTATTTATATTTGAAGTTTTATTTCAAACATTTTCTATCTTTATATTGTCACATTTATGAAAATACATATAATTCTTCTATATTTTCAATCTAAATTTTAAGGATTCCAACACTAGATCATGGGTTTGATAATTATGTTAGTGAATCTATAATTTCTTTTCTTAATAAAAAATAACTCAACAAATCTACATAAGGACACATCCAAGTCACATGTTTTTTGAATCATTATATATCATAAATCCTTACATTATCAATGGTAAAGTTAATATGAATGCATTGAACAAGATTATAATTATGTTTTCATAAGTTTATTTTCATTTTTTAGACCATATAGGCTTGAATCCATAATGTATCAAACTTGGTAAATGAGTTATATAATCATGAAAATGTTTGAAGAAATCATTTATAGTAACCAATTAATTAAAGGAAACTATATACCTCATTTATATTCATTGGCATTGGACATTACATCATTAACTTTTTCTTTTAATAAAATATAGTGTTTCATCCTTAGAGAAAATATAGTCGAGAAAATAAGAATTTAAAAATAATTTCCTAAAATTTGAAGATAGATACTTTTTTCTATGTTTCTTAATAATGATTCCCAAATGACTATTATAACCAGAATATATTTTAATTAATATCAAGATATCCTTAATAAATACCATAATAAATTTTTTAATATAATACTTCAGTACTCTATTTATCATATTACTAAATATAGATGGTATATTATATAATATAATGGGAAATAGTATATATTTATAGTGTGAAAACCTCATTTGAAATGATTTATTTTGAACAACATACTTATTTACTTATAGATTATGATACCCATAAGGAATATAAATATTTGAACATCAATAAGATCCATGAACATGACCAAATAAATCGTCAATGTGGTTAAGAGGATATTTTTTCTTTATAGTGATAGGAATAATTTTCTTAAAATTTATGAACAATATCATTGACCCATATTTCATTATAATAAAAATAATAGGGTCTCTCCATGGTGAAACACTAAGCCGTATAAATATTTTTTCACAAAACACATAAATTGGGTTATTAATTAGAATAATTACACTATAGTCATCATGTGGGGAGTATTAGATATATGATTTTCATAAAGGCTGAGAAAAATAGAAAATTCAACATTAGGAATTAGTGTATGTCTAGGTAGTTCTTCCAAAATCAAATAAATGTATTCTTGCATAATAGGATCATCCTCTATTATTAGGATACTATTCTCATTCATAGGTTGTCTAAACTATTATTCTATGATAGATTCATTACAGATAGAACTAAAGGTGAATGATGAGATTATTCAGATGATATATTCTCCCCTATAGTAGAAAGAGATTTAATATCTCCATCATGAATCGTAATCTTTATCCGGTGGAAAAAAATTAGAATTATTATTTGAAATAAAATTCATGATAAGGATTATGTCATTGTTAAGAATATTTATAATAACAAAATACTAAAATAGGGTGTTCTAATGTTTCATAATGGTAACTGACAGACACAACTAATTTATAATATTTTATCAACTGTGATTCTTGATTGAAATCTATATTCCTAGGTTTCTAGGGAAATATAAAAATTTATTAGAAAACATAAAAGTTATAAAAGAGTGTAATGATCATGAATAAAATATATTATTATATAAAATCAATGTTAGGATTAATATACCTACCACTACATCATTGGTAACTTTAAACTTGGCGATAGTAATCAAAAAAGCATGACCTAATCATGTATTCCATTTCTACTGAAGGTTCCCTTGATTCTTAAGACATTATTTTGAATGGTGTCCCATTTATTGACATTTTATGCACTAAAAAAGAGTTTTTTCTTTAATTTCAATGCATTTAATATCCATATGAATCTTAACTCACCAATTTAAACAAACTTTTTGTAACACCTTAAGAGTTTAGGAAATAATTTATCAATAAAATTTAATTTCATTGATAGCTTTTCTTTCACACAAAATTTAGTTTAAATAAACCGTAATATACTATTAAAATATTATTTAATGTGATCATTATAACTATGAATTTAAATTGGTATGTATGAAAAAGATTAAATTATTTATAATATATATATAAATATCTTGATAAATTCTTAGTAAATAATCACTTGTTTTTTAGTGAAGTCATTTTATTCTTCAAAAATATGATTTCATAAAAAAGTATTTTTAGTAAAAAAAATTAGAAATTTTTTTGATTCATTTATATAAATTTTATAAAATTTATAAAATTAATATCAATTTTTAATTTAGAATATTAAATTTATCTTAAGATTACTTTTTTATTATTTTCTAAAAAAATTTATTTTTAATGAATATTGAAAAATACTAATTTTTATTGAAAACTATATATTTGATTTCGGAATGTAAATAATATAAATTTTTATATAAAATGGATTCCATATAGAATTAATTCTCATATATTTTATATAATCAAATTAAATTTATTGGAATAAATTTTAGGTTTGAATTTAGGTTAAAAACATTTCTTTATGTAAAAAGTCATTTTTCTGAAGAAGAAAAAATTATACAGGAAATGTGTTTTTATTATAATAAATTAAATGATCACTATTGGTTTGTTATTTTAATGAAATATATATTTATAATACTAAATAAAATATTTTAACATTCATCTAATATTTTACTAGGCATGGGAAAAGAATAAATATTATTTTATTCTTAAAATAATATTTTTTTAAAAAGTGGTCATCTTCACATGTTGTGAAATTATTCTAAAACAATTCATAAACTTATATGTGTTGAATTTGATAATTTTTTCCATATTCTTTATCATGGGGTTTAATTGTGTTAAATAGGCCCCTTTTATTTTTTGTCAATATGAATAGTAACCATGGTCAAATTTATCACCTCAGTAAACGGTAAATTGGGTAAATGGAGATTAAAACTAAGTTATAAGGTTATAATTTTTCATCAAAATTATTTTTGGAAGATTTTAATTCTACCCTTATCACTATAGTCTCATACATTATATTTTAATGGAAACTTTCCTGTAAAAATGACCTATATAATATTTAAAGCATCAAAAGTTACAAAATTTCACTCTCTGGGTTTTAAATATATCCTATATTCCCAAATTGGGCCAAAAGAAAGTTATGAACGAATAAAAATTTATATTTTGATATTAATGAATTTTTTTTCATGAATCTGTTTTATATTTTTTAGATAGTATATTTCTATATTAAATTATTGTGAAATGAATATATAATTATAATTTAATTAACAGAAAATTAAAATAAATAAATTTAAAAATATTAAATGTGATATAAATTTAATGATTTAATATTTCCAAAACAATTTCAATATCTATATGACATATTCGAGAGGTTTTAATGAATTATTTTCAATATTAAACTTTTTATTTATCTATTTAATTTTAAAAGTAATGAATTGTGATAATAATGAAATTAATGATATTTTATAAAGAATAATATTTTTTAAAATGATATAAGATTCTTAAAAAACAATTATTTGTATAAATAAATGGGATATAAATTAATACGTCCTTCACATTTCATTTATTGGTTTTTTATAGTAACATTATTACCCCATGGAGTGTAGAAAACAATTATATTATAGTAACTGTAAAAAGGGTAAATGAAGTGTTTAAACAAAAAGATAATGGAAAAAAAGTTATCAAAAAATGCCCAAATTTTATTGTATGAGAGTGTTTAAAATAGTTATCATATTATCTTTGAAAATTATAAATTTTATTTCATGTTTTCAATCAAAATTAATTTAAATAAATTAAATATTTTAAGAAATTCCAAGAGTGTTTCTCAATTTAATTATAAAAGGGAACCCCTCATTTATCTTATAAACACTACCTTTAGCATTTTAGTTAAATAATAAACTATATAAAGCATTCTAAACTTTATTATTCACATTATATAGGTTTTGGTATTCCCAAAACACAAAACATGGATCCTTTAATTGGATATCTAACTGACTTACTTCAAAAAATAAGTACTCGACTTAACTCGACAATTCATCTTATATTATTACATTAAGTCATCTAAATATATTTTATTTTTAATAAAATATTTCATTCATAATCCTTAATATACTAAAATTTTCTTAAGTAATATGAATACACCTTTATTCACCCTCATTCTATCAAATGGGATGTGAATGTATCACTCGTACGTAAGTATGGTTTACCATCTCCACGTATTGATAGAATTCATTTTTCATCACCATATTTTATAAATGATTATTATTATGGGTTTAATTTTTATATATGATAATTATGTAATAATTATACTTTTATAAATATAGTATCATATCTTTCTTTAGACATTACAAACCATTGGAGAATCATAACATCCATCGCGAGTACGTGTGAGCTATCACCTCCACAAAGTGATGTGATTTGTTTTTCAAATTTCTAATTTACTTGGATTGTAATAAAAAGTTACTTAATGAATATATAAGATATATATGAAATAATTATTATTATATTAATTTTAGTTATTATTTATTTTTATCATTCCATCTCTTGAATAAATGAAAAGAGATCTCATGTATACATATGACCTACCATCACCATGAACTGTGTAATTAATTTTTCTATCCCTATATTTTGTGGATGGTAATAAAATTTATATAATAAATATACATGATATTAATATCTTGATTAAAATTATTTATATTATTTAATTATAATAAAAATATTGGGGCCAAAAATACAAAGCAAAAACAAACATTCAAAACAAAGAATATGTGACACCGAGTAGTGATTTTAACAAAGAAGTGTTAAAAAATAGAGGATAAATAGTTATAAGTAAATAATATATGATATGATAGATATGATTATGATTTTGTAATATATTTATAATAAATTTATTTTTATTACACAAGGGGTTAAATTCATATCAATAAAGCGAGACATAAGGTAATGGATTTTCATCTCACTTTTACTTCAGGGGTACACAATCTATATTCACTAATTTATTTGTTTGTGTGGTGTAAATAATTAACATGGATGTATTCTATGATTATTATTATGAAAATTATTGGATATACATATCCATATAAGGTTCATTCTTTCATGGATATTATGATTCAAATTTTAACAATGTGGCGAGGGATTATTTTTATAATCTCATTGTTTATCGGGATTATGGATGATTATGTTTCCAATGATGAAATATTATGATTAACCTTTAAATAAACTCATTATATTTATTATAATATGGTTATTTTTTGAGAATTCATTTTTTCCATCCATTTTCCTCACATAATAGATTCAAGACGCTGAAAATATTTTTATGTAATATTTGAATTCATTTCTCTATTTGGTTAGAAAACTATATCCTTCCATATAAATGTTTACTAAAAATATTCTATATAAGGTCTTTAATATTCACCTATGATTTTAAAAGCTATTTTCACAAAAAAATGGTTTAAAGGGAATCTTATTTTCATTTTTTGGATGTGGTACTTTTTTGAAATTATATAGAAAATGTGAAATTAATTTTTTCTTTTAACTTATAAAGCATGAATGGAATTTCTTGATACCATGAAAAACCAATGTTATAAAATCCCTTTAAAAGTTTCCAGGGTTCATTTGAAAGAAAATCTTTCCCTTATATTTTGGATATGTTAACATATTAATATTTATTTTAAAAATGAAGATATTATTTTTCTCAGGAAATAATTCAGTAGTATATTAATGAAATTTTCAATTATGGTAACACACTTTGATGTTAGTTATGATTTATTAGGGATATGATATATTTAGTTCACTCATAATCTTTCCAGGATGATTAAATTTTATATTGATGATATGTTAATGAAACCCATTTATTTTCCCTAGGAAAGGCTATTGTGAATTGATGAAATGTTTATGAAACATGTTTTCTTTTTATGGGTTATAATGTGACGATATGATGAATGTTTTATAATCTTATGAAACACATTTGTGTGATTTTATTTATGTAATAGTGGTTATTTTATAACCAAGTATTTTGGTTCTATTATAACCATGGAAAATAGTTATTTTATAATAAAAGATAGTGGTTATATTATGACTGGGGATGGTGGTTGTGTTATAACCAAAGATGACACTCATGTTATAATCAATGATAGGTGGGACCTATATAATTAACTTTTGAATTCAGAAAATATTGATATATCATGAGACAAATAACGATAAAATCGGGAGTGAATCCAGTTATGTAATAGACTTTGTGTACTATGTTTATCATAGAACTAAACAATGACTACTAAGATGGTTTAAGGAGTGAACATGATCTATTATGATAGGCTTGGGAGTGAACCATAAATACTATGATGGTTTTTTGAGTGAGCACAATACACTATAACATTCATAGAAATTATCATTTAATACTAAGGAAATTATTTTCTATGCTTATTCATATTCCAAAAAACTGAATTCTTATGTTAGTGATATTATCAAATATATCATGTTATATTATTACTTTATGATTCCAAATAATTTATACTACTAGGTTTTATTCCATGACCTTAAATTATTATCTATGATATAGAACATATTATTTCCAAATGTTATTCTCATGTTCTCATAAGCTTATGATCATTTTAGGCACAAGTGACCCTTGATATCTCACTTTTTTCCCTTATTGAGTATTTGGTCTCACTCTTTATTATGTTTCATGTCCCCATGTTATGAAGAACAGTACAATATGTGATATGTCTAATAAGTTATCTGAACATTTTGGGATATGATGTAGATATTTTCTGAAGTATTTTTTTTATTTTTTAATGTTTCCAATGTTACTAGACCTATATGATTCTAGTGTAGATAATTATGTTATCTAATGAATATTCATCTACAAAGATGTGAAATATATATATGATATTCCATGTCCTATACACTTATGATACTATTAATAAAGTACTTAGGTGATTATCTCCACAATTCTCACATTTTTTATATCAAATCATACCTTTATTTTTCATTGAAAAATTTATCTTTTCGTAGTTCTTAGACAAAATATTGTTTTATTTCCTTGAAAGATATAAAACCTAGAAAATTATTTTTTCCTAGGATGAAACTTTAAAATATATCATTATATGATGAACATGTGTGTGAAAATAGTATGATTTTGAGAATAATCTTAATCCCATCAATAAAATGGCCAATCTTGATTTCTATATAAGGTATTTAAACTAGATTTTTTGTGGATATTATTTTCATATTTATTCACATACTCTCTAACAATTTCTTCTTCATTATTATTTAAAGTGATTAACATCCCATATATATGATATCATTATGTAATTCTCAAAACATATCACTTTAAACATTCATAATTATAGAACTGCTATTTCCTAAACCAATTTATTATTTTATATATTTGACCACCATTGATCAGTATATTCCTTCAGACATTATATTACTAGAATAATAATTTCTCATCCATTACCTAAAAAATCATATAATATCTTTTCAATGGAATTTACCCATTTTTCAGCTACAAATGGATCTGTAGTTTCAATTAAATATGGAGTCTTCTATCACATAAACTTGCCCAACATAGGTGAATTCTGATATATAACTATAGGATGCTCAATATGTTAAATTTTATTCATCATAACCTGAGTCAAAACCCCCCAATATGTCCACAGTAATTTTAGTTTCAACACCATATATAGTGGCTTCCTTTGATGGTAAATCCCTATATTGGGTCTAGGTGTTGACTCAATTTCTTCAGCTGGGAGGTATCTCTAAATAATGTCACACACTAGGTTATCTCAAAATCCTGATGAATATTGATCTATAATATAAAAATACCCATAACGGTAAAATATCTAAATTACCCTAAGGGATTATCCTAAATCTTATGTTAGTTGTGTCTAATTAATGTCTTGTCCATAATTTTCCAAATAAACTTCCTATAATACCAACTATAACACCCTATCTTCAGTAACCCATTTTATATGTTTAATTTAATACATTTGTACAAGAAATAAGGGATATCACAATGAATGATCGATTAGTTTAGAATTCATGGAAATATATATATATACATAATTATAATATAACATTTTAAATATAAAAATATATCATAATAAACATTATTTCATTTTTTAAATCATTCAAAATTTAATTTTTCATATCCCAGGGAAAGAAATAAAATAAAGAGTGAGCATAGATGCTCATTAAGTTTTATATATAGTAAATTCTATCATAAGCAAACAACACATAATCAATAATATTTAGTGGAGAATCAAAACACATTCCATTCAATCAATAACAATAATAAAATGTGCATACATTGATTATATCAATATAGATATAAAATCGATAATGGAAACAATATTATAAATTAAGGAAATACGTAATTATGTAAATTCATGATCATGTCCTTTCAACTAAGATATCATGAATCTTATAGTCAAGTCCAATCAAAGAATATATAATTATAGGTAAATGGGTAAGAGTAAACAAGATAACCATCCATGATGGAATGTATGTTTTTCTCTCTCATGAGTCCTATGGATGAATCAAGGGAAAATTGATAACAAAGCCCCACTAATCACCTAAAAATCCAATGAATTCCTCGTATATTGAATTATTAATACAATTATCATTCAAAATTTCTTATAAATATAAAATTTTCGATCTCGAATTTAGAATACATGACATTAATATTTCACCTAAAAATGAAACAACATACTAAATAAGCTAACATGAAACAATATAATATAATAAAATATTAAATAGTTGGAAAATCATCTATGTAAAAGAAATAATTCTGAATCCAACCATGATTTTAAAAACACATGTAGATTAAGGAGAAAAGTTGTGTAAAATGAATAATGGATAATGATATAGAATATAATAACTTGTAACTAAATGACCTCAAAATAAGGTATAATCCATTATATATAACGGATGATTGAAAACCATCGATTTTAAAAAAGTTAATGTTTCTTATTAAAACCAAAACATAAGAATAGATAATATAATAAATACAGTAAGAAATAAATTCCTTTTAACATCTTATAGTAATGGAGTTATAAATAAATTTTCAAAAAAATCATTCCTCTATGAAAATAATACTCATTTCATAAAATATAATTTTCTATAAAAATTCAAAAACATATTAAGATTATATTTTATTAGATAATAACTATGAAAACATGACAACAAGTCTAAAATTTTATATTAGACATGTCCATGAGATTATATATTTATGAGGTTCTTGTTTAAACCAATATTTTGTTAATAACTTGAATAAAAATAGCCTCATTTAAAAAATGACGATAATATTAATTTTAAACATTCTTATAGAAATAAAAACATGGGTAAAAATTACATTACCAATTCCTTAGAAAATATTTAAAAAATTTCATGCATTATAAAGCATATATGGACATAGAGAAAAATTAATTGGAAATAAAATATTTATTTAATGAAATTACCATACAAGTAAAATATTTTTTATTTATTAAATAAAAATAAAAATAAATAGAATATAAACATGTAATCTGCAACATAAAAATTGGAAAATAAAATATATAGGTTTTAAAATATCATGACCATATAATTATCCCAAATTAAATCACTACATAGTCATAGAGATTTGGTCATCAAACATAATGAATTTGGATTTATTAAATACTTACTGGGAAAATTTTTCATTTGTGATCAATTTTTCAATGTCCTTATATAATTATTTTAAATAAATTATTTGAATAGTTCTTACTTATGTCAACCACTAATGGTTGTTTTGTTATTATATCCAAAAATACTTTAGTACACTGTTCATGTTACAAGGAGTTATGAAATAGTTTGAAAATTTACACAATTTTAATAATTTCATGAAAATTATTTTTATTAATTATGTTAAATATTATAATCATCTATGCATGGTGGTTATAGAATAAATAATTACATCACTTAGTAGAGGTGGATGTCTATACATATGCATGAGAGAAATTATCCATTTTAATGAATAGATAATTTTTAATTTTGATGATATATTATGTTTAAATAATAATTATTTTGTAAAAAGTTTTAGATATATTTCATTAATACAACATTTATAACCATCCATGTATAATGGTGATGAAAAAATAATTACACCACTATATAGAGATTGTAGGCTATACACACCCATGAGTAATATTTTTTTACATAGGATATAAAAAGGTGGATAATGTTTATCCCATACTGATAATAACATATCATTACTTTTTTAATACTTGTGTCATTATGGTAGTATGGATAAAGCTTATTTATAGTACATAGAAGAAAAAAATAGCCTTTGAAAAATTCGGGTAAGATGATTACCACTTCATTAAGTGGATTCCTTTGTATTAAACCTTAAGAAATCATAAGATGACCTTAGGGTAACATAATAGCTCAGAAAAATGGGAAGTAATCATATAATATTTTTGGAAGGTCATGGAATAGATATAGCTATCAATGTTTTTGAACAACGGAGGAGAAGAGGAACTGTTTTATAAGTGATGGGCATGGAACACATTGAAGTACAAAAAATATTTTAATAATATAATGTAATTTCTATATGAATTATTATCATGATTTTAATATATTGAAGGATTACAAATATTATTTCCAAATACATCCAACCAATGATGTTTAATAATGTGTTTCGTGTTTTTTTTGAATCATTATCCCTATATTTTTTCACAAATTCAGCCCATTTTACCCTTAACTGAGGTGATAAATAATTATCATGGTTAATATTCCTTTTTACTAAAAAATTGATCAACTTATTACCTAATAGTAATTTTGTATTCTAAATATTTAATTCCTTTTACATTATTCAAATCCTTTAATTGGTAAAAGTTATTTTTAATATAGGCCCCCAAAATGATATGATACCCATTTTAAGAAAAATATTACCTTTAATCATAAAATTGATTTTATAGAAAAATAATGATGAATTGTTATACTAATGAGAATAATTATATTATTTTAAATCAAAGGAGACCTAAATTTATATGAAATAAAAAAAACTTATAGTCTTAATTTAAATACTTTTTATTAAAATAAAAGAACTAAAAATAGTTTTTATTTGAAAAAAACCTTTACTTTGATTTCCAAAATTTAATGTTTATATTTATAAATTCAGTATTATATTTATATTTTATTCCTATTACTTATACTATATATATTTTTCCAAATAAAAAATATTCATTAACTTTTATGTTATTCTTTATCATTATAATTCCATAAAAGGGACAATTTTTTAAAATATGTATATTCCATTATTCATCTAAGAAGAAAATATTTCTAAGAAATATAAATAATAACCCGAAGCTAATTTTAACATGGTGATTTCATAAATGAAATTAATTTATTCAAATTAAATTCTTAAAAATTTCTAATCTAGGTTTTAATATCATTTTTGGACAATTAATTTTTTTATTATGCTCTAGTTTATTAAAAATAAAAGGTTATTTTATATAATTTAATCTCAAGAGATACATTATTTCATATTTCAAAAATTTCATGTTATAAATTTTCAGAATTTCATCTCATGAAAATATGTGGGTTTTTCTTTGCCACAAATTCTTCATGTTCCCACATCGGCTCTTCAATTTTAT
Source organism: Viscum album (assembly GCA_963277665.1). NCBI lineage: Eukaryota > Viridiplantae > Streptophyta > Magnoliopsida > Santalales > Viscaceae > Viscum > Viscum album. The sequence continues at coordinate 442,976,697 of OY728138.1, forward strand.
AGCTTCTTCAAAGTACCTTTAATAATCTCCTTGTTTGATTCCACAAAAATTGTTCTCAATTGTGAAGAATCAAGAAAAAGATATTTCTTTAAAGATAAATTAGTTTCCAAATATCTTTCCTTATTTGTGGGAATATTTATTTTTTTGGTATGTACTTTCTCAATAAATAGACTTGGAACACATCATGGTGTTTAGTGAAGCATGGTGGCATTTTCCAATGGGAATCAACAACACCAATTATTTATATATTTTAAAACGGTTTGTTATACATAAGACATAAATTATTTTTCTTGCCAATCCTTATAAAAACATTACATATATATACCTTCAGCAATATGAAAAAACCGACTTGAAATTATAAATCTTTATTTCACCAATATACATAATAATATTTCCTACTTTGAGTTGTCATAGTATGAACCTGAATAGTTATAACTTTCATTATTTCCTCCTCAACAAGTTCTAAGACTAAAATATTAAATTAACTAGCTTCATCCCAAAATTTGGTATATGAAAAGAACTCTTATACAATTATTCATATGGTTATATTTGAATGAATTATTATAAGATATTATTGTATTAAAATAATACAAAACAATAATACTAATATTTTAAACCATGAATGCTAAGTCAGAACAACCTCAACATTCCTTATAATGTATTAATACTTCTTTTAGATTATCCATATTTATATTGATGATAAGTAGTGATCAAATATATCTCAATAATGAGGGAATTTTGATGAATCTTCCAGAGTTATGATTTAAAATATGGTTCATGATTATATGTAATCAAAAGTGGTGCACCACAAATCCTTATAAATTCAATAATATGGAGAATCATGAAAAACTTATTATTTCTATCTTCCCTTATAATATATAAATGTGCATACTTTGTATGGTGATTAATAGTAATCTATATGGAATCATTTATTCCCATAGTTTCTAGTAATCTTATGTAAAATATATTTTTAATATCATAATATTTTCACATAATAATTAGATGATGTTAAATTACTCATTAAGGATGTTTAGTCATGGCATTTAACTATTGAAAAAACAAGCATCTTGATAAAAAGTTTGAAAATTCAAATTTAATATTATTCCTTCAAAAATTTTCCTTCAAAACCTAACAAATTTTAGTGATAGTAGGGTTTATAGTGAAATTTGATATATGATCTTCATGTAATAATTCTATTTTTAGATCATGAAGAGATGGAGCACATTTTATATTTTGAAATTTAAATATTCCATCTTAATAGTTGAAGTCTTCTAACATCCCTTCATTTATGGATATGAATTCAATTTAAATATTTTTATCATCAACATGGCAATATTTTATTTTATCCCATAAGGATGGTTTTCCAATCATTACATTTATTTTTATTTTTCCCCCTTCAATAATTATTCCCATATCCAATATTAATAAATTCATAAATATAGACTATTTTTAAATCCCCATTTTAGTCAATACTTCATGTTCTTTCCCACCGTCACATTAGCCACCTTATTTTCATTCCAATGAAGGTATTATATTGATAAATCACACTGCTTTAGTAAATATTGTAATTTCATTTTCCTCATGTTGAATTATTTCAATGAGGAGATATATTTCATGATTTTTTATCTGTCATATTTCACATTTTTCACCAAAAATTTAACTCCTCCATTTTTTCATTTAAAATATTATAGTTGTCCAATATAGATAATTGGAAGGATAATTTTTTTCATGAATCATTAAATAAATTGATTCCTTGTAAGTAACACTATCATTGAGAATAAGGACACATCAATGCATCTTCTTTTATGTATCACTATGTATCACAAATCCACCACTGAATAAAGCAAATGATAATTACATTTCATTGACTAATCTCATTCATAATTCATAAACAATTTACTTGCATTATTATGACCACAAAAGCACAATCCATTTACATTTCGACTTGATTAATGAGTTAGATAATCGTATAAAATTATATAAAATCATTTATAGTTACATGATAATAAAAATAAACTACCTACCTCAATTATACCCATTGGTGTTGGACATTTCATTAGTTCCTTTATCTTTAAAAGATTAAATGAATTTTCATCCTTATAGTGAATATTTCAATGAATAGAAACATATTAATGCCAAAATTATCATTTTCTAAATATTTCATATATATCTCATTTTTTCTATGATTCTTAAGAATGATTCAAAAATTCATCTTGCTCTAATCATAGATTTTATAGTATATCATTGTATAAAAATAAAAAAAATTAAATTATCTATATAATCCTTGAATACTCGATTCAATAGATCAATAAAAAAGTGGCTATATTTTTCAATCCAAAAAAAATTAATGTAAAATTTTAATGTCTTTACCTATTTTGAATTAACATAATTGGAATATCCACCATCATTATACATATTATATGATACTCATAATGAGGAATAATATTTGGAAAATATTAAAATCATTAAAGTTCATCATAAAAATATTCAATATTGGGAATAAGATACTATTTCATTATAGAAATGGAATTTATTTCCATATAGTCGATGCATAACCTCAATGGGCCATATTTATTATTGAAAAAATAAGAACATGATATCCCAATTATGAAACACAAGGTTACATAAATCACTTCGTAGAAAACTAGTATAGTATTTTCACTAGTTCCACAAATTCTATTATGTGCATCCATTAAGAAGTCTTAAATATATGTTTTTTTCAAGTATAAACCCAATATAAAACTCAACTTCATGCTCAGATGGATGTCTATATTGGTTGGTAGGAAATATATAAATATATTTTTTATAAATAGGTATGTCCTCTATTACAATAATATATTCCTCATTCATAGGTTTTGTAATATCTTATTCTGCAAGAATTACCCCAAGTAGATCTAATTGAGGTGCATCTTGGTGTGATTTAGAAGATGTAGTCTTTCCTCTGAAGAAAAGGGATTCCACATTTCTATCATTAATCACGATCTCTTCCACTTGGAATTAATTTTTTAAATTATAATTTAAAATATTTTTAATACCAAAGATTATATCTAATTAAACAATAGTTATAATAATTTTTTTCGATAATAGTGTATGTATATATATCGTAAAAGTAACTGAAATATACTTCCTTAATGAAATTATAGTACTAATAGAAGTCAATATTGGAAACTCCAATCTTTGGGTGCTATGAAAAAATATAATTTTCATGGAAAACAAGGAAAATATAAAATTTTATGAAGATGTGAAATCAAATGATGATTTTGAAAAATATATCATAATAGTAACTAAAATATACATCCTTATGGGAACTTTCATATCAATTATAGTATTTATACAATCTTCTCCATCTCCCCTTAACCTCTTCTATAAGGTAATCCCCTGAACCTTGGGAAATTAGTTTGAATAATTCCCCATCTCTCTATAGATGAAACACTTAATAGTTTCTTTCTTTTCATAGAACTAAAGATCTTTATGACCCCTTTTATTGACTTGAAACAAACATATGTTCAAATTAAGAAATTACCGAGGCATTTATTTCCAAAATTATATCATGATGGAAATAAAATCCTCCCTTTATTCTTATAAGACTCATATCTTTTTTTGGTTCTTAGATGGCATATTCTTTCCTTGATTACCCATGAATATATAAGTCCAAGGAAAATATTTCTCTATATTAATGTAACTTGATACTATATCATCATATGATGAAAAAATATGAAAAAACGTACCTTTTAGAGATTTTAGAAAATACCCTTATAAAAATAGTCAATATTTATTTCTTGATTATATATATTGTCAACATCAAGCTTGGATAATCTTTTAAATATCTCCTTATACTCTGAAACACATTCTTCTTACTTTAACATTAATATGAGTAGATTTCTTTACATATTTTCTCATTGTTCATGAGGAAATTATTTCTAAAATAATATTGAATCAAATATTCTACATTTTATACTTTCTATTTCATCATCCATTTCAGTGTTCTAGATTAAAGACCACTATTGATTAGTAAATTCATTCAGAAAATACACTTATAAGACAAAATTTTCCCAATAATTACTTCCCAAATTTTTGAATTTATTTTTAATTAACATAATAAATTATTCAGATAATAGTATATTAGACCTTCCATTAACATATAGAGGAGTCTATCTCTAGAATAAATTCAAAATAGGAGAATTGTGTTGTGGAACAATTGCTTTCTTCATATGGAAATATTTATTAATCATAACCTAAGACAGATTCCCTAATACATCCTTAATATTTACAATTAGAACACCTGCTATATTGGTTTTCTTAGCATGTAAATCCATACATTTATTATGGGTGTTCATTTTTTCCCAATACAGCATCTCCAAACATTGTAATATATATAGTTATGTATTAATCATGATGAATATTGAGCCATAAAATAAATATCCATATAATGGTAAATGATATCAATTAATATAATGGGTTTTCATATTTCTAATATTAGATATATTCATAAAATATTGAGTTCCACAAATTCATAATAAAATTCCTCTTAGACCAACTCTAACATCATGAATCTATTAAATTAGATTTTTTAATTAATTTATTTTATTGGCATATGATACAAGGAATACCACCAAGAATGATCAATCATATTAGAATCTTCATAAAACTAGATACATACATGATTCCCATATTACATATCGAATATACAAACATAGCATATGAAACATTATCATATCCTTGAAATATTTCTAAATATCATTCTATATATCATTAGAAAAATTAGAAAAATAGTGGTGATCTCATATTCTCAGTAATGGCAATATACAGTTGATTATATCATGAGTAGAAAAGTAATTGTAAATATGAAATAGTAGATAATAAAATCACATTCCATTAAGTCAAAATATTGAGTTCAAAGAACATATGTAGATAACATCGACGTAGTTATCACATCTATAATGAAAGATAAATTCTTAATAAAGAAAATATGTAATTATAGAAATTAATGACCAAATAATCTCAACTAAGATATCTTGAATCTTACTATCATGACCTCTCAACCAAGACATCATTCCTAACAAGTGGGTACGTGTAAACTAAATACCCATTTAATATATCATTCTTTTCATCTTGTCTCATGAGACATGTTGATGCATCGATGAGCTATCTATAACTAAGTCCCATATGAAAATTTCATGTCTTATTCATTTCTAAGTTGTTTAATTATCAATAAAATGAATTCTAAAAATTCATTATAAATCAATAATTATCAATATTCAATATAGAATATAGAACATTCAAATTTCCCTAAGAAATAAAATAATATACTTCATAAGAATACATGAACTACGTATACATATATATGGTATATTGATGAAACATTATAAAATTAATTTAAATTATTATATATTCATTCATGATATTTGAGAAAGACATACATGATGGAGAAAAATATTTTCAAATTAATAAAATGGAGTGATAGGGAACATGATCACAATAAACTCGATGATCTCAAAATACAGTAAAATTTAATTTATTTAAATAATAATATAATACCATTGAATAATTTATTATGAAGGTTTTATTTTAATACAATGTAATTATAAAATAAAATAGAAAAAAAAAATTAAAAATAACTTATATTTTCAACTTAAAAAAATAGTGTCAAAATTACTATTTAAAATTTTATTCATTCCTTTAAAAAAATAATACCCTTTTTTATTAATGTGATTTTCAATTACAATTTAAAACATATTGATAAAAGGAATATATTTTAAAGTATCAATTGAAAAAATTAATTCACAAATTAATAAAAAAAGTAGTCATGAAGGTGGGAAAAGTCATTTATGTGGTTAAAGATAAAAAATGACTTTATTCACCACTTTAGTAAAAAGTATCCTGTTTGAAAAAAAATACAAAATGATTAATTTAAAAACATTATATAAAAATTAATATATAGGAACTTTACTTTAATAAAAATTTAAAACATTACTATAAAAATTTTAAAGAAAATATTGACATTGATTAAAAAGAGTTTCAAATAAAACCTTAAAACGCAATTTGTAAAATAATTTCCATGCATGTAACTTACTTCTCAACTCTAAATATATAATAGAATAAATTGAATATTAAAACATAAAACCTCATGTATTACTTGAGAAAGACAACATAAGGTATTTAAATTTTTTTGATCGTAAAATATTTCCCTAATTAAATTTTGACATAATAAATCATGAAATAAAATGAGATTGTAATATAAATCTATTACCTTGGGTCTCATCATATTCATACTTGTTTGGTCCTATTTTTTAATGAATTTTAATTTTTTAAAATACTTTTTAAGAACACTTTATTTATATTTTAATATTTTATGGTCATGTTATAATTATTTTAAATCCATTCATTGAATAGTAATTTCTTATGTTGACCACTTAAAGGTTTTTAATATAATTCCTTCAAATTTACATTTATATATTGTTATTGGTTAAAAGAGTTGTGTAATTGTTACATATGGTAAATAAAATTATTAATATCATTAAAATAATTTTAATGATATTACATGTTATTTTATAATCATTCATTCATGGTGTTAATAGAGTAATGAATCACATCAGATCACAAAGGTACTATTCCACACATATGCATGAGTGGTGTTATCAATTTATAATTGATGGAATGGAAAGAAGGTAATTAATATATTATATTTACACAATAATAATTATTAATTACTATAATAGAATTTTCCTTTATTATAACGTTATAACCATCTATGAAAAACAATAATGAAAAATGAATTACACTACTACGTGGAGATAATAAGTCATATGTATTCACGAGCAATGTTCTTGTTTTCAATACGATGAAACAGAGGTGGAAAATGAGTTTCACATAAAAATAATAATAATAAATCAATTTATTGTTGATAGTAGATTCATTATGTTAGAATGGATACAATAGATTTATAGTATATACAATAGGAAATAAACACTGAACATGTTAGGTAAGATAATTACCACTTCTTTGATAGACCTCCTTCATCTTACACATTAACACTTCATAAAAGGGTCTTAGGGTATGAACCACAGATTTATAATGATTATAAGAAATATAAGATGGTTTTTTGGAAGGAATTTTTCAACCTACAGAGATCAATGTATGTGAATATGAGAAAATAAGTGGTTCATTTTTAACAGTGCGGGTCTAGACACAATTGGAATTAAATATATGATTTCAATAATAAATGGTCATTTCCAAGTTATAGTGTCTCCAAATTATCATCAATAAATTTCTTATATAGTCATGGTCATCAAACCAACCAATAGAGTTTAAAAAATTGTGTTCAGTTTTCTTGAACCTATTCGCTTTACATTTAAAGCCATTATCCCATTTCACCCTCATCAGAGGTGATAAATATATTATGATATTATTATTCATTATGACATAAAATTAAGTTGCCCTTATAACGTAATATTAATTATGATTATTAAAAATATGGAATCCATTTTATATTATTAATCTTCTATAAGTTTCCAAAATATATTTTATTACAAACTCTAAAAACTCAATGGGTATCATTTTTTTGTAAACAAATATTTGTTTTGATCATAAAAATGGTTTTGTAGAAATAAAGTAAAACATTTATTAGAATGATATTAATTGTATTTTTCAAAACAAAATGAGGCGTATTCTTTATTCAATTGCAAAAATGAAAGGAACCTTATAAATACTTGGAAAAATGAAAAAAAACTAAAAATAGTTTTTATTTGATCAAAACCATTACATAGATTACCAAAATGTTATGAATATATTTATACATTAAAAATTATATTTTTATAAAAATAATATTATTTAATCAATATATATTATGTCTCAAAATTATTCATATAATTTTTAATGATTCTTATATCATTATAATTTCTTATAAGTGATAGTACTATAAAATTGCTATTTTCACTATTTACCAAAAAAACATTTTCTAAAAAACATAAATAATTTATCCAAAAATAAATTTTACATAATGATATAAAAAATAAAATAAATTTATTATTATTTAATTTATAATTTTTTTAATTTAGGTTTTAATCACATTATTGGATAAAGAATTGTTTATTATGATATAGTTTCTACAGAAAAAAAACCTTACTTATTATAATTGAATCTCATGAGGTACGTTCTTCACTCTATAAAATATTTCATGATAAAATTTTCCATTATTTCATCTCACTAATGATATGGGTATCTCTTTATGATACTGTTTTTTAGTTCCCATACATCCTCTTCAATTTTGGTATTTTTTAAAATTACCTCCACCAATATATTCAATCGATTCTACAACACATGTCATCTAGTGTCAATAATATGGAAAGTCTCAACATAGTATGATAAATCATGTCCATATTATATTTCCTCATAGTTTAAGACATTCATTGTTTCTGGAATGTAATTCCTAAAAAAAGTGAGATATGACATATTTTTATCTTTAGAGAGGATAGGTGGCACTACTAAATGGTAATCCACATATCAATTTCTTTATAAAATTTAAAATGGCTTGATTTACCTATGACATAGTTTCTTTTTTGTGAAAAAAATAAAACCCATCTGTGATGATGTCACAAACCTTCCTAGGTGCCCTGGTAACTCGATAACCAATCCATCCATAATATAACCTGAAGAGAGTTCTCAATACCCATGATTCAGTGACTATCAACTTATATCATACAACATGTAGGAGGGAACAAATCATCCACAATACAAACCAGAAGTAAAAGAAACCAGATAGTTTTCATAACAAAGGAATCTCCACGTGGATTGATGTACTAGAATAAAAAAAAGGAATGAAGATCCCAAAATCACTACAACCAAAGTTTTAAAATAGGTAGAATATCCCCAAGGTCCCTAAATACATAAATCATAAAAACCCAAGATCAATAGCTAGATCCACCTCCAAGAGATCTCTTCCCTTTGCTTAAACCTGGGAGAAGAAAGTCTAAAAACACCCAAAGAAAAAAGTAAGTTGTCAGACTAAGCATAGTAGGTTACCACCAAAGATTTCATAACCGTTTCCAAATATATATTATCCAAATAATGTCTTTCAATTTTAAAAACAAACATGTTTGGAAATTTAAAGTTATATTTAAACTAAACATGTTAAACAGTTTCAAAATGACAGAAAATTCTTTTAAATCAAAGGTTTTTCTTTAGAAGATATGAAATATCTATAAATTAATGGATCAAATAAAAATTCTTACAAAAAATAATTTATTTTAATATAGAATGGAATTTAAATATTTTTTATAACATTGGACTAAATTTATATCTCAATATAAATTAACAAAGAAAATAATAATGTCATATGCCAAGTAGACATGATAGTATTAACCAACTATATGTGTAATGGCTCGGACCCTCCTGGTCCACTACTTTAGAAAATTCTAAGTGTTATGGAATCCTAGACACCATCAGTGAGTTGGGAGGATGTGGGTGTTAGTGGTAACATGTCACCATGGTGTCACCTATCAGTGACACTTATCGGTCTCATCGATCAATTCCACCCATCGACTTAACATATTAGCTTCATAAGTCAGATTCACAAATCAGTTTTACTGATCTGCTTCACTGATCAGCTTCACAGATAAGCTTCACAGATCAGCTTCACTGATCAGCTTTACAGATTAGCTTCACAGATCAACTTCATATATTGGCTTCACTAATAATATATAAAGGATCAGATTCACAGATCACCTCTACCAGTTTCACCCATCGGTCTCATCGATCGGTTTCACCAATTGGTCTCACTAATCGGTTTCACCCAAAGCTCACATTGATCTGTTTCACCCATCGGTCTTACCAATCAGTTTAACCAATCGATCTCACCGATTGGTTTCACCCATCAGTATCACTGATCGATTTCACCTATCGGTTTCACTAATAAGTTTCGCCCATCGGTTTCACAGATCTTTTTCACCCATCGGTCTCACCGATCAGTTTCACCAGTTAGTCTCACCAATCATCCATAGAGGGGTGTCAGATTTTCCATCCCTAGTTTTTCCTATAACACCAATTTTAATTATTTTATTCTTTTTAAAGAAGTTCAAGTCTATTTTTTAGCATCATAATCAATGTTCGAAAATCCCCCAAGAGTTAGGCAACCCTTTAATTACCAAAGGTGTGCCTTTTTCCTTAGGGTCACCCTTTCTCCCGTACATTTTAGCTCCACTCCTATTATGTGGTTTTTACATTTAAATAGAATATACTAACTCAAAACTGTTAACTCCGCCATCTTCAAGGAGAATCATTAAATCTTAATAATTTCTAACATGTGAAACTACCCACCTGTGTGGTAAATCCACAAACCGTTTTTCTAGCATTTTGAAATAGAATATCCCATAACTCTTGGATTGAGAATTTATCACCAATATCTTCTACAACGGTCTCTTTGGTTCCCTATGGATGTGCTTGAAGTCCTTCCTCATGAGACAAGTCATGCGCCCATGCTCAAGCCCTTCCATCTCAGCCTTCGTGGAGTTTTTTATACTTCTCACAAAACCACAGTTTTTGTCACTAGGAGGAATCATCGATCCTTGATCAACCCTATAAGGATTTCTTCCTTTGTCTCTCTTTACTGTAAATCATGTGGGGTAGTTATGATGATGTTTGCTCTGGACATAGATGAAACCAAACTTAACAAAGATAATAAATGAAACATTGATGAATGAAATGGTGGGAATGGTTATGTTGTTGCTGTGTTATAACTTTGTCATTATATTATTTATTTTATGGGATTTTTCCCATGAAAATCATGGCTATTGGTGGCCTTTCATTGTACACTAATGATCCTCTGTTTTTCTGGTTAATTATGTGATTGAATGGATGTAACATTGAAAATGGTTAATCATATAAACTCCGTTGATTAAATTGAAACCAAATGAACCAAAATCCTTCTGTGATCACCCTGGTTAACCAAAATAAAATAAGTAACTTAATGAATGGGGTGTTTAAATCTAAAAAACATTCCTTGCTCTGTTCGGGTGATATGTCTGGTGGATCTTATTGATGTTGTGTGGGGTGACGTGGATGGGGATGGGATCCCCTATTGTTGAGTTATTGGATGTGGACCTGAGGCCGTGTGGGGCTGAATTATGGGGCTTGGGTTGGTTCCAGTACATCAAGGGATCTCACAGATCCCTTTTTTCATTGTGACATTACAAGAAGACCAGGTTTTAATGCTTAAATTACTACTTGGCTTATTTTCCTTCCTTGACTTGTGGCTACGCCTGTTATTTTCCCATTATTGATGAATTATTTAAATATAATCACTTGAATATGATAACATGAATGGGTTTAATGGGGAATTGTTTTCTAGGAATGAGTAGTGCTCTGGTTGTTTCTATTGTGCTTTTATATGAGTGAATAGTAATGAGGGTTATTGTGTATGGTCTGGTTTTGGAACCCTTAGGTTGAGAAGAGTTATTTTTTACCTATATGTATAAATTTAGTTTTGTGTTTCTTATTCACACCCCACCCATGTTGACCACTTCGTGCCGAACACCCCCATTTCGTGGGGGAGGGTGTTTTTTCCAACAGTCCTATTGGGTGGATGGATATTAGCTCCTTTCTACTCCCTCTCACATGAATCCCAAGATTCTTTGGGTAGGTTATGATGGCCTAAGGTCCATTATATCCAAATATTCATCAGTTAGGGTGTGTTGTGGTGGTTGGCCTAGGTGTGTACGGGTAGGTTGTTTCCTAAGTGCCTTCGGGAAGGGGCCTAGGTGTCTTCATGTGTGGTGGTGGTTGTTCTTTACCAGGTTTCTTTGGGCATGGTTACATGTGGTTGTGGTGGACCATGTGTATATAGGTAGGATATGTGGTTGTGGTAGCCCATAGGGTTGTTGTTTAGGGTGGTATTGGGACTGTAGTGAAAATGGTGGGGGAGGTATGATGTGTAGGATGTCTTAAATAACAAGTGGGAAAGCGGTGCGAGTTACCCAAATGTCGATGTTCTATTACTATTACTTTACATGACTTGCGTTGTTTGGGGAGTGCTTTTTGGTGGGTATGGGTGGATAGTATTCCTTTCTAGTTGTTTTCATTATCTCTATTTTTATCACAGGGAATTAGATTGTTTCCCCACTTGTTCTTGAGATCTTTGGGTTTTCCCTACTGAGTATACTTGTATACTCACCGTACGTATATAAAACAGCATTCAAGTTTCCAGGAGGACTTCAGGGACTATACAATAACCTATTCTCTCAGACGTCGTGACTGTTGATGTTTCTTATTTTCTTTTCTTTTGGTACTTCCCTTTAATGTTTTCTTGTAGCTTATAACACTTATTGTTAGAACATGCATATGGGAATGGATTATTTTGGCTTTACTTTTACATTCAGTTTTGGTGTTGTCTGGTATTTACTATATTAACTCCCAATCCCACTAAATAGAAAGGGCAATGCCTTCCATATTATGTGTGATTCTATAAACATGGTGCTAGTCACCACTCTAGGACCAATTGAAGGCGGGTCTTGGGGGACATTATCTCTCCTTCAACTTAAGGAAGGGTCTGGAAATATATTTTCCTTTCCCTAATCTTGGTGAAGGCGGGTCATGACTGAATTATATCAGAGGATATGGTTGATAGATAGCATGGAGATCGGGGTTAGGAACAATGAGGAATGCATGGGATGGTAGGGAAAGACTGTTATGAAATCTTGGTGCGTGAAATAGGCCAGGGAAGACAAGCTAGGACAAAGGATTTTAGTGTCCCCTGTTATCTGATGCGAGGACTTGAGACCTACCGAATGACAAAGTGAGGCAACACTGATTGTAGAGTAGTGACCCTAGGAATGTTACATGCATCATAATCACTTCGGTTCTTGTGTGTTCTTGGTGTTCTAGGAATTTAAATAAAAAATAAATTTAAGAAAAATCTGAATGAAATATTCTAGACTACTCAGGTGTAGGTATTCCTGGTTTACATTATGGAATTGGAACCCAGACGGCATCCATGTGTAGTGTAGGTGATTGAGGCCAAATAGGCTAATATGGATGATTAGAATGGGACTAATCTAGATGATGAGTATGATCATTGGTAGAGGATTCTACATTCCTTTTAGCGGTAGACCCTCAGGAAGTACAAGGACAATGTCTCAGACATAGAGATTGAAAGCTATCTCAAGGAATTGGTGATAGATTTCAGCTTGATCCTGGCTCCGGCTGAGTACTGGGTTCTGTTGGCAGTTAGTCAGATGGGAGAAGCAGTGCATCAGTGGTGGATTCTCTACCTCGGATAGAGGATAGAGAGTGAGGTTTTGTGGGACGACTTCAAGATGGAATTCCGGATGGAATCCCTTTTCTTCTTCGAAGAATGTTAAGAAGAGGTAGGATCTACTCTCCCTTCATTAGGGGATTATGTTAGTGAGGGAGCTCGGAATCAAGTTCAAGGGCCTTCTTCATTTTTCTCCAGACCTTTTTCTAGATTAAGAGTCATGGGAAAGACATTTAAAGGAGGCACTCTAACCTTCTCTTTAGTATTCTGTTACTCCATTAACACTACCAATGTACTTGGAGGTCCAGAAGAAGACTGAAGTGGTGGAAAGGATACACCCGTTTGGAGGTGTTCTGTGAAAGGGGATCCAGATGGGCTCGTCAAAATGGAAGGCTATCAGTTGAATGCCTCCAACATCGTGGCCTTCCAGGTTTTGGCCAGTGGGGAGGAGGCCCCAATAGTTCTAGTTTCGATCTCCTGATCCTCTCTCTTTATTTCTCAGCCCATGACCAAGATTCTTGATCTGTCGAAGTCGTGGTCACCTTCAGAATTTGTGTCTGGATTGAGTACAGTATAGTGGGGGTGGCCAGGTTCAGCGCCCACCTTAGTAGTTGCATTTTCTAGCTAGGCCCTATCTACAACTGTAGCAGGGACAATGAGAACCCACTTCTCTAAGAGCAGATGATTCAGGAGGAGGCTGAACTTAGGCACTCCACATGGAACTCGACCAAGGCATGGTCATGGAGGTGGCTGATAGATGAGGGGTAGAGGATCTGGTCGTGGTTGGTTACACACCATAGAGGCAGTTATTTCAAAAGTTCAAGAAGTTATTTGAGGTACGATCAGATTGTTTAGCACTCTTGCTTGTGCCTTGTTTGATTCAGGAGCTTCACACTCCTTTGTTACTCCCAGTCTAGCCCGTGCCTTAGGCCTAGACCTAGAGACACAATCCATGCCCCTGGTGATGAGTATTCTAGTTGGGGGTCAAACCAGCCTTCATGATGTTAGTTGAGGATACATATTGATGTTGGGGCCGCATCAGTCTAGTGGGGATCTCCTTCTACTGGAAATTCATCCATACAATCTCATTCTAGACATCGACTGGCTATTTTTATGCATGCTGTTATGGAATACATCCACAAAGGAGTCGTGTTATCCAATGAGGATAGATAGTGTATCGATTTTGTTGGTGAATGTAGTTGTTAGGTGGGGAGACGGTGTGTGGATGCACTTTTTTCTATGTTGTCTGAGCTTTCAGCAGAATCATTGGATGCTGAGATGATGGACGTTCTAGGAGTTTTTGAGAGTTCTTGGATGTTTTTCCAGAGGATTTTCTGAATCTACCCCCCTCGACGTGACAATGTGTTCAGGATAGACTTACAAACCGGTGCCCAATTGATTTTGATGGCTACTTATCGGATGATGCCTACTGATTTTCAAGAGTTGCAGATTCGTATTGACTTGTTGATTAATAGGGTTTTGTTCGGCCCAGCTTGTCACCATAGGGTTATCCAGTGTTTATCATGGGGATGGAAGATGGTGGTCTCGGGTTATGAATAGAATATCAGAGACTGAATTAGGTAATAGTCAAGAACTATTACCCTCTCCAAAGGATAGACAACCTATGTAACCAGCTGAGGGGAGCAGGTTGGTTCTCTATGATCGATCTGTGGTCTGGGTGTCACCAACTAAGGGTGAAGAATAGTGATATCTTGAACACAGCATTCAAGTGTCGGTATGGGCACTTTGAGTTCATAGTCTTATTGTTCAGTGTTACAAACTCACATGCTATGTTTCATGGGGCTCATGAACACTATTTTCCATGAGTTTATCGATCAGTTCATAAAGTTGTTCATCGATGACATTTTGATATACTCAAGATTAGAGGAAGAAAATATTAAGCACCTTAGTATGTTGTTGGGTTCCTTTGACATCACCAGCTCTATTGGATGTTTTCCAAGTGTATGTTCTTGACCCATAAAGTTCATTTTCTGGTACACAGGGTGTCTTAGTGAGGTGTAGTGGTTGACCCGTCAATTGTTGAAGCGGTTGTTTCTTGGGAAGCACCCAAGAATGTGATGTAGGATCATAGTTTTATAGGTCTGAAAGGATATTATCGGAGGTTCATATCCAACTTCTCTTGAGTTGCAGCTCCATTGAAAGCCTTGACTAGAAACAACCAGACCATCATGTGGAGTGAACAGTGTCATGCATCTTTCACATATCTGATGGAAAGGTTGGTCTGTGCTACAATGCTCATGTTTCTAGAGGAAGAGGTGTTTTATGATGTTTTTTTTGATAATTATAAACACGGCATGGGGTGTGTGATTATGAATTAGTGGGTAGTAATCTCTTCTGGGTCTAGGAAGTTATTTCCTCATGAGCGTAACTATGCCACCCATAACCTAGATCTTGTAGAAGTAGTGTTTGGGTTGAAGTTGTGGGGGAATTACCTAATCGGGGACCACATTGTGGTCTTCATAGATCATAAGATTTTGAGGAATATCTTTACCTAGAGGGACATGACCATGAGAAAATGAAGGTGGGTGGAGTTTCATCAGGACTACAACTTTGAAATCTCATACACAAAAGTTAAGGGGAATGTTGTGGCTGAAAAATTGATCAGGAAGTCACAAAGGGAAGCTATTCAAGAATATGTCGATGCATAGAAGGCAATGGAGGAGCTGGCTTCCCTACACCTATTTGTATGGGTGGACGGTGGTAGAGGTTGTCTATTTCAGATGATAGTGTGGTCCTTTCTATTACAGCAAGTGGAAGAGTCTCAGTGGAGAGACTTAGAGAGTGATGTGATGGACCATCGGGCTAACCACGGAAATTCTCAGGAAGGGTGGTCGAAGTATTTTTAGAATCTGATAATTTTCCAAGGAATGTTGATTTTCTCAGAGGCGATGCGTGAGGGAGTTCCTTATGAGTTCCCAAAAACACTCATAGCGGTACACCAAGGAGTTTCCAAGATGTATTGAGGCATGAGGGAAGATTGTGGGTGGCCTAGGTTGAAACGAGCAATGGTGGAGTTTGTGGAAAGGTGTCAGGTGTGTCAGTAGGTTAAGGCTAAACACCACGTCCCAGGAGGTTTGTTGTAGCCTTTAGGTGTCCCTGAGTAGATGTGGAAGTACACATTAATGGATTTCATCATAGGACTGGCTGTGATACAATCCGGGAATTGGTAGACCGGTTACACCTTAACACTACTTTCCACCCCCATACAGATGGGAAGACAGAGTGAAACATCCATACATTTGAGGATATGTTACGGTCATGTGTTTTAGAATTCAGGGGATCATAGGAATAACAATTTCCCTTAGTAGAGTTTTCCAACAATAATAGTTGACACTCTATTATTGGAATGGCCCCATTTGAATCACTATAAGGGAGGCTGTTTCATTTTCCAATGTGCTGGTGCAAGGTTGGGGAGGTAGGTGTTCATGGCCCAGAGGAAGTGTAGGGCATAATAGAAAAGTTTCAGCTGGTAAGTGAGAGGTTGAAGGCATCCCAGGACTAGCAGAAGTCGTATGCCGATTGTAGGAGGAGGCCCATTAAGTTATAGATTGGAGACATTTTGTTCTTGAATGTTTCCCCTCGATGTGGAATGTGATGGTTCGGCAAGGGTAGAAAGATCTCTCATAGGTCCATTGGGCCTTTTGAAGTGTTGGGGTGAGTCGTTGAGGAAACATATTAGTTTGAATTTCCACTTCTGTTGGAAAGGATCCAAGACGTTTTCCACGTCTCCTAGCTTCTTCGATATGTACACGATGATTCTCAGGTCATTGACTGGGGAGATTTGGATATAGGGTATGGTGATACGTTCATGGAGAAACCAGTGAGGATTGAGGATCGAAAGAAGAAAGTGCTTCATGGATGAACCATCCCTTTGGTTCAAATGTTGTGGAGGAGTGGTGGCCTCGAGGAGACTACTTGGGAGGAAGAAGCTCAAAGGAGCACCCCATACCAAGAGAAATTTTTAGTTGTTGTTCTAAACCTTCCCTGATGTTCTAGTTTTTCTGACCTACTATGATGTAATGCGATCCTTATTGGGTTATGAGATGAGTTTTTTCTTTACCTTGTGAATGTTTATGAAAAGTCTTGATTTGTGGGGAAGGGAGAACCTGATTCCTAATCAAGATCCATCAGCACAGAAGTGATTAAACCCATGCAGGCGAGTCAGTGTCACCCAAAGTAAATAGTATCTTGAAATTGAGGAATGAACTTCCGGATCTATGTGTCAAGAAAATTTGATCCTTGGGGTTTGTATTACTGTTGGGGGTGGTTTGTCCTCGAGAGGTATCTTCCAGAGTGGTTGTTCGGTTTATTATTTTATTCTCCTGGACATGAATAGTTTTAGTGGTATCAGATGTAATGGAATGGACCCTCTTAGTCCATTACTTTTCCAAATTTTAAGTGTTGGGGTTTTCTTGGAACCATCAGTGAGTCAAGAGGATGTGGGTGTCAGTGGAAACATGTCACCGTGGTGTCACCAATCAGTGCCACTGATCGATATCACTGATCAGTTCCACCCATCAATTTCACAAATTAGCTTCACTGATTAGCTTCACTGATCAGCCTCCGAGATCAACTTTATAGATCAACTTCACATATTAGCTTCACAGATCAGATTCATAGATCAGCTTTTCTGATCCTCTTCACTGATCAGTTTCACAGATCAACTTCAATGATCAACTTCACTAATCAGCTTCACAGATTAGCTTCACTGATCAGCTTCAAATTATTTTCATCACGGATCAGTTCCACCGTTTTCACCCTTCAGTCTCACTGATCGTTGTCTCACCGATGGGTTTCACCCACCAGTCTCACCAATTGGTGTCTCACAGATCCGTCTCACCAGTTGGTTTCATCCATCAGTCTCAGTGATCAGTGTCTCACCAATCAGTCTCACTGATCGGTTTCACTGATCGGTTTCACCCATCGGTGTCACCAATCGGTTTCACCCATCAGCCTCACTGATCTGTGTCTCACCGATCGGTTTCATCCATCGTGATCACTGATCGGTTTCACCCACAGGTCTCAATGATAAGTTTCACCCATCGGTCTCAGCAATCAATTTCACCCATCAGTCTCACTGATCGGTTTCACCAAATCAGTTTCACCCAATCAGTTCATTAATCAGTTTCACCCCAATTAGTTTCACTGATTAGTTTCAGCCAATCAGTTTCACCCAATTATTTTCACTGATCATCTTCTTGGGATAAGCATCACCCGATCAGCATCACTCGATCAGCTCCACCGATCAATATCACCGATCGACCACAGAGGGGTGTTAGGGTTTCCTTCTCTAGTTTTTTCCATAACATTAATTTTAAGTCTTTTATCCTTTTTAAAGTAGTTTAAGGCCATTTTTATCACACTAAACAATGTTCTAAAATCCCCAAGAGTCGGGAGAACCTTGACGTACAAAAACATGATGCTTTTCCCTCAGTTTCACCCTTTCTCCCATACTTTTCATCTCCACCCCCATTATGTGGTTTTTCTGTTTAAAAGAAATATATTAACTCATAACTAGTATCTCCCCCATCTTCAAGGAGAATTATTAAATCTTAATAATTTCTAACATGAAAAATCACCCACCCACTTGGTAAAGACACAAACATTTTTTCTAGAGTTTTGAAATATAATATCTCATAACTATTAGATCGAGCCACTATCACCAACATATTCTTCCACAGTATCTTGGGTTACCTCTAAATGTGCATGAAGTCCTTCAAGAGATATGTCACACGCCCATGCTCAATGCCTTCCTACTCAACCTTTGTGGTGTTTTTTCTAATCTTCGTGTAACCACATTTATAGGCATGAGGAGGAAACATCGATCATTGATCAACCGTGTAGGGATTTATTCTCTCATCCCTCATTACTGTGGATCATGCGAGGTGGGTATGATGATATTCCCTCAAGACATAAATGAAATAAAACTTAACAAAGATAATAAAAAACATTTAAATAATTAAAGTGTGGTAATAGTGATTTTGTTGTTGCATTATACCTTTGTCTTTATATTATGAATGTTTTGGGATTTTTTACACTCAAAATCATGGTTTTTGGTGGTCCTTCCTTATACTCTAATTATCCTATTTTTTTGGGTTATTTCTGTGATTGAATGGTTGTAAAATGGAAAATAATTAATCATGTGAACTAAGTTAAAAAAATGGATTCCCAATGAACAATAATCATTGTGTGATCACCCTAGTTAACCAAAAAAAAGAAGTAATGTAATGAACGGTGTGGAAAAATCTGAAATGAAAAACATATTTTCTCTATTCTAGTGATATGTGTGGTGGCTCTGATTGATTTTGTGTGCGAAGATGTGGTTGGGGATGTGATCCCTTGTTTTTGAGTTATTGGTTGTGGACTTGTGGCCGTGTGGGGCTGAATAATGGGGCTCGGGTTGGTTCCAGTTCTTCGAGGGATCTCATAGACCCCTTTTGTCATTTCAACTTTACAAGAGGACCGAGTGTGAATGCTTAAATTAATGCTTGGTTGTTTTACTTCCTTGTCTTATGGATATGCCTTTATTTTACCAATAATGAATAATTATTTAAATGGAATCACTTGAATATGATTACAATAATGGGTTTAATGGGGAATTATTTTCTAGGAATGAGTTGTCTCTAGTTGTGGCTATTGTGATTTTGTATGAATGAATAGTAATTATGGTGTTTGTGTATGGGCTGGTTATAGACCACTTAGGTTGGGATGAGTTCTTGTTTATTTATACATATAAATTTAGTTTTTTTTCTTATTCTCACCCCACCTATGTTGAGCACTTCGTTCCGAAGACCCCCATTTCATGGGGGAGGGTGTTTTTTCCAACACATCTACTGGGTGGCTATATATTAGATTCTTTATGCTCCCTCTCTTGAGTACCCCAAGACTCTTCAGGTAGGCTGTGATGTCCTAAGGTCGATTATAGACCATGATTATTCGGCATGGGTGTTTTGTGGTGGTTGGCCCAGGTGTGTACGTGTAAGTTATTTCCCAACTGTCTTTAGGGTGAGGCCTAGGTGTCTTTGGGCGTGGTTGTATTTATTCTAGCCCAGGTGTCTGTGGGTGTGGTTACATGGGGTTGTGGTGGACTAGGTGTCTGCAGGTATGATACATGGTTGTGGTGGCCCCTAGGGATGTTGTTTGGTGTGGCAGTGGGACTGTAGTGAAAATGGAGGGAGGTATGATGAGTAGGATGTCTTAAATAATCAGTGGGAAAGCAGTTTGGGGCACCCAAATGTCGATGTGCAATTACTATTACTTTACCTGACTTGTGTTATTTATGGAGTGTGCCTTGGTGAGGGTGGGTGTATTGTTTTTCTTACAATATGTTTTTGTTATCTCTATTTTTTCACGAGGAATTAGATTGTATCCCCACATGTGCATGATAGATTTTGGTTATCCCTACTAAGTATACCTATATACTCACCATACATATATGAAACTACTTTCATGTTTCTAGGAGGACTTTGGGGACAATGCATGACCCTATTAGCTTGGACGCTAGGACCGTTGATGTTGCTTCTTTTCATTTCTTTTGGTACTTCCCTTTGAAATTTTCATGTACCTTTTTAGCACTTATTGTTAGAACATGCATATTGGAATGGATTGTTTTGGCTTTACTTTTATGTCCAGTTTTGGTGTTGTTTTGGATTTACTGTCTTATCTCCTGATCCTACAAAATAAAAAGGGTCATTCCTTCCATATTATGTGTGACTCTATAACCTTGGTGATAGTCTCCACTCTGGAGCCTATTGAAGGCAGGTCTAAGAGGGTCATTATCTCTCCATCAACTTGATGAAAGGAAGGGTCTTGAAATATGTTTTCCCTTCCCTCATATTGGCAAAGGTGGGTCATGAAAATATGATTCCACATACTATATGTGATAAAATAAAAATGAGTATACTCACATCCCCCTAGCACTAGCTAGAGGTGACTCATCACCATCCCATCAGGGATGTGAACCGCCACAAGTATGTTCTAGAATGTTGTTATATCATAGTGTGTATCCAAATAAATCACCAACTACCTAAGGCTTGAAAGTTCTCTTACATGATGGGAAATTTATTTTAAGACTGCTTAAAATACATTTAAATACCATTATTCCATTTCACAAATTCCAATTTATTTCTATTTAAAACCAATATAGATTTTAATAAAAAACATGCATTTTTTACTAGATAAAACCACTACATTTCTATCAAAACATTTTAATGCCATATTTCGAGGTTTTCAATCCATTCAAAAATAATTCCCTCTTTTCACAATTCATTTTGACAATTAATTTCAATAATTTAAATGAAAACATTTCTATCAAATCCACAATTTGAATTCAAAAATATAAATCAGGAATCTTCCATTAACACACCCCAATTCAATGGAATTGGTTGTTATCAAAAAAAATTTGCCAAAATTATTTCCAAATCTCCAAATTCAGAGGAATTGGGTTCTATCAAATCAATTGAAAGTAAGATTGAAAATTTGAATTTTAATCAATAATTGATGTAAATATATCAATTTAGAAATAATCAATTTGGAAATTTGGGATGGAATCACCTACCTTTTTTCCAACAATGACACACACAATGACACCCGTCAATGAGAATGTAGGTGTGAAAGGCCTCAGAACAAAACCTGGATATCACCCGCTAAAGTAATGATGATTGATCAACAAATTAATAGATATTGAATGATTATAAGTCTCCAATAATAGTTAGTAAATTCATTGGGTCGAGTTAGTAGAAATTGGAGAATAGGATGAGATAAATTCCAAGCACACTAATGCTTTTATAGGCCGATGTCTGGGGACTACACAACATGTAATACATTACATGTCATGAAATCTATATGTAATGTAGTCTTGGGAAGAAAACTTGTCTCCATGCATTAAAAGGAGATGCATGAGTCAAAGGAGTGATCTGTCATTTTTTATGAAATGTAAACAAGGTTCACCACATGAAACCCTTCACAACATTAATTCCCCTTTTCTCATCATGTACCCTATGTCAATTTACATTTCATATAACCCCAGTTCATGATTTTTAAATCTCTAAAATCCTATAGTTAATGTCTAAAAGAAATTGAGAGTCAAAACAATCTATGACTTCACCATTTGAGTCATAATCTCAACTCAAAAAAACCCTACTACATTAATGAATGTGAAAACCTATAATATGGTTAAATATGTACCTATCAGTTTGGTAACAAGATGTTATAACCTCCCCACTATAAAAACATTTTGTATGTAGAAAGCCTATGAAGAAGCTTCCATGCTAAACATATGAGGCCACTAATCTATCATCATTGCCTCTCATTCCCACATCTCATGGCTATCAGAACCATGATTCCATATCTCACAAATCCAAAGGTATCATTTTCCCATGAAGTAACCTGGTCTGAGAACCAACTATCCTGATTCGATTATCATTCAAAGATAAATTAGGGTCAATCTCAATATCACTTCATCTGAAAATTTTATATGGATCAAATTGATACGTTCTCACCTACAATACATGGAACACGTTATGTATCAATATCAGTTGTGGTGGATGTGAGAAACGATAAGACACCTTTACCTCATTCTCAACAACCTCAAAAGGTCCCACAAAATGTGGTGAAATATTCCCTTTCCATCTAACTTATCAATGACCCAAATGTGGTGAAACATTCAACAAGACCTCATAAAAAATTATTAAATATGATGTTCTATGTTGACAATCATCATAAGACTTATATCTGCTTTGTGCTATGAACATCCTTTGATAAATCAACTATGTATTAGCTTTTGTCTCTTTCACAAAACTGGGTTCAACAAAAAAATGTTCCCCAATATCCAACCAACATAACAAAGATTTTAAGAATACACATAAAAGGAATTAAAAGGATCCATTATGGTCATGGATAGGTAAATATTGTTATAATAAAACTCATCCATCCCCAAATGATCACCCCATGGCCCACCGAAGTTGAGAACACAAGCATGAAGAATATTCTCTAGAATTTGTATAGTTATTTGTACATGGATATCTAATAGTGGATAGTAGAGAATTATTAAAAGAAGTTAAGATCCTAGTTCCTCTTGAAGGCCTCTCGAAAAATGATATATAAACTGAGGATCCTGATTATAGACTATAGTATATGGAACTCCTTGAAAATAAAAAATCACTTTCACAAAGAGATTTCCCAACACCCCAAAATTAGTTTTATATTGAATGGTGTATAAAGTGAGCCAATATGGTCATCACATTGATTAAAACCCATATAAAATTGTTCTATCTCTAGGTACAAGTCTGCACAACCACAAATTCCATAGATATTTCATCCCACATTCATGTAGGGATTGGACGTGGTTAAAGAAAACATAAATGTTTATGGTGATCAGCTTTCACCTGTTGGAACATATTGTAAGGGGAAGAAATCATAGCAAGGCCCCATATCATACCTAGCCAACAGAACTATATTCTCATTTGATAGAACATCTTAATGGTTCCTAGGGGTACAAACCACCAGGAATTATGACAATCTCCCATTATTGTTTTCCTTGCTGCTAAAGGAACAACGCAGCGATCCTAATAGCATATATCCATTCTTTAAAGAATGACCATTATAGACATTGTATCCCCACAAAAAGAGATAGTATATAATTCTATGAAATTTATCATCAATATCTTGTTCTTGAATAATCATATTGAGAAGATAAGTTGTCAATTGAATGCTAGCTACAAAAACTTCATCCCCTTTCTTATTAACTCTAATATGCCTGCAAAAATATCCATAAAACTCCACTCATCTAAAAATTCTTTCACATACTAGGATGAAAGCTTCTTAGTCATCGCATCTGCAATTATATTCCCTTTCCTCTAGGGTATAGGTGATGTCAAATTCGAATGACTGAAGGTACTACACCCAACGTCTCTAGCAGTGGATCAAATCATTTTGAGAGAAGATATAACTCAAGATTTTGTGGTATGAAAACATGGTAAAACTTTCTCAATAACGATAATGTCGCCAACTCTTAAGCGCGTGCATCGAAACTTCACATTCAATATCGTGGGTAGGATAATTTTTCTCATGTTTTATAAACTAAAGAGATATATAAGAAACTACATGGTCACCCTCAATAAGAATTTTACCCAATGCGAAACTCGATGCATTAAAAAAGAGCACAAAGACCTACTCGACCTCTGGAAGAGTCAACACTGGTGTAGTAGTAAATATAAATTCAATCTCAATAAAATAATTATGACATTTAACATCCCTAGAAAACATCACCCCCTTCCGAAATTCCTTCACAAACTAGCTGTAGTATCGAGCTAGGCTAAAAAAGCTCTTAATTTCCAAGAAATTTCCTATGTCCTTCAAATACATAATAACTATTACCTTCTGAGGATAAATTGATATATCATGGTTAGAAACCACATATCCCCCAAACATCACTTATTAAATAAAAAATCACATTTTGAAATTATTGAATAAGGTATATGATTTCTCAGAAGACTCAAAGTTGTTCTCATTTGATGCACGTGGTCCTCCTAAGACATGGAGTAAATGAGGATGTCAACGACAAAGACTACCATTGAATATCAATATACTAATGGAAAATACTATGCATTAAATCCATGAAAACTGTAGGAAAATTTTCCAAACCAAAGGTCATCGTAAGGTATCATAGTGGTTGTATCTACTCTAAAAGTAAGTTTTATGAATGTCAGATTCATTTATCCTTAACTGATGGTAACTAGATCGAATTTCGGAAATTAAAAAACACATTTCAACTTTTAACTGACCAAAAAGATCATAAATCCATAGAAATAGATACATGTTATTTACCGTAACTCAATTTATCAATTAGTAATCAACACATAAGAGAAGATAATCGTCATCCTTCATAGTGAAGAGAACTGACACCACCCAAGGTGACACATTTGGGCATATAAATCCTTTATTAAGAAGATATTCAAATTAGTACTTATTATCTTTCAGTTTAACTAGTTCCATGTGTTTATAGGGAATTGGAAATGGTTTAGTACTAGGTATTATGTCAATGGAAAAATCAACCTCCCTCACTAGTTGAAAACTAGTGAAATTTGAAGGAAAAACATTAGTAAACTAAAAGAAGACTAGAGGTAGATCCCCACTCATTGAATCCCACTACAGATCAAAATAAAACACTAATATCCCTTTCCACAACTCTAGATATGCCTATCTGGATTTTTTGTACCTTAGTTCCCATTGTCCTTGAAAGGCAAGAGGCACACCACTTGGTTTTGCAAGGTATACCTATTGAAGAAAGAAATCAATCTACGCTTTATTGGCAATGATCCAATCCATCCCGAATATGGCCTCAAGATATTTCATATCGGAAAATAGAAATCTCCAATCAAGCTCGGCATATGATAGAGTGAAGACATAAGAGGGAGTACAGAGACTCTACTCTCTCTTCATACCAAGGGGTGTGGTAATATCCATTTCATAAGATAAAGTCTCCACAGGAATATTTATCATTTTTACAATACAGGTCGAAATATATGAGTGTGATGCACTAGTATCAAATAGAGCAGTCACTAATAACTATGACATAGTAATGGTACATCTCACATTCTTTGGAGCCATGTTTTATTCATTTGGAGGTTATTCCACTGTGTGATGAATCTTCACTCCAGATGCCGATGGTCAGAAACCTTTTGTATGTGATGTATCTTATTTCCCCACAATTTTAGGAGGAGATGTTGATTGTGTTACACTATACGAAGTAGAGAATTTATGTCATAATATCTATACGTTCCATAAATATCCATAGGGTATAATGTTATTAGTTGCATTAGTAAAAACCCTCTTAGAATGTCCTATCTTTCCACACTGGTATCAAACCAAATAACATCCTCCTAGTGCTACAGGTGGTCTAGATTGACCCTTTTGTCATGAAATCCATGAAAATCATCACACTTACATTTCCCATTAAAGTAACCAACATTTCCAATGTGTGTAAAATATGCTCCTGATAACTCTGACATTACATCCAGCCCCATCTCAACCATCATCACTATATCAATAACATCATCAAAAGTGGGAAACTTCATCAAGAAAACCTGAGAACATTTATCTGATCGAAGTCACAACTAAAACCGTTTAGACTTAATTTTATCTATAGATATAGTCGTAGGAGAAATATATATGAACATAGGAAAGTGATATGAGTACATAGTCATAGTTCTGACATCCTTCACATGCTTGATAAACTCCATATCCTTAGGCAACACTATGGACTCTAGATAAAATTCATTAGTGAAAATAACCTTAACATATTTATACTCTAAGACCTACTATTTTATTTTCTTTTCCATCACATCCCACTATCTTCTTCTTGGTCCCTCAATTACATAGGTTTCACAATTTTCATTGATTAACTCTGATGTTTCCAAAAACTCAAATAGACGTTCTATCTTTCCCAACCATTCCTCAACATGTTGAGGATCAGTGGAGCCTTTGAAAAGGGATGGATTTTGGTAAAGGTACAATTGAGAATTATTTTGAAGAAGATACCCCTGAGGATCCATAACTAGGTTTTAAATAGGGATCCAAAGTTGTGCCTATCCTAGATCATGGACAGTGCACACAAACATCTCATCTAGATTTGGGTCCACTGAGGGATTTGTTCACTGCGGTACAACAAAATCATTGTCTTGGATCATATTTTCACATCTTCTCCGAGGAATGATGCTACACAACATTATAAGGAAACATTGAATCTATTAGATTCAAAGTCAAACTAAACCTCAAGGTAAATTATTACCAATATATGGAACAACAAGATTTTGATTCCACTCTATCCAAATCAGAATATGGAAAGGACTACAAGTAATATATAAGATGACCTTCCCTAACAACCCCTCTAGACTTAAGGTTCATTAAGATGAGAGATGGGCATGCACTCAATAATAACTATCCCCTAAGTCTCAACAAGATTTCACAAAATATAACGACTTTAAGATAAAATATCAACAACCTCCTTTGATACCACTTTGTCTGAAACCATCATGGGTACCCTAGTAACCTAATAATTAATCCGATCCTGACATATCCCTAAGGTTGTTTCAGATCCTCATAGGTTGACAAATAATACGTATCATCATACATCAAACAGGTGGGAACGAAGTTTTCACAAATGATAGTTGACGAAAATGAATAAAGAGAGTATGCATAAAAAAAGATAAATTGGGAGTAAAGTAACAAAATACATCAAGGAATGAATATACAAAAAGCAGTACAACCCAAGTTCCAAAATTTGGAAAACTACCCCATGGTCCTTAAGGAAATCACTCCTTGAGACCCATGCTTAACAGCCAGATCCACCTCTAAGAGATCCCTTCCCTTTGCTTGAACCTGGAAGAAGAATGTATATAAACACATGAAGAAAAAAGTATGGTGTGATACTAAGACCATTATGATACCACCAAGGATTCCATAATATATTCCAAATATAGATTTACCAAATAATGGGTTTGAATTTTAAAAACAAATATTTTTGAAATTTTAAAATCATATTTAAACAAAACATTATATATAGTCTCAAAATGATGGAAAATACTTTTAATGCACATGATTTACTTTAAAATAGATGGAATAATTATAAAAAATGTATTAAACTAAATATTTACATAAAATAGTTTATGTAAATCCTATAAGGGCATGTGTGGTAGTTTTGCGACATTGGCATACATTTATATCTCAAATATAAATAAAAAGGCATGAAACAAGGTCATCTTCCAGGTTTGCTTGATAATATTAACTAGCTATGGGATTATACCCTCTCTATGTGATCATATGAAATTTAGTATACTCACATCCCCCTAACATCAGCTAAATGAGTCTCATCATCCTCCCATCGAAGATGTGACCCGATGCAGGTATGTTTTTGAATGTTGTAACAACATAATGTCAATAACTCACCAACTACCTATGGATTTATTGTTCTATAAGATTAGGGGTAATATATTTTAAGAATCCTTAATGAAATATTAAATATCATCCTTCTATTTCAGAAATTCCAATTTATTTACATTTAAAACCAAAACTGGTTTTAGAAAAACATCCCTTTTTTAAGAGATAAAACCACCGAGTTTAAATCAAAACATTTTAAGACATTTCCCCAAGTTTGAAATCCATTCAAACCTAATTCCACCATATTCACAATTTATTAGAACAATTAAATACAAAATATTAATTTTAAATCATTCCATAATAAAAAACAAATTAATTCAACAATTTTAAATCATTTGATTTCAATAAACACACCCCAATTCAATTGAATTGGGGGTTTTCCAAATTTATGTGCCAAAATATTTCCAAATCTCCCAATTCATAGGAAAAGGGTTTTATCAAAAAACTTGAATGTAAAATTGAGAAATTGAATTTATTTCAACAATTTAATTAAATCTATAATTTTATTAAAATCAATTTGGGAATTCAGGATAGAACTGCCTACCTTTTTCCTAAAAATGACACTCGCAACAATACCTGTTAATGGGAATGAAGGTGTACAAGGCCTCATAACACAACTCAGATATCACCCGCTAATGAAATGATGATTTATCACCAGAGTAATGGGTATATAATGGTATGAAGGCTCCAAAAATAACTAGGAAAGGATTTGGGTTGAGTGAGAGGAAACTATATAATGGTATGAGAGAAATGTTAAGCACACTATTTCTTTTATAGGCTGTTATTGAGGGATTACACAACATGTAATATATTACACATATTTAAATCCTTATGTAACACAATGATGAGAATAAAAAGTGTTTCTATGAATTAAAGGCTGACGTATGAGTCAAAGGAGTGATTTTTCACTTTTTAACATTATGTATACAGGGTTTAGGACGTGAAACCCTTCACAATGTGAATTCATCTTTTACAGATTTCACCATGCAACAATTTACATGTCATGTAACCTCGATTCTTGAAATGAATTTCCCGGGAAGCTGACTATTATAGTTCAATACAATGTAATATTTTAACTAAACTATGAATTTACCATTTAATCTATCCTCTCAACTCAAAATCAACCCTAATTCATTAACTAAAGGGAAAACCTATGACAAGGTCAAATATGCACCTTTCATTACAGTAATGATATGTTACAAAGAAAAATTCATTAAAAGATAGCCACAGACATTAAATTATGAATCATATATTTGGTTATCTTCATACCCTTTTTTCTATTTTTAGCATTAATGATATGAACCATAACCGTTCTCACTTTCACTATTATGACCTAAGTTATTGTCATGACTTTCTTTCACCAAATTCACCCCAGAAAGTTTATGTATGATATAATTTCCCATAAAGAGAGTAAAACTTTTGGATATCCTCAACACTCATTGAGGATCAATAATTGATGATAAATTTTTAAAAAAATTATATGTTTTACCACTTAGACCATTTGGATCCGAATTCTCCTATTTTATTTTCTCTGTTATATGAATGAAAATGAAATTAATTAAGAAATGGAATGTTGTATTTTTACAAGGTTTATTACTCAATAATAGTATCCAGACCATGATAAATGTGGTGATAACCAGTACACTAATTTTACAATATAATTTTATACCATGTATTTTTTTGGAAAGGAAAAAATAATTGGCCTAAGTGTGAGTCCATGAAAATTAGGAGGGTAGGTGAAAATAATTCTAACCCTCAAGACTAGTGATAGACATGTCTAAATTTTATCTCCTTGATAGTTCTGAATACTTTCATTAAATATAGTTTTAACATTCTTATTATGGTACATTTTTTCATGAAAAAACTCTTCCACTAGATGATATTTATGTTGGATGTCACAATACTACATAGTTCATATCTTCTTTATTCATTAATTTTTACTTGAAAAACATCTAGAATAAAATAGTATTTATTATTCATTTATATGGAAACTATCTTTTAGATCCTTTAAAATTTCTATATTTACAATATTTCCATATAATAATGTTTTTTTGGTGATGATACACCCAATGAATGTTTGTCTAGTATCTCTTCCTCTCTATGTTCTTCAGATCGACAATTAATGTGGAATCATAGTTTAGTATATAAAAGATCCTTAATTCTTCTTGATCATATGATATCTATTCATCCAGTAAAATAGATCCATCTAATAAATTCTTCTGATTAATATAATTGTATATCTGATCCATCTTCCAATTCCTTTTCATCTATTTAGGGGATGCACTATTGCTATATATCATTCCCCCAACATTATCTACCACATATTCTTTTGAAACATCATCCAAAATTAGAATTTTCCTCACACTATGATGAGGGAACATTCTTATTACTTTTTAATTCATCATCATAATGTCTATCATCCCTTCAATTGAATAAAACTTCACAAGAGACATAAACCCTTTAAATACGATTTAGTTCTCTGCAATTTCAGAGTAAGGAACACAATTTAAATTCAAACACATCATTAAACATGATAGAGTAGATGTTTCTAATGACCTCTATAATATTAATGGTGATTCATGAATGATATATAATCATTTTAATTCTATAAACATACCTAACCTCAATGTCATGGAACTTCTTTCAACTTATTTATCTTTTCAAAAAAAGAGAAAAATGATCACTAAGAATTTCATAGGCATGATTTAACATCGTTAAAAACCTTATAATAAAGCATGAACATTATACAAAAAATATTATTATCATGTCTTTCATATTGTGATTATTTCTATTTCCTGTTACAACCTTATAGGACCCACTAAAAATCTATTACAGTATGCTTCCTCTATACAATGACACACATAATTAAATATTCATCGAGTAAATTATTTTTTATGAAATCAATTTTTAATATTACCTTTTAATTTTAATTTAACATACATTGATTGGGTTATTCCTTCATTATATGGTTTATTATATGTCTGATATTTTTTATATATTTGATGAACCCTTTGATTTATTCTTCACTTTGTCATTCTGGTGAAATCATAGAACATCATAAAATAAATTTTTAAAACTTAGCTTGAAATTATAATAACACATTTTTTGATGATATCACCCAGAAACATATATCTGATGAAAATGTGAAAAAATCCCACAGACAGATCTCGATGATTATCTTCATATATTTCCTCTATCATAGTTAGGAAACATTTTTTAGATCATTTCAAAATCATTATCTTCAATGTCCAAAACCATTAGTCTTTCTGATAACCTTCTTTAGAAACTTCTTCTCTATTTTATTATTCAAGAAAAATTTAATAATAATTGTAAAAAAATCTTTATTATATGATTATTATAGATGTTTTATAACTTTTGACTAAATTAAGATACCTATTCTTAATCATTCGTGAATGTTTATTAGGTATAGTTCGTTCGAGGAATCAACAACTTTGTATGACAGAACAACTTCCTCCCTTTATTATCTATATCCTCTTTAACACTAGATTTACTCATTCATTGTAAATTCATCACTATAAATGTCTATATATTGAAGAGTTTTTCTCTTAGACATCGTAGATCACACTTTTCAACTTCAACTAGAACATCACAATGTTGTGGAAAAATAGTTTCACTGTGTTCCACCAAAAAATTAATATCCTTGTGAATTGACCATTGTGATGCATCTCTATAAATTATCCCTTTGAATATAATTGACTAAAATAAATTTTATAGAGTTATTATATTATTTTAAATTCATATTGAATAAATGATATAGATAATTGTGGTGTTTGTTCAATGGAGTGTAAATTACATATTATCAAATAAAATAATTTTTCTAGTACTAATATGTCCAGTGTAACTATAAAAGTGATCAACAATACATTTATTTACACTAGTTGGATGATCAACTCAATTTGTTCACATCAGTTAGATGTCTTCTTGAATGTACGTTAAATGGACACATAGACATTCATTTTCCAAACTAGACATTACATTGTTATTTCCTTTATAAGATTAAACTTTATATCTTTGTTTCCTCTATCTGATTGAACTTTTCAACTTTTACATTGGATGGACCATGATATATGACTTTAGAAACATTGTCTGATGGGAAATACATCTGGTAAAACTATTGGTAAATCGTCATCAAAGGACCTCGGTATGAATGGTTTCATTCCATTATATTATATATATCCATTTATCCATTTACAGAAACATCCAAATGAAAATCCAGAATAAAATTTCCATAATTATAGTAAAAACTTGTATCTCTATTAAGAAAGGTTAATTTGGAGATATTAGGAACAATTTATCAACCTTCATAATTAAACTCAAATTTTTCTAAATAATATTAACCTTTATCCAGTGAATAAGGATTGAGGAATTCCATTATTTTTCATGAATTCATCCAAGAAATAAAATCTTTTTTACCAAGTTTTTATTTTGCAACCAAAAATTTTATAAGCCTCATATTTATATTATCAATAACATATTTACATCTACGAAAACATTCTATTTAATTCATAATAATTGACATCTATTTACATCCACTAAAAATAATTAAAAATAACACAAAAAGTGTTCTCCTCAATCCCCATTTTAAATTTATTATAAATACCTTCAATGTATATTCCAAATGTATATTTCAATTTTTCAGTATTCTTCAAATTTCCCTCCCATTTACTTTTCAATAATTCTTTTTCACTTTTTTTCCTCATTGCAAATTAATAAAATGTTCATAGGAAAAGGTATTTTGTAACACTTAATAAAATGTGAAACCAATCATTTCAATCTATGTATACATGAACCATTCATTATATAGTAGATAAGAATATTTTATTTATAAAAAATGTCATCTTTTAGTAACTAATCTTGATATCCCATTGAAAATGAGAACTCAAAATCCTGTCTTTGAGGGTTTTTTGACTTTTCTTCTTAAGAGATGATAATAATTTAAGATTTGAAAAATATATAAAAAATAAACATGAAACTCCTAAAATTACTATAAGAAATAGATCAAAACAATTCAATCATTATAATATATATAATATTCCTTTGGGAACTTCCATACATCCACATTTCTTATATCATTGATAAACTCAATTTCTCCCCCTTTATTTTTAGATTTTTTATCTTTTGTAAAAATGGATGTGATATTAAAGAAATATGACTTTTATCAACACATTCCTTAAAATATTCATAATTATAAATCTATTTAATAAATATATTATAAGATCATCAAGTTATCAATGCATAGAAATAGATCATTTCATATGATGATTTCCAAACGTTACAATTTCCACATATTTACCAATAATTATCCTTTAATAAAAAAATTATTGTTCTAATAAAAGAACCATTATAGGATGTAAATTTTGTTATATTTTCTATCTAATTTTGGTATCCATTCCCCATATTCATAATCTCAACCTGGTTACATTTCTTTCATTCAATTACATTTTTTAAAGAAAAAATAAAGTACCCAGGTTAATGGAAAAAGGTAGATCATTCGTTCTTCTTAATGTGAATAATAAGGTTGAGATAAATTTCTTAACCAAGATGTTCCATTTCCATGACACTTTATGCATTAACATATGATATTCAATTAGGATTATGGTTATATAGATCTTATCACTAATTCAATTTCTTTTTTGTGTTAATATTTTATACTCATTATACATTATGCCACATGTATCTCTTGGTGAAACTTGCACCATATTAATAAACTCTTCTTGTACTATAATTATTGAAAATTAATATTTTTTAGTATGACCATAAACATTTCACCTCACAGACAGAACATGGTTACCTTTATTTGGATTATATTCTTTTCCTTATTATTATCCCTTACTTTTCCTTCTTCCATTTTACTCATTATCTCCAAATCATCTATATAGATTACTAATATATCATTAGGAAAATTTTATGAATTTCTATAAATTCCACATAGATTTTTATCTGTGAAATCCTTCTTATTAGTTCTTTCATATTATGTGAATTTTATCAAATTAATAGCTTTTGAATCCAAGGTCTTTTCACCTTACAAATTTGTGAACAAATTTGGAGATGTTTGGATTTCATAATTGTTCTTATTATATACCATGGTTGATTTATTTTATGACTAGATTTTGTTTTTTACTTTTCATAACTCATTTAAATAGACATTGAGTTGAACATGTACTAGCCTTGTGACAACCATCTTCTCCAACATAATAATTGTTTTCAAACATTATATATTTTTTTATGTTTTAGGTTTTTTCATACACTATGTATGTTAGTTATTCATATTTTTATTAGTACCCCCATAAAATGGATGTCCTTTGTGGTTTAAAATTTATAATATTGTAATAACAATATAATAAAAAATTCTTGAATCTATTGTAACATTAACATGAACCAAAAACTTTTATCCCATTATTTATTTTGTATCATGTTTTTATTTTGATAGTTTTTTAATATATTGGTTTCTACATGGTGAACCAAGTTCCAAAATCCTTTTCATATTCGTCATTATCATGGTGGCGGGATTTTTATCATCTTTCAATATTAATAATTTTATTTTATTATTTACTAAACATCACATTTAATGAAAAATTATTTATAAACTGTATTATAAGATGGTATGGAAGGGACCTCTTTAATTATAGATTCATGAGGTAGATACTTGAATAATGTCACAGTCGTCATATCACATGTTGTTGGTCTTATAACCTTAAACCCTTCTTGTCATCTTTTTGTAACAAAAGTGACTTCTTATTTGTTATTTCGAGACTCAAAATATTTCATTTCATGATTGGGAAACTGAACATCCAATCCTAGAAATCACATATTGAGTGTGTTTTTATAATATTCAATTATAATCACCTTCTCTTCACAATCCTTGTTCACTCTTTCAACTAAATATTCATGCATCTCGAACATGTTTTGTGAGAATGACTCCTGATCCTTGATACTCAAATATTTTACATCCAATATGAAACCCTTAACATAAATTATATTTTTTAGGTTTATTCCATGTGAATGAATCTTCTATTCTATAGGCTTATTGACACAGTCTTTCTCCTTAACTTCCTTGATCCATTTTCATTAAAAAAAATTGAACTTATTTAAAGCCCTATAATGCTTGCGTCGAATTGTGCAACATATCTGGAGATCATTATACCTTCTAGAAGATTTACTTTAAAATACTTCTCCATGTTATATACTTCTTCATCTAACTGGGTGACCTCTTCCTATAAAATTTAATAGGCCCCAAAAATAATAGAGAAAATATCATTAGAAAAAATTGTAAAATACATCTTAATCTATTAATAGATATATATGGAGAAGTTGAAAATTAATCATCATCACCACTAATTCTAGGATATTTATCATTAGAATAATTTATACAATAATTTTAACATGCCCCATAATCTCTTAGAATTATTGATTCATTTGAGTTTGGAATGATGTCCTTCTCCTTAGTGGATAATTAAACTACCAGATATTTACATTCAAAAACAAATATATATTTTTGTTGTCATTTCATGGAAAACCTAATACTTCCTCTTCTTTAAGAAATATATATTTCTTCATCATCATTATGTTCTCTTTCATTGTCCTATTCTCCATTGTCTTAGTTGAAATAGAAATAATCTCATAGATAAATGAATATTTAGAAAAACTATAATTCATGTTTAAATAGGATAAAAAATTCCTCAAAATGGAATATACTCATTGTTTTGAAAAAAATAGAGGTGAAAATTTCCTCTAATACTAATTGAGTGGACAAATTTAGTTTATACTCAATTCTTAGAGTTGTGTGGGTGAATCAATGTTAGAAACATTGTAACCAATTATAACTTTTTATCCATTTTACTCTCAGACTTGTTAAGATCCCAATTATTTTATTCTATTTTCTGTATCATATGTCGGTTTAAAAATACATTTAAAATATGGAACATGACATTTTTAAATGGTTCAACAGTCAATAAGTGTAGCTAGTCAAAACCACATATTTTGATAAAAGGTTCACATATTTTACATAGTAAAATGATAGCCTAGTATAATGGGTTGGAATCAAATTAATACTTACCCTATGTGTGAGTCCCTACACATTAGGATGGGGTTGAAAATAATAAATAATTCATGCTCTGGTATTGATCTTATGTAACATCTATTTCCTTGATGGTTTACTATACTAGAACTGAAGATTGTTTTCACATTATTCTTATGGTACATTATAACATGATGAAATTATTCAACCATATGGGTCAGATATTGGATACCACTATTCTATGTAGTTATTATATTCCATTTTATTTTCATTTTTCTTTCACAATAGTAGGAAATAAAAATTACTTCTCCTTAATCTTTTGTGTAGAGACTTTCTATATAAACCTCTATCTGATATGTATATCTAATAATTTTCATCTGGTGAAGATACTCTCGATACCAGTTCTTAAGATCTATCTTCATCTTTGTATTTATATGATCACTAAATGATAAAGAGGGTTTATAAATTATCTAAATGACCCCTATGACTATATCCTTTGGTACCTATACATTCAGTTCTACTAATCCATACAATACCTATATTAGAGTCTAATACCTATACATATGATCCACATTCTACACCATCTTATTCACCTCATCTCATGCATTGTTTTAATATCTAATGCTTCCTCCATGTCTGGTATAACTAGATTTTCATTATACTTATTTTTTTCAAAACATCATCCCAAATGAAAATTTATCTCACACTTTATAGATGATACATTCTTACAATAGTTGAATTAGTTTGTATAACAAATAGTTTCCATTTGATTCATCAGATCTCTATAATGCATCACTAACACTTTATTTAGATTGCTATTATATAATATTTATGGGTGAGTAACATACTTAAAATTTATTATTTCCACTAAAAATAATTTCCTTGATGATATTAAAGACATTTAGAAATATTTTGATGCTTCAAGAAAACTGTATCATTTGAAACCTTCTAATAACTTCTTTACCCTTAGTGTTAAGATACATATTCTAATATCCTTATCCTTTCTATATAATTAAACATTAAATTCTCATAATTATATCATCATGGTATAATATATAAATGAAAACATACCTTATAACATTCTTTCATGAACAAATTCTTCATATTTCAGCCATTTGTGAATCATTTATGGTCTTTTTTTTAACCTTACATGAACCACTTTAAATATTTTTGAAACAAAATTTCAATGAATGATGGAATGATTTATGGAACATTTGTTCGATAATTTTTTTTGTAACTATGTATAACATTCCCTTTGAATGATTATTTAGAATACCTTTATTGGGGTCTTCCTCCATCCATTGGGATCTTAGTTTTCAATAAATAATCATATATCTAATGAAACAAGGGAGGTATTCTTCCCTATATATTTCTGATGACATCATAGAACATTTTTATTGGATTTATTAATGCTCTACCTGAAGTTTATGTAACAATTTTTTAGATTAAAAAACCTAAAATCAACTATACAATGAAGCTATTTGGATAGCCCCAAAGACTACTATTTTATGAACATTATACATTACATCTAACGTAGTTTGGAATCATCTTTCAAATCATTCAAAACCATTTATCTTTTATCATAATAACTATTATTATGTATGATAACCAACTATGGATGCATCTTCTCTTTCCAATTATTAGTGAACTCTTGTCCAGTAATTTGGAAATACTCTTCATTTTATGATCAACACACATCCCCACTAACTATTGACTGTTTTTGGATACCTATTATTTATCATTCAAAAATTCCTACATGGATGATTCATTATGATGTCTCACCATGAATGTATAATAGAGTTCTTACAACATTTTTTAGCTATTACATATACAACTCTTTCATTAATCAATCATTATAAATTCTTCACTTTAAAAATATATCCTTGTACAATTCCATCTGATGTAATTTTTTCAACTCTTCATTCATCTTCAACCATCACAACATAATGTTAAGGAACAATAGTTTTACTAAGTCCCACCAGAACATTAATTTCATCATGACGTGAGCATCATATCACCACTCCATAATTTTTCTTTTTGAATAAAGTAGATTGAACTCACATTTAACTTATCATTCCTTCATTATAACATCATCATGAATCACATTGATAAAGCATTGTGATGAATGATCAATGAAGAGGTATTTACTTAGAATCAACTAAAATTTTTGACCCTCTCATTAAATAGAATATGTAACTATGAATGTAATAGGTCAAACTTTTATTTTCACTTGTCTGTTGATAGAATCATTCAATTAACATCAATTTGATGTCAGTGTGAATGTTCCTTTGGTGGTCACTCAAAGTTTCCACTATGTAATTGAACTTTATATATTTTTCCCTCCGTCTAATTTGACTTTATATATTTTTTTCATCTATATTATTGTACATTACATATTTTTCTATTGGATGGAACAAGTAATATTACTAGAGAATATTTTTCTGGTGGACACTATATCTAACAAAGATACATGAAAATCTCTATATGATGACCTTGGTTCAAACATATTTTTCATCCCAATATATTTGGCTACACAATAATTTTATGGAAACTATCATAATATTGATAAAAAACAAGTTTCTCCAACTATAAAAGACATGTTTGAGACATTAGGAATATTTCATCAATTATAATAAGTAAATTCAATGCCTTTGAATGAACATTCATTATTCTTGAGATAATAATAAATAAGAACATTCCTTCTTCTTCCACTATTGAAAGAATGGATTATTTCGATAGTTTACTTGCAATGGGGTCCCATCACAAATCACCCTTCATGGTAACCGACAATGCAAATATTTGTTTTCTGATAGACCATCACAAAAACCTTTTTATTATGACGGGTTGCTGGTCCATTGCAAAATATATTCAGCATTTTTTTAAGACACAATTTGCGACGGGCCAGCAACCTATCACAAATAACCTTCTAGTTTTTTACTCTATTGCAATAGACCATCACAATTAGTAATTGTGGTGGTCCGTCGCAATAAGACCTTGAAATATGAAAAAATAAACCCTTTTTTTGTGGACCGTCCCAATAAGTATTTGTGACAGTCCATCCCAAATAGTGAATAAATTTAAAAGAAATTAATTAAGAAAATAATATTAATAATAAAATAATATTATTATAAATAAAATGTTAATATTAATATTAATATAATAAAATTATTTATAAAACAATAAATGTAATAAAATATTATTATAAATAAAATAATAATATTAATATTTATAAAATAAAATTAATTATAAAATAAATAATTAGTATAATAATATTATTATTAATATTAATGAAATAATAATATTAGTAATATAATAAAAACCTATGTATTCGCAAATATAAAAAAAATATTGGTTAATAAAATAATGAATATAATAAAAAAATATTGTTTTCTATAAAATATAAAACACACTATTTAAAACTGTAAAAAGATACTATTACAAAAAAAATATTCAAATGTTTCATAATAAAATAAAAATACATCACTAATCAGGGGAGGTTCATCTAGTGGAGGTGAAGGAGATGGTGGAGGGAACTTCATCCCTAAATTATGAGTAAGACATCGCATGTACTCCATCTTCTCCTACTCTTGCTCCTAGCACCTTCAATGCATTTCATCCTGCATCTGTTGCAGTTGCTGCTGCTATTAGAGGAACTATTCCTGGTGATATTGCTGTCACAGATGCATCTCCTCCTACTCCATACACATGGTCTCCATAAGCACACTCTGAGCTCGTAGCTTCTCCTGATACTGTCCATGAAAAGATGATGACTCTCTGTGAAATCCTCTTGATCTACAATCTAACATCACAGAGGTCCCACAAAAACCCCTAGGGGTCACTCGAGAGCTGATACCTACAAATCAGACTTTCTCGAAGCCATACTAGGTCTCCTACATCCATTCTACCTCATCAAATCAGGGGGCATTGGTCTAACCATTAGTCTTTTCCTGACTCTCAATATCAATCTAAGACGTCACGTCCTTATAATACTCCTTCAATTGAAATTTAAAATTAATATAGTTAAAACATTATTTTTATATAAATTTAATACCTATAAGGCATATACTGACCACAATCTGGCTCTAGAGAGAACCTCTAATCTCCCTAGTGGCTGGACCGCGATACATCCTCCTATAAATGTCGTACTCCATAATATCGAGTTATGAGAATTCTTATAGGAATATAAAATAATATATTTTCATTTAATGTTATATAAAATATTTTAGAAAATGTACTTACCATATTCTCCCTCTATGTATTGAACATACGACTACGAGATCAATGTGTCACCTCCTATCTCCCCTGATTTTTTCGACCTACTGATGATCTAACCTGAATTTTCATACACAACCATCATGTATATAATCCATCCCAAACCCGAGATGAAATATAATCTGGTTAGTGGACGTGACATGTCTCATCAAACTCTTTCACTCTTGATTTCTCCATTTCTTTCCTTTTGAAATTGGGAAAAAACAGAGTGCAATGCGTACACATAGCTCCCTACCATACCTTCCAAATAGGCCCACACATGGTCTCCTCAATGGGATACCATAAACCGTACCAAAAATTTATTTTATCAAGGTATTAATTAAATTAATTTCAAAATAAATATTATTTATTTATAAACCAGGCAATACTCAAACATGCAATACTAGTCATCAATGAGAATATGATCCCATGACACCCATGAATTAGCAAAATACTTGCACAACATACCACTCCCTTGTCCAACTGCTATATGTGTAAATTTGTGAAAACAAATAATAGTTAATGAAACAATTATAATATAAATAAATTAATGAAAAATAACTAAAATTCATAGGTAAACATACAATTGCATATGTGGATCGAACCCAGGATACGGACGTCAGTCGGGTATAGGGTCGGGAATCATCAGTCGAGCAAGACCATGCCCCCTAAACTTCCAACAGTCTTAAGGTCACCTGATCCAATCTTCTACTTGTCCAAAGGTAAATCTCTCTCCTCCAACGTACAAAACATATCCTCATCCATCTGAAACATGAAATCCTTTTTGTTAGCAAACAATTGAAAATAACTATTATATATAGATATATATTGTATATGATTATAATAGGAATTTAGTTATTTCATTTTTTATATTCATCATCTTATTCATATATGTTGATGTCAATGTATTCATCTTCTGCCTCAGCAACATCAATTTCCATATATATTTTTTTCAGTTTCATCATCTCTTATCATTTCAAATTTAGTTGTAACATCATTAACATCATCGTCACTATCAGCCCATAACTATGGGATGTCATAAATGATATTTGTTTCTTGTCTTGTAAAATATTGTTTTAGAGTTGTCTCTTGAAAAATTTCAATTCCTTGGTGGTTTGGCGATGGACCGGGTCCTTCTTCAGGCGACATCGTTGTTTCTGATGATAAGCATTTTTCATAATTTGGTGTGAAGTGATGAAGGCAATGATTTTAAGGTTTTTGGTTCTTCTGGGTTGCTTTCATGGTGCTTCGGTCAAGGATGAAGGTTTTCATTTATTTTTTCTATTCAGGATTGATTTTGTGATGGTTTCATCTGGTGGTTTGTTTGGTCATGTTTGAATACCGTGATGTTTTTTATTTTGCCTGTAGAGCGGGTGATGATTTCTGTGGATGGGTATTTGTTCTGTGGCGGCGACTGTGGGGGGTTCTTGCTGGTGAAGATCAAAGAAGGAGTGTTGGTGACGATGAAGGATTCGATGGCAAGTTTAGGATGCAAGGGGAGGGTTCCATGGTGGTTGGTTTCATTGGCTCTCTGCTCCGGTGGGAAGCTTGATGGATGGTTGCAAGGTTCGAGGTGGTGGTGTGTCACGAGGTGCGTGGCGTATGGATTATGTCATATATTTGGTATGATGATTCTTGTATTTTAATTTTGAATTTGAAATTGGGATGTGTTTGAAAATGGGAACCGGTTACCCACAAACCGGCTACTTGAAAATGGCAGAAAATGGTTTTTTGTGTTATTTGAAGAACCACAGTCACTTTTATTAAATTGATTCTCTCAAGATTTAATTTTTATTATGCTCCACCAATCACCCAACTCCCATGATGTAGCACAATAAATTGAATAATAATTCTGATGTTCTTGATGAGCCAATGAAAAAAGTTCATTTTATGTAATAAGACTTTTATATTTAATATCAATGATTCCATGGACCAGATGAACACGTAATCCTCTCTCAGTATCCAACAATGGATATTTAAACATCATCACCTAATGGTGTCCTGGATAAAACATTATTTATTCCTATTTACCCCTATTTATTGCTATTTATTTCTATTTATTGCTAATTACTGCTAATTATTGCAATTTATTACCAATTATTAACAATTCTTGCTAATTATTGCTAAATATTTCTAAATATTACTAATTAGTACAAATTATTGCTAATTATTCCAAATTATTTCTATTTATTTCTAATTAATTCTAATTATTGAATTTTTATACTAATTATTACAAAATGATACTATTTATTCTATTTTGTACTATTTATTTCTATTTATTACTATTTATTTCTAATTATTAAAATTTATTACTACTTATTACTAATTATTACAATTTATTTCAATTTATTGCTATTTATTACTATTTATTACTATTTATTACTATTTATTACTATTTATTACCATTTATTACCATTTATTACTATTTATTACTATTTATTACCATTTATTACTAATTGTTACTAATTATTTGTAATTATTTCTATTTATTTCAAATTATTTCTAATTATGGAAAATTGATACTAATTTTTCTTAATTACTGCAAATTATTGCTAATTTATTTCTAATTATTAAAATTTAATACTAAATATTAGAATTTATTACAAATTATTACTAATTAGTACTATTTATTAGTAATTATTAATATTTATTAATATTTATTACTATTTATTTCTAAGAATTACTATTATTTACTAATTATTCCTAATTATAACTAATTATTCATAATTATTAATAATTATTACTAATTAATACTAATTATTCATAAATATTACTAATTATTCTATATTATTACTAATTATTACTAATTATTCCTAATTATTTCTAATTATTACTAATTATTATAATTTATTACAAATTACTACTAATTATTACAATATATTTTTAATTATTTGAATTTATTACAAATTATTTGAATTTTTTACTATTTATTAGAATTTAGTACTAATTTTTACTAATTATTTCATATTATTACTATTTATTATTGTCTATTTTTATTTATTAAAAATTATTATTAATTTGATACTATTTATTGCTAATTATTACTAATTATTACTAAATATTACTAATTATTACTCATTATTACTAATTATTACTAATTATGACCAATTATTACTAATTATTACTTATTATCACTAATCATTTCTAATTATTACAACTTATTTCTAAATAATAAAATTTATTACTAATTATTTGAATTTATTACTAATTATTAGAATTTATTTCTAATTATTAGTAATTATTACAAATTATTACTAATTATTACAAATTATTACAAATTATTACTAATTATTACTAATTATTATTATTTATTTCTATTTATTACTAATTATTATTAATTATTACGATTTATTTCTAGTTATTCCTAATTATTACCAATAATTACTAATTATTACAAACTATTACAAATTATTACAATTTATTTCTCATTATTATAATTCATTACTAATTATTAATATTTATTACTAATTATTAAAATTTATTACTAATTATCACTAATTATTACTAATTATTAAAATTTATTTATAATTATTAGAATTTATTAATGATTATTACAATTATTTCAATTTATTTCTAATTGCTAAAATTTATTACTAATTATTACAATTTTTTTACAATTTATTAGTAATTATTACAATTTATTACAA
Source organism: Viscum album (assembly GCA_963277665.1). NCBI lineage: Eukaryota > Viridiplantae > Streptophyta > Magnoliopsida > Santalales > Viscaceae > Viscum > Viscum album. The sequence continues at coordinate 443,020,837 of OY728138.1, forward strand.
TTTATTATTAATTATTACAATTTATTACAATATATTAGTAATTATTACAATTTATTACAATTTATTAATAATTATTACAATTTATTACAATTTATTATTATTTTTTAAAATTTATTCTAATTTATTAGTAATTTTTTCAATTTATAACTATTTATTACCATTTATTTCTAATTATTACAAATTATTAATAATTATTACAAATTATTACAATTTTTTGCGAATTATTACAATTTATTACTAATTAATAGTTAGATATAACTATAAATAAAAATAAATATTAAACAATACGTTATTCTAATTTAATTAATTTACATCTAATTAATAGAAATTATAAATAACTTAAAATAAAATAAATTGACTATACAATAAAAAATATAGATAAATACATTAAGACTAAAGCAATCTGAATATTAAATTCGCAAATAATGCACGGATTTGAAAGTTTAAACTATGAAAAAAATTCGAAGAAATTTTTTCAATAGAGATATAGAGAGAGGTGGAGTAAAGAGTAAAATGAGCGGGAAAACATATTGGTTATGTATATGTTAGATTATTTGTGACAGGGTTATTTGAGATGGGCCCCGTCGCAAATACCGTTGCCCGTATTAATTGCAGTGGGCCATTAAAAAGGATTTTGCGACGGGGCCCATCACAAATACCACCTACTGACAAAGTATTTGCGATGGGTCACTTGCCCCTTCACAAAATTCTAGATACAACTACCGGCTATTTTCGATGGGAATATGGACTTGTTTCAAATAGCCTTACCTGTGGTTTGGCACATATTGCGCACCAAACCATTTGTGATGGGCGGTAAGACCCAGTCACAGATAGCTATTATTAGCAACGAGGTAAATGACCCGTCAAAAATAACACGTCATAAATATCAAATTTTATCGTAGTTTTCATTCCTTCATCTTAGCAATAAAAATATTATTTCCATGTTTTCATGCTTCAAACAAAATATCCTATAGATTATTCTATATAACATCTTCAATAAATTGACATTAATGAAATATTTCTATTTTACTTACAACTATTGACATACATGGACAATAAATAACACTCTCACATAGTGTGTCACTTCACATAGACTTCTCTATATGGTGACATTAGATTACTCGAATGGAATCCATTAATAAATAAAAATTCCAACAATCATAAATACCAACCCCACACACCTAGAAAATCAAGAGAGGTGACCCAAACATATATTCTGAAGTCTAAGTATTCCTTTATAATTGACTATCTATCTAAGGATAATAAGATTTTCTCAAATGTAACTAAGTATTGAGAGCCTTCTTAGTATCGTTGTGAATTGTAATGTAAACCATGGTCCACAATCAGATTCAATCTAAACACGATGATTATAAATACCCCAAACATCACTAATATGGAGTCTCTTTATGTTCTCATGATGTAGTTCACCCCTTATAGAAAAATATTTGTGGAATTGGTAAAGAGGTCAATAATAACTCACATGTAATTATTATTTATCGGATTCAATGGGAATATAGTGAAAACGATCATAGTAATATAATCATATATCCATGCAGGAAAAGATAGAGGTTTCATGAATCTTTTAGAATGTTGTGTATTAGACATTAGATGATAAAAAACATGAATCTTGATAAATATTTTTTAATTTTCTATTACTTTTTATCCCACCAAAAATGATCCATGATATCCAAATACGTATTGGTACTACAAGCATGTATAGATAAATTTGAGCACTGAGATTCATCTAGAAATTCACTTTTTAGCTCAGGAACAAATGGAACACGTAGCCTCACTCCAAATTTAAATAAACCATATTAATATTTGTAGACTATAAAAATCACTTCATTTAAAGATTTTATTTTCTTTTGAATATTCTTATCATCAAAATAAAAAAAATTATTTTCACAAATAAGGTTTGTTTTGCAAACATTTATAAACAAATTTTTTGATTCCCCTTATTTAATGATTCATATATCCAACTATACTAAATCAATGAATATATGATCTTTCTAAATCTTTACTTTTGTCAAAACTCCAAGAACCATATTAGAATTGTGTACAAAGTATTACAAATTATTACAAACTATAATTATTTATTTCAATTTATTAGTAATTATTACTAATTTATTAAAATTTATCACTAATTATTTCTAATTATTACTAATTATTACTAATTATTACTAATTGTTACTAATTATTACTAATTATTACTAATTATTCGGAATTATTACTAATTATTACTAATTATTCCGAATTATTCCAAATTATTACTAATTATTACTATTTCGTTCAAAATATTAAAATTTATTGATAATTATTAAAATGTATTACTAATTATTACTAATTATTACTAATTAATACTAATTATAACTAATTATTAGTAATTATTAGTAATTATTTCTATTTATTTGTATTTATTTTTAATTATTACTAATTATTACTAATTATTACTAATTATTAGTAATTATTACTAATTATTCCTAATTATTACAAATTATTACTAATTATTACTAATTATTATTTTTTTCTTAATTATAAAAATTGATTACTAATTATTTAAAATTATTACTAATTATTAAAAATAATTACAAATTACTACTAATTATAACTTATTATTACAATTTATTTATCATTATTAAAATTTTTTACTAATAAATATTAATTATAAAAATTTATATCTAATTATTAAAAGTTATTACAAATTATTATTATTTATTATTATAATTTATTATAATTTATTACAATTTATTAGTAATTATTACAATTCATTAGTAATTATTACAATTTATTGCAACTTATTTGTATTTATTATAATTTTTTACAACATATTAGTAATTATTACAATTTATTATAATTTATTAATAATTATTACAATTTATTAATAATTTTTCAATTTATTAGTAATTATTAAAATTAATTACTAATTATTATAGTTTATTACTAATTATTAAAATTTATTTCTAATTATTACTAATTATTACTAGTTATTAATAATTATTACAATTTATTGCTAATTCTTACAATTTTTACCAATTAACAATTAGATATAACCATTAATAAAAACAAATACTAAAAAACAAATATGTATTTCTAAATTAATTGATTTACATCTAATTAACAAAAATTATTAATAACTTAAAATAAAATAAATTGACAAAACAATAAAAAAAGTAGATAAATATCTTAAAACTGAAGATTTTGGAGTATTAATGATAAAAATAATGCTCTGATTTGAATGTTTAGACTTTGAAAAAATTTCAAATAAATTATTTCTATAGAGATAGAGAGAGAAGTTGAGTAAAGAGTAAAATGAGAGGAAAAACAGGTAAGGGGTATATAGAGGCTAGATTATTTGTGACGTGTTTATTTACGACGGGCCCTGTCTTTGCACATATTAATTGCAAGGGGATATTAAAATGGCATTTGCGACGGGACCCACCGCAAATACCACGTGCCGAAAAAATATTTGTGTTGCGTCACTTATCACATCGCAAATACAAGATATAGGTACCCACTATTTTCAATGGGAATATGGACTCATCACAAATAGCCTTACCCACAGTTTGGCCCATATTGCACACCAAACCTTTTGGGACGAGTGGTAAGACCCCGTCACAAATAACCATTATTTGCGACGAGGTAGACGACCCGTCGCAAATAACCCCTTTCGATGGGTTATTTCAAATGGGCCCTAGACCCGTCACAAATATCCAATTTTCCTAACTCTTCATTCCTTCATCTAAGCAATAAAAAGTTTATTTCCATGTTTGAATTATTCAAAAAAAATTCCAATAGCTTATTCTATAAAAAGTCTTCAATATGTTGACATTAATGAAATATTTCTATTTTACTTATAACTGTTGAAAATTATTGAAAATAAATTACACTCTTAGATAGTGTGGGCACTTCACAAAGATGTCTCTTTATGGTGACGTCAAGTTACTCAAATGGAATCTATTAATAAATAAAAATTCAGACAATCATAAACACCCACCCCACACACCAAGAAAATCAAGAGAGAATGGCCCAAACATATATTCCAAAGTCTAAATATTCTTTTATAATTGACTATCTATCTATGGATAATAAGTTTTTCTCAAATATAACAAAGAAGTATGAGCCTTCTTATGATCTTTGAGAATTGTAATGTAAACCATGGGTCACAATCAGATAGAATGAAAACAAGATCAATATAAAGACCCAAAACATCACTAATATAGAGTCTCTCTAAGTTCTCATGAGGTAGTTCTTCCCTTATAGAAAAAATGGGTAGAATTGGTAAGGAGGTCAATAATAACATCATGTAATTATAATTTATTAGAGTCATTGGGAATCTAGTGAAAGCATCCATAGTAATATAATCCCATTTCCATACATGAATAGATATAGGTTTCATGAATATTTTAGAATATTGTGTATTAGTCATTAGAAGTTAAAAAAAATGTAACGTGAAACATATTTTTTAATTTCCTAATTCTTATTATCCCACTAAAAGTGATCCATGAAATCCAGATACGTATTGGTGCTACCAACATGTATAGATAAATTTGATCACTGAGATTTGTCTAGTAATTCTCTTTTTAGCTCAAGCACAAATGGAACACATTGCCTAACTCCAAATTTAAATATACCTTATTAATAGTTATAGTCTATGAAATTCACTTCATTTAGTGATTTTATTTTTTTTTTCAATATTCTCATCATCAAAATAAAATATTTTAATTTTCACCATTAATGTTGGGTTTTCCAACATTTGTAAATAAATGTTTTGTTTCCCTGTCCTTAATGATTCATATATCCAACTATACTAAATTCATGAATATATTATCATTTTTTAATTCATAATTTTAGACAGAACTCTATGATCCTTCCAACTCAACACATTATAGACCATATTTTCCTTCCCAAAGTGGTAGTATATTGAGAAATTATAATCCTTGAGTAATTACAGCCATCACCATTTCCTCATGTTGATATATTTCCTTGAGGTTATGTACATCAAATTTTTGTGACCGTTATAAATTTCAAAAAAATTACCATAATGATAATGAACCCATATATTCCATGTAATGATTATGACATCCAAATCAATATCAGTGGTTGAGTAATTCTAGTTAAATATCTTTTACTTTCTTCCATATATTTCAATCATTTTTCAATAGAACACATCCATGCACCTTCTTCGATGCAACTCTATAAATCACTAATCCATCCCATGACAATAGTTAAGTTTATTTTGGTTAATTTACCAATATCTAACTTAATTATTGAAATATAATCTATAGATTCTTATTTTTAAATGATCTTAACACCTTTATTCCTCAACATGGTTTACGGGTTAAATAATCAAGAATTTTTTTGAACAAATCATCAATGGTAACAAGTTAATCCAAGGAAAATACATTGATGAATCTAAAATTTTCACACACACTTTTATATAATTAAATGGATATAACCGAAAAATATTTTTATTTTATTATAAATTATCAAATTTTTATATTTTTGTTGTATGTTTATCCTAAACGAAAAAATGGCCTAATTTTGGAATATAACTATTCTAATTTATTTATGTATTTCAGCCATATATTTTTATGAAAATATTTAAAATGATAAATTATTTATTTTAGTCTTTCACACATCTTGGGAATCGTTTTATCCTTATAATGTCGAATAATGATCCATCATTTAAAGTCCCATAACCATATCATAATCGAGGCATCAATAATTGTGCATAAATCTAAAGATTTTTATGATATTACTATATGTCATAACATTCAGGTCAAATGAATCACAACATCAACATTGAAAATATGAATACATTAATGAACAACATTCATTAAGGTTTTATCAATATAATCCTCAAGGCTTCAAGGTTATAATGGTATGTGAAGATGTTGTTTTGGAATACAAAGAGTCTGCCTAGCTAGAATAAATGTCTGATGTACATATTAATAATGAATTAATCCCAATGTTGATCATTCTAATAATTTTAGGGTAAAAAATTAGAAAATATGGAACAAAATTCTAGAAGATACATTTCAAAAATTTGGTAATTTAATTTGTTATCCACCCACATTCCTTGAGAGATCATAATTTTAGTGACAATTCTTCACCCATTTTATATATAAATATGTGTCTCACCTCCCTTTATAAAGGATATCCATTTTCAAAGGATAATGTGGAGTTCGAATTATTTAATGTTTTTTCATATTTTCAATATATATTATCTTAGTTTTGTCTTTCTTATAAAGGATATCCATTTATGTCTTTTTTCTACCATGTTCACTTCTCAAATCCTCTAAAAATACAGAACAAACCATAGTGCGTTTTTTGAGGGAGGGAATGGTTGATTTATTGAGTATTATTTAGATTTATTTATTTATCCCTTAATTCAATTATTTTAATTTTTGTGTTAATAAAATTTATTATGGTGAGTGGTTTTCCCATTTTCTCAACCATCGAGTTCTTCATCTCATTTATCAATCATCCTTCCCTTCCCTATTTAAGTTATGAAAATGGTGGACAATGGATTGAGTTGTGATGTTCAGTGAAGAAGTAACCTAGATGAATTAAGGAAATAAATTTCCCTATATGTAGAGGTCTCGGTATGGGGTGATGAAAATTCAAACTAGAAGGTGAGGTGTTACAGGTCATGATCACCTCATTGAGTTGAATACTGAGAATCATCCTGAACATGGATTTCAATCACAAAAACCTCTTAAGAAAATTTTATTATTTCTTTTTATAGAACATAATTTTATGTTTAATTAAATTATTATATTAGTATTTAATATTTTATATATTTAGGAACCCCCATTTATATTTTTAAGTTAGTTTTATATTATATAGTTTATAATAGTGATAATAAAGAAACAATGTGTGAGAGAGGCATCCTTGGAAGATCGACCAAAGTGATTACAATATATTAAACCAGAAAGTAAAATGTTTACAAGGAAAAAAAGATAAATTCCAATTATCAATTTGGTTCTATTTCTGGGGGGCCAAGTACTTAAACACACTATTTTTCATAAAAAACCAAAATAAATTAAATATTTCATAAATTAAAAATATAAATAATTTCATTTCATATCATTGCTTCTTTAGGTCATGTAATTCTTTAGTTATTTTTAATATTTATTTCATGTTACTTAATTTTCTAGAATGGATGTAACATTGATTCTACAAATGAAACATAATGACTCATGGATTGAAAATAATTTCAAAATTATTTAAAAAGAAACTAAAATTTTAGCATCATTGACAACCGAAGTTGAAGATTTCAATGTTCAATAGATGGAATGAAAAAAAGAAAAAATGATGAGAATAAAAATCATATTCCACCTGATTTTTATATTGAATGACCCATGGAATACTTGAAGATTTAATAATCTCTCCTTCTCTATTGCTTGAAGAGGTTCTTGAAGATATCCCTCCAGCTTATACAACATTGTGAGATCAAAATTATTTGGATAATCATTGGTTATAATTTTCTAAAGAAAAAAATATATGTGATCCCCCCATCATTAAAAAATAAGAATAAGTGCCTCTATACCTCTCTCTTTCTTTGTGAAAAGGTGAATAAAACCCTACTGAGGCATAATTCTCAGTGGTCTTGCCTGAAGAAATAGACATTAAAAATTTTTTAAATGAAGGGAAAGATTAATTTCATGATTATAAATATTTTAGTTATATTTAAAATTAATATTTCAATGAAAATACCCTTTCCAAAATTATGGATGCACCGGATTCAACCATAAAGTTCGTGGATGAAGTCCTCAATTTTGTGTTTGAAAAAGAAGAGCACCCAATCATAATTTTCCCCCATCATTCTAGTTTTACAACATTTTTATGGGAATGATCAGATGTAATATATCAATGGGTTCATCCATGACCTATAAAATTTTAATATCAAATGAATATTGAATCTATGGTGGTTTATAAGTAATAATCCCCATCCACCTTCATATTTGGGTTAAATTGTGGTAACTTCTTGAATAAGAGAAGTAAAAACCTAGCACCCACATGGGGTCAAACTAAGCATTATCCATTTTTTATCTCTACTTCCTTTTTCATTACTTCTATCTTATTTTCTCTTTCTTTATTTTAGGATTAAGGTGCTATAAACCTAGAGCTTAACTTAAGGTAACTACTTTAAAAATAAATAAGGTTTTTTATATCCTTTTTTTTATTTTTTTTACATTCCAATTAAAATAATTCATGTTAGAAAATGTAATAATTATGGGGGATGTTATAATATTTTTGGGATTTTTTTGTGTGTCTATTTTTTATTTATTTTTTCTTGCTCTAAATTTATTCTTATTTTTATACTAGTTTTTTGTGTTTTTATAATTCTTGATATGAATAAAATAATATGTAAAATTAAAATAAACTTGTTATTTTTGGAAAATTTATTGATTTTAATGTTTTTGGATTTAAATTATTTTTGAAAGTATTTTTGTTTCTTGATTTCTGTTCATTTAATTTTATTTATATTTATTAATTGTGAATCCTATGTGGTCTAGTGTTGACCAAATTGAAAATATTTCTCAACCTAAGAGATTTCTAATCCTATTTGAAATTTTATTTTCATTTCCTTTTCTTTTGAGAGTCTTGATATATTTTGTGTGATCTAGAATTTATTTCTCCTTCTCAAAGATATTAGTTTTCATGGAATGTTATATTAATTATTGAGGCTCCAATTTGAAACCCATTTTTTCATTAAACTCTTATTTTTGAATACCTTTTCACCTGACCTTTATTAAGACATTAGTATCCATGAAATACCCTATTAGGAATCCAAACTATGTTCCATTTATCCCTTTTCTACCTGTTATAAAGTAAGTTGAATGATTATTATTGAACTCAGGTGTGAAGGATGGAGAAGATGAGATATATTTTTCTTTATTGATGAATCTATTTGATATTAAATGACAAAAAGTATTTATAAATTTATTACTACTTTGGTGGATGAAATTTTAATATGACTATATGGATAGGTATCCCATATATTATTTCTATATTGGGTGGGGAGTTCACCAATTTTTGTAGATCAAAATATTCATCTATTTTTTTAAAAATATTTTATTTTAAAGTTAAAATCATGATCTGAAGCCAAGATGAAAAAATGATTAAAATGGTGAAAAGAGGGAAGACATGTATCATTGATTTTTAAATTACTAGTGAGAACCTCAGAAGTAATGAATGTTGTGTTTTGAGGTGATTCATTGTTGAGTTGATTGGGGTTCACATCATTCTTGAGAAAACAAAAATTCATGTGTTTACTTCAATTTAGTTCCTAACCCTCCTCACCTCCTATGATGTTTTTACATTTAAAATATGATAACACTGAGATATATAAAACCCATGTAAAATCCAAAATTATTGAAATATTTTTAATCTATTTTATGAGGAGGAAAGTAAGCCTATGTAAATCATACACGTTCTTGGGAATGATAAAAAACCCTATAAAGCATTGAATGAAGAGAGAATTATTTTTCTAGGGAGGTAGAGTTGACAAGAAAATGGGTATTAAAATTATATTGACTTGTTTTCTATGATTTTTGAGGATTTGTAATATTTTTATCCAAATAAGAGGAATGATATTTCCCTATATGTGATATTTGTGTTGTGATACCATTTATACATTGGGACGTTCGTTTTGACCTTGGTATTATATGATTTCCCCTGAGTGTAATTGTTAAGTGTGGGGGAGTGGTGAAGAAAAATTTATCACACTTTTTATACTATAATTTATTGTTTACAATCCCATGATAGTTTTATTTTATGGATAATTATCACATTTTTTTGTTTTGGTTGTATTTGGATGTTAAATGAAAAAAATGGCCTAATTTTGGAATTTATTTGTTTTAATTAACATTTGTATTTCAAGAATTTTATATATATAAATATTTTATTTGATAAATTAATTTTTTTGACTTATACACATCTTAGGATTTATTTAATCATTCGAGGGAAAAAGCTCAATCAATCATTTAATGGCAAAACAATAGCTCATAGTCCAAGACTTGAAAACTGTGCATATATCTGGGTTTTATTTTATTTTGGGAATATATATTATAAATTTTCATTAAAATGAATCTAAAATTTAATATGGAACTAGATCATAAATTAATTAATAAGGAGGATATGTGTGAATATTATGGTTTCAACATCATAATGGCAAGGGAAGTTAATGATTAAGAATATGAAGAGTCTTCCTAACTAGATTAAATTTATGGATTGAAATATACATAAATCCTTTATAAAAATAATATCATACTAAAATTTCTAGGGTAAACTAGGGATACAATTTAAAATAACTTTCAATAAAAATACCACTTTCCAATTTGTTCATTTGATTTCTCTTTAATGTGCATTATTTCAGATATTAAATTTTAAGTGAGAATTCTTCACCAACCTTACCTACACATATCCGTCTCACATCCCATTACAAAAGGTAGTAATATTCAAGGGCTATGGTGGAGTTTACTTAATGTAATTGTTTTTCGTATTTTAAATATACATCATATTATTTTTCTTATACTTATTTTTATTTATTTTATTTTTCCAATTCATTAATTTCATGCGTTTCTCCCATGGTTTTCTCTTCTCAGCTCTACTAAAATTAGAGAACTAACATTATTTTTTGTTTTCGGGAGGAAATAGTGGATTTATTGAACTTTATAAATATTTATTTTCATATATTTATTCAATTATTTGAATTTTTGTGGTAATTAAATCGATTATGGTGAGTGGTCACCCCATTTTCTCTACCACCGTGTTTTTCTTCTCGCCAATCAATCATTATTACCTTCACTATCTATGTCGTTCATACATTATAGTATGTATTAGGTAGTGATGGTAGGAGAAGTCGTATCCTATATTAGGTATGGAATATTATTTATCTGTATGAAGATGTCTCAGTATGGGGTGATGATAATTCAAACAATAAGGTGATGTGTGAAATGTATTATCTACCTCAATGAGTTGAATATTGAGAGCCATAATGAAGAATTATTTCAATCACCACAACCTCATAAGAAAGTATTCTTCTTTATTTATATCTAAATTAATTATATGATGAATTTCAATATTATATTAGTATTTTATATTTTATTTATTTCAAAGTCCATATTTATATTAGTTGAGAGAGTTTATATTGCAATGTTTATAAAAGTGAAAATTGAAAAATAGTGTGTTTGAGAAGCCTCCTCGAAAGATCAACCTAGATGTGCATTATATTTTTCATATTTAGGAAAATAATATATTTACTAGGGTAAAATTTCTAAATCACTATCATTTATATGATGCCATTTTTAGAGAGCCCATGTACTTATGTACATTGTTTTTCATATAAATAACCAAAAAAATAAAATATTTGAAAAATTTAAAAAGAAAAATAATTTCATTGGATATAATTACTTCTTTAGGTCATGGATTTTATTATTTATTTTTCATATACATGTACTAGTACTTAATTGTCGAGTAGGAAAGATACATTGATGTTTTTGATGGAATAAAATGCCTTGCTGACTGAAAAGGATTTCAAAATTCTTGAAAAATCAGGGAAGAAGATACCATCACTAACAACCAAGGTAGAATATGTCTATGTTCTATAGATGGAATGGGAAAAAATTAAGGATGATGAGAATGGAAATATTATTCCACCTATATTTAATTTTTAATAATAGAAGTAATACTTGAAAATGAAACTTGAAGATCCAATCATTTCTCTTTATCAATTTCTTGAAGTGGTTCTTAAAGATATCATGACAGCTGATAAAAATGTGGTAGATAAACATTCATTGGATGGTTATTGGTTAGATTTTGTTTAATACAAAAAGGAATGTGATCCTACAATATTTTTCAAAGAAGAATGAGTGCCTCTATATTTCTCTCTTTCTGTGTAAGAAGATGAAGAAAATATTTTTGTGACAATATTCCCAATGATCTTGCCTGATGAAATTGAAATTCAATCTACATTAAATAAAGAAGAAGATTAATTAATTTATTATAATTTATTTCATTATCTTAAAAAAACTCTATCTTATATGCCACATCAAAAAAATTACGTATGCAGTATATTCAACGATGAAAAACTAAGATGAAGTCATTAAATTTGTGAGTGGAGAAGAAGATGACCCCCTCTTCATCCTTCCCCTATCATTCCAATTGTACCTCATTTTCAAGGGGGAGGAGCATATGAAATTGGTACATGGTATCCTCCAAGACCTATAAAAGTTAAATATCAATGTAATAATTATGTTCTGGTAGTTTCTATGAAAGAAACCCCATCCACCTTCATATTGGGGTTAATCCATAACATCTACCTAACAAGGGATAGTAAAAACCAGGAACCCTCTTTGGGTTCAAACCAAGAATTATACATTTTAATACATTTAACTATTTATTTTTCCATTATTTTACACATTTTTTTTATTTCATTTAGGTTTAATTTAGTAGTAGTTTGGTTCATAACTCAAGGCTACCACATCAATAATAAATCACGTTGTGTGTGTCCTTTTATTTATTTTTTTGTTTCCAAATTAAAAATCAACTTGAAAATATTTATCTAAATTAAAATAAAAAGTTGGTAGTAAATGGAAAAAGTGTGGATGGGATTTCAATTATATTAGGAAATTTTTTTCTTCTTCCATTTTTTCATTTTTTTAATGTTTGTCTCTTTCTTGTTTTTTATCATTCTTGATCTCAATCAAATAACTTTTATAAGTAAAACCATCTCCGTATTTGAGGAAAAATTATTTATTTAAATATTTTGGATTTAAATTACTTTTGAATGGATTTTTTATTGATTTTTAACCATTTAATTTTATGAATCTTGATTGATTGTGACAACCATGTGAACTAGTGACGACCAATTGGAAAATACTTTCCAACTATAGAGGTTTCTAAACCGTTGTGTAATTTTATTTAAATTTAATTTTTTATTTAGATTCTCGAGACATTTTATTTGATCTATAAATTATTATTTTTTATCTTTTTAGAATCAGTTAGACTTTATAGAATATTTCAAGTATGATTGATGCACCACTTTGAAATCCCTTTTGCATTGAACACTTAATTTGGACTACTTTTTAATACAACCTTAATTAAACCCCTTGTACACATGAAATTCCTTTTTATTCAGCCACATTACAATAAATTTATCAAATTATAACTTCTCTAGAAGTAAATTTCATGATTATTGTAGAGGCCTGAGGCTTTCTGTACATAGACATTACATTACATCTGGGGAATACATAGTACATAACAAAAACAGACACACAAGGACCGTAATAGTTTATTGTCTTTGGAAACTTGGAACGTAATCTTCTAATCGTGGTGAATGATCTTCAACATCTCCCATAATGATCTTCCCATTTTTGTTTCCTTACCTAAAATCTTTCTTTTAATCCTGGGTGAAAAGAAAACATAAAAAGGGTGATCTCAAATGCTCAGTAAGGTTATGCATGGATAAAAAAACATACCATATATATTTGAACTTAAAAAAAACATGAACATTAAAAATCATTTGCAACAACATAAAACATAGAAGTACAGAAGGCAAAGATCATAATGGAACATAAATCATGATAAAATAGCATGGGAATAAGTCATGTAATTGTGGAAACCATTAATCACATGATATGATTTTCATATTAGCCAAGGCATTGCTTCCAAGACCATCTTAGTGGACAATGTCCCTTTCTGAATCGAGTTCATTTCTCGTTCCAGTCCTGTATTACTGAACCGGTTTAACTTGCCGTTCCAGCCATGTATATCTCATGAGATATAAATCTTTACCCAATGAATTGGAGGGAGATATAGGTCCCACCCATCTCATAATTAAATCATTCTAACTTCTGCCACAAAATAAACATACATCATTCATAATAACCCAATAAATAAAATGGGTTTCATAAACACCATCCCATCATCACATAATATATATAAAATAAATGGATATAATTTCATAATAAGAAAAGTGAAACCATGTAAATCATAGAGAAATGTTACTTGAAACATACACATATGAAATAATGTCATCTTATATGAAAAATGGTTTTGATAAAAACACTTGAAATGAATTCTTGAGGGAAATATCCTTTCTTCTTCAAAATTAATATCTTTTCACAAAACATCAAGCAATTATAAAAGAAGGAGATTTTGTTGAAAATATTCATGAAATATTTTTTAGGAGGCTTCATGAAAATAAGTCTTTATAAAACCGTAAAATCTATTCGTGCCGTATATGATAAAAAACATTCTTCTAGTACTTTTGTCGGAAAAGTCAAAAAAGTACCTCGTAACGTAAACAAAAGAATGATTCCATACATACCATGTAGTAAAAGATACAAATGGGTAAAAAGGACTTTAAACATACATGAAAACACTTTTATAAAACATGTACATGATAGAAATATCCCCAGTAAATACTTACGAATAAGCAATCTCAGATAAAAATGAGATTCGAAAAATTATCCCTTACCTTAGGTCCGATTTTCTTCTTAAGTGTCCGAACCTCCTGTATAATAATTTAAATAATGTTATTGAATTATTAAATAATCATATTAATTGTTATGATATCATATATTGTTCACTTATGACTTTATATTACCCGTTCATTTGTAAATTCTATGTTAAAGAGTGTTTTTGTTAAAATCGTTTCATTTGTCGTCCGTGTTTTGACTTGTAATTATTCATATGATTACTTAGATCATGATTACTTAATTCCAGAATATAAAAAATGATTTATATATAATATATATTCAGAATATACATATATATAATAGATCGATAAATGGAATGAAATACACCGTTCATGGAGACGGTAGGCCGTACGTATGCATGAATGATGTGTTCGTTTCCTTATTGAGTTGAATGAAATTAAATAGATGGCATTAATATATATATATACATAAATACAGTAGAATTATTATTCCATATATTTTATTATTATTCATTATATATATATTTTTTATAATAATTATTTAATGGTTAATCATGGAAAATGAATCTCATCGCGTTCGTGGAGACGGTAGTCCGTACGTACGCACAAGCGATGATATCATTCCCATGATCGTGGAATTGTATTGGAGTGTATGTATAATATTTAAGAATAAATATAACTTTAAAATAATCATATATAGTCATTATTTACACCATTATACCCATTCAAGTAAGGTGATGGTGGAAAATAGATTACACCACGATGTGGGGACGGTATTCCATACGTACGCACGCGCTGTGATTTCATTTTCTGTAGGATGGATAGATGGTGAAATATGGTTGTTTCATATTTATAATAACATATCATTATATGAGTGATACTGATGTTATTACTTCATAATTAAACAACTAAAGAAGAAGAAGTAGAAGAAGAAGTAAAGTTGAAAGAATCGGTAACGAACATTACCTCTACTTTGAAGCGCCTCTTTGAGACCTCCTCTTAGGGCACTAAAATTGGTCTTTGAAGAAGACCAGGACCTCTAGGATGTTTCAAGGGAAGTGGAGTAGTTAATTTGGCAGGGTATTGCCGAGCTTGAAGGCTCAATGTGGTGCGAGGAAGAGAGTGAGGAGGTTATCTTTTATAAGGGAGGAGAGGGTCACCTTTGGAAATCTTAAAAATATTAATTTATAATAAATCTAACCCCACTTAAAAACCTCCAAAAATGAATCAGCTTCGAATATTAGATGATATTGGGTTGTACTATCATCAACCAATCAAATTTAGTCATGTTTGGATCTTATTTTATACCTCATCATTTTGATTTATCCTTAATTAATCTATTTAAGTTTATTTTTTGTAATAAAATTCTAAATTTTAAATTATAACAAATAATTACTTATTTGTTGTGAATTTTCCATAATTGGTTACTTTATAACATTATAGACCATATAAAGTAAAATTTATAATTTTTAAATATTTTTGTGATTATTAAAAAATTTTATAATATGTTATTTTTATAAAATAACAATAGAGTCAATTTTGACACTATTCATTTATTTGAATTTAAATAAAATATATACAGAATATATGTTAGAACTAAAAGCTTTAATATATTCCTAAAAGGTAATATGTATATATAAAATTAGTGTATCACATTAAATATTTCATATAATATTTATTTTATTATTTTTAAAACCATTTATTTGGTTTATCTCTTAATAAAATAATTACTACAATATTTTTGTATAATTATTTAATATACTGATTTGTAGCAGAAAAATTAAAAAAAAAATCCTATGATAAAGATCAATCTATTACCTTTCACAATAATACTTTTATTCGAATTTATCATCTTAAAATAACAATATTTAAATTGTTATATTTATTAAATTATGAAGGTGACAACTTTGGCATCATTTAAAATAAAATAATATAAGTGTCATAATCACTTTTATAAGGCTCTAAACGGTTATAAATTAGGTCATTGGATGATTAAGGTGTATATATACACTAAAAATAAGTTTTTGTCAGGTTTCTGGGCCTTTTAATGGGTACTATTATTTCAATAAAAACTATATTACTTATTTCCCACTTAATAAATTATTTATGTATCATTAATGTATCACCTTTAATTACAATTATTTAATCCCTAAAAATTCTAAATAAATTCTCATGATGTATATAAGTTTATTATATTTCTGTAGAATATTGATTTTCGAAGTTTTATGATGTTTATCACTAAATTAAAATTATTATACTTATAAGATTTAAGAGAGTGACATGTTGTCACTTTCTTTGGTTTTCATAATAATTAAATTATTTTCATGGTCAAAAGTCCATAAAATGAATCTAATCCGACCCTTAGGATATATGGGTCAACATTTAGCCATCAAATAGAATTTTGGCATGTGTTAGGGTAATTTTATAATATTATATTTACCCTTAATTACCCGATTTACCTTTAACTATGGTAAATAAAATTTACCGTAGTTTCTATTCATAATTCCCAAAAATAAAAAGTAGATTATTAACATAATTTAGACCCACTGATTCCAAATATGGAATCCATTTTTCCAAATTCAATATAGAAAAGTTTCAGAAATTAAATCAAAATTAATCCCGTTGTCGAAAGAAACGGGGTTTTCTATAAAACAATGCAAACGATTGAATTGATTTAACTTACGAATTTAATGTAAAATCAATGCTAATGACAAAAATTATATTAAATAGTATAAATATATTCTATTTATACTTTAAAACCATTAAATATTATAATTTAACCATAAAAATTATTGCGATGAAAAAAGATGTTTTTAATTATAATATATCGTGTTTTTACTATTCATCAAAATATTAAAGTTACCAGAATAATATGAAAAATTTATCTAAAGTAATTTTTTTTTTCTTGATTCCAATGAAGAATTTTATTTTGTCAAATTGAAATTATAAACATGTCAAATACTATATTTAATGTGGGTGCGCCATCAAAAGGCGGCAAAACTGCATTTTTTGAAAAAAACTTATTTTACCTGAAAAATTTATTTTGTTCTTATACCATGTTCTAGAAAATGTGTAATATGAATAATAATGTTATAAAATTCAAAATTTAGTTAATAATATTCATAAAGTCTAGTTCATAATAATATTATAATAATATATCATTGTTTAGTAAAACTCGGTATTGCGTACAACACACGCTATCGAGGAAGGTCACGATTGAATGTAATGCAAGCCAAGTCAGGGTTGTGTGTTGTGCAAGAATCCTTCATTGTTTCGTATAACATAATCCAAACATATTTCATTTATACATTGAATATATATATATATATATATATACTCAATGTTGCATAGAATTACTATTATCAAAATTGTGTGTAACACGATCCAAGAATAGTGTTGCGTATAATTCAAGATAATACGATGTTGCGTATAGCGCAAGGTAATATTGGTGTATCATAAAACACAAGACATTAATGAAATTAAAAGAATATTTTTCATAAAATCTCGGGGTGTTACATTCTACCCCCCTTGAAATGAATTTCTCCCTTGAAATTCGTCGGGGTTAAAAATGGTTTACTACTCGAAAGTTTGTTTAATAGAAACCCACATCATAAAAAGGAATACCAAAACATGGCTTTAAAAACTAAAGTATGAAATGTAACAGTTACCCAAATTAACTCATTACTGGGTTTCCACGTAGAGGAACATAGGTGAAAATATGGATATGGAAGAAAAATATGACCATCAAGTTCTGATGGAGAGTGGTAGAGAATATGGCTATGAAAAAGCCAACAATCACAAAGCTATTGATTTGTGATGATCTAAGGTACCATCTGATTCATCGGATATAAGGGAACTAGGAAAACATTTTTGGTTTTCAAGATCATTTCCCAAAAGTTGATGAATTAAAAGAAATACTTTCATGATTTTGGTACAATCTCACTGTTGTTCGTGAATTGAACAATTTCCACTTCATCCCTTAAAGAAATGAAGTTGAATTTGTTATTCATGAATTGTTAGCAGATCGTGTGATAGATGATGGGTCATTCTATCTCTTTTAAAGAAAAGTTTCGCAAAAGTTATAAGTCCATCTTATGGTTAGATTAATCATATATGGTTCCAAAAATGAACTTATACTTCATATATCATACCGCTTAATAAAATAAAACTAGTTTCTACTGACCAGGGACTTTCTGTAGGCCAGTGGTAGGCAATAAAGGCCAGTTGCACATCAGTTGTGGGTTCGATTCCCACAGCCTTGTCCGGCGTGATGGGTTGTCGCCCGTCTTGCAGTTTGTCCCTTTTCTAAAATTACATTATAAATAATATTGAAAAAAAATCTAGCCTTAAACAATATTAACTTATGTCCAATATAATTCATTCCAATGTTTTTTCTTATCCAAAATACATATGTCCAATCCTGTAGTATAAAGAAAACTATAACTTGAAATGTCATCAACCAAGCATGTGAATACCATCATTTATCCCCCATATATCTTGTTGGTCACATTCCAATCATGTGAATACCTTAATCATGTATTATCTTGAAAAATGAATACCCATTGAACCATAGTGAAAACATGAATGATGTCAAAATTTAACTCTTTCCACATTCCAAAATACCAAAAATTATATATACTCAAACCATGATATGACCTTCTCCTTATATCAGTCATGAGCTCATGAATACTATCAAACATTTAATTTTCTCTTTATCCCTTCATTATGCGCATATCATCTACTTTCCAAAAATATCTGAATAACCATTGATGTTTATTGGTACCATTAATCATACACTTTAAAAACTTAAGGAAAGAAAATAGTGTAACAATCCTTAGATGTCTCTTTATTCCATAGTACCATGAGATTACTTATACAACATTACAGTTGATAAACATGTAATCATTCCAATACCTTCTTAAACCATTGATCGAGATTCAAAAGTTCTTTCATCTCACATATCATTTGTAGTCTCTTCATCATCATCAACATAAATACTACCCATACGACCGTACTGATTCTCTTCATTGAGACTTTCCCTTAGGGCATTGGTTTGCATAATTCCCGTACATTCCACATTTAAAACATTTTACCATTGTTGATGTCGTAGAAATACCATTATTCTCATCCATGGTGTTAACTGAACCTTTTCCTTTGCACTTACTGGCTTTGTGTCCTTCTTTTCCACACCAAAATCATCTTCCAGTTCCCTTTAAAAAATCTCTCTGATGCCTCTTCCCACATGATTTACATGAGGGAAATTGAACTTTCTTTCCTCTATGATCATCAGGAAACTCCATCTTTCTCTTATTATCTGAGTCAGGAAACTTACCAAAGTTGAGATTATTGATCATATTATGAGATTTATGATTAGGCATAATAACGATGTTTGGTCTTCCAGATCCCGTTTCATTTGGTTTCTCATGATGAAAATCATTCCATTGCCTATCATATCCTCCATTATCGTGAATCTTCATGTTTCCAGCCATTTTCTAAAACCCAAAATGAATAGCATGAGAGGAAAAAATCATTCTAGGGAAAAGAACATAGTAAAAGGGGGGGGGGGTATCTTCAATATCTAACATCTTAGGTCAAATTCTATGATCGTTACCATAGTTCTAGGACTATATCCTATACGTATACTTATCCTTAGGGACATCTCTTGACATACCTTAGAAATATCTCTAGGGATCTCACTAACGTTTTCGCATCCTAGTTTCCAAAGGATGAATAAACCTTTACTCTGATACCAACTGTATAGGCCCGAAGCTTGACGTACATAGACATTAAATTACTTTTTTGTAATATTTAGTACATAACAAAAAAAGACACACAGGTACTGTAATAGTTTAGTGTCTTTGGAAACATGGAACGTAATCTTCTAATCGTGGTGAATGATCTTCAAAATCTCCCATAAAGATCTTCCCATTTTTGTTTCCTTACCTAAAATCTTTCTTTCAATCCTAGGGGAAAATAAAACATAAAAAGGGTGATCTCAAATGCTCAGTAAGGGTTCACATGGATAAAATAAAACATACCATATATATTTGAACTTAAAAAAACCTGAACATTAAAAATCTTGAGCAACGACACAAAACATGGAAGTACATAAGGCATAGATCATAATGGAACATAAATCATATTAAAATAGAATGCGAATAAAACATGTAATTGTGGAAACCATTAACCACATGATATGATTTCCATATTAGCCAAGGCATTGCTTCCAAAACCATCTTAGCGGACAAAGTCCCTTTCTGAATCGAGTTCACTCCTCGTTCTAGTCCTGTATTGCTGAACCGGTTTAACTTACCCTTCTAGCCATGTCTATCTCATGAGATATAAATCTTTACCCAATGGATTGGAGGGAGATATAGGTCCCACCCATCTCATAATGAAATAATTCTTACTTGTGCCACATAATAAACATACATCATTCATAATAACCCAATAAATAAAATGGGTTTCACAAACATCATCCCATCATCACATAATCTATATAAAATAAATGTATATCATTTCATAATAAGAAAAGTTAAACCATTAAAATCATAGAGACATGTTACTTGAAACATACACATATGAAATAATGTCATCTTAGATGAAAAATGGTTTTGATAAAAACACTTGAAATGAATTTTTGAGGGAAATATCCTTTCTTCTTCAAAATTAATTTCTTTTCACAAAACATAATGCAATTTTAAAAGAAAGAGATTTTGTTGAAAATAATCGTGAAATATTTTTGAGGAATCTTAATGAAAATAAGTCTTTATAAAACCATAAAAATATGTTCGTTCCTTATAAGTTAAAAAAACATTATTCTCGTACTTTTTTCAGAAAAGTCAAAAAAGTACCTCATAACGTAAAAAAAAGAATGATTCCTTACATACCATGTAGTAAAAGTCAAAAATGGGTAAAATGGACTTTAAACATACATGAAAACACTTTTATAAAACATGGAAATGATAGGAATATCCCCAGTAAATACTTTCGAATAATCAATCTCGTATAAAAATGAGATTTGCAAAATTATCCCTTACCTTAGGTTCGATTTGCTTCGTAAGTGTCCGAACCTCCTGTATAATGATTTAAATAATGTTATTGACTTATTACATAATCATATTCATTGTTATGATATCATATATGGTTCACTTATGACTTTATATTACCCATTCATTTGTAAATTCTATGTTAAAGAGTGTTTTGGTTAAAATCGTTTCATTTGTCGTCCGTTTTTGACTTTTAATTTTTTTATATGATTACATAGATCATGATTACTTAATTCCAGAATATTAAAAATTATTAATATTAAATATATATTCAGAATATATATATATATATAATAGATCGATAAATGGAATGAAATACACCGTTCATGGAGACGGTAGGCCGTACGTACTCAAGAATGCTGTTTTCGTTTCCGTATTGAGTTGAATGAAATTAAATAGATGACATACATATATATATACATAAATACAATAGAATTATTATTCCATATATTTCATTATTATTCATTATATATATTTTATAATCATTCTTTAATGGTTAATCAGGGAAAATGAATCTCATCGCATTCATGAAGACGGTAGTCCGTACGTACGCACGAGCGATGATATCATTACCATGATCATGGTATTGTATTGGAGTGTATGTATACTATTTCATAATCACTATAACTTTACAATAATAATATATAGTCATTATTTACACCATTATACCCATCCAAGTAAGGTGATGGTGGAAAATAGATTACACCACGGCGTGGAGACGGTATTCCGTACGTACGCATGCGCGGTGATTTCATTTTCTGTAGGATTGATAGATGGTGAAATAGGGTTGTTTCATACTTATAATAAAATATCAGTATATGATTGATACTGATGTTATTACTTCATAATTAAACAACTAATGAAGAATAAGTAGAAGAAGAAATAAAGTTGAAAGAATCGGTAACGAACATTACCACTTCTTTGAAGCACCTATTTGAGACTTCCACTTAGGGCACTAAAATTGGTCTTTGAAGAATACCAGCACCTCTAAGATGTTTCTAGGTAAGTGGAGACGTCAATTGGGCAGGGGTTATCCGAGAATGAAGGCTCAATGTGGTGTGAGGAAGAGAGGTAGGGGGTTCCCTTTTATAAGGGAGGAGAGGGGCACCTTTGGAAATCTTAAAAATATTAATTTATAATAAATCTAAAACCACATAAAAACCTCCAAAAATGATTCATATTCAAATATTAGATGATATAGGGTTGTAATCTCATCATCCAATTAAATTTAGACATGTTTGGATCTTATTTTATTCCTTATCATTTTGATTTATCCTTAATTAATCTATTTAAGTTTATTTGTGGTAATATAATTCCAAATTTTAAATTATAACAAATAATTACTTATTTGTTGTTAATTTTCCATAATTTGTTACTTTATAACATTATATACCATATAAATTTAAATTTATAATTTTTAAATATTTTCGTAATTTTTAAACAATTTTATAATATTTGATTTTTATAAAATAACAATAGTGTCAATTTTGACAATATTCATTTATTTGAATTTCAATAAAATATATACAGAAGATATGTTAGAAATAAAAGGTTTAATATATTAATAAAAGGTCCTATGTATCTATAAAATTACTGTATCACATTAAATAGTTCATATAATATTTATTTTATTATTTTTAAGACCATTTATTTGGTTTATCTCTTAATAAAATAATTACTACAATATTTTTTTATAATTATTTTATATACTTATTTTTTTCAAAAAAATTAAAACTAAAATCCTATGATGAAGATAAATCTATTACCTTTCACAATAATACTTTTACTAGAATTTATCATCTTAAAATCACAATATTTAAATTGTTATATTTATTAAATTATTAAGGTGACAACTTTGGCATCATTTAAAATAAAATGATATAAGAGTCATAATCACTTTTATAAGGCTAAAAACGGTTATATATTAGGTCATTGGATGATTAATGTGTATATATACACTACCAATAAGTTTTGGTCAGGTTTGTGGTCCTTTTAATGGGTATTATTATTTCAATAAAAACTATATTACTTATTTCCCACTTAATAAATAATTTCTGTATCATTAATGTATCACCATTAATGGCAATTATTTAATCCCTAAAAATTCGAAGTAAATTCTCATGATATATATAATTTTATTAGCTTTCGCGAGACTATTCATGTTCGAAGTTTTATGATGTTTATCACTAAATTAAAATTATTATACTTATAAGATTTAAGAGAGTGACATATTGTCACTTTCTCTGGTTTTAATAATAATTAAATTATTGTCATGGTCAAAAGTCCATAAAATGAATCTAATCCTACCCTTAGGTTATATGGGTCTACATTTAGCCATCCAATAGAATTTTTTAATGTTTTAGGGTAATTTTGAATTATTATATTTACCCTTAATTACACGATTTACCATTAACTACGGTAAATAAAATTTACCGTAGTTACTATTCATAATTCCAAAAAAAAGTAGTTTATTAACATAATTTGGACCCAATGATTAAAAATATGGAATACATTTTTCAAAATTCAATACACAATAGTTGCATAAATTAAATCAAAATTAATCCCGTTGTCGAAATAAAACGGGTTTTTCTTTAAAACATTGCAAAAGATTGAATTGATTTAACTTAAGAATTTAATGTAAAATCAATGATAATAACATAAATTATATTAAATGGTAAAAATATATTCTATTTATACTTTAAAATTATTCAATATTATAATTTAACAATATAATTTATGGCGATGGAAAAAGTAGTTTTTAATTAAAATATAGCGTGTTTTTACTATTCATCAAAATATGAAAGTTGCCAGAATAATATGAAAAATTTATCCAAAGTAAATTTTTATTTACTGATTCCAAAGAAATTTTTTATTTTGTCAAATGGAACTTATAAACATGTCAAAAACTAGATTTAAAGTGGGTGTGCCATCAAAAGGCGGCAAAACTGCATTTTAAAAAAAAACTTATTTTACCCGAAAAATTTATTTTGTTCTTATACCATGTTCTAGAAAATGTGTAATATAAATAATAATGTTATAAAATTCAAAATTTAGTTAATACTATTCATAACGGCAAGTTCATAATAATATTAGAATAATATATCATTGTTTAGTAAAACCCGGTATTGCGTACAACACACGCTATCGAGGAAGGTCGTGATTGCGTGTAATGCAAGTCAAGTCATGGTTGCGTGTTGTGAAAGAATCCTTAATTGTTTCGTATAACAGAATCCATCAATATTTCATTTACACATTGAATATATATATATATATATATACTCAATGTTGCGTAGAATAACTATTATCAAAATTGTGTGTAACACGATCCAAGAATAGTGCTGCGTATACTGAAAGCTAATACGATATTGCGTATAGCGCAAGGTAATATTGGTGTACCATAAAACACAATACACTAATGAAATTAAAAGAATATTTTTCATAAAATCTCGGGGTGTTAAAATTATTGTTGACCTCAAGTGTGAGGGTGGGAGAAGACGAGATATATTTCTATATCTATAAGAATTTATTTGAGAAAAAAATGGAAAAAAGTGTTTCTGAATTTATTTTTACTTTTTTTTGATGACATATAATGATATAAAGATGTATAGGTAGGCCAAATATCATTTTTATATTGGTAAGAGAGTCCCCCTATTTATGAAGATCAATAAATTCCTCTATTTTCCCCCAATATTCGAATTCTGAAGAAAAAAAATCATGTTCTAAATTAAAGATAAAACATTATTTCAAATGGATAAAAAAGGAAAGAAATTTATAATTGATGTAAAAATTGCTAATTTTAACATCTAAATTAATGAAATAGGTGTTTGAAGGTGATTAAATTTTGAGCTAATTGATGAGCACACCATTCTTGAGAAAAACTGTTTTCATACATTTACATTTCATTAGACCCAAACCATCCCCATTCTACCTTTGATGTTTTTACATTTAAAATATGTCAAGCCTAATTATAAATAAACCCATAGACAATAAATCAATTTTAAAACATTTATAACACTATTGTTTGGATATATTTGGAGGATAAAAACTTATGGAAATCAAAAATGTTTTTAGGAATGAGAAAAACTCCATAAAATCATTGAGTGAAGAGAGAAATGTTTTTTAGGGTGGTAGGTATGACATGAAAATGGTGATTAAAATTATGTTTGAAGTATTTTTATGATTTTTAGTAGTTAAGTAATTTCTACCCATATATGTGGTATGATATTTCCATATATGTGAAAATTGACCTATGTTGTCTTCTATACTTTGAGAAGCTTGTTTTGACCTTGGTAGGGGAAGATTTCATTGGAGTGAAATGGTTATGTGTGGTGGAGTGAGGAAGATAAAATTTTCACACATTTTATTATTTAATTCATTTTTTATAATATAACCATAGAATTATATTATGAGAAATTATCAGATTTTTATTTTTTTGTGGTATTTTGATCATAAATGCAAAATGGCCTATTTTTAGAATTTAACTGTTTTAATTTATTTTTGTATTTAGGCCATATTTTTTTAATAAATATTAAAATTGATAAAATTTTCTTTTTTAGGATTAAAAATATCTTTGGATAAATATTTTCCTACACAATTAAAACCTCAATATATCTTTTAAAATACCTAAATAGCTCATAATCTAGACCTCGAAAACTATGCACGGATCTAGTGATTTTTTTATTATGGGCCTATATCTCATAAAACATCGGTCTAATGAAACTAAAATTCGTCATGGAGTTAGATAAGACATAATATAAAAAAATTAGTTAATTTGGACTTGAAATAATATGTCGGGTTTATAGTCATAATGGAATGGTAATTTGATATTTGGGAATACAATGACTCTGATAATCCAGATTAAATGTCCAAAGTAAATCATATATAACTCCTTCATCCAAAGTCCAATAATTATTAAATTATTAAGGTGAAATAGTGAGTAAATATGGAACATATTTCAGGAATACACTTCTTCCAATTCAGTAATTTAATAGGAAATCGCTGTTCATTCATTGATAGATCATATTTTGAGCCTGAACTCTTCAACCATTTTACCTATAATTATGCTCTAACCTCCCATTAAAAATTATATCCATTTTTAGGGGCTAAGGTAGAGTTTAATTTTTTGAGATATTTTTTTATTATTTTAAATATATATGATCTTATTTTTCTTCTTCATATGTGAATTTTTATTCATCTTTAATTTCATTTATTTTATTTGTTTCTCCCACTGTTTTCCTTTATCAACTCCACTAAAAATAAGAACTAACATCAGTGCTTGTTCGAGTGAAGTAAAGATGGATTGATTTGGTTTTATTGATAATTAATTTCTTATCAGATTATTCAGTTTTTGGAATTTCTATGGTTGTTAAATTGATTACGGTGAGCAGTCTCCCCTTTTCCTCTACCACCATGATCTTCTTTTCCTTTATCAATCATCCTTCACTTCATTATCTAATTCATGAATACAGTAGAGTATGGATTGGGTATTTATGGTCAGTGGATATGTATCATAGATGAATAACGTAAGTTCATTTCCCCATATGAATATGTCTTAGTTTGGGGTGATGATAATTTTAATGAAAAAATGAGCTGTGATAGTTCTTTATCACCTCATTACGTTGAATAACGAGAACCATTCTGAACAATGATTTCAATTACAACAACCACCAATGATCATTTTCTTATTTATTTATTTAAAACTTCATTCTATGCTACATATCATTATTATATTATCATTTTATCATTCATTTATTTCAAACCCCCCATTTATATTAGTTAAGTTAGTTTAATATTAAATATTTTATAATTTTGATAATAGAAAAAAAGTGTGTGTGAGCAGCCTCTCTTAGGGATTGACCATGGTGTACGATCTATATTGTATACTTAGGTAAACAAAATTTTGAATGTGGTTATTTTAACAAATTATTATCTTCAATTTTTTTCTTTTTAGAGGAGGCCAAGGACTTATCCATGCTATTTTTCTGTAGAAAAAAAAAAGAAAAATTTAAAAGAATTCAAAAAATTTAAAAAATAACAATTTAATTGAATATCATTATTTATTTATTTCATTTATTTATTTAGTTATTTTTATATTCATGACCTAGTAATGAATTTTATTACTGGTATGATAAATTTATGGTGGATATGGAACAAAATTCCTTGGCGATTTAAAATAATTTCAAAATTCTTGAAGAAAAATGCATGATTTTAGCATTGAAGACGGCCGAAGTTGAAGATTACAAATCTCTATTTATGGAATGGAAAAAAATAAAATATAAGAATAAATTAAATAATATATCACATATATTATAGGTTGAATAAAAAATTGGGGACTTGGTTATACATCATTAATATCCAATTGTCTCTCAATGGCCATTTCATGAAGAGGTTCTGGAAGATGTCATGCCATATGATACAATTGTGGGAGATCAACATGACTTATATTAACATTATATGGATGTTTTTGAAGAAAAAAACTTAAGGGATCCTCCCATAATTTAAATATAATCATCATTACCTCTATACCTATATATTTATATGGAATAAAATAAACAAAACCTATTGAGATATAATTTAATTTGGTTTTGCCAAAAGAAATTAGTATTAAATATGTATTAAATGAAGGGGAATATTAATTTATTAATTATAATTCTATTAATCATCTATAAAATTAAACTCTCATTAAAATTACCCTTCATAAAAGCATAGTTTTAGAATATTCACCCACACAAACTCTGGATGAAGTCATCAATATTATGTCTAAAAAAGAACTGGACTCATTCATCATCATATGCCAATCATTTAAGTTGTACCAAATTGTAATAGGGGAAGATATGATTTACTCAATACAAAAGATCCTACATCTCTAATGAAATTTTAATATCTATGGAAGAATTAAATTCTAGTGGGTTCACATGAATGAAACCCCATCTATCTTTATATTGGTGTTAAATCGCTGCTACTTCCTTACCAGGGGTAGTAAAAACCTAGAATCCACTTGTGGGTGAAATGATGAATTGTCCATTTTATTTACCTTGCATCTTTTTAAAGTAATTATTTTTATCATGTTCTATCCTTTAATTCATTAAGGTTTAATGTCATTGAATCTAGGATGTTAACTCAAGGATAATATTTCAAAAACAAATCACCTTGTTTATATTCATTTATTAATTTTGGCAGTTTCCCAATTAAAATTATACATGATTTTTTTTTCTAAATTGAACTGATAAGAGTGTGGTAAGTGGAATTAGTGTGAGGGATTTTATTCTGTTTTTAGAAATTTTTTGTGTTCTTTCATTTTACATTTAATGTTTTTTTCAATATTTTTTAATGTCTTTATTTTAATTTTTTGGTGGGATTTTATGATTCTTGAGATGAGTTGAATTCATTCGAAAATTCAATAAATATTGGTATTTTTGTATCATTTCTTGATTTTAATATTTTATTATTTAAATAATTTATAAATATATATATTTTCTTTATTTTCGATTATTTCATTTTATGAATCTTGATTTATTGTAAAACCCATTTGAAATAGTGCTGACCAAATTGAAAATCTTTCCCAACCATAGGTTTCTAAAACTATGTGGATTTTTTTTACAATTCCTTTTTTATTGAGATTCTTGAGGCATTTTTTGTGATCTAGAACTTTCATTTTTTCTATTTTTCAATGTTATTATTATTCATGGAATGTGTCAATTATGACTGAAGAACTACTTTTAAAGCTCTCTTTTATTTGAAATCTTATTTTGACATAACTTTTCATATGAAAGTTATTATGCCTATATTATCTATGAAATACCTTATTAGGATGCCACATTACAGTCCATTTATCCATTTTTAACCTGAACTATTAGTAAATTTCAATATTATTCATGAAGTCAAGTGTGGAGGAGTGAGAAGATAAGTTAAATATCACCTTCCTTAAGAATCTGTTTGAGATAAAATGAAGATATAACTATTTCTACATTTATTTATACTTTGGTGGATAAATTTTAATTTTTTAAGGATGTTGGGTATCCCAAATAACCAACAATGTTGGGTGGGGAGTTCACCAAATTGTTATAAATATCTACCTCTCTTTTTCATCAAACATTTGATGAAAAAGAGAACATTCATATATAAATTAATGTAGAAACAATTCTTTAAATGGTTAGAAATGGAATAATTTATCATTTATGCATATATTTTTTGTGTGAATCTCACTATAAAATAAATATGTGTTTTCAGGTTATTCAGTTTTTGAGATGATTTAGGATCACACCATTCTTTAGAAAATTTATTTTCATGAATTTACTTCACTTTAGAGTCAAAAACTTATCATTCTATCTTGGATGTTTCAAAATTTAAAATATATCATTTCTTATACATTTGAAGAACCAATATAAAAAAACTCATGATTGAATCATTTTTTACATTATTATTTTGATATATTATGAGGCTAAGAATCCTATGGAAATCACACATGTTCTAGGGAATAATAAAACACCATAAAAAATAATTTAGTGATGAGATAAATATTTTTCTATAGAGGTAGGTATTACATGAACATGTGTATTAACTTGATATTAAATGTATTTATTTTTTATTTTTTAGGATTTGGGGAATTTTTATCCATATAGGTGGAATGATATTTCCTTATATGTGATAATAGAGATATGTTTTCAGTTATACTTTCGGATTTTTTCTTTGATATTGGTATTTAATGATTACCAATGAGTGTAATGGTTATGTGTGGGGGAGTGATGAATATAAAATATTCAAAAAAATATAATATAATTAAAAGTTTATAATCCCACTATTGTGTTATTTTATGGGAAATTTTCACTTTTTTTATTTATATAGGTATTTTGGTCTTAAATGAAGAAAATGCCTAATTTTTAAATTCAACTATTTTAATTTATTTGCGTGTTTTTTCTATATATTTTTCAAATATGTAAATTTGAAATTATTTTATAGTATTAAACACGTATTGGGATAAATTCACTCTTCTATATTGAAAGATCAATCCATAATTAAATGGACCAGAACATGCTCAAAATCTGCGCTATGAAAACTGTACAAAAATCTAGAGATGTTTTATTATGAGAATGTATCTATGAAAAGACCATTCCAACGAAGCTCAAATTCGACAAGTAGCTATATAATAAATTATTAAACAACATTAATTAAGGTTTTAATAATATAATAAAAAAATTCAATATCATAATGTCCTGGTAGTTTGATATTATGGAATATGTAGAGTCTACATATCCAAATTAAATGTCTATAAAACTAAATTGACACATGTTCATGGGAGGGAATGGTGTATTGATTCAGTTTTTCGAATTAATTTGTTATTAATTTATTCAATTCTAGGAATTTTAGTGGTGGTTAAATTGATTACCTTGAGAAGTATCCATGTTTTTCTCTACCACCAATTTCTTCTTTTCGTTTATTAATCATCATACCCTTGGAAATCTAAGTCTTCCATACAGTGGAGTATATATTGGGTAGTGATGGTCAGTAAATAGGTATACAAGAAGACTAAAGAATATAATTTCCATATATTCATATGTCTCACTATGGGGTTATGACAATTCAAATGAGAAGGTTTGGTGTGATAGGTCTTGATAGCCTCATTGGGTTAGATATTGAGAACTATTATGAACAATGATTAAAATCACTAAAACCTCCATAGAATTTTTTTTAATCTATTTATATAAAAATTAACTATATGGTGAATTTATTAATTATATTATTATTTTATATTACATTTATTTCAAAACCCCAATTTATATTAACTATGATTCTTTTGTATTAGAGTGTCTATGATAGTGGAAATAGGAAAACATTGTGTGTGAGCAGCTTCCTCGAGAGATTGACCCTGGTGTACACACTATATTTCATACGTAGGTAAATAAAATATTTACTTGGGTAAAATTAATAAATATATATCATAAATTTGGAAATGTTTCTATGTATTCCAATCACTAACGCATAATTGTTTTTTCATAAAAAACTAAAATTTAAATATTTTAAAAATTAAATAATAAGAATAATTTAATTTCATATAATTATTTTTTTAGGTTATGAATTTATTTATTAAATTTTTTTATGAATGGCCTAGTATTAATTCTCATAGTAGGAAAGATATATTGATGTTTCATATTGAACAAAATTCCATAGTGATTGAAAATAATTTCAAAATTATTGAAAATGATGGTAAGATGGTAGCATCGTTGAAGGCCAACGTTGAAGATGTGGAAGTTCTATAGATATAATGGAAAAAAAAGATAGAATGGGGAGAATTAAAAGACTATACCATATAAATTTGAAGTTTAATAACCCATGGAATACTAGAATATGAAACTTGAGGAATCAATCGTCTCCCCTTGGCCATTAGTTGAAGAGGTCCCAGAAGATTTCATTCCAGCTAACAAAACAATGGGAGATCAACATGATTCATGTGAACAATGGTCAGATTTTTTGAATACAAAAAGGTATGGGATCCTCTAATATTTTAATAATAATAACAATCACCTATCTACAACATAGTTTTTTGGTGATAAGATGATGAAAACCCTAAGGAAATAGAATTCCAAGTGATTTTTCCTAAAGAAATTGACATTCATTCTACTTTAAATGAAAAGGAAAATTACATTCATGATTAAAATTGTATAAATTATCTACTAAATGAAACTTTAACTTTCATTAGACATCATAAATATAAGTATGTAGTATATTCACCCACACATACCCTGGTTTATTTCACCAAAGTTTTTGTCCAAATTAGAAGAGATGCTATTCTTCATCCCTCCCCTATCATTCCAATTATACCGCATTATCAAGGGAGTGAGTTTTTAAAATACATACATGGGTTCCTTAAATACCTATATATGTTTAAGAGAAATTTAATAATGATTTTATAGTGGTTATTTATAATGATACCACATCCACCTTTGGATTGTTGTTAAATTACTTCAACTATGTGACTAGGGGTAGTAAAAACCTAGCGCCCTCTTGGGGGTCAAACCAAGATTTTTCCTTTTTCATTACAAAACTATTTATTTTTTATTTATTTTTCTCATGTTTTTAATTTATTTATTTTATGATTAAATTGGTAGAATAATAGAGCATAACATAATGTTATCAATTCAAAAAAAATCATGTTATGTTTGTATTTTTTTTATTTTTTTTACTGCATAATTAAAATTCTGCAAGAAAATATTTATATAATTGAAATTATTTTAAGGTATTAAATGAAATATATGTGGGGGATGTTAAATTTTTATGAATTTGTTATGTTATTCCATTTTTTTCATGTTTATTTTTGGAATTTTTTTCATGTTTGTTTCATGTTGCTAGGTTTTTAGGTTTCTTTCCCTCGATCAAATACTTTGGAAAACTCAATCCATATTTATATTTATATAAAACTTTTTATTTTTATTTCATGATGATTTTAATGTTTTATAAATGGATTTTTTTATTTACTTATGATGTTTTCATTTGATGAAGTTTGATTTATTATGAAACTCATTTGATCATATTCAAAATCATTCCCAACCTAATAGGCTTCTAAACCTATTTTAAATTTCATTTACATTTCCTTTTTATTGATTGTCTTGAGACATGTTGTGTGATATAGACCATGTTTTTTCACTTTTTTTTAACCTATTAGGGTGCATGGAATGTTCCATGTATGATTCAGGGACCACATTCAAAGACCTTATTTCATTGAACTCTTATTTTGACATACATTTTTATCTTGCCTTTATCAGGCTCCTAGTAGCCCTGAAATACCTTATTAGGAAGAAAAATTATAATAAATTTATCCCTTTCCTACCATATATATAATTAAATTTCATGTTTATTGTTTGACCCAAATGTAGGGAAGGGAGAAGATGAGCAATATTTCTCTTTCCTAAAGAATCATTTTGAGCGGAAATGGAAACTATGTTTCTATAATAATTACAACATTTGGAGATAAAATTTAATGATGGAAATATGAATGGTTAGACCAAATATTATTATTATTTTGGGTGTAGAGTTCACTAATTTTTTAAGATAAAAATATTCCTCTATTTTTCATAAAAAAATTAATTCTAAAGAGAAAATATAGATCTAAATTAAAGTTGAAACAATGCATCAAATTTGGAAAAGAGAGAGGAAATTTATAAATGATTTCAAAAATAAAAGTGAGAACCAACCAAGGAAATAATGGTTTGTTTTTATGTTATTCGTTTTTGAAGTAATTGAGGAGCACACCATTCTTGATAAAAACTATTTTTATGAATTTTCTTCACATCAGAGTCTAACTATCCATATTCTATATCTGATGTTTTTACATTTAAAATATGTCAACCCGTAAAATTAGAACAACCCAAGGAAAATCCATCATGAAGTAAACTTTTTTGAATCTATTAACTAAAGATAATTGGATGATATCATGCCTATGTAAATCAGACATATTAATGGGATTAAGAAAAAATCATTATAAAATCATTGGGTGAAGAGATAAATATTTTTCCAGGGAGACAGGAACAATATACACATGGGGATTAACATGATATTTTATGGTATTTTTTGATTTTTTATGAGTTATGGAATTTTTCTCCTTTTAGGATGCATGATATTAGTTTATATTTGATAACTGAGCAATGTTTTCTTTTATTTTTTGGGTTGTTTATTTTTACCTTTGTATTGAATGATTGCCCAGGAGTCCAACGATTATGTGTGGGGGAGTGCTGAATCTAAATTTTCACACATTTTCTACTGTAATTAAATGTTTATAATCACACAATATTTTTATTTTATGGTAAATTGTCAAATTTTAATATCTTTGTGGTATTTCGAGCTTAATTGAAAAAATGGAATAATTAGGGATTTAACTATTTTAATTTATTTATTTATTTTGGCCAAATATTATTGTAAAAAAATAAAAAATTCCAAAATTCCTTTTTTATTATTAAACACATCTTGGGCTACATTTCATCATATTATATCCAAATACCAATCCATTATTTAAAGGCCCAAACTAGATCAAAATTTGGGAATTGAAAACTACACATAGTTAACGATATTTTTTATGATGGACTTATATATCATAATGGAAATTTCTAACAATGAACAAATCCTACATGAAGATGTATAAGAAATTAATAAAAAACATTCATGATGGTTTTCATGATATAATTCCCCCCTTTCTATGCCATAATGGAATTTGAAATTGATGTTTGGGAATTTGAAGAGTGTGTATGTCATGATTACACGTTTGGAGTAAAACAATTGTAATTCCTTATACTAAAGGTAAATTATAATGAATAGGAAAGGGTGAATGACGGGGACAATATAGAACAAATTTAAAGAAGAAACATCTTACCAATTATGTAATTTATTTTTTCATACACAAGCGATATTTTGGAGATCAAATTTGGAGCGATAATTATTTTCCCATTTTACCTATAAAAATCTGTCTCACCCCCTTTACAATGGATTTCCATTTTCATGGGATAAGGTGGTGTTAAAATTTTTTATAGTTTTTTTATATTTTTAATATATATCTAATTTTTTATTCTTATTATTTTAATTTCAATTATTATTCCACTTATTTTATTTAATATTTTTCTCCCACTACATTCTCTCTTCAACTCTAATAAAAATGGAAAACTAAACTTGTCGATTGTTAGAGGGAGGGAATAACTGATTGATTGAGTTTTATTGATGTTTAATTTCTTATTTATATATTCAATTCATAGAATTTCAAGTGTGGTTAATTCAATATCGTGAGTGGTCACCCAGATTTCTCTAGCACCAAGTTCTTCTTCTTGTTTTTAAATCATTCTTTCCTTCAGTATCTAAGTCATGTATGTGGTGGAGTACATATTGGGTAGTGATGGTTAGTGAAGATATCTCTTAGTTTTATTAATGAATATAATTTCCACATATTTAGATTTTATGGTATAAGGTGATGAAAATTCAAACAAGAAGGTGATGTGTGGAATGTCTGGGTCACCTCATTGAGTGGAATATTGATAACCATTCTTAATAATGATTTCAATCACCATAACCTCCTATGAAAATTATCTTTTTTATTTCTATCTCTCATCATTATATGTTTCATTGAAATTTTATATTATTATTTTATATTTAAAATATTTCAATACCCCTATTATTTTAGTTAAGTTAGTTTTATATTAGAGAGCTTATAATAGAGAAAATAGAAAAATAGTCATTGTGAGAGGCCTCATAAAGAGATCGACCATGGTGTACATACTATATTTCATAATTAGGTAAAAAAAATTGACTTGGGTAAAATTTCTAAATACCTATCGTCATACATACCTTCATTATATTCACCATTATTGGGAATTCCATCACTACATTTTCATTTGAAAAATAAAATGATATTTTATTCTTTGTGAGAATATATCCATGAAAAGAAACTTCCAAAATCCAGAATTCCCACTTGCTAAATTTTATATAAAATATATTTTCTTAAAGTGACTTTATAATGATTTTTAAATTACTCTTACACTAATAATAGATTTTATTTTATATCATGATATAAATCATATATACTATAACTAGATTATCAATATAGTATTTTAATACAATTTTCAATAGAACTACCAAAACAGACGGTCCACCAATCAATCCAAAGGGAATTTCTGTAAATTTTTAATATTCATACCTCGTTCAAAATCTCATCATGGTTATATCCTTCTTCTGTTATTTTAAATTATTTTACCCACAAATAATATCAATATTTAAAAAATGTTAAGATATTTGAAGTATAACAAAAAAATTCATTAAAAATATTAAACTTTTTATCTAAAATGATGACATTTATCTCCTGATAATCTCTGTATAACCACACAGACACATCATTTTTCTTATCAAGAAGAATATTATTTCCCAGGGTGATACACTATGATGTATAAACCACTTTTCACACAACTCTTGTACTTAATTCCTCATCTCCACTAATTATAGTATGATTATACTTTTGGTAATCATATATATAGTTTTTCTATTAGGTATGAGATACATAGAAAACTAAAATTTGAACTCAAGTGGATGTACATATTTTTCTATAGGAAACAAATTAATGTATTCTTCCAAAATAGGTACATACTCTATTCTAATGTTACATTTCCCATTTATAGGTTAGTTCATCTCTCTTTCTCATGTTATTTCATTAGTGAGATATATTGGACGTGGATTTAAACAACATTCAGATAATGTAGCCTCCCATATAAAAGAAAGGAATTCAAATTCTCTATCAAGAATCATAATCTATTTCTCCTAAAAATGATCATTAATATTAAAATTTGAAGTCCAATCATTATGTAATATTATATCAAATTCAATATTCGTTATAATAATTATGTTTCAAAATATAGTAGGTGTATATGGAATAGTGGGACCTAGATGAAACCTCCTTATTTCATTATTATTACTAATAGGAGTCTAGATTAACAACTCCCTAACAAGATTTATAACAAAATATATAATTTTTATTAAAAACATGGAAGACATCAAAGACTATGATAATCCATAATTGAATAATTAATTTGATAATTTTTATGTTATGATTAATATATCTTCCACAAAATATTTGTGAAATTATACCTTAGAAGTTATAATTTCATAAGCTTTTCCTCCATACATTGGATCCTTCTATAGGAGTATCCCTTTATTACTATTAAATTTGTTTAAATAACCCTCCTTCTCATTACTGGTGATGTACTAGATAATAGTTTTTTTTCTTTCTTGCATTTAATATCCTAATGAATCATTTCTCCACACATGAAACAATATCATTTTTTATATAAAGTAATTACATTATTGTTATTTCAACAATTATCACATATTTTAAAGTCTATACTCCTCTTATTATTATTTTAAACATTTCTTTTTTCCTTAGTTCTCAACTGACCATTAATGTTATAGAATATCCTTGGGATATATGACCTAGAAAATTTTTTCTCTATAATTTGATAAAATTTCATGAGAAACAAGTTCCATTTCAAACTCAACAAAATTTTATCGATGAAAAGATTTATCTTTCATTTTAGATAACATAATCATTTAAAAAATTTCTTGGATAATATTTTATACTCAGCCACATACACTTCTACACTTTATTCTTATATCTACTTAAAAGTGTAAACTTAATCTAAATTTTATCTTGATGTTATACGGAAAATAAATTCATGATGAATATCAGTTATAATTTTTTCCATTCCATAATTTCTATTTCCCCAACCAATTTTTTGTTTTGGATCAAGTATTACCATTGATCAACATATCCATTTAGAAAATACACTAAAAAAATTACATTTTCCCATTTATTTCTTCCTAAATCAAAGAATGAATTTTCTAGAGACATAATTCATATTTTAGCTTCCAATGGAATAGTAGTTCTATTAAAATATAGAGACTTATATTGAATAAATCAATCCAACATAATTTAAAAGGGTTGTCGATCAAAATATTTCCTCATACGGGCAAGGTTGTATGTTATAAACTGAGTCATATACCCTACTATGTCCATGATTTTCACAATTCTAACACCATATTATTGGTTTTCACAAGTGGTAAATCACTAAATTTACTATCGGTGTTGATTCACATACATCAACTAGGAGTCATCTATAAACCTAGGCATAAACTCACTATACTCTTTAAAAAAAATATTTATTCACAATGTAAAAATCCCCATATTAATAAAATTTCTCAACTACCCTAATAAATAAACATTATTTCCATATTAACCACGTACATTTTAAATCTAATTTCCTTGGTTCCTACTAAACTATCTCTAATACCAAATGTAACACAAACACTCAAGT
The DNA here is from genome assembly GCA_963277665.1 of Viscum album. Lineage (NCBI taxonomy): Eukaryota > Viridiplantae > Streptophyta > Magnoliopsida > Santalales > Viscaceae > Viscum > Viscum album. The sequence goes on from OY728138.1 coordinate 443,059,170, forward strand.
AACCCAGATTTGGTCTTTACTTTATTACACTGGTTCATGATATAGGGGATATCAACATGAAGGATCGATCAATTTATCCTTATTTGAAGGCATGATAAATAAATTATTCACATATTACATTGGAAATATTAATCATACTCCTATGCATAAACATGTTTTCAGATATGGTTTTTATGATTTTTTACATCGATTTTGAACCGAAATTATTATAGGGGATATAAAAAAATATTTTTTAACATAGGTAAATTGAAAAGAGTTTTATAAATAATATCTTTAATTTGTTATCATTTCTTTATTGGATAACCAATGTGAAAAAATTACACACCATTTATCACATCAGATATTTAATATAATTGATGTGATAAATGGGTTTTCACATCCATTATCGGATAACCAACATGAAAAAAATAACCCACATTTATTACATCATTTATTTAATATAAATTATGTGATTAATAGTTTTTAGTATGTTTTTCATGTTTCTTATCCAATAATTGATGTGAAAAAAAATTAAAAAAATATACATTGATTCATTCTCTACCACTGTAGTAGATAATAAATAACAGAAAAGGTAGTAGAATATCAAACATAAATAGAAGAATAAGACACATAATATTAAACACTCAAATATACTAAAATCCAATCAAACATAAAAATTATATTCCCATTTAATTTTTATGTTTCTCAACCCCTCTATAGAATATTAATTTTTTCCATAAAAATAAACAAAAATAATACAAAAGTCATTTGACTTGAATTTTCAATAAAACATATTAAATATTAAAAAATATTTATAATGAAATATAACCTTTTGAAATATTGTAACTATCATATTTAAAATTATTTCATTCATGAATCATAAAACATAATATCTACATTCAGTTTTGCCTTATTGTTTAAGAAACTATTTCAAAGATAATTCAATTAAAAATAAAATGTTTATTTAATATATCCCATATTTATTACTTGTAAATGAATATTCAGAGTAGCCTTTACAAATATGTTATTACCTAACTATTTTTTGTATCTCTAAATAAATTTCATTCCCTGTTTGAAAATAATATAAAAATAATAAATTTTAGTCACTATAATATAAACAATTTTTAAAATAAGAAAACAGAAGTTTTCATTACATTATTAAAATTTTCACTCACATCACTATAGATAGAGCATAACCAACACAATGTCTTATCTCATTGAGAAAAAAACAACCAACATCCAATGACCACTGATATAAAAGAAAATTTAAAATGTGTTGTTAATATGTTAAGTGATATATATCACATTTTTGGAAAAAATATTTCATACCTTTCTAGTTATGGAAACATACAACACTTTATGATGATATTCTATATAAGTCATTTATCAATATAAATTGTTCATTTAGTATCAGTCATTGTCAAAGAAATATGTGAAATAAATTTCAGGTCCACAAATCCAAATACCTCTGTCTTATCATGATATCTAATCATTTTATATAGATACCTAAAACAATGAGGACCTAATTATATATTTTCAATAAATTAAGGGGATGATTAAATTTTGTTAACCTACATACATTGAATATTTTTTGGATCATGTAGATTCAAAATTGATATCTAGCTATAATCTCCATGATATCATTTTTCAAAATCCCCATAGTTATGGCATGCCCATAAAAAACATCATCAAATGGAATATCATATATTAATAATAAAAAAAATTGTGTATGATGACAATTGATCAAGACTAGTAGAATCTGTATCTAATATCATGACACTTTGAATTTTTTTCTATAGAGTATTTATCTACAATTAAATTATTCTTGTAAAAATAAGAAAAATATTTAAACATTAAAATGAGAGAACACAATTAATAACAAAATGAAATAAAATATAACATATATACATATTTTTATGGTAATATGTTGAAGTCGTCTGGATGTCCAAACTAAAAAATGACTGATACTTTGTACAACTATACTCACTTTATTTATAAGACATTGGTATTTTTTTGATCAATCTATAATACCAAGTACGTTGACCCTATGATTATATATCTCAATATGGCAATGTTGAATAGTATCACTAATATAATATATCATCCCATATGAAACAATATGTTGAGGATCATCAACATATGACACCCAATAATTTGGAAGCGGAGGAGGAGGGGGTGTTGGGGTACGATAAGAAGCAGTTGTGTCTGGAAACATATATTTGGAAGTAAGATTAGGGGGAGGAGTGGGATTTGGATGGAGAGGTGAAGGAGTTGGATCAGAAGTCTGAAAATTTCATATCATTCTTGAAAATATCACTTGTATCGAAGCTATGATCCTTTCATCCATATTCTCTTGAATATCTTGAAATTTTTCTTCTAAAGATTCATTTTTTATAAACAGTCTACTTTGAAAAATCTTTCGATCTTGGACACACTTTTAATACTGATACAACTACATGGTATCCTCATACATGACCTGGGTGTTCAGGATTTCCCAATGTTGTAGCTAAAATATCTTGTCTACCCTCAGTAATAAAGACCTCATGTGTGCTCTACTCCTCAAGATAATCCTATAGGGAATATTTGAAAAAATATTTAACGAATCACAATATATAAATAGTTTATTAAAATTAAATAAATAATTAAAAATATTTTAATCTTATAAACTACAAATCTTAACTCTTCTATAAGATATTTTCATTTTTTTCTCATTTGAGACCTATTCTATTTTTCATGTTTAGTGGGGGGACCTCTCGATATCCTAATGACTCACCTCTCATCTTTTAATGTTTTTCTTCTCGAAAGTGTTCTTACAATAACGTATACCCTCCCCGAGATATTGTATGATGGTATAAATATGATGAATAAATATTTTGATGAGATCTATGTGATTAATGTAAATTAATAATAATGAATAAAGAAATCATTATCATGGTCATTAATATAAAAAAAATTTAAAAAGATAACATTTCACTTATTAAAAACTCTTCTTACACGTGATTTCAGAAAATTGCTTCCATATATCTTTATCAATAAATGGATATATATCATAAGGATTTTCATGATGTATATTCCCAAAAATTAACTATTATGTGAGGGGTGATTTAAAATCCCTCCATCTCCAGCCACTAATGAAAAACATTTTTTCCTGACTCCTTTAGTGTCAGGTATATCATATATCATCTTATATGAATGGGGAAGACATATATTACTATAAAATTTAAAGATAAGTTAAATAATAACAAAAAATATTACCAAAATAATCTCCCAAAATTATGATAATATTTCTTTATCAACTCTTTTATAATATTCAAAAAATACTAACTTATCTTTTTTCCTACACTAATTCCAAAATCATAAATTGTTTTGATTTTAGACCTATTGGAATATCATTATCATCAAAGTTCACTACTAACCTCTAATCCTAGAAACAGGAAACTGATAATTTTGGTAAATGTGTTGTTCCACATTTACCAACCGTTGAACAAATTTTCCCCACATGGAAGTAGATGTCTCATGTAAATAATGATGCATAGGCTCGTCAATAAGATCATGTGTAAGATCCTCCCTAGAGGTATGGTATGATTATCTCCAAAAATAAGTTATAGATCAGAGGATTGATCTTTCATTATCCTACTAATCAAAAAAACATAATTTAGTACACAAATATACAAATCCAAAAATTATATACAATTGTAAATAAAAAATTAACAATTATAAAAAAAAAGTAAACTAAAAGTAACACATTTTTAATCATAATTGTTATAGTTAAAAATGATAAAAATAATAATAAAAGATAAAATGACATAAATTAATGAATACTATACAATATTAATAAGAAATGAAATGACATAAATGAATGAAAGATACAAAATATTAATGAGAGGTGAAATAACATAGTAAAAAATCACCATCCTGATAAATCATATTTATAACAAAATTAATTCTCAAATAGAATTATATTATAAATTATATTTTTTTTATTTAAAATGATAAATTCAAAATATTTTGGTTTTCAAAAAAATAAATTAATATAGATGTTTTTAAAGGTAAATATATAGAACTAGAAAAAACTAAAATAATATAAACAAAAAATGTAACTTATTAGTTATAATACATGTTTTAATAAAGAAAATAAAACTAAAATATCTTTGTTATGAAATTTTAAAAATTAAACCATAATTAAACATATGTTACTTGTAATATTAGGAATTTATTGACGATTTGTACCCAAATTCCATTTTCATGATCATTATTTATGGCACAAACCATGTCTTAAATGTGTTCATAAATATTATTTTTTAATCATTCCATAGACATAGGGATCTCACATAAATCAAAAGCTTAGTTAGGTTTATCATCAATTACATATTATTTTGTTCCTTGTAAAATAATGTCCCACTGTATATCAGATTGATCAAGAACATAGAAATTTTATTTTTCTTTTGTTTCCATGATAAAAGGGTCATTTTTTTATTCGAATTTATTCAAATTAACCATTGTGATTCCGAATTTATTGTGTCAGACACAGTTTTTTTCGATAAACCATTTACACTAGAACACTAGAAATTGAAATTTAATCTAATAAACATCCCATATTTATTTAATTACTCTATTATACATGGTTGATGCATATTTTGGGTTTTTATTGGCACTTGAAAAATGAATTGCTTATGCGAAGACCGACATACTACTATTTTGAACTATACATATATTGTTCGGGTCTTTCGAATGGAAAGTAGAACCATTAATGTAATAATCAGACCATGTAATCAAATATAAACATGGACCGCCCACTTACATTCTTAATGTTTCTGATTTATATGGATTTAGAGTCTCTTTAAACCATGGGGAAAAATTGTTTTGAATATTCAAAATCAATATATCTTTTTTCTTTGGATAAAATTGTTTCAACTCATTAATATGCAATGTTATATATGGTTTAGAATCATATATGTTATTCATGAAGAATAAATGTACCTTCCATATCTATTCAACTATCAATGATTTTACATTCAAGCCATGAATCCCTTTCCCCAAAAAATTAATTCGTTGATGGAGATATGTAGGCACACTGATATTATCCATGTCATTAAAATAACATATAAAAAACTCTACAACCGCCTAAAAAATATACTTCTCAATAATGCATGATTTATTTAAATATTGATTCTTAATATACCCCTATAATATCATCATATATCATTCAAATGGATACATCTGATATAGATATGAATGTTCACAATGCTTCGTTTCTTGCACCAAATAAACCATTAAAATCACCATGATATCGGAAAAAATAGAGGAAAATACATTTTCAATTGATAAATAATAGAAACCAATTTATTTACCAAATTTTTCTAAACATTAAATTCAATCACCAAATTAGAAATTGATCTAATAAAATAACATACCTTAATGATAGTCATTCAGACATAGGTTGAAAATATTACACGCAATTCAACGGGTTGGACCTATTGCATCCTGACTTGAAAATAAAGAGATTTCATACCTATCAACTTCAAATATTTTAAACACGCAAAATTTTATACATCTGAAAAATAATCATTTGGTACTTTTATATCATGAAGACATTAAAAATATATATATTTATCCCTCTTAGATTAGGTATGACAAGCTGGGGGTAGGAATTCTCATCTTCCATCATGAGTGTGTGCCAACTCCAAAAAAATCCCCATTGAGAGTAAATCCATTCTATCATTTAACCCATCTTTATCCTTTCATTAAATATCAAACATTTTTCCAATAAAATATTCATAGATATTTTTCTCCATGTGGATGACCTCAATTTTATGTTTTCCCTTAGGATATCTCCAATTTGGTTTCTATAAAAATATTGACCATTTCTTCTAAATATTTCTATTATTCCCAGATTTATGCGTCTTTTTGAATGTCACATGAATGTTCCTCACCCTCTCAAAATATTAATTAGTGGATAATGTTTTTGGAGAAATATAAAAATATCACGAGCTGTTGAAATACATTTGTTAATATTCTATAATAGTGATCCATAGGCCAAAACATTTGATGACCCATGTATACTTTTTTTCTCCCATGATGCGGTTGACAATATGAAGTATGATTTTCACAAATTGGACAATATTTATGCCCCTTAACATAGTCTCTAGATAAATTTCCATATGTTGGGATTTCATTTACAGTGAACATAATCATTGCATGTTGTTGAAAATATTCCATTTCATAATAACCATACACTCTTATACCTTCCTCCGATAATAGTTTCAAATCATAAATTAAGGGTGACTATAAAACATCAATATCATTTATAGGATGTTTTTTTCCACATATCATTGAACTCAACATGACATATTTTTTCTTCCTATAAAATATTGTTTATAAGTTGTAAATTACCAATAAAACATTCCATGAACTATGTGTGCTTCTAAGGCTTCAATATAGATTCATTCCATATTTTTAGAGTCTAAGTTTGAGATTAAAAATATTATTTCTAAATGTAGAAAACATGTGATCAATTTTCTTTTACATTGGAAAATCATTTGGAAGCCATATTTTTTTTATCACAAGTCCACTTATATGTATGCCATAAATACATTTTTTTTCATCATGTGAATTAGAAAATAAACATTTCAAATGATAAATTATAGGAAGATACCAAAATAATATTACAGGGGTCTCTGATACTTATAAATCAGCCTATGATTTTTATTTTAACTTCTACTATGATGTCCTGAATTTAGGACACCCAGATAGAAATTTTATTCTTTTCTATATAGGATATATCTATTTGGGAAACATTTACATTCATGTATCCCAATCCCATTGGGAATAATAAATTCTTGGCCTTATATTGTAAATTTTGATTATCATTGTCCTTAAAAAGAATGGGTCTAACGAAATTTCGTAGATCTGTTAAACTATTGTAACTCCATCCATGTTTCTCCTTCAGGTTTATCAATCTTAACACCATCGATAAAATAGTATATTCCGTAAAACCCAAATAAAATTGTTTTTGGTAATACTATATAAATGCTCAATTTTCTGTTGTCTCTATATTTCTTATACTTAAATATCCTGAATCCTTTTATAATTTTTAATGTATTTTTTATCTTGCAATGAACCATCGTCAATAGATATAAAATTCAACCTAGTTTCACCATGAAAAATCCATGTGTTATAACTTAAAATAAAAACATAACAAATTAAATGATATTTTATCTCTATACTGTTCAACTTTTTAAAAATTAAAAATTGCGGGCATTGATAAAAACCATTTCATTGTTTAGATCATTTTGTTTAGTGAATTCCAAAAAAACACTGACAACTTCCTGAAATTAAGAATCTATTCAAGGTGCCTTAATTCATGTCTGATTCATTATCTATAAAAAAATATCAAAAAAAATATAAAAAAAGGCATTAATTTATAAATTATTTATATTATAAGTGAAATTAAAAAATATAGAAAACCACGAATAGAAACATTAGGAAAATAAAATCTTTTGATGAGAAAATTCATTCATGTAGAATGAATTAAAAAATACATTTCATTAAAAAAATGACTCAAGTAAAAATAAATCAATATAAGCTTTTGAAATTATTTAAAAAATATGTACAATGATATCTATAAAACAATATCGATAAAAAATATAAATAATGACAATAATTAATTCATTGTTTCTGATTTATAAAAATAAAATAATTATTCTTTAAGTAATTAACAATATAATCTAATCATAAATTGAGTATTAGTTTTAAAAATATCATATTAAACCATACTTCATGGGAATTTATATGGTACAATGTATTCCTTAATAGGGTACTCAATAGGTATTCTACTTTAAAAATTAGACCCATCACTCATTAAACACTTTTTCAATGCCCTAGAGTACACTTGATACACATGAACACATGCATAATAACACCACCTAAAGATGTATATAGTCTCTAAATTTTGACAAGTTCAATTTATGAAATCATAGTAATATCGAAGAATGGAATTAAATCTCACTAAATTGAATATAACAACTAATTTAGACATTATACAATTATGAAAAACTAATCAATAAATTATAAAATATATTCAAAACGTCAGGCGAGCTAGTTAGAGATGAGAAAAATTATAATCAAATGTGTAGCGATGAAGTTGAAAACTCCGAATGTATGAAGATGATACTGTGAGAATGAAGAACATAATTATAAATTTTAATTCAAAGAATTATTGAATAGAGTGAATGAATATTTTTAGACTTACTTCAGATCTATCATTGATGTGTAACCCAAGGTCGATGAAACAAGAGGCCAATGAAACACAATGGATTGATTTTGATCATAGTGAAAGATTTGGACCACCAGATCGAAGAAACCAGAGATTTATTACTTTGATGATAGAGATACTAATGATTTATCCTAAGAATGAAAGACCTCATAATAAAACCCTCAGTCTATTTTTGAATTTTTAAAATATTCTTCATGTCGGTTATATTCAAACTAATGTGAATAATGGATATTCTATGTTCTTTCACACAGTTTATACTATAACTAAAGTAAAAAACCAATCATTCGTGATGATGAAATTATAGAACCAATGGGAATGAGTGGAAGATATCCTTTTTCATGCAGGTTTTGATATCCCCAATGTGAAAAAATATTCCCAGATTTTCACATCGGTTATAAATAACCGACCTAAAAAGAACACCACCAAAAATAGTCTTTCTACAAGTGATATCATAATAAATGTTATTGTATCCATGAAACAATTCATAATATCCAATTATATATCTTTGTAAAAAGAATGTAAATAAAGGGTAGGCTCATTTGATCATTAAAGGTTAAATAAATTGTAATCTACTATAATAAATAATGAATAATTAATATAGTAGAGTGGCTAATGAAAACATATTCCATTTAAATAAAAACATGAGTTTAATTCAAATCAATTGAAAATATGAACATATAAATCAAAAGGAAAATAGAATATTTATTAATAATAATGGAAATGTGTAATTAAAGAAATTGATGATTGAGACCTCTTAACCATGACATTATAAATCTTACCATCATGGACTTCCACTAAGACATCATTCTTTATAAGTGGGTATGTGTAAAAAAAATACACATCTAATATGTCATGTTTGTTTTTTATCTCATGAGACAAGACGATGAATCGATGGGCTATCTATAATAATTCCCCACTAAACACTTTAATATCATATGAATTTCTCATATATTTAATAATAAATATCATTCAATAATATAATCCCTTATGTATCAAAAATTTTCTATATTGAATTTAGAATATAGAACATCAATATTTACCCTGTAAATGAATTAAATTACTTCATAAGATAACGTCAAATGATATTGTATATTCAAATTTCATATGGTTAAAATATCATCAATGAAATATAACTGATCCAAAATTTATCAATGATATTAGAAAAATATGGACATAAAGGTGAAAAATAATATAATATAGACAATAGACAGTGATAGAGAATATTATCTCATGAAATTTAATGGAATATTAATAATGTATAATACATTATCATTAATGGATGATTAATGACTTTATATTCCTCATATATGAAGGTTTTCTAGTAAAAAACATTTAAAAAAGAAAATAGAAGAAATATATTAAAAATAAAATTCATTTAAAATTTTATAATAACAAAGTAATAAATAACTTTTCAAAAATAATTTTAGGAGAAAACAATACACTTTTCTACTAATTCCATTTTATATAAAAATTCCCGTAGAATTAAAAAAAATATCCTTATTGAAAATTACTCTAGGAAATTATAAAGGATGATTCAAAGAAAAGATCATTCATGATGGTGGGAAATTTTTTTATGTGGGTTCCACATTAAAATAAATATTTATTTCATGCATTGGTAAATAGTATATCATTTAGAAAATAACAAGAAGATTCATTTTATTCAATTTTATATAAAGTAATGAAAATGTGATTTTTTTAATAAATATTTAGAGAATAATATGAACATAATTGAAATTATTTGAAAGAATATTTAGATATTAAATAAATATATTTAGAAGGAATCCATCAAAATAATATTTTAAAAATAATGTCACATACATATAACATACTTATTGAATCATGATCCTACTAGATATGAAATTATATATAAATATGTAAACAAAAATATATATATATAAAAACAACGTGATTGAAAATATTATGATCATATAATTATCAAAAAATAAATCTAAACAAATTCTAAAATAAAATGAGTGTAACAAAAATCCCATTCCTTGTGTTTCTTTAGAGTCGTGCATATTAGGACCCCCTCTATAGTAAATTTAAATTTATTAAACAATTTTATAATAATTTTTTCATTTATATTTAATTTTTTTATTCATTTTATAATTAATTTGAATATATTAATTGAATATATCATTCTTTTGTCGACTATTAAATGTTGTTTGGATAATTTTTTGAAAATTACTTCAACATATTATTTGTAGCTAAATGATTTATGTAATGGTTATATAAAGTCATGAATATTAATAAATTCATGAATAAAAATTTTAATCAATATATGAAATGTTATAATAATCTATACATGGTGGTAATAGAAGAATGAACCACATCTCCTCAGGTAGATGGTAGTCCACACACAAAGATTAGTGACATTATTCTTTTTTAACAGATTAATAGTTAAAAAGGTAGATGAAATCTTATATTTCAATAATAAAAAATATATGATATATATAATATATATTTAAATAATTAACCATTTATAACCATCCTTTTATACATGTGTTAAAAATTTAATGAGTGCACTAGGAGGTGATGGTAGGACGTACGTACGCTCGGATAATGTTTTTTTTTCTATAGGTTGAAAAGGAGGTGAAAATGGATATCCCATTATAATAATAAAATCTTAATAAATTACTGATATTATATTAATTATGTTAGGATGGATACAAATGATTTAGTGTATTTATAAGAAGAAATAATCATTGGATGAGTTGTCTAAGATTATTAACTCTTCTTTGAGAGACCTCATTTGGATTATAACTTAAGCCATATTATTTTGTTCGTCGGGTAAAAACAAGATCCTATAAATGAAGGGAAGGTTTCAAGTAATATATTATGGTATTTATTATCCTAATTATAGGGATAAATCTTTTTTTGAATATGGGAGGAAAATAGGTGACCTTTTATAATTGAAGGGAGTTATGCAAGGGAATTACATAAATGATTTTTAAAAAAGTAAATTTCTTATGAAAGTGGCTCAAAATATTAATAGTATTCATGTTGAAAAGGGTTAGGTAAAAAATAAAACCATCTAATGAGGATTAATTATGTGTTTAGTGTTATCTTGAAGCCTTATCCTTTCATTTTTAACCCTTTAACCAATTTTACCCTAAACAGCGGTGATAATATTCACCTCGGGGACTATTAATTATGAAAAAAATTGTGTTTGGAATATTTTAAAATATTATCTATTCTAATTCCCAATATGGAATCCATTTTCAACGATTCTTCTTATAGAAGTGGATGATATGACTTTTAAAATAATTTTACAAAAATTCTTTGAAAACCATTTTTAGAAAAATGTTTATTTTAATCTTAAAATTGTTTTATAGAAAAATAATTATATTTTTGATTCCAATGGGATTAATTGGATTATTTTAAATATGAGGAGACTTATTTTTTATACCACAATAGAAATAAAAGGTACCTTGTAAATACATTATTGGAAGAAAATAACTAAAAATAGATTTTATTTAAACAAATTCATTAAAAGTATTTCCAAATTCTAAGTAGTATCATTATATATTCAAAATTTAATTTTTATATTCAATATATCTATTCTATAATATAAATTTTTTATAAGAAAAAGGTTTCATAAATATTGAAATTATTTTTATGTCATTATACTTTTATAAAATTGGTAGTTTTTTGTAATCTTTATTTTTTGGATATTTTCATAATAAAAACTATTACTGAAAAAACAAAAAAAATTAGAAAAAGATGATTTGTAAGATATTATTTCAAAAATAAAATTTTATTTCAAAAAATAAATTTATTAAATTGTATAATTTAGGTTTTAATCAAATTTTTGAAAACTTCCTACTCATTATGATATATTATCTTTAGAAATACAATAAGAGTAACCATAATTGAATCTCATGTGTTGCATATCAACTTTAAGAATGAAATAGTTGTCAAAATATATTCATTAACAAAATTTACTAAAAAACTGTTTACCATCTACCATTAGAATGGATTTGATTAATCTTTGAGGTATTTCAAAATAATTTTATAACCAACAAGATTCTCCTTGCAACTGAAACAATCTATAGATTTTTTATTGTAGAATATATCTTTTCATTGATTTGGTAATTCCTTATTTGTTTTTTATAATTTTATCATTTTTTCATCTAGTTCAAGTAACCCCAAGTTATGGGTATTATATTCATCCAAATAAAAAAATAAACTGACTTCCCATTCCTTCTCTATCTACTTTATTTTTTGCTAATTCATTTTACCTGTCATTAGAAGATAGTTTCTCAGATATTTTATTCTCTTTCTTTGCACATAGAATTGAATTCATTGAAATTCATACTAAAATTATGTAGTGTATCCAATGTTCATTAACATCATAGAAAAATATCATGAAAAATTTTATCCCAAACAACTCTTTGAAAATAAACATTATCTACAGAGGAACATTTATTCCAAATTAAAAATATTCTTCTTTAACATTGATATGTTTTTTAAGTGTTCTACATTTTCACCTTTGGAACAACGTAATCATATAATATACAATATTATTGTTCCATTAGTGACATTTCTTCTTATAGTCTCATGAAATATGTAAATATTTGAGTAAATAAACTCAAGAAGAACTTTATTCAAATATTCCTTAATTTCATAACAAAAATCAGTGAATTATTCATTCAATTTATCTACATCACAACTACAACATATTTTATCTGTAGAAGAATTTATAATATAATATAAATAATGCTTGAAAAAAATATTACCTTTATTTAGGGGCTTTTCCTAATTCAAATTTTATTTCTTTCTCAACATCATGGGCATAATTATTTTCCAATTTTCAATATTCATGATCAAAACAACCATATAAATTTCTATGGAGATAGAAATTGAGTTTTCAATTTATGGTTCATTTTGGTACGCTTTACATCCAAACATAATATACATTAATATAATAAATTTTAAATTAACATTTAGATCTAATCATAAGGAACCTATTCTTTGATACGACTTGAAATACCCACATGATCCTTCAACAGAACCATAATAGGGTAAAATCACGTGTCTATAATATTTTACCAAATTTATAATTTTATTTAAATTGTTTAGTATTCTGACACTTTGAAACTATTTTATTGTTTAAAAAAATTGATCCATTCCTTTTTAATAAATGATAGACCCAACATAAAATTTATAATACAATAAAAGAGAGTCATAGAATGTATTTAGAACATTTGGGTCCATCTAAGAATCCTAAAACATTCCTTGATTGGTATCATTTTATTTATACAATTTTTGATAGTAATATTATAATTAGTTACATTGAATGGGATAGGTATTATCTTAAAACCATGATAGAAGGTATTATCAATATCTCACTATATATCCATTATTACAAGGCCTATTATTGGATTCAACTATCTCCTAATAGACTAATGACATCCTCCAATATTTTGATGTAGATCAGCAGTCTTGATAGGATTTTACAACATTAACATAAACTAATTTCCTTCATCTCAACAACAATTCATTAACAACATTTAAATATTTTTTATAATCATAATGAAATTAATTACTTTTTATACTCGAAAATCACCATTAATCTGGTTTAGAATATCTTCACAAGCTTCTAAAAACTAAAACATTATTCTATTTGAGTGTCATTAGGTGTTTTTTTGGAATACTATGCACATAATCAAATATATATTCTTATTTTTATTCTTCTTGCTCTGTTTTGAATAGATTTGAGAAGTAGAACTCGATTATCTTCCTCAAATTCATTGATACACATACCATTATTATTCTTTAGTAATCTATTTTTTTATTCTTTTCATATATATCTCTATAGTTTTATTAATTAATATTTCTATATGAGTAATACAAAAAAAATCACTCTCTTTTATCAATGCTTATATACACTCATATCAACAAATAATATTTTATATATTAATATTATAGAAACCCTTCACTAAAAAATTTAATATTTATATCTTCAAAAATATTTTCTAAGAAAATATATTCATATATACCCAAGTTATATCAATTTATTTTTCCCTGGGTAATCACAAATATCGTCTCCCATGATCTTAGATATTCTTTTCTTAAAAACCATTTTACCAATTGAAATTGTGAAAATTCCCATTATATTTTCTCTATATTTTCCCTCTGTTGAATATTTTTCACTTTATTTTACCAAAATTAATAATAGACTACCTCTCAAAATATTCCAAAAATATATACAAATTATAAAATCACAATAGCTATATCAAAAGAAAACAATAATCACTATTGCAGCATGAATCATCTCTTTATAGTGTAAGATAATCTAAAGATCTAGTTTTATATTCATCCTTAAATTTAATTGATAAATTCTTCATTGTATAATATCATCAGTTCGTAATAAAAATATATAAACCATTTGTGATATTTAATTCAACATTAGAACAACACATGATCTATAGAAATAGTTTTCTTTTGAAAATTTTATCCATGAATTATCATCATTCCACCAGTATCTATTATCGAAAAATCATTACCATATTTAATATTTTTTATATAACAATATAAGAAAAGATTGTCATTCATTCATACTGAATCTCAATCCATTTCGTTATATATAAAACATTGAAATAAAAATTTTGTATAAATATATTTATGTTCCAAGGATTATTATTTTTTAATCACAAATACTGACATTCAAAAATACATATTTTAAACTCCCATAGAAATTTTATTGTCATCATTTCAATATCATGTCCATTTAACCTCATCAAGACATTGCTAGAATCATGTCTGGGAAATACAATCCTAATGTTTTTATAATAAAATAATATATTTTGCATCATCAAAATTTATTTTCATTGGTATTTTAAATTTTAGACACATATTTTCATTTCTCATAATTCTAATGATCTCACTACGTAGATGCCTTTTTTGATGTGTCATGTTACCCTTACAAACTAATAATTGAATCTTCTAAAGTCATTGTTTAACCTTATTAAAAGTGGGAAAATACACATCCTATAATAATGACGCATCAGAACTCTAGGATTACTCTTTAGAAGTTTTTCAGGACTCTTCCAAAGCATAAATATACTCTTATGATGTTTAGTTTACTCTTAGTAAGTGTTTGTATACTCTTCTAGTGTATTATTTAACAATTTTGAATTCTAGAAAGAATATTTTAAACTTAGTAATTATTATTCCAAAATCACAGTTTTCATCTTAAGAACATCATATCACCTAGAAAACATTATATAATATTAAGACCTTTTAGAATAATTTTTATTAGATTCTACATGTTTCCAAGGTCTTAAACCATATACAGTCAATTAAAGTGTGTCAATGTATTACCACTACATAGATATCCCATCCTTTACTTTAGTATCTACAAACTATACTAAATTGTTTATTAATCAATTTATCCTGTATCCTTGGTGATCAATAAAAAAAATATGGTTACCGTATCATTTATCTGGATTCCACCAAGGAATATTTCTTCTTATAATATTTTTATATACTTGAATGCAAGTTTTCCAGCAACTAGTTCAACAGATAGCATAACTCTTGGCTTCAAAACTCCTTTTAAACTATTATAGATTGTACTGATTATCCTACTACATGAAAACATAATACCTATTAGGGTTTATATGATGTTCATCCACTAAATTTTTATATTTTCATATCTTCTACTTGAAATTTATCCAACCATGTATTCTAAGATAACACGAACATCATACATTATTTTCTACATGTATGTGTAATATCGTCATGTGTATTGATTGGATTATCCTCTATAAACCAAATTATCTATGACATACATATTGAAATTATCATTCTCAAAATATATATCCAAACCGATATTTTGGGGAAATTATATGTATACAGACTTATATTATATTTCCTTACAAATTTTCTTGTTTTTTCCATGGGAAATAAAATAAAAAAAGAAAATTTTATTTTGAAAATTCACTTCCCCTTTACATAAATGAAAATTGAAAAGTATCATGGTGAATGAAGTAATACTATTTTTTTATAAGCATGTAAAATGGTGTAATATAAAAGAAAACATTGGAATAAAAATTTTGGAATGTGGAAACTATAATTTTAATTTTAAACACAAGAAACCTCCCAACTATGATTGACTAATACAACAAAAATTCTCCCTAAATTAAATTTATAATACTAATGTGAATTAAATTAAATACCTAATATATGAATTTATCTAAAAGAGTAAACAAACCACATGCGGGTGTGATTCTCTATCAAATAATAGCTTCACCTACCACAAATACATCTACCCAAGTGTGGATTTTTTTAATTATTAAACAATGACATGAGGGTAACTACTATTTGGAGAAGGTTTAGTTAGGGGTTTTTATCTAGTCTTTTAAAATTATTAATTCACATCCATTATTGAGAAAATATTATAGTTTCTATTTAAAAAAATGGAAGGAAGTATTTAGTGAATTCTGAATGTAGATGAATAATGGAATGTTGACATATTTTAATATCAATTTCTAAATATTAAGGATGCTTGAAGTGGAACATTGGAATGGGAATACTATGGAAGATAGGTTTAAGAATGATACAAATGTTAAAATCTTAGTTCCCAAAAATTCCAATTTATTATTAGGTTTAGAATGAGAAATTTTATATAAATTTCAGTGTAACCTTTATAAATGTTTTTAAAATTTCATCTTTATGTGTGGGGAAGTGCTCAAGTCATAAATTTAGAAATTTTATTTTAGGAAATAATGTAGTTTTCTCTTATATTTTCCATTAATTCATTATAAAAGTATTGAATGTGATAATAATGTTGAATGATGGATTATATTGAAAACATTATTACATTCCTTGGTTTTCATTGATTAAATAAATTTATAATATTTAAGGACAAATCCTACAATAGTTTAGATGAATTACAAGATTATAAAAAGTAGTTGGTTGAGAAAATAAAGTGTAAAACAAATTAATTTTGAAATATTCTATTATTTTATAAAATCTTAATGTATCTTGTCATATAATCTTTTTCTATATAGATAAGTAAATATAGAACATATTTTCTCCTTAGTACATTATATATATCTTTATGCTATGGAAAATAATGATAAAAAATGTTCTAATGATAAATAGTTGATAAGTGTGATATTATTCAATTAATGATTGAGGAAAAGATAATACATGATTTTTTAAAGACTAATCTCATAAGAATAAAATATTTTTTTATAATAATATTTTTTTATAAATTTATTTTTAGAAAATAAAAAATGATGTTTTATATATATGACCTTTCATTATATGAAGGAAGAACTGAAATTTTTGTTATTCAAGAAGGGAAAGATCATATATGACATATTTTCATGATGAAATAGGGTGATACATAACTTTTTTTTGAAAGAATTATCTTGGGTAGAATAATTACATTTCAAAAAAATCCATAAGGTGGATGTGTAAGATATTTGAAACATATAGAACATAAAATTTCTAGATGTGATTATATATTTGATAATTTCTTGAATCCATAGAGAGTGTGTTACATTTTCTATTTGAAAATCAAGTATAACTGACATATAACATATTCTTCTCCAAAGAAAAAAGATAAATATGTTTATTTTAAATTAATAAATCTATATAATTTGATATATAAGATCATATTTTCTATTCACCCAGGTGTAAGAATTTTTTAATTTTTCTAAAATAAAGAGAAACAATTTTGTATATGAACATTCAAAAATACAATTTTCCCATAATAAATAATATATATTCATTTAGTTTTAAAAATTTAATTATTATTATATTTATATTCTATAATTTTATCAGCTAATAAGGTTATGATAATGAATATAGTGTGAAGGACATGTGAAACTGAGAAACATCAAGAACACTCTATGGAAGAATTTACACCTGTGAGTTGTACATCTGGAACAATATAGAGAAGATTAAAATTAAGAACTAAATCACATGATGATTCTGATTGAATCATGGAAACACTAAACATGGTAAATAAACCAAATGATTCCAATGATATCCCTGTGATCAAGTTTGAGAACCCAAAAAATGAAAGATCACAATAATTATTTGGTTCTATAAAGTTCACTGGGTGAAGCTATGATGAGAGAGATGTTTCTCGTAAGATTTTTTATTATCATTTTTAATATCTATAATTATTGACAACTGATTTAACAATATACTTAGTGTAATTGATCAAAGTATATTTCCCCCAGCCCTATTAATGAATTCTATTATTAAATGATGAATTCTATTATACTCGGTGTTTTTTGGAAGTGTCTGATTACATATACAATAAATATCTTCCATTTCTATTTAATTCTTTTCATTATTATTTTTTGGTTTTCACACTCATATTCCCTTGGAACTGCTTCATTTTCTACATAAGGGAAGGAAGTGTGTTTATGATTTATAGTGATCAAAGGTAATTTATCACTAGACTAGGCAAGAGTAATGAAAGGATTTATTATTTATTTTCTCTATTTATGTTGAAATTACCTAGTGAGTGTGATCATTTGATGTTTCAGCTGATTAGAGAGAGAAAAAAAGGATAGTCCAGTTAGGATAATAATGATTTAAAAGGTATTTGAGGGAATATTATAGGTATATCCACTAATTTTAAAACTAAACTCCTACGCCCATTTGGTCAACATAAATAACAAAAACCTCATTTTTTCTAATAAAATTGTACAAAAAAAACATACTAAAAACATCATTCTCATGATTTTCACTACATCATTGATAAATAAAATATTTAAAAGGTGATATCATTTTAAAATGGGTGGAGTGGTTCAAAAAAAATATAGTGACATGAAATATCTAATAACATAAAATTTCATCAAGATAAATTTTGGGTTTTTTTAGAGTAGATAAAAAATCACAAAAGGGAATATAAAATTAGAATTGGTTGTTAATGTGAATGATTGAAATTTCAAAGGGTTACTATGTTCTGTATTTTTTTCAATATATTTTAAATATAACTTATATGAGTTTTTATTGGAAATATATTAACAAAAATGCTATGCAATATTAATATCCAATTATGTCAACATTGTAAAATACTCTAGACATGTGGAAACATAATTTTAATATTTCACAGTTGTTGTTTTAGACCAATATTATTTAATAATAAATGGTGTTGTTTTTATTTTAGAAAATTTGTGTTAAAAATAAAATAAAAACTCTACAATAAATTCACTGAAAAAAATGAAGATGTGGTGCCTTCATCATTATAGTAAAACTATTTCACATAGATTTCAATCTATAATGTAAATATGTAGCTTCTATTTACTAGAGTTTTTTATTGGTTTAAAATTTTAAAAGGAATCAATCCTTAAAATGAATTATAAGAAATAATTTTGAAATAAAAAAATTTATAGGATTTTAAATTTGGTTTATGATGAATTCTATTTAATATTTTTGTTTCCTTTAAAGAATACTTTTTTCTAATATTTTTGTGAAAGAATATAATTCATTAGAGGAATATAAAAGAATATGTTAAAGTGGAATCCTATTTGTACGTTCAATATTGAAATAATTATCATTCCATTGTGTTTAGGGTATAAATGTATTAAAATGAATCAATGATCATTTATTCTTAAATAATTTTCAACGATTTTTATTTTTATAAAAATATATATTTTTCTATATAAAATAAAAAAACAATTATTTAATTTATAAATATATTATCTTATAAAAATTGTTACATGTATTATATATTCTTACTTTTTTACTTATAAAAAATTCATATATATAGGTGTCCCCTACTATAGGAAATATAGATGAAAAGCCTGATGTTAATGAAAAGTAATATTTGGTTGTGAACGGATTGCTTCCTATAATTTTGGAATCCATGATTTATTCAGAGACTGGGATTTTAGATGGACCAATTAGACTAGCTTTTATAGATATGACGGAAAATAAAAAATTTAGGTTTCAACCCATTTTTGTAATGATCTATATATCAGAGTGAAAAACATTTTGAATTGTCACATAGGAAGAGACACATATCAATTATTAATTTTGGAGAATAAATTTTCATTGTTAGGATCTAAAATTGTTAAAAATAATAAAAATAAAAAATTATAGTGAGGATCAAATTATTAAAAATAAATTCTACTGTGGTATTATGTCTAATATAAGTAATTATTTCTATATACGATCTATTATACAATAAAATTATTATTGGAATGAGTGGATACTTTTTTCCCTTGAATTTACGACTCAGGTAAAAAATCACCTTGAAAATAGTTTCAAATTAATTCATCTAATTATGATAAAAAATTTATTTTCTAATGTATATGTTTTATCATAGGTTCACATAAATCAAATCTTAAAAATAAATGGATTATATAGAATTATATAGATGGGTGACCATCCAATTCATATAAAATGAGTTGACAATGCTTTCCTGTTCTACTTCATTGGAAAATATTAATAAGGGGATATATGTGGGCAAACAAAATTTTTGTTTACTATAAAAACCAAAATCAACTGTAGATACCCCTGTAGATTCAAAAATAAGTTGATATTCTACGTATGAATGCATAAAATCATTGATGTCATTTAATTTTTTTTTCACAACACCATCATTAATTAATACTAAATATCTAAAATTTCATTAGAAAGAGGTATGTTTTGGATCAATTGAATATATTTATATTTTTTAGTCATTTCACATTCCTTGAGTGTTCAATTTCATGATGAAATTATTTATCCATTACATAGAAGGGTATTTTTTCTCTAGAAATTGGGTATTTTTTATTATTAAAAATTATTTAGTTATTTTTCTTTTTTTGGAATTTAAATGTATATAGATAGTATTTTTTATGTTATTATTAGTCCAATGATTACATGGTCAACAACCATTATAAAATATGAAGGGGTTTTATCAATAGAATAAATATTATTTTTATAACATAAATACATTTCATACATCAATTTTTGTTGGGATCTTAATGTGGGTTGTTATTTATGGTTCTTAATTTTATATTAGATAATAAAAGGGGATATGTTATCAAGACTCATATTTATGTTATGATAACCTAGTTTATGGGGAATCAAATAAGAAAAGGTTAGTATAGGATCTCTAATTTCAAAATGAGTTTTCATATAATTCAAGATATTTACATATCTCATTATCCATATTCTTGTATTAGAATATATAATAATTTATTTTACAATTTTTTCTCCTTATTTTGTTTCATGGGGAAGCTGAATTTCATAGAATGTATTATTGAGCCATTAAAATTATTTCCAAATTTGAAAAACAATTAGTTATCATTGTCCCAAAATAACGGAATTAATAGACTCCAACTCAACACATAGGTCTATCCTTTTATTTGAACTCTTTATTTAAAAAAAATTATAGTTCAAATGAAATTAATGGTTTGTTTTGTAACAATTACAATTTTGAATTTTTATTATAATATATCATGAATATTTGAATTTTAATTATATATAAATTTTTAATCACACCGTAGTAATTGTCAATGGATACTAGGACTTATGAATATACTTTTTACTAGCTAAGGGGACTAGGGTCTATATAGGATTTTTAGGGTTGGCTCCCAATCACACTATATATACTATTGTGTAATAATTTGGTTTCATTAGATATTAATCAATTACATGAAATTGGTTTCATGTACAATATTTAGGTGATAAAAAATGATATTTATTGAATACAATATTAAATATATATATATATATATGTGTGACAAAATTCATTATAGATTTGGGAGTTGTATATTAACATGATTAAATACATTAATTTGGTTTAAATCCTCTTGCGTAAAAATAAAAAATTAAGAATAATTCATAAATTTTTGAATTTAATAAAATGTAATATAAAGGGGATGTACAGAGAAAATATATATACATTTAAATTCCATTAAATATCAATGTTTTAAAACTTCCTAAAAACTCAAAAAATATGTATTGTGTAATCCATATAATAATTCTCATGGATTATCTTCAGTAAGAAATTAATGATATAGGTAACCCAAAATATTTTGTAATTAGTTTATATTGTAAATATATAATTTTGCTAATTTTTCTAACCATGAATGTTAGGTACCCTAAGTTATACTATTAATATTATCTATTAAATAAAATAATTATATTATTTTCCACCTCATTATCAGAAAGTTATGTTAGTTAAAATTAATAATATTTTAAACCAATATAACTATAGTTTTAGTGGAACACTAAACATGGATCTAATCATATTAAAATATTTATTTTATTCCTACTTATATATATTATTTTTGTTGAGAACCATGTATAATGTGGTATAATGTTTTTTAATTTTTTTACAATTTCTATTCTAGTGGTTTTTATCATTTGGTGGAGTTACTTGAGGTAGATGATGTAATTAGAGAAAAAAAATATGTAAAGAAATTATTATTTTAATGGAAGATAACCCTGGTTACCTAGTGGATTAATACATGAAACATTATGTGTAATTAAGTGTATATGGAAGCCCATGTGTTCTACTAGCCATTCAGTACTCTCTAAGAAGGTACTTGATTGTATACCTAGTACACAAAAATGAAGAATTAGGAACCCAGTGTGTAACAATTTTACATTTTTAATATATTTATTATATATATTTGAAGTAAAAATATTTATATAATAATATACCCTCTTATTTCATAATAAAAACTATATGACCCACCCTTTTATATTTTCACTTAATTATTTAAGCGTTAATATCACCCTCATTTGTGATCTACCTAAGGTTCATCTATCATGATGGATCTCTAGAGATATTTTTAACGTTTACACCTCCTTAACATTAGGTTCCGTTCATATATTTTGAACTCTAACATAATATTCATAAATTATATCTTTTCACTGAATTAGAAACATCAATCAAATAAGGGAGCTTCATGTGACGATCTTAGATTAGGGGATTAATATGATTCCATGGTAAGTGGTCCGTAAATTCTTCCATTATATTATATGGGTACATTTTTTTTTATTTTATGAATATTGGGGGGTGGGTGTGAATGAAATAGAATAGAATCAAGAAATGGTCCCTAAAATCTTGAATGATTGATATGATTTTTTTAATAATTATATACCCTTCGAAACCCTTAATTTATATCCATGGTCATTAATATTTATTCTCTATTGATAAATTCACAAGTGATATAAGGTTTGGAAATAGAGATCAAAATTCATGTTTTTCTTTGGTTTAGTGTGCCTTTTATGGAATCCTTTAGCATTAATTGATGATGGGGTCTAAATGTATATGTTATTATAGTATTTTATTAGTGTTTCTATTGAAATTTACTCAAATTATTTCCCATTATAGTGTGATCCTTATGAGTTGATGTTTTATTGGGAACTAAAGTTGTGTCAATTAGAGGTCATGTTTGAAAAAAAATTCCATTCATTATAATATCATGACTGTTAGTAGACTAGTGAGTATTATATAATTTGGAATCAATTTTATATGAGGATAATCTATTCCTATGTTCTTATATTATTTTTTTATATACCATTCACAATTTCTTATATAATGTCTATTATTGATTGATTGTTCACCCATTATTTGTTTTCATGGTGATAGGTTATTCACCCTTTTTTATTATTATATGACTTCATATTACATATTGACCATGATTATGTTTATTTTATCTATAGAAAACCATTCAACCATGTTATTATCACAGTGATAAACTATTCACCAAGATTTTTATTTGATTAGTGATAACTGATTAAACCATACTCTGCATGTTATATTTTATAAAAATTTCTTCACAAAATCTATATTATGATAATATCCCTCTTATTTTATTTTTTATATTTGTGATAACCAATTTATCATGGTAGTTTTTTGAGTGGTGATGAACTATTCTCCTATAATCAATTTTAATGATGATAATTCATTCACCATAATGTAATTTTTAAAAGGGATAACCCATTCACTATTTAGAAAACTATGATGATAGCATGTTCACTCTATAGTTTATGGTGATGTCTCATTATCATTTTAGTATTATATTATAATGATACATTATTATACTTTTTTTGATTCTATGATAACTAGTTCATCCAATAGTTGATGATAGTGATGAATCATTCAATTATTATTATGAGATGATTTTTGAGAAATTGTTCAACCATACTCTTTAATTGGTGATAAACATTCACTCTATTAGGTTTGTTAATTATAGTGATGTCCCACTCACCAATCCATATATATATATTCGGGTTGATAAACCACTCACCTATATAGTTCTGTGGTATTCTATTCATGATTTATATTATCAAGAAAGGGGTTAACCTATTTACTCACATATAGATAATGGACTATGGTTGTAAACATCTCATATTCCCATAAGATTAGGTATAAAGTATAATTAACATGGGTGGTGTCTTAATACCCTAATTATATGATTCTTTATATATGTATATTGTTTTGTTATTATATCTTGTATTTCATACACCCACATATTAATATAATAATTTAGAGAAATCATTGGTGTACACATATTAAGTGTCACTGTTACACTGTGTGTAGAAACATTAGAAAGAATGAAAACATCCAATCAAAGGATAAGAGTAAGGGAAATGGACCTATAATCGTTATATAACTGGATACTTGATGTGAATGGGATATGGGACATAGTAAAGCATCATACCCAAATTATTATTTCTCTCCCCATTAATTTTTTTGATATTTTTTTGATAAGAGAGTCCCATCAAGAAACCTTATACTTGATGTATAATAGTATGATATTGTAATGGGTTCTATGGTTTCTTATATCCAATAAAGGTTAATTATTAGGGTTGGCTCAAATATGTAATATTCATATTATCTAGTTATTAAATTTAATGTTTATTATTATATTTATATTATTTTTTATTATTTTAAAGAGTTTATAGTTTCCCAATGGTATTGATGGTCCCTCTATAATAGTCAATAACCATTGGAATACATTTTCTCACGCATGATGTAAATAGTAACCATGTCAAGTTACTATTTAGGTAGACCAGGCTAAGAAAATTAAAACATGGTGATAGACCCAATTTATGTTTTATTATACTATTTTGGATATGGTAGAAAGATATAGGTGTGGTAAAAACATTAGAAAGATCACATTCATATGTATAAAAAATATAAGTCACTACAAATAAGTAACTTGTACCAACAAAAAATCACTAACAGATAAGATATCTGTTGGTAAAAATGAATAATTACAACAGATATTAAATTCTATGGGTATTGATTATAGGTACCGGCAATTTTTTTACCAACAAATATATCTGTTTGTATCAGTAGTTTAATACCAACAAATCTTTTACTGACATTTTATTCTGTTGGTTTATCATAGTATCACCAACAATTGTCTTATCAACAAATGTAAATGTTATTAATAATTATTTATAACAAAACCAATTTCATAATTATAAAAAAACTATTTTAATAAATTATTCAATAATATCACATATTTTAATAAAAATTGTATAAATATTTATGATATAAAATTATTGATAAACGATCTAAATATTTGGTGACTCGAATCACATGTAAATTAGTTATATGTATGCAATATATTTTTTATTACAAAAAATATATAAATTTAATACATTATATATATATGTAAATTTATTTATTATGATACTTTATTTAAATTATTATTTTCCATAAACTGTTATTTCAATGTTTAATTATTAATTTATAACAAAAAACATAACACACCCCAATTCATCGCCCCTTGTTCCAAATTGTTGTTGTGCCATCGATGGTAAACAGAAAACCCTAAAATTCCACTCCTATTCTCCTATACTAGTTCTTCCCCCACTCATTGATCAAATTGTTGCATTATCATCCACCCTTTTCTCCGTTCTATGTGACCATCGTTTTCCCTCCTCGTTTCTCTGTGATGACTATCACTTCACTAGAGATCCACTTTCTTCCCCCACATGCCCAGTCCGTCATTGTTTCCATCATCAACCCCAACCCAAATTAATCCATGGGGCTCAATTTGTATTTTTGTTGATGATCAAATTCTTCTAAAGACCAATGATCAAATGGCTTTCGGTCCGTGATACATGAAGTCAACCTGTGACGATGGATGGAGTTTGATGATTTCTTATCAAATTATGATGAGTTCAATTTGGCATCTTGAAATGGATGGTTCTTGAAGAAAAAATCTCTGTAAAGTGGGTTTTCTGTCTAGATTCAATGAATAGTTCATGATAACGACGGAGCATCTCATTTGTTAAAGTAATTTTTTTTGTTACAGTAATTGTTGAAGAAGACTCTGGAAAATGAGTTCGGTTGATTTACTGGTGAGTAATATTCTACAGTTATCATTTTCATCGATGTAAATAAATAAGAGTCGAGAAGTAGGCATGTTGTTTGGTTGTGGTCATTGTGGCAGCATAACATTTTTTTGATTCAATATAAAGTATTAGTAGGTTCATTCTGTCATGTTGTTTTCTCGGTTCTAGAAGGTATTATGTAGTAGTCTACTTGTAGTAGTGGTGATCTCGGTAATGATGTTCTGGTAGGCTATAGTAGTACCTCATACTAATTTTATTATTCTTATTTATTTCTCAGTCCTTGTAGAATTATGTTGTGCAATGTACTCATATTTAGGTAGTTGGTTCTCTCTCTTTCTCTTAGTAGCATAAATTATAGATTCAATGTAGTTTTCTAGGTTCACTATCTATATTCCAGTAGGAAAATAATTCAATAATATCCTCCATCCAGCAAAATATGTTCTCTTGTTGTATTCAAATCCTCCATAAACTATAACTATAATTAGTTCTATTATTTTAATTCATATATGTCTATGATTCCATATTAAATTTCATCATAGTTTAGTATAAATTTAATGCTAAATTTCATGCATGAATTATTATTAATCCGCATATTTTAATTAATAACATTTTTTTATTATAATCCTGGGACATTAGATTTTTTTCATAGATTATTGAAATTGATTCAAAATTATTTTCCTGAATTATGGATATATTATTGAATTAAGTTGGATAAAGTGTGTTGAAGCTATCTAACCATGGATTATAGGTATAGAAGAATTTTGGTCTTTTATATTTTATAATTTTGATTTGGATTGATTGATATATCATTGTATCTTTTTTGAAGTCATATTTTCAATTCCTTGTGGACGAATCATAGTTTTCTCTTTCTAGTTTAGTTTTATTTTACTTGTTCTTTTAAATATCTCCTTTTTATATGAATTACATTGTTAGAACCATCCATCAATATAACAAACATAAGTAGATTTAGTAAATTAAATTCCTCAAGATAAATGACTCGGGGTCAACACTAATATTACATCATTATGGTAGGGAGAAATGTTTTTGTGTGGTGTAACATTTTCAGGCTAGGCTGGAAATTCATGAGAAAACAATCACAACACTTGATAATATTTTCGATGAAAATAGATGAAAGATCCTTTTCTATGATCTCCAATAGATATTCTAGTAGGATATATACCCACATTTAACCTTTAAAATTAATGATTAATGAATATAATAATGTATCTAGAAAAACAACTATACTTGTAGGCTTCTATCAACTGATGAAGTTAATTTTTAATAGTGTTTGACATTTTTTCAATGTTTTTTCTGCATGTCAAGATTGGGGAGGATGATATCATTTGAGAGGGTGGTGTATTAGAATAAATTGAATGAAGGTAGCCCACAATGAATTCCCTTGACTTGGAATGTCTACACAACATACAGAGGGATCTGCAAATCTGGAGGTGAAACCGGGAAAAAATATTTTGGCAATTTCCCTTTTCTATAATTTTTTTCTTACATTTGGTTTTTTAGAAAGCTAAATAACTCAATGTTCTTAAATGGTTGTATAATTTATATGATTTCTTGTAAGGATTTTCATAATGAATAAACATTAAAACCTATATGATATTTCATATCATTAGACATTCCTTATGGAGTCATAAACCTAGTAAAATGGTTTTTAAATTATAATTTATTTTTTTATCCTCAAATGTTTTCAATTTATAATTCATGTTTCAATTTATCTGTTTCATGTAATTTTGGGATAATTCCATTCATCAAAAAATAATAAATTACATTATTCTATTTTACTTTCATATTATATGTTCCTCACATCATACACATAATTATATTTCAGATTAGTGTTAAATGGTTTAGATACACTATTAATCCCATGCACAGAGTACTATTGGTGAGGGATATTTTTTCGTATAAAAAATCGGATGCTCTATGAATGTATACCACTTTATTATTTTCAATCACTAATGCTTTTGGATAATACACAATAACCCTGACAATATGTAGTTTTATTCCTAGTGAATCATTTTTTTCTGATAACATCTCAACTGTATTCAGACATTATATCTGTAGTTGTGGTTTATTTATGTTCATATGAAATTTATTAACTCAATGCTAATTTTCAGTTCATCTTAAATTACTCTATTACAATTGTTGTTAATTATTTTAATATCCACATAAGCACATCTGTTCTGACCAGTTTGAGCTTAAACCCTCTATATTCAAGCCCACATATAATGCCAATATATAATAAAACATATCCTGATTGGAACACCGGTTCTTTCATTTGATATATGAGTTTATTTTATAATAATATTTATATGCAGGTAAATTACAAAAACATTCTGTTTTCATCATTGAACCACATATTTACTGATTCAAATGTTTAACTTGAGAATAAATATATATTTAACTGTATTTCAATTGTAGGTTACAAAATGTACCCCTTGAAACTATGAAGAAAATTTAAACTATAACAAATTTTATGAATGATGCATTTTCTTTTGGAAGAAACACTTCCAATGAAATAATTTGGTACAAATAATTGTAATGCATCTCCATCATTGATCATTTGAACATATGGATTTGTAACATTTTGGATGAATTACATATATTTCCATTACAAATTTTTTAAATTAATTATATATTTTACATTAAAGATATAGTGTTTTCTGTTTCTCTAGATATGGAGTGAAATTTTTAGTATGTGGTCATAGTGGACCTATCATTGTTGTACTTTTTTCGAAAACAAGTAATGCAATTCATATCAAATGCTATGTTAGAGCACAAAGATATTCAGATTCAGGTAGGCATAAAATTGTCGTCTATAGTATTTTATTAAATTCCTTAAAAGGTATAACAAATTTTTATCTCTTTCTTGTAAGATAGTGATGAATATTTGTTCGCAACACAAAGAAATGTCAACAAATCAAAACCAGTTGGTAAGCATTTTTTGTACCCTTCTAGTCATAATTCAATGATTTCGATAAATAGTTTAACTATAACTGTGAGTGGGTGCTAGTTTTTCCACATTTTAGGAATGATGTGATTTGCAGGTGAGATAATTTAATCATCATTGAATGATTATTTCACTTCTAGTGGGAATCTTTTCATGCAGGAATAGGAAGGAGTGGGGTTTCAATCCACTGTCCATGCAATCTTCGGGCTGATTTCCCCTGTTTTTTTAACTTGTTCTGTGAGTGGGTTCAGTTTTTTAGTATTTTAGGAAATATGTGCTATGTGGGTGAGATAAATGATTCATCTTTGAATGAATACTTCACATCTAGTCGGAATATTCACATGCTGGAAGAGCAAGGAGCAAGGTTTCAATCCACTACCCCTGCAATGTTTTGGAAGATTTTCCCCTAAATTTTTAACAGGTTCTGTGAGTGGGTGTTAGTTTTCAGAATTTTATGAATGATGTGTTGTGCAGGTGAGATAATTGATTCATCATTGAATGAATACTTCACTTATGGTGGGAATCTTGGCATGCGGGAAGAGGAATGAGCATTGAATTCCCTGGATGATATGGACAAACTCACACATCGACCGGAGCCGTGAATTCCAAAATTGGATAGTGAACTCACACAAAGACAATCGGCCCAAAAATAACACAGGTACCAAAAAAAATAGTCCCTCTCAATTTTAATAAGAATTTACTACTGTTTAAATATAAAGAAAGAAACAACACTGCATTTTTTTAAATGCATCTTATAACTAAAAATTTCAAGTCCCTTTTTATAGTGTTTCAAATAGTCAAATGATACCTAGATTTGACTCATTCAGACTATAGATTCTGGAGATGTTAACAGGGATGATGAAAAATGCTCACTATGAAATTTTTTTATACTTCCATTAATTTATAATTTGGTTTCAATTTATATATATATTTTACACTGATTTGTGGGTTTTCCCTTTGGTTTTTCTTGACGTAGATATTATAGTTGATGGGTGCGGCATAGCGGGGTGTTGAGGTTTATTGTTGGTAATGATGCTGGATTGATTCATTTCTAACTAGTACTGGAGTAAACTTGTTTTTGGGTATACTCTTCGACTGTGTGTGGTGGATATCATGAATATGAAGGTTGTGGTATGACAACCAATTGTGGTTTATCGATGGAGTTAGAGTTGAATCTTGAGTCCTGGCTCACAGGCATGGATGAGCTAGTGCCAGAGCTGACTCGCTAGCGTGGGTTGTTGGCATGGGTCGTTTGTGCTCATTGGTCCCCGATGATAGTGCTATTTATTGGCATAAATGGACTGGTGATGTCGCCAGCATGGATGGTGCTGTTGCTGGCATGGGATGGTGGTGTCACTGGCATGGATGGAGGTGGGAATGGGTCATTGTATGGGTCACTGTATGGGTCATCGTATGGGGTGTTTTGATGGATCCTGCATTTTTGTATTAAATTTCATTATAAATATAACTTTTTTTATAATTTTGAACCAGTGTGAAATCAGTCTTCTATTTAATAATTAATAATTATATATGATAAATTATGAAATCTAATATGAAATTTTACAAGAAATAAAATTACAT
This sequence comes from Viscum album, assembly GCA_963277665.1. Classification (NCBI taxonomy): domain Eukaryota; kingdom Viridiplantae; phylum Streptophyta; class Magnoliopsida; order Santalales; family Viscaceae; genus Viscum; species Viscum album. Next base: position 443,090,252 of record OY728138.1, read on the forward strand.
TATTTTTATGTAAATGTAATTTATAAAAAAATATTATATGTTGAAAATATTATTTCTAACAGAATGATTTGTCATTAGAAACTGTTGTTAAACATTTTAATCGACATATATATTAACGGTTGGTATTATTGTAATTGTAACATAAGTATTTTATCTGTCACAAAAACATTTAACGACAGATTTTTTACCAACATTTTAGTGACAAGAAAATATACATTGGTAAAACGTTTTACCAACATAAAATTGACTTTTACCAACAGATACACCCATGTTGGAAAAAGTGAAATGTTTTTTAGTGAGTAGACTGAATGTATATGTTACCAAATATTTTAATTAATATTTGCGATTTCAATATTTTATTATTTTAGTGGTTTTCATTGAATATAGTTTATGTTTTATGGATTCTTTCTCTTGTAACATTGTGGAAAAAGCATATACATTGATTAATTTTATTCAAACCATAAAATTCACACTATATATATATATTTATGTGGTTATAAACTTAATTAAAAAATAAATATATGGTTATTTAAAGTGTCAATAATAAGTTATATTGTATTTTCAAATATAATTTATTAGTAGATATTTTCTTTTCCAAACATATGGATATATATTTTTTAACTCTATTATTGAAAACTGGTTATGTGGATCTTATGTGTATTTACACCTAGATTGAGATTTGGTAAGATAAGATAGAGATATTTTTGAGTTATATAATTCAATAATTTAAATCAGTGTTTATACAGTAGTGGGATGAAATAATTATATGTAATTTTCCAAAAATAAGATCTCAATAACTATGATAAACACATTCCAAGACATTTGTTTGATATTCCAATATTATCCCAACTCAACTGGTTTTAGTAGATATCCAAGAAATAAGGGATAATCATGACTAACCATTTATGGAATTGCATCATCCTATTTCACTATAACATATTATAGTTAAGAAGATTAGGGGTATTTTTTTGGTCTTTTATTATATGGGTTATGGGGTTCCCAGATAAGTTTCTTCCATGTCAAAAAATACCCAACAATTCTATATGAAGAACCCACTTATCATTATAGGTGAGGGAGGTACAAAATCATATGAGTTCATGATCAAAACCCAAAATATTATTTTTGACTATATTGGGAAACCCTATGATGATAAGATGATGATATAATTGTATATTTTCCATGTAATAGTTATAAATTTGTTAAATATATTGGTTGAGGTATACTAGTGGTATTGGATAATTTGGAAGAATTTTCAGGCTCATTTCTTTAATCTCTTTTCCCTGTGATTATAAGGGTATATATGACATGAGTGTTTATATGTCAAGTATGAGGGAATATGTTTTTCCTGGATTACACTACATGGATCCTTAATATACACATATTTTATTCCATTTTTCAAAGTTAGGAGATCTCCAGGATTTGTCAATTTTATGACATCTTAGACCATTTTATATAGACTTATGTTAATATTTTTTCCACATTATATTTTTTAGATGTTGTAAACCTAAGACTATTTTATTAGAAGAACCTAGATGAAGGATATTATTTGAGGTAACATTATTCTTATATATAGGTCAAAATAGGTTAATTTATTAGTAAGAAGATAATATTTTAACGTTTCTCATAATTGTCGGGAAATATAGACCAACCATGAAAGAGTATTATCTATTCCTCATAGTGGGAGAACTTGAATTAGTACCAATAAATTTTATATGATGTGGTATTTAAGATTTTATTGTGATATTTTTAATGGATTTCATTTCCTATGGTCATAATTGGAACTTTTAGAGAGTTTTTCTAAGAACATCATAGAATATAGTTTGGCATTATTATACTAAGGCTGAGAATTCATAAATATGTCTAGAATTGATCCCTTAGATCAATAATTGTGATTCATATTTAGGTTCATGGAATGTTAGAGGAGGTGGGTCCTTGTAAAAGTGGAATAACATTCAATAAGGTACTATATCTAAGTGGAGTCAAATTATGGGAGCTCCGAATAGGTGCTTCGGTTTGAGGCCCCTTAATTTATATAACGCCCTATGATTTTAAAATAGTAAAATAATTTTTGATAGTGTATATGACCTGAATATCAAAACATATAATTGAATATAAGACCAAAATACTTGTTGATATATTTATTTTTAAATAAATTCAATATCTTTGATATCTTGTTTGCATGAAATATTGGTTTTAAACAAAACATGACAATCTATTAATATATTTTTATTTAAAAATGACTATTATAACTTAGCCATTATGGTATATGGTATGAATATGAATAATTAAATAATTAAAAATATATTTTTTACAAATTTATAAATTAAATTTTAATGGTTATTTGTAGATTATAACTAAAATAAAAACCATTTGAAATAAAAACAGATGCTTTCTGAAAAACAGTATTTTTTAAAGGCATTTTAATTTAGCTTTTTATATAGAATATAAAATTAATTTTTATCAATTTTTGAAAATTTATTTTTTAAAACAATCATAAAATTTTAAATCTATGTTTAATAATTATCATTTTGTTATTTTTTATAATTTTTTGAAAAGATTAAATTTTCAATGAATAGTAAAAAATTAATGGTTTTTATTGAAAAACATATATTTTTTAAATTATTTTCAAAGATAAATTATATTATAATTTTTTTAAGTAAAATTTAATGAATTATATAACTATTAAACTCTTTTTTCTCTTTTTATTCAATTTTATATTGAATTTTGATAAAACAAATTAATAATGTTCTGAAAGATTTTCTATCTGAAAACAATTTTTTGGACTTGTCAGCGTGTTTAATACTAATTTTAATCCTACCAATTCTCTAAATTTAGTTTTTAAAAATCTATTCCATATTTATAATCATAATTATTCATATAATATAATATGTTCAAAATAATTTTTTACCATAATGAATAATGAAAACAATAAAAACTAATTACAATTAATAAAGTTAAAATTTGTTTATTGGGAGTTAAAATAAGAATATAAGTGTTACAAATTACCTGAAACATGAAAATAACAAATTTTATCACCATATTTAAACCAAAAAACCATTATTGTTGTATAATGAACCACTTTTGAATATTTTGTGGGAATAATTGATTATTTTTAATAAAATCAAGTGTGTCCTCTCACTAGGGGAAAATGGACCTATAACAATGGTTTTTTCCCAAAACTGTGGGTATAGGGTTACTATGAGAACCTATATCCATGGTTTTCTAAAACCATGGGTATCGGGTTTTTTCATGATCTATACCCACATTTTTTTAAAAAATGTGCGTATAGGGTTGTTTTGATACCTATACCCATTATTTTTCAAAAAACAGTGGGTATAGGGATATTTTCAAGACCATTACCAATGGTTTTGGAAAATCATTGGTATAGCTTTCTCGTGCTATGGTAAGATAAAAAATATATGGGTGAAAATTTTGTGAAAACAAATTTCCATTGTTTCTACACCTATACCCACATTTTATATAAATATTTATAAGTAAATATATATTTACATACTAATAAGTGAATATGGGGTAGTGGTTAGGCCCTTAAATACAAAAATTGAAATTCAGGGTTTGAAACCCACGACTGCTTATTTTGTAAAATCTATACCTACTGTTTTTAAACCATCTGTATAAGGTTAAAGACACGATGGATTAAACCTATACCCATGGTATGGAAACCATGGGTATAGGTATATCAAAACATTGGTATAAATCAGGGCTATACTGATGCATTTTTTCCCATAGTTACTTTAAACCATACGTATAGCCTATACCCACATTTTTGTGGGCTATACCCATGATTTTAAAACATCAGTATAGGTTAAATTTCTTGCAGTTCTCCCCAACTAATAAAAGGCCACCCACTCTCTCCTTCCCATTACAATCCCAATAATAATTGGTTAGGAAAATACATTCCAAAATATATTACATAAATACCTACCCACATCGTATATTCATTTTTTAGATCATTATTCCAATCATGAAAGGCTTGAGGTTAAACTTTTAAAGGTTCCCCAAATAAGAGGTAATTATTTTAACTATGAATTGTCCTCTTACTACTACTTATAACTTCTAATAATATTATTAATCTATGATACTATAATAAAATACATATCTAACATATACCAATATTTTATTATGTTAATTTTTTTACCTATATCCATCTCAAATTCCATTAAATTTAAATGAAACTGTCGATCGTCTGTACAACAAACTACCACCTTGAAAACCTATGTAATTTATTTTCCATCACAACCATTCCAGTTTTTATATAATTATTTATTTAAAATAATTATATTATATTTATAAAATTATTATAATTTTTTAATTATGATATCACATATACCTTATAAAATTACTTTTTGTGGGGGATATGATATTTTTTCTCTTGTGTATGCCAGACTACCGTCTCGTGAAGTGATGTGATTGATTTTTTCCTTAATATTTACTTTTAAGGTAGTATATAAAAATTTAATGAATATATATTATATATAGAACCTACAAATAATTCTTAAAATATAATATGACATAAAAATTCTTGTATTCTAATATGTGGGAAAACAATGTCACTCATGTGTAGGTGTGGACAACCCCCCACACATAGAGATGTGAATTTTTTTCATTTTTTTATACTGATGGTTATATGGCTGAATTTTATTATTATAAATGATATATATATATGAAATAATAATTTTTATTTAATGTTTAATTAATATTTAATTTCTTTTTTTACGTTCATCGAGAAAATGGAAAAAACCTTCATGCGTACATAGGGTCTACCATCTCCATGATTGGTGTAGTGCATTTTCTATCATTATACATTAGGGAATATATAAAAACAAATATTATGAATATATATACATATATATGTGTGTTTGTGATATATATATAACATATTTTATATTTTGGAGATTATTTTACTATTATCAAATTAATAGGATTGAAATTACCAAACCAAAACTTATAGGAAATGTGATGTAATTATCACTTATAAAAATGATTTTAAGTAAGAATTGATAATAAATAGGTCATAAATGAATATAATTAAATGAAATATTTTTTGAAATACTTTTTTATATTTTAGATATAAGACAAATTCATGTTTATTATATAGGAGTTACAAAATAGTATGAAAGGAATGTGATATACGGTAAGGATTTCTTGTCTAACTTTTATTTCCATGGGATTTTGTCAAATTCACCACTTAATCATTTTTGTAGTGTATATAATAACCTTATTTATATGTTATGTCATAAATAAATTCATATTAATTACATTTAAGTTATCATTTGATGTTATTCCATTAATGGGTCTTATGATTAAAAAGATACCAATGTGGTAACAGATTTATGTTTCAATCTCATTTAAATTGTAATTTTTATACTTGAATTTCCATTGATGGAAATAATTTCATTACTTCTAAATAAACCAATTTTATATTATTTTTATCTTTTTATTCATAAATTATTAATGTAATAGTCTATTATTCCTTTGTTTAGTATATAAAAGTATTAAAACAATTAACAAAATATGACTTCATTTCTCTCCTCAATCGAAAATTACTATTCTTCCAATATCATATATTCAAAAAAAATTCAATTTTTTTTAAACATTCGCCAAATGATTTATTAAATAAATTTGTAAACATGTTTTCCACTTAAAAAAATATTTTTAAACAAATCTTGATTTCATTTATAAAAATATTTTGATTGGGTTTTAATGAAATTTGAAATGAATCTTTTATTATTATGTATGAAATGTATGAAATTTCTCTCCATTAGGACCACGTAATGTTTTAAATATTAATTTATTATTTTTATATGTTATTTTTTAAGAAAAATATTCTCAATTTTTTTTGAACATTTAGATTTAAAAATACTCCCAACGTGAGAAGGATATTTTCCTTACGAATGATTATAATGGTATTTATAATATATTTCTATTCATGAATGAAAAAAACATTTATTATACTTATGATCCATCTTAGATACATTGTTTTGATATCATCTTTATTATTTATATGGATGTTTTTTGATCAATTTGTCCAGAATGTAATATTTTTACACCATTATACATATTACTCTAAAAGGTTATGATTATGTTTATTGATTGGGGAAATTGACAAAAAAAATCTCAATTTTTGTTATGATTGTTTATGTTGACTATGTTTTTCGTCTTTTACATGAGAAATTAAATAGACATAGTAAGTGTTGGGAGGGTCCTGTAATATCCCCTCGATGCATCAGTGGGACAAATGGACAAACCAACGTGAGTTTTTGTATGAGGAATTACCCATTTATATAAGCTGGCTTGTTAGAAGGCCTTGACGTTATCTTTATTATATCAGAAATTGTGTGTTTTATAATTATGATTTTGGTCAATTATTTCCAAGTTATTATTTGATTATTTAGAATGTCCATGAAGAAAATATTCAAGTAAATGTGATTATTGATATGGAAGTAATTTATAAATATTTATTTCTATTATATTATCCTCATGTTATTGATTAAATGGTATGTGTTTTTATCCTTCCCATTTCTATATTGAATATGATTTATTTATTCATATATATTTTTGTACTTTTTTTGAATCTGGCCCAAGTAACATAAATTCAGTGTCTAATTTATTATATTTGTTTAAGATACAAGGAATCACATCCTAAAAGAATAAATAGAATAATAGTCATGGTAAATAAGATACATACATTATTTGGAAATTATATTTCAAAAACAACGTTACAACCTCTTTTTTTACATAATTTAATTCATACATATAGAATTTAATTTTATACCAATCATTGTACACTTAATGAATAACTAGGAATGGAAAAAAAGGGTGAGGTAAAATTATCAGTAGGGGTTAAGTACTAAAAAAGATAGATTGAATAAATAAGTACTATCAACATTGAAAGTTAAATAAATAAACATGTATTCCATTTGAATAACATGAAAATCATGATAAGAAAAAGAATTGTTAATAATAGAAAAAAATACATTTAATCAATAAACTGGGAATGGAATCAATCAAGATATAATATCACTATGAAAATATCATCGATGATAATATAATTCTTAATAAATATAGAAAGGTAAATAAATGATTTTTCTCCATTTAATCAATAAAATTAAAATGAAATTCATCACGATATAATATCATTTTAAAGATATCATGGATAATTATAGCTAAATTGTCAATGAAGTAAATTCATAATTATTGGATGTCCTGATCTCTAGCATATGATACCTCTTATGTGAAGACCTTTCACAAGATAGTATAAATCTGTTGGGTAGTTATATAGTAGAAAACCATTTGAATAGTGCTAGAAAACATATTAATTTCATGATACTACTGAGGTATCAAGGGGATATATATAACTAGTAACCATCCATATCCATTTTCAAGTCAGTCCTCATATATATAATAAACAATTTAATGTACCAACAATATGCCTTAACATTCGGTATCTATATTGAAGATTTAATTAGAATTATCTATATACACACTATCAATAAAATAACATTAAATGTAAAAAATAATATATAGAAATGAGATATGGTTTAATAAATAATCAAATCCATGACAAATAATATGGATATTTAAGGGAAATGTAATTTCTGTTGATAAAAGTAATGTAAATAATTTAAGGAAATGTTAATAATAATAAAAATGAATCTAGGAAGTGATTGTAAATACTATCATCAGTAAAAATAATCCTAAACCATGTAGAGGAAGAGTAATTTTGGTATCAATATAACATATACTCTCTAAAATATATGTAAAATAAATGATTTATATCATTTAGGAATGGAAATAAAATAAAAATATCATTAAAAACAATCTTTAAAAATATATAATTTCAATTTTGAATTTCACCATTTGAAGCTAAAAGTTCATAAAACAAATTGAAATTGTTTTTATTTGAATGGAATATTTAAAGCATATAATGGATACATTAATACATTGAGTGGTTATGATGGTAAAAATTATATACATGTCTTATATATTAAAAAAAATTCAGTCGCATTTTTTTGAAGTCATATTTTTATTGTTTAGAAAATGACTAAAATATTAATTTAAAACAATTATAATGATTCAATAATAGGTACAAATTTATTAAATGAATAAAATTGAAATGGTAAAAAACATTTTTGAAATCATTTTTATAAAAAATGTTTTGCAAGATAATATATTTTTGATCAAATACTGAAATGAAGACATATTTTCCAAAGATTATTTTCCCAATTGATTTAAGTAAAAAAGATTGGGGAAACGGTACTGTTGAATGAAAATCTAAAAATTAAAAAGTGGATAAAATTTTAAATGGTTTTATTATAAAAGGATCAAATAATTTCCATTAACATAAATTAAATAATAAATGATTTCAATTTGAGTGAGATTATGAAATAAACACTTACAATGATCATTAGATTGAACTAGAAATTAATAAATGAATCAATTATGTCTATCAAACATAAATTCAAAAAACATTAGAAAATATAGAAAATAATATAATAAAAAATTATTTTCACTCATAATCATAGAATATCAATGGTAACAAAGATGTAATATCAGCCAATGAAAGCAGTTGTAGTTATGAAATTCATTACCAATTGGTAATTTTCCAATCAAATTCCAATAGATGAAATATATCAAATTTAAATATAAAATACTATGAATTATGAATTATTCGTGACATTAAATTTAAAAGGGAAATTATATAAAACACATAAAAAAATTAGGATCAAAACATTACAATATGCCTCAATGAAGTGAAATTGAGACAACATCCCTTACCATGAGTCTGACTCATCACATACATTCTTGATCATAATTAAAAATTATTTATTATTATTTAATTGATTAATAATATTTTAGAAGTTTATTATTTCTTTTACTTCACTTGCTAACATTTTATTTGAAAATACTTAATCAATTATCTTTACGTCAGGTGCTTCGAAGGTATTTGACTTTTGTGTCCAAAATCAATTTGGTGGGTTGATAATTGGTTAAAGATGTGATTATTTCTAAAACTGTAGAATAATAATTAGGAAATAATTATCATATTTATAAATTAATTATAATTTAAATACCAATCACTAATGTCTGTTTCTTGAATGGAATTATGTTATGATCATAAACATAGTAGGTGGTAAATACCCATGATTAATGTTTTCATTTTCCAATAATCATTATGAAAAAGAGGTAAAAAATATTTTGACCTTATAAATTGAACATAATATAATAATTAACATATAATTTCTTTAAATATACATAAATATATAATAAATTATTTGGGTGATGAAAATATAGTCACATCATTTTGTGAATGTGGTGGTCCATATGTACTCGAATGACATTTTTATCATTCAGTGAGTGAAAAGGTAAGAAATAAAATAATATATTTTCATTAAATATTGATAAATATGTCATTAATATCGTAGTTAGGTCATTTATATAACATATATTCAGTTAATTTATAATTATTTTCTCTTATTTAAGCATTAGTGAAAAATTAATCACATCACTTTGCGGGGTGGTAGTCCTCTGTACACATGAGGGACATTATTGCACTCACTATATAATGGAAAGTTGAAAATTTTATATAAGATATAATGAATTCAGTTATATAATTATATTATAAAAATCATATATATATATATATATATTATCTGTCATCATACTTAACCATGATAGGTTTTGATGGAAAATCTCTCACATATATTCATGAGGTGGTAGTTCTTTTTACACTTGAGAGACGTTATTGTTTCCCATTTGATAGAAGTGGAGATGAATATAGGTAATTATCTTAGAATTATCACAACTTAGAAGATTGATAGATAATTATGTTTTTAAGGATTCAGGATGTAATCAGAGATCTTATTTGGGTAGTTATTATCTAAAAAAATGGTTTTAATGTTTGAAGAAGAGAAGAGGGTGGTTGGACTTTGATAAGTGATGTGGGTGTCACACTTGTAATTTTTTAAAGGGAAAAAGGTGTACCCATGTTTCTTAAATGCCACAAAGATCAAAAATATTATTTGGGAGACATAGAAATTATAAAGTCTAAATTTATCCTTAGAATATATTTTAATCATTTTTTAGGTCAGTTAAATACTTATGTTTTTATTTTACGCCCCAGGTAAACCCATTTTTACCTAAATCATGGAACTTTATTTTAACTAGTTACACTATTCATTATGGTAAAAAAATTATATTACCAGATTATAAAATAAAATTATTGTTATTATAAATATTTAAATCATTTTAATAAATTTACTTCACATAATTGGAAAAATTAAATTTAAAACAAAACCCATTGAAGTAGTGAAAATGAGAGTTTTCACAATGAAAATTCTCATAAGTATAGTGTTTTAATATAAAAATGAATAAAAAATTGAATAAAATAACATAATTTAGTTATATTTTATTATAAGGTAACAAATTTTAATTTTAAAATAATTTAGAATATAATTTATCATAATAATTTATTTAAATGAGAATTTGTTTTTCTGTAATAGTTAGTATTTTTAACTATTCATTGAATAATGAAACATTTCATAAAAATTCCCAAAAATCACCCTAAGATAATATTGTTGTGATGATTCAAAAAATAAAGTTCATTTTATCAAATAAGTCTTCTATGAGTAGTTAAATTAATTTTAAATTATGCACGCTAAGTGTAATAAAACTACCTTTCTAGAAACAAAATTATTTTTTTATAAAAGCGTACTTTTCATTTAAAATGATTCCTATTTTATTTAAAATATATTGATAAAAAATTAATTTTTTTCACATGTGTAAAACATATTACATTAATAATTTAGTTATTAATATTCTTGAACACCAATTAAATGTTATGGTCATAACATTATAATATATTATAGTTTATATAGACTCGGGGTAGCGTGTTTTGTATGTTATAAAAGAGAGTAAATTTAAATAAATATATTTCAAGGGTTTTTTAATGATTTTTTTGGTATTTAAAATATTATATAAAATATAATTTTCTTCTTTTATAATTTTTGGATATGACAATCTCCCCACCTTATATAAATTTCATAACTGAAATTGGATCTAGCACTCCAAATTCAATGGTTTTCTATTTGAGAATTACTTTATTCCAAACCCACTTCATAAAAAGTGTTAATAAAACATTATATTAATAAGAGGCAAATAAAAGTATGTATATCGTATATAACAAATCATAATAAGTTCTAGAAGTTGGAGAACATTGGTGGAATGTGAATAAATGGAAAACGAAGATATCCATAAAATATTACAAATAATGATAGAGAACCCTTATCATAAGAAAGTGAATGATCAATGGGATGTTATGGAATTACAAACCATAAATTTTTTATTATTTAAAATAAAAATTGATTCAAAATTCATGAAGATAACATGATAATATTTTTTTTCAAGATCCTTTTCCAAAATTTTATCAATTAGTTTATTATCTATGAAAATAAGGAAATATACTTACTTGATATGCTTCTATTTCATAATCATCTTTTCATCCCTGAGTTGTAATTGAATTAATTTCCAATTAATAACTTATACAAAAAAATTAATATCCAAAAATTAATTTTTTATACTAAACTCTATAAAATGCTCTTTAAATATATTTTATGATACAAAAAATGAGTGACCAGCATTTCCCAAAATCTATAACTATTTCCCAGAACACATATGGTTATCTTAAGTTATCTAATATAATACATTAATATATAACCATAAATAATAACACAATTGGACTATCATTAAAATTAATTTTTCAAATATTTAAAAAAAATTCATATTTAGCAAGAAATCATGTAGGATAATGGTAGGCGGTAAAACCATATCATCCTTTTGTTTTTTAGCTCAATACCCATGACCTTATCCCAATTAAATGAGTTGTACTTTTTTTAAAACACTATTAATATAATTCCTATAAAGTTCATAATTTGTGAAAACCCATAATTACTACAAAATAAGATATAAGATAACACTTAAAGGTTACCAATACCTTCAGTATTATGTCCAAATTTTAAAAAAAAATTATTCCTAAAATAAATTATATATATACGAAACCAATGGGTTTTATTCAGATAAATGTTTTCAAAAAATATCCCTAATCATGTAATATTCCTACCACACATAATTTCAATAATCATTTTTAAGAATCTGAACTAATGATCAACCAAGAAGTCATAAAATAATGATGGTATCCCTAACCATTAAGTTAATTAAGACATATATGATTATAAAATTTAACACAATACATATATGTTTTGTGATTCTTATAAGTAAATAGAATTGGTTAAAATACTTCTAAAATTTAATTCCCTATTCCTGATACATGAATATCTTAATCATTTTTTTGACATAATTCCTTACTTGATTTGTGGAGTAACATTTAGAAGAGGTTATTGACTTAGATAATTTCCATGTTCTCTACATTTATGACAGTGATCTATAAATGGATCCACAGGATGAGATTTATTTCCCATTCTTATACTCTTCAATTTTCTTGGGTAATTAATTTCATTATGACCTATATTTCTACACATAATAATTTTTCCCATTATATTTAGATAATTTCCGAGGTGTATCTTTTTACATTTCTTAAATGATTGAAATAGTACATTCTATTATCCATAGTCTCCCCCACTCATGCTTTTAGAAATCTCAATCTTTCTTTTCATTGATGAGTCCAAGAGTTGGTTAATGTATATATTGTTAACCATATTTCAAGATAACAATTTATGAATAATCATGCTGTATTTTACTCTCATCATTATCACATTGTGTTTCCTATATTCTACTATAATTTTCATCATGTTCAAAGTTAACATGATTCCTTTAGGTTCCAACGATTGTCTAAAACCAAAAATAATAGTGTGGGAAATAATAACAGTATTGAGAAAACAATATAATAATTTATTGGATGTTTAAATCATAACACCTTATTTTTTATATAAGACACATTAGGTTCATCCTGGTTCATTCATTGTCATTATATTCTGAAATCCTTCATAATTGTTTTTATAAAATTTCAATTAACCTAAACTTATTCCCAAGTAATGTAAAACATGGTGCACAGTAAGGCATGTTGTTTGGACCAGGTGATGATAGGGTAAATCACAATAAATCATTATCAAATTCACTACCCATAGGTACAACTATTCCAGAACCATGTCCACTTATATTATCTAGATATAGATATATTTCTAAGAAAACACACATAATTTATTCCTTATTAAAGCATTAATATGTTATTCTATACATATCTTTAAAATATTTCATAGGGTTATGATCCCTAATTGATTATATCCCAAATATGGTTTCCAATGATTCTTCTAAATTTCCAATGATACAAACTATAATTACTCCAACCCTAGTAACCTAAATCTGTTGTCTGATTCATTACATTCATATAAGATATAAGAAATCACATCTCAAATTATATAATATTTTATTAGTCTTGGTAAAATATATACATATATGATTCCCATATTAAATTTGTAACCATAAATTAAAACATATTTTTTTAGAAATTCATTATTCCCTATAGAATATCAATGAATATTAATCCTAGTGTAATTAATGGATTCCAATGAAATGAAAAAATATGGGTAGGATTAAATTCCCAATAAGGGTTGATTAAAAAGGAATAAATATTAAATCATTAATCATAATCAACATGGAAGTGTAAATAACTGAACAAAAATGACATTTAAATAACTTAGTTTTCATGATTTTATAAGGGATAATTAATATAGACTGGAAAATAACTGAAAAAACATTCCATTTAATCAATATACAGATGAAATGGATCTATATATAATATCATTACATAATAACTCATGGAAAATACGATAAGGCATAATATATATTGAAATCTAAATAAATGAAAAAATAATTAATTTAATCTTTAAACTGAGAATAAAATGAATTTAGTGAAAATATCATTTCAAAAATATCCTAGATAATAATAAAGGAACTCTCAATAAAGGAAGTGATTAATTATTGTTCATCATGATCTCATTGACATGATACAATTATTTTCAAGACCTTTTAAAATATAATTGAAACCTAATGGTTAGGTATACACCAAAAACCAATTTAACTAAGGCTAGCCAATTGATTTGTCTCATGATACTACTGATGCACTGAGAGGATATAGAAAAAAGGACCTAACCAATATCTTCATGTCCAAATCATTCTTCATATGTTGAGTAATATACTTATAGTTCATGAACAATATTCGATTACATTAAATATGTTTATTGAAGAAGGAATGTGAATTATCATTATATCCCTAGTCTGGCAAATGACATTCAATGAAAAATATTATATATAGAAATGAGACATGAGTTAAGAAATATGATTATCCATGATAAATAATATAGGTATTAATTGGAACTATAATTTCCAATTATCATAGGAATGTGAAAAAATCAAGGGAAAGCTTATGACTGCAAAAATTGAATAAAATTAATAAAAACCATATAGAGGAAGAATAATTATTTTTTAAATAAAACATATATTCAGTTCATTATACGTAAAATAAATGGGTTTTTTCATTTATTATTAAAAATACTATAATATTTCTTTAAATTAAATCATGATGAAAAATATCTTTTTCATTTTGAAAATTACATTTCAAAACAAAATGTTATCAAAAAATTGAATAAATAATTTTTATTTAAAATAATCATTGAAACATATAAATTAATATTTAAATAATATATTGGTCCGGATTTAATGAAATTATGTACTTTTCTGACATGTTAAAACAAATATTCCCTTCACATTTTTCCTTAAGAAAGAGAAAGACATTGTTTGGAGAGAGAAATGAGAATTTCATCAATTGTTTTTTGTAAAAAGTAAAAAATGTGTACAAAAATATTTGACCAAACATTTGTAAGAAGAGAAATTAATTTTCGAAAACATTTTAAGTATAAAAAAATAAAGAAAAAATTATTTTTGTGGAAAATGTATTTCTGAGAAAGATAAAAATAATTTCATATTTTCATAAAAATCTTTTCTCAAATATTTATAGTTGAAAATAGTGGAAAATTGTAGTTCTACTTGAAAATATCATAAATAAATATAGTAAAAGAAAATTAACATGTTTTTTTAAACAATGAACAAATATAATCCTTCATATTAAATTTAATAATAAATAATCTTGATTAGAATGGGATTGTGAAATAAACCTTTACAGAGATTTTAGAGACCCGAAGCATGACGTACATGGACATTAAATTACATTTGCGGAATACATAGTATATAACAAAAAGAGACACACAATGACTGTAATAGTTTAGTGTTTTTGGAAACATGGAATGTAATCTTCTAATCATGGTGAAAGATCTTCAACATCTCCCATAAAGATATTCCCTTTTTTTTACCTAAAACCTTTCGTTATATCCTGGGGAAACTAAAACATAAAAAGGGTGAGCTCAAATGCTCAATAAGGGTAAGCATGGAGAAAATAAAACAAACCATATACATTTGAACATAAAAAACATGTACATAATGTTGAAACATCGAAATTTTATGCAATGACATAAAATATGGCAGTACGTAAAGCATAGATCAAAATAATTCATCAATCATGATAAAATAAGCTGCAAATAAAACTTGTAATTGTGTAAAAAAATTAATCACATGATATTATTTCCATATTAGCCAAGGCATTGCTGCCAAGACCATCTTAGTGGACAAAGTCCCTTTCTGAATCGAGTTCAATCCTCATTCCAGTCCTGTATTACTGAACCAGATTAACTTATCGTTCCACCCATTTCTATCATAGGAGATATAAATCTTTACCAAATGCATTCGAGGGAGATATAGGTCCCACCCATTTCATAATGAAATCATATTTACTTGTGCCACAACATAAACATAAATCATTCATCATAACCCAAAGAATAAAAATGGGTTTCATAAACATCATCCCATCATAACATAATCAATATAAAAAAATGGATATCATTTCATCATAAGAAAAGTTAAACCATTTAAATCATAGAGACAGTATACTTGAAACAAACTCATAAGAAATAATTTCATCTTATATGAAAAATGGTTTTGATAAAACACTTGAAATGAATTATTGAGGAAAATATCCCTTATTTTTCAAAATCATTATCTTTTTACAAAATTCCATGTAATTTTATGAGAAAAATATTTTTCTGAAAATATTAATGAAATATTTTGGAGGAAGCTTCATAAAAATAAGGCTTTATAAAACTATAAAAATCCTTTCATTCCGTGTAAGTTAAAATGAATTTTCTTCTCGCACTTTTGCCGGAAAAGTCAAAAATCACCTAATATAGTAAACAAAATAAAGATTCCATACATATCATGTGGTAAAAGTAAAAAATGGGTAAAATGGAATTTAAAAATACATGAAACCATTTTTTTAAAAGAGGGACATGGATGATAAATAGAACCCCAGTAAATACTTACGAATAAACAATCTCGGATAAAAACGAGATTGGAAAAGTTATCTCTTACCTTATGTCTGACATGCTTCGTATGTATCCGAACCTCTCATATAATGATTTAAATAATTTCATTGACTTATAAAAAAATCATATTCATTGTTATGATATCATATCTGGTTCACTTATGACTTTATATTACCCGTTCTTTTGTAAGTTCCATGTTAAAGCAGCATTTTGGGTAAAATCGTTTTATTTATCGTATATGTTTGGACTTGTTGTTCTTGATATTATTACTTATATCCTGATTTACTTAATTTCATAAGGTAAAAAATTATTTATATGTAATATATATTCAGCATATACATATATATATATATATATGATATATCAATAAATAGAATGAAATACACCGTTCATGGAGACAGTAGGCCGTACGTACGCATGAACGATGTTTTAGTTTCCTTATTGAATTGAATGTAATTAAGTAGATTACATACATATAAATATACACATAAATACAGTATCATTATTATGTCATATATTTCAAGTTTACTTATTATATATACTTTATAATCATTCATGAATGGTTAACATGGAGAATGAATCTCATCGCGTCGTGGAGACGGTAGTCCGTACGTACGCATGAGCGATGATATCATTCCCATGATCATGCAATTGTATTGAAGTGTATGTATAATATTTCATAATCATATCACCTTTCAATAATAATATATAGTAATTTATTTACACCATTATACCCATCCATGTATGGTTCTGGTCGAAAATAGATAACACCACGACGTGGAGACGGTATTCCGTACGTACGCACATGTGGTGATTTCGTTTTCTGTAGGACGGATAGATGGTGTAAAATGGTTGTTTCATACTTATAATAACATATAATTTTATTAGTTATACTGATGTTATTACTTCATAATTAAACAACTAAATAAGAAGAAGTAGAAGAAGAAATAAAGTTGAATGAATCGGTAACGGACGTTACCTCTTCTTTGAAGCGCCTCTTCTTAACCTCCTCTTAGGGCACTAAATATGGTCTTTGAAGAATACCAGTACCTCTAGGATGTATCTAGGGAAGTGGAGAATAGTAATTTTCAGTGGTTGGCCGATTGTGAAGGCTCAATGTGGTGTTGGGAAGAAAGGGAGGAGGTGCCCTTTTATAAGGGAGGAGAGGGGCACCATAGGAAAACTTAAAATATTATTTTATTATAAAGTCATATTCGGTTTTTAATAGCTCCAAATTGATTTATTTCAAAGATAAGGTGGGGATGGGTCGAAATACTATCATCAAATATAATTTATACAATTTTAGGTTTCTATTTTAACCTTATCATTTAGATTTAACTTTAAGTTAAATAATTTTACTTTTACCGTGTCATCTTGTTTTCTTACACTATAAGGTTAATAAACTTACTATAACAAGCCAAAATAACCCCAAGTTATTTATTATTATTATATATAACCTTATATAAGTCGTTCGGCTGAAACATTGATTTTTAAGAATAAAATAATAATTAATAATATAATATTTGTTCTAAAAACTATTTTATGTCAATTTTGACACTATTTGGTAATTGATTTTTGTGAAATTATTAACATAATTATTTGTTCAAAAAAGGTAATTTAATAAATAATAAAATGTCATATTGACCTAGAAAATTATTTTAATTCATAAAAAGTCTCAAATTACATTTATTTGGGTATTTATAACATCAATTATTTCAATATTTCATTAATGAGATAATTACTGCATCATCATTGTGTCATAAATAAATTAAATTATTTATTGTCTCAAAATTATAAATAAATTACATTTATGTAGGAAATATTTTTAACTTTCTAATGAATATTTATAGTAATATTTATCTTATGTATAACCTTATATTAAAAATGTATTATTTATTAACCTTTGATTTTAACTATTTTAACTATTCTTTAAATAAAATAATATTAAATTTCCTAAGCTAATCCAAGTTGGCCTAAATGGTCATATTTTATTCCTAAGGTTAGTGTTGGTCGAATTAAACTTATCCAATAGAGTTAGGACCTATTTTAGGGTAATAATAATTTCATTTTTACCCTTAATTACCCTATTTACTTTTAACTGTAGTAAAAAAAGTAAAAAGTTACTATTCAATACAAATTATTTTCATCTCATTGAACCACATTTTAGTCCTTAATATTAACCGTGTCTCTTGGATTTTCGAAATTCCACTCACAGAAGTGGTAAAATTACGTTTTATGTGAATTTGCAAATTCTCCTAAGAGGTGGGTAAAAGACGGTGAAAAGTTCAATAAAATATTTATATATCTAAAATTATTATAAAATGATTCCAATTAATTTCGTTGAACTTATATATGTATTATGTATCAATTTTGACCTAAAATAAATTTAAATAAAATAACTAATTATTTAAATAAAATGTCGGTTTTGAAATAGTAAACTAGTGTTTTCACTATTGATCAAAAATTGAAATTTTTAGAAAAATACCAAAAATTCACCCTATGCTAATTTCGATATTCCGAATCCCAAAATGAAGTCCATTTCGAATGATAAAATTTATAAAATTTTAAAAAGTGGGTATTAGTATTCATAACGGCTAGTTTATATAACATATCGTTGTTTAGTGAAATTCGGTATTGCGTACAACACATGATATCATGGAAGGTCACGATTGCATGTAATGAAAGACAAGTTAGAGATGCATGTAGTGAAAGCTCGTTTTGGTGTAGCATAAAACACAAGACAACAATAAAATTAAAAAGAATATTTTTCATAAAATCTCGGGGTGTTACAGAGATCATAGAGTTGAAGGGAAAATTAATCAATGAATCAAATATGTGTGTCGAATTTAAATCCATATAAAAAAGTGGAAATAAAAAATAATATAATAAAAATTAATTATACACATAATCATATAATATCAAAGAAAACAAAGATGTAATATAACCCGTTGAGAATAAATTTAGTTATAAAATTTATAACCACTTGGTAATTTTTTTTTCAAATCTCCTTATTCAAAAAAAGCAGAATCACAAATTAATATACCATTAATTATGAATTATACATTATATTACATGAAAATAGACTCTATATACACCATATAAAATAAATTATCTGCATAACCTTACATTATGATTTATTGAATGAAAATTGAGATGAATTCCCTTACCATGAGTCTGACTCGTCACATATGTTCTTTATTATCCTGAATAATATATATGTTATTTATGTAATTTCGTATGAAATTTTCTAACTTTTTTATTTTTTTATTAAACCTATTACAATGTTGTATAAAATTACAAAATAAATTTATTTTAGATAGGGTGTTTTGATGATATTTGACTTATGTCGCAAAAATGCCTTCAGTAGGTTGACTATTGGTCTAAGAGGAAATTATTTAAACTTATAAAGAATAATAATCATGGAATTATTGTCATATTTATATATAAATTATAATATTAATACTAGTCAGGAAATATGGTTTTGATAAATGAAGTATTTTACAATCATATAGATGGTAGGTCATACATACGTATATGTAAAAAACCATTTTTCAACCACCATTATGGAAAAGTGGTTAGTAATATTTTATATTTCCAAAATTATCATAATTTAATAAATAAAGTATTATTTAATTAAATATAAATAAATATGTAACACATAATTCTTTTATAGTAATTTATTTTTTTTAATGTAATTCAATAGCAAGTGCTACACGCAACACCGATTTCGAGCCCACCACGACATACCAAACTAGCCGTTCAAAAAAATGTTATAAATAGTATTAAATTTATTTTGAATTTTAAAAACTCTATATAATTTTAACATCCTTATTATGTGTTTATTTGACATAATATAAGAACAATTTCAATTTTTCAAATAAAAGAATTATTTGTAAAAAAATCAATTTTACTGGCTTTAAACGACAAATCCTTTTTAAATACGATATTTGAAACATTCATATATTAAATACGACAAATTAAACTTCTTATTTAGGATAGTGACATACAAATTTAGTTTGGATAAACTTTCAGTGCTTTTCTGAAAAAATTCATATTTAGATGAAGAGTAAAAAATACTAAATTTTAATTGAAAGCAACTATTTTAATCAAAATATTTTATAATGTTAAATTATACATTTGAATGGTTTTTAAGTATTATTAGTTTAAATTTTTATAATTTAATCCAATTTTGGTCATTGGAAGTAATTTTATATTTATATTGGATATAAACACATATCAATATTCCGACAATTTTTACTTATCAAAAACCCGCTTTCTAGTTTTGAAAATGGGAATATATTTTTAAAATTAATTAATAAAACTTCTATATTTTGAATTTGGTAAAATTGATATCTTTTTTGAATTTTATATATCAAAATTATCTTTTAATTTGTTATATCAAAATTATCATTGGGTGATTTTTTGTTATTTTTCTAAAAACATTCAATTTTTGATGTATAGTGAAAAACAATGCGTTATTGTTTAAAGATGAATTTTTATTTAAATAATTTTTTAAATTTAAATTTATTTTAAAGCCAAAATAGATCAATAATACCTATATTAGACCAATGTAACACATTGAAGTCATTTTATAATAAGATTAGTTATATAAAAATTTATCGAACTTTTTACTGTCTTTTATTTATCTTCTAGACACATTTTCTAATTTGCATAAAACATAATTTTACCACTTCTGGGAATTAAATTTCAAAACTTCAAGACATGAAGTTGATATCAGTGTGTAAAATATGTTTCAATAGGATGAAAGTATTTTTTTTGGTGAATAGTAAAATTTGAATTATATTTACCACGGTTAAAAGTAATTAGGGTAGTTAAATGTAAAAAATATATAATAATAACCCTAAGACATGTCCTAATTCAATTGGATAAGTGTTTTTCGACCAAAATCTAACTTATCAATAAAAAACGATCCTTTTGATATACTTGGAATAGATTTGGACATTTATTTTTATTTTATTTAATAAAGAGTTAAAAGTGTTGAATTCAATGTTTAATAAATAAACCATTTTTAATATAGGGTTATACATAATATAAATTAGACTATAAATATTAATAAGAAATCTAAATCAAGTTCCTACATCATGGAATTTTATTTATAATTTTTATAAATTAAATAATTAAATTTATTTATGAACAAATGTTGATGTAGTAATTACCTTATTAATGAAAGATTAAAATAACTGATATTATAAATATCAATATAAATGTAAATTGAGACTTCTGATGCATTACACGAATTTTATAGGTTAACATGACACGTTAGGTCTGATTTAATGTATTTTTTCAAAGTAATAATGTTTTTTTGACTTTAAAAAAATCCAAATACTAGATAGTGTCAAAATTAAAAAAAATTAGTATTTAAAAAAATACTATATTATTAAATGATATAATATTCCTAAAAACACAAGGTTTATCCAAAGGACTTATATAATTATATATATGAAATTAATTAACCACTTTAGGTTCTCTTTTCATTTTATAGTATGTTTATTAACCAAGTAATATAAAAATACAAGAAGACATGGTAAAAGTTAAACTATTTAACTAAGAATTAAATATAGAAGATAAATTTAATATAGTGACCTAGACTTATCTAAAACCTATTTTTTGAGAGAATTTCAAACCATCCACACATTATCCTCGAAATAATTCCATTTGAGACATTATGAAACGAAAATGATTTTATAATAACATAATATTTCAAGCTTTTCCTAAAGTGACTTTCAACTCTCTCCTAAAAAGGCTACTTCACCTTATCTCAAAATAACACCACCAAATCCATTTGAATTAGCCAACCCCTACTCAAATATACTTCCTACTACCCTCACTTGAACCTAGAGGCCTTACTTTGATCAGAAATACAACCTATGGTTCCCTTTTGATCAAATAAAAAGGAAGCACCTGAAGAAGAGGTAATAATTTCATCATATATTTCAAAGATATTTTCTTCTCCAACAACCACATTCATGTTGTTTCCATACCAAAACAATAACTTTAGTACCTTTTACATACTGTAATTTATGTTCTACCGAAAATTTTATTCTTTGAGTAATATACTTTTATTTATTGGTCATTATATCTTCATTGTATTATCCTTCTTTCATGGGGTGTATATTTTGTATGTTACCAAATTTGTAAGGGAATTTATAATTTTAATCACCACTAATTAGGATTTACGCAAATTTCATTTATTATTTTACTCCAAGAATATTTGTGAAATAACTATTTATTTATTTATTTAGTATTTTACACTCCAATTTGGGTTGATATAGTTTTGATACACATAATAACTCCATTTATAAATTCTCATGTTATCGATATGAACTTGATAAGAGTAATCTTTACGAAATTTATATTCATTGAGTTAAATATCCAAGTCATTGGTATTGTTTTTACAAGAATATGTGTAAATTTACACTAATTTAATAACACTGAATATCCAATAATATTGAGTTTATTTATATTTTGAATACATAATTATGTCATTTATTTATCTTTAACCTAAGAATATATTCTTTATAATGGATTTCACCTCAATTTACATTCTTTTAATACTTTTTTCATGTTATGCAGTAGTTAACATTTATATGGTGTACATAATTTACTATGACATAGTATATCACGAATCTATTTACTCTAATGATATTATAATGTTTTTATTACCTCATTTATTGGTATTCAAGCGTCACTCATTTGGTTAGTAACTCTAACTAAAATATCATCTTAAATGTTTTAATGATTTATTCTTCTAAATCTTTCTCATTAATGTCTATGTTTTAAAAATGGGTTTACAGAATTATTTATATGGACATGAATGTTTTAAAATTTAAATTACTTTTAAATGTTTCAATGATTTATGGGACACTTTGATTCAGAAATATATTTTTAACAGCTTCTTGATAAATAGTTCGTCTTTTAAATGTTTTCAAGAAAAAATGGGATATTTACATCAATTAGTTTAGGGATTATTTTCATATATGTCAATATACTTAATTTTTATTGATTGATGTTGAATTATTATAATATAATCTTCCCTATTGTATTAAATGAGTTATGACTGACTATGTATGTGCAATTTTTATACCATTCCTGTTTTGTGGTCAATATATTGACATTTTATATGCTAGTATTAATAAGAATGTTTAGATTATGTTTCAACCTTTTCAAATGAGGAATTAATTGAACTTATTAAGTGATGGGTGGAGCTCTATATAGATCCTTGATGAATCAATAGGTCTCATGTGACAAACTAATGTCCTGGAACAAGGCCTTGAAAAATTATTATTTTTAGTCTTGGCACGAGGCCTTGACATTGTGGTTATGATGTCCGACATAATGAATTGAATAATTATAAAATTAGCTATTGATATTAAATGTGATTATTAAACTAATAGAATATCCATGCGAATAAGTAAATGGAATTATTAAATTTTGCGTTTCCATATTAGGATGATGTTTATGTTTAAAAACCTTGTGTATTAGTCGTATACATTGCCTTAAATGTTTATGCTTATTTATGATAGTTTTTGCTATATTTTTATCCCTACTGAGCAGCTGAGATCACCCCTTTCTTATGTTTTATTTTTTCCAGGATGTGAATAAGTATATTATGAATAACCAGTAGGGATAGTGCAAAAGATATGTGTGTATTAAAATGGTACACAATGTTATTTTTCTTTATTTCATAATATCATGTAAAACTTATGTATGTATATATTACTTCCATAGAGACTAAATTAATCAGTCTTTTGAAACTTTATCACTTATGATCATGCCAATGTTATGTAATAATTCACCAATATTGGGTAACTAGTTTCAAGGAATTTAAAAAAATATATATCATCTATATGGTGTGGAGATTGAATGAATGTCAATCTCTTCATGACAGTTGTATTCTACAAGTACACGAACAACATTATTATCTTTTAGTGAGTGAAAGGGTAAGAAATAAAATGATATATATTTTTTATGAATGATAAATATGTAATTAATAACATTATAATTTCATTTTTATCACATATATTCATTAAAATTATGCTTATTACCTTCCATATGAATCATTATTGAAAAATGAATCACATCGCTTCACTGGGTGGTAGTCCATCGTACACAAGAGTGACATTATCATATCTCCTATGGAATGGAAATTAAAAAATGTGTATATGATATAATGATTAAAAATTTATAATAATGTAATAATTAATATATATATATATATATTTATAGTATATATCCATATTCATAACCAATATTGAGAGGTGTTTCTGGAAAACTTGTCATATGGGTTTGTGAGGTTGTAGTATGTCGGACAAACAAGCAATTTAATCATATCCCAATTAAGGGAATATAATATATATATATATAGATAATTCTCATAAATTAATAAAATATAGGTTTATTTAAGATTATTTATTTATTATATAATAAAAAATAAAGAATATTTTATGGGTGTTTAAGGCTAAATATAATAGAAACCCATAATTTGGAACTATACGTCTTCTTGGACCACATCTTTAGGATTTTACCTTGTTTATTCCTTAACTTATTTTTAGACTAACAAATGATTTTTGGATAATTTTATGGATTTGTATAAGTTACTTGTGTTGGTATCTTAAGAGACAAGAGTGTTTTATGTTTTGAATAATAGATGAGAGGGGGTTTCTCTTTATAAGTTAGATGAGGGTAACAAATGTAATTTTAGAAAAATAATGTGTACCCACATTTTTCACATGAAACAAAGGTCCAATTTCAATTATTCTCAAAATATAAATATTATAATGTCTACCTATTTCCATAAAATATATTTTACACATGTTTTTGGGCCATTTTAACAAAATGTGTTTTACTTTAACCCCATAGTAAACATATTATTACATTTTAATTGGTACTTAATTTTTAACATTTTAAATATTCATTATGGAAAAAAAATTATTTGAACCCATCAAAAATATAAATTACCATTATTAAAAATATGGAATCATTTTTTTGAAAATTAAATCCATATAATTGGAAAAATTAAATTTAAAAAATCCACAGATGGGTTAAAAAAATCTGGTTTTGAAGAAATAATTTATCAAAATTATATAATGTTTTAATATAGAAATTTAAAATTAAATTGATTAATATGATCTATATTTGTTAAATTTTAATATAATTTAACTAATTTTACATTTAAACTAATTTTAAATATAATTTAACCATGTCAATTATTTAAATGGAACGGTTTTTTTCAAAAAAATGTTTTTTTATTATTCATTGAAAAATCAATTTTTTTTGAAAAATCCCAAAAATTATCCATAAGATAATTTTTATTGTATTATTTCAAAAATATCTTTCATTTTATAAAATTGATAATGTTAAAGTGGTAATCATTAATTTTATATTATATCTACATAGCATGACTTAACAATCATTTAAAAATATATTTTTTTTAAAAAACATTATATTTTTTATTTTAAAATTTTATGATATTCTTTATATTCAATATATAACAAATGACTTTTATTATACAAGAGTAAACCATATAATTTTTATAATATACATAGTAATATTTATACCCTATAATTTAATTACAAGGTTAAAATGGTATACTCTATTATGGTTCTTTTAGACTCAGGGATGTGTGTTCTGTAAGCTATTGAATATAATATATTTAAAGAAATGTATTTCGTGAGTTTTTTTATATTGGTGTTTCATGTCACATAAAATAATGAGTTCAATTTTCTTCTTTTATAATTCATGGTTTTATAGAACTCGTACCTTTACAAAGCATTTGAGTATACCCATTTCTTTTTTTTATTACCCAAGATTCTAATAAGATTACTATAATTGAAATGTAGGGTTTTAATATAAAATATAATGATACACATGAATAAAAAACATTTTTTAGTTTCTATTTTGTTTTGTAGAATTATATTCACGTATATATCTTGTTTTTAGAACTACTAAAGTATTCTGTCTATTAGGATGCAATTCCCTATATGTTATGCCACTGTAATAAAGCTTCCAGAGACATTAGGATACTAGGTTTAGGTTCTTTATAGTTGTTTTTAAGGAAGGTTTATTAGAAACCTTGGGAACTATATTTCGGAAAACATATATTTTGGAATATAACCTAATTTATTACTTTATATATAATTCTAACAATAGTATAACATTGTGAAGTTTTGGTAAGGTTCATATAATGTGGTTTTTTAATAAATACATCCATATATGGATGCTACATGTATATGTGGTATAAAAACAGGTCATACCTTGGACTTGGTTTGACACTCATGAGGGATATGATTTTCATAATTCTCATTTTCGTTACAAACTATATTGAATGATTTGAGTTGACGATGACAGTTAATAAAACGAGATAAACCAACGGTTTCTCTGATTTAAACTAAGAAGTAATTATTTATCCATCCTATTAATGATTAACTATTTTTACTATTATAATTATTTATTCTAACACTATGATTCTTGGTTTTAGCTAGTGGTTGGAACCTGAAGGAATCGTGTTATCATTTAATATAGAAGAAAATGAAGTGAATATGAGAAATCGAATAGGTTGATGATTGGAGTAAAGAATATCACGATTATACCTAATAATTTATCCAAAAATATGATAAAAATATATAAATTTAAAAACAATTATATTCTCTAATGAAGAGAAGTATGGGGTTAAATAAGACCTCAGGTGATGGAGACCTTATAGGAATAAAGGATTGATTTCTACCTTGTAATAAATATGGAACGAGACACCCATGAATGTGTCTCAATAGAATGAGGACATGTTTACTATGTGGGAAAAAAGAAATTTTGAAGTTAATTTCTGAGGAAAATTCATATTAAGATGGAATGAAATAAATTTTACCCTATGTATCAATTTATAGTTTGTTGACATAATTTTCGAGAACCTATGAATTTTTCAAATTAATGTCCACTAATGAAGGTTTATCCTAAGACCAAGGAATGAACTATGTTGAAGTAAAAGTGGTAGTGTATTTATGTATTGGGATTAATGAATTAAATTGCTTAATTATTTTTATCAATGATATTATTATTGTAATAATCCTGAGTAATTGACAGATTATGTGAAATTTTTGGATTATACATGACATCATTAAATTAAGAGTTATGCATACCATCATGGGTTTATGTGTTTTAGGTTGATCATAATTTAAATTTCCTAAACACCCCACCTTTGGTTATGTGTGATGCAATTTTAAAAACATTATGAATATTTATAGATATATTTATGAGAATACAACCCATTGATATAATACATGATTTAGTGAAAATGTTATTTAAGTTATAATTACATTACATTTGTGGCTATATGTTAAGAGGTAGGGTTTTTATTTTGGGTTTATCTTATCTTTTATATGGAGTAAAATAAGGGTTAAAACACTTTTGGATCATTATTGACATTATATTAATATAATTGTTGAAAAAGGACAACATATATGCTGGGTGACAACCTGTCACATCTGGGAAGGACGCAACGCTTGAACCTAGAACTGAATGGGTTATATGGGTGAAGCAAATTCCATTGGACCATGTCATGTTCTATCTAATAAGAAATTATTTTTTCCTAAATAAATTTTTGTGTAAATACTTATGGAATGGATTATGTTTAATGTTGGGTGTTTCTATTGAGATTTATATATTAATGTATACAAAAGGACTTATCATTCTTTTAATTATCTTATAATACATTAAAACCTTTTTAGGGATTCAATAATAAAAAAAACATCATCTTCAATATTCATTTCGAGGAGTAAGTAATGATGTGTATAATGATCAAAGATAAACTCACACAAGAAATTGTGACTATTAAATATAAAGATATAATTTAGGTATATTTACATATGTTATCAGTTTATATAGTAAAAGAATACCTCAACATTAGGTAAAGGATATTAAGATGAATTTGGTAAAGTAGTACCTTTGTTTCCATAATAGATTTATCAATTCTTTATTTTTAAATTTAATTTGATAATTAAATTTATTTTGATAAATGATCATTATCACCCTCAATAATTATTTAATATTTTCTTCCACTACTATATATTTACTTCCAACCAATGTTATCCTATTTAGAATCTTGGTTATATGTTATTTTAGATGACCATTGTATATAACTTTATCTCTTATCAAGGGGTTGTTCTATTAACCATTATAATTATGTTGTATTTCAAGAATGGTATTTTCAAATTTTAAAATCATTATTACTAAGATTAATATTATGTTTTTAGGATGCAATTTATTTTAGGGGTGGAATGTGACTTATTAGGATTTTCAAATAGGCACATCATATTTTATACCGTATATGACACAAAAAATAAAACATAGAAGAGAGTGTAACGCCTGGATTAATTATGATATATTTATATTTCAATAAAATAAATCTATTTGATAGTTTTTTATTGCAAAAATGTCGAGTTTAAATGAAATGTGATAATCCATTAAGATATTATTATTTAAGCATTACCCTAATGACTTAAACACTATGTTGCAAGGTATGAATATGAATTACTAAATTATGAAAATTATATGGTTTAACAACTCTAAAATAAATTATATGGTTTTCTATAGATAATAAATTAAATAAGATCATTTTGAAATAAAAACTATTTGTTTTCCGAAAAAACTAAATTTTCATAATGGTAGTTGAGTCATGTTTTTCCTACATAATTTAAAATTAAGATTCAGATATTTTAAAACATTATTTGAGAAAATAATCATAATTATTTAAATCTAAATTTCAATATTATATTTGGGTAATTTTATTTATAATTTTTCCAAAAATAATAGTTTTTCGATGAATAGTGAAAAATAATATTTTTTATTAAAAAATGCATTTTTGTTTGAATTATTTAGAAATTAAAATTATATTTTATATTTGTTATAAAATAAAGTTTGATAAAAAAATTACAATTTAACTAATTTAGGCCATTTTAATTAGTTTAATGTTGAATTCTAATGTAAATTCACTTAACCTGTTGAAAGTTTTCCTTTGGAAAAACCATTTTTTCGACACGTCTATGAGTTTAATTTTAAAATTTTTTATGTCACTTATCAAAATAAGATTTATAGTAATTTATTTTATATTTGAAAAAATAATTATTTATAATATTTAATTCGTTTAACATAATTTTTTAATATAATGAATAGTTAAAATAGTAACAACTAATTATTGTGTTTATGGTAAAAATGGGTTTACTAGGGCTTAAACTAAAACAAAATAAGGGTTAAAATACCTTAAAAAATTCAAAAACACATTGTATGTACATAATAGAACCTTATCAATTATATGGTTCATTAATAACCCATTTTAGAGGCTTTTGGGATGATAAAAAATGTGGTAATATTTAAATATTTTAAAAAATTCCAATTGTGACCCACCCCCCATTTAAAAGGCCACCAACTCTCCCGTCCACTTATAAATAAAAAATAATTTTTTTCATCCATTTTATTCCCAAATTAAATCCTTAATTACCACCACCCTAAATTCTTGAGGCCTTATATAGATTATTAATCCAGTCTATGAAGGATATTGGATGAACCTATAGTTGGTTCCAAAAGGAGAGGTAATGTATTTAACAATGGATTCTCAGTTTAAATCTTGTTCTAAATCCTTATAATATTATTATTATATGATAATATAATAACACCCATATATAAAACATAAATATATACTATTATGTTATTTAAATTCCCTATATACATCTCCCTTTCCATAAAATTGGAAATGAAAATATTGATCGTGTGTACAGCGGACTATAACCTCATGAACTTATGTAATTCTTCTTCTATCACTAGTTTTCAGGGATGAATATAATGATGTATATAATATATTTATATTATATTTATGAAATTATTATACTTTTGAAATTTTTATACCATGTATTCCTTCTTAAAGTACATTTTGTAGAGGATATGATAATGTTGCTCGTGTGTTCGATAGAATACCACCTCACGAAGTGATGTGATTCATTTTTCACTTAGACTATTCATGTATTGATTTAAGTATAATTTTAATGAATATATCTGATATTTATGGAATAAAAATAATTATGTAAATTTAATATTACATATAACTTTTTAACATGAATCCATTATGAAAACAATTATGTCACTCATGGGTACGTCAGGACTATCACCATTACAAAGTGATGTGAAAGGTTTTTTAAATTTTTATTAAGGGATAGTAATAAACATTAACTTTTTAAATATAATATATTTAATTAAAATGATAATTATATGTAAAATTTTAGTTAATATTTCTTCTTATTTCATTCCAACTATCCAGAAAATTAAATATTGTACATGCATATGTTTCCCCTACTATCTCCATGAATAGTATAATGAATTTTCTATAATTAACTATTATATAAAAGAATAAATACATAAAAATTAATATATATAGTATTTATATAATGTTTTGAATTTGAGATATTATTTAACCATGATAAAACTAAATGGAATGAAATTTCTGAACGAAAACATATATGGAAACCAAATGAACTATCACCTGAATTAGGGATTTTAATAATGAATTGTTAATAAATGGGACATAAATAAATATTATTAAAACATATATGGTATGAAATATATTATTATGGTTTTTTATTAATTTATACCTAATATATATTTATTATACCTGATGTATTGACATGTATAATGGATATAAAATATAATGTAAGGGTTTCTCTTCTGACTATTACTTCCTTGATACATATACCATATTCACCACTTATTCCTTCGTGTGGTGCATATGCTACCCATTTTGAAATGATATATTATGAGTATATTTCCCTTAATTATATTTAATATTTCTTTTTATTATATTCTTATCATTGGTCTTAGGATTCAAAAGATACCAAATTGGTAACGATTTATGTTTCAATTTAATTTTAATTGGGATAGTTTATGTTTGAATTTCAATTCAAGGAAATAATATGATAAATATGTAATAAAATTATTTAATTTTATTGTACTCTAATTATACATTATGTATTCAAATTGTAGTATCAAATTCCTCTCTTTGAAATATAGAATTATTAAAATTGTTTTTTAATAGAATCTTACTTCATTTCTCACTTCAGTTGAAAATATTTTTCCTTCCAAAAGTGCCATTTATATAAATGTTTTCAAAAATGTATTTAACATTCTCCAAAATATTTATCAAATAAATTTTTACACCACCTCCAATAAATTTATTTTCTTATATTCTATAAAAACAAATAGTACATAGATAATAGTGGCATACAACCTAAGAGGGGGTCACGGGGGTCTAAAATAAGGAAGTAATAGAGTGTCCCCAATGAATAAAGACATGTTATCCAAAGGAAGGGAACATAAGTAGAAATAGAATTTAATCCTATTCCTAGAGCTAGAAATGGATCCTGCATCTTGAATGACATGAATGGTGGTGTTGTGTTCATGGACTCAGGAGGCAGTATTGTTCTATCCTTCAATGTTCACTTTGCTAGAGGGAATTATCTTATAGATGAGGCTCTCGCAATGCTGACAAGTCTATAGATTTTCAGGCTTAGGAGTATCTAACTAGCTGTGGTTGAAACTAATTCTCTTTTTATTCATGATTCCTTGCACGGAAACCACAAAACTTCCCGGTCTATCTCTTATGTTATTAAAAGGTGTAGATCTATTCTCAGTGCTGGAACTGACAACTTTCACACTTGGATGGAGGGTAATAAGGATGCAGATCATCTTGCCTCACTAGCATCATGGGGTCTCAGAATATTTCTCCCATCAGACTTTATTTCCATCTCCAATGAAGGGAATAATCTCATTAGAGGGGACGTCCATGGGCTTCACCACTTCAGGCCTCCAAAGCCTCCTATTTTATGCTTTCTTGTTTGGTGTACTGAATGTTTGTTCTCTTTTATAATAAAATAATGATGATGATGATGTGTTGATATAATATTTATTATTTATCTAGATTTTATATTATTATTTTTACTAAGATGTACTTTTTTGAAACAATTTCTATATTACTCTATACGGTTAATGATTATGTTAATTTGTTGGGTAATGTATTAAAATTTGATATACTAGTTTTTCAATATGAATTTTTATATTGATTATCATTCACCTCTTTCATGTGAGAAATTAATTGGAATTAGTAATTGATGTTTAGGTTCCTTTAAAGATCTATGATGCATTGGTAGGTCTCAAAAGACAATCTAGATATGTTTTTTTCTTGAGGGATTATCAATTTATGTTGGATGTATTAGAACAAGGACTTAACAAAATGATTATGATGTTTGATGTTATTCCCTCCCCCATTACGATACTAGTCATTAATGTCCATGTAATTATTCGATTAGTTATAATATCAATGTTATGGTTTCAAGATAGTTTTATTATAAATATGGAATTATTTAATCATTATTAATTCAGGTCATATTATTCTCTCAAGTTGTTGATTAAATTTCTTGTGTTTTACTTATTTTCCATTCTATATTGATTATGTATTATTTATTTATATATTCCACCATACTCAAACCCTTACTAAGAATCTGAGAACACCCAATTATTATGTTTTATTCCACAGTATTCCATGTTGAGTATTATATTTGATATATAGTGTTATGATAGAGGAAATAATGAATCAAATGGAAAAAACCCATTTCTGTACTTTATGTTTTAATTTAAAATATTAGATTCATGTATGTATCGAATTACTAAGACTACTAAACTATTTGGTACTCTACGATGTGATTCCATTTATCTTATTCTAATATAGTAATGTAAAAAATAAGTGTCAGATACAAGGTATTGGGTATTTATAATGTATATGATCATATTTTTACTCATTATAGAGATGGGCCATCAATAATTTGAGGAAGAACCATCATGTAATCTTCATATACTGTTATGATTTTTATAGTAACATATTTCACTCATTAATTTCTATATAATTGTTTACTAATTTGGAATTTTATTTTTATAACATACTAATCCTCTAAAACACTAATATATTCTTGAACCTACGATCGCTACTCTACCTTGAGTCAACCTTCCAAAATGCCAAATTCCGGTAATAAGTAGTGGGAGTATAAGTTGGTAACATATGAAGACAGTACCCCTTCTATCAGAGTATCAATAAAAGCTGAAACAAAAAAATATCAATCACATCTATAACATTAGTTTACAAAGCTAAATAGAACATCAAAATAATATTAATGAATTTAGATTATACAGAGATTCATATTGACTCGATTTACAACTAGGGAAATCACATATATAGAATAAAAAAATCACAATGATACACCTAAACACAAATCTGCACCAATACATGATCTCAAAATAAAATCAATGCTACCCTAGTATAAATGTGTTATCACTAGACTCAACTTGAACTAAATTAGGAACAATTGATGGTTTCTCAAGAACCCAAAGTTTCATGGATTTTCATGAATGGTGTGATTACCAAACATAGTAGGGAACCAACACCGCAGTCCCATGGTGTACAAGAAATAAAATGATACTTTCATATGATATTCTTAGTTGTAAAGCCTAAATAAATTGTAGAACGTGAATAAAAACCACCAATAATGCCTAGTTATTCTTGATATTAATGTGTCTCTGAGGAAAATTCAAGGATTGTTCCTACCAAAATCACTTCATAGGGGTACCAATTCCTATCCTGGAACCAATAACAAGTGTTAATCCTTAGTACTATGACCCTGATTGAATATATCTACTTCTGCTAGTTCTGGAGTATTTTTTAGCATTTCATGATGACCATGCCTCATAAATATAATAGACATGATCCCTATAACTATAAAAATAATTTTCATGGACCTCCCTTATGGTGGTTTTCTCTACAAGGGAATAATCCATATGTAACTTGGACCTCTACAATGTGAGTTATCCCACCCAGTATTAACAAAGACCCGAGTAATGCTCCTAAGAATCCTCATAAATATATACTACTTCATCATAGGCTCTATATCCATGGAAACCACATAGATACTATCACCAACCTCCCCTATGGGAGTTTTAAGGTCTAGGTATCACATACCCTCCCAATGGTAATTATATCATCCATTAAACATGACCACCCCACAAGCACATTCCGTGAATACATAAAATATCTTCACAAGGGTGTTTACCTTGTCAAAAGATATTAAAACATATACCATGTGTGATTTCAAATAAAAATAATTCCACATAACATAGAATGGTGTTTTCTAGGATGTTTATAAAAACAATCTAAATGAGGGGGTGGATGTATTCCTAAGCCTACCTTTTAAACATACAATTCACACCCACTCTCTTGGGTAATTATATCTTTAGACACCCACTCTAGTCACCTATGTAAAAATATATAAAAGTCCACACTCCATGGGTTTTCAGGGTCAATATCAAAAAATGAAATCAAATATTATACCCAATAGTCCTACCATATAAAAGTAACCTTACTTGGGATCTTTATTACTGAAACTCCATCATAGGTTTGACCCACCACATGGGGTAGCACACTTCCCCAAATTAGTCACAATGATTGAATGACTCTATGTTATCTCATGGACCATCATGGGTTCTACTCAGGATTCTCCACTCAATTCATCCCACACATCCATATAAAGGAATCCAATGGTTTCTACATAAGGTCACTTGGTTATAATCAACCCAGTCACACCCATTCAGAATTATAGAGGATACATGGAATCCCTCCAATAGTTAGGACCTTGAACATAAGTGGTTGAGGTGAGAAATATATCTCTTAAGGGTCTTTCACAACCCTTGGCAAGCTAGATGATTTTATGGTCTATCTATGTTTACAATTCACATTAAAATTTAATCCATAAAATTGTAAATCTTAAAAATCAATTACATGGTATGAGATTGTCACCTTATATGGAATACATGAAATTTAAAAAACATATGGCCAAATTTAATGTACCAAGACCACCTACTTCATACCATGATTTCCTCTTTAATGAAATATACCCTAGAAACGACATCAAAGACCCATCCATGCTTCATCTAAGTCTAAGCCTTCACCTGAGCATCTAGAATAGTCTAGAAAATCCAAACCACATTTAACCATGTATTGAATATCATTGGCATACCTCTAACATTATAATAGGAAAACTAACTCAGAGTTAAAACAAAATCCCAAATTAATTTAATCAATTAATATAAAGACATAATAGTTTACAAACTAATACATACCTTCAACAAATTTCATAGTGAATTTATACAAATAGGGACTTAGTTCATCATGTTCTTATAAACTGTGTAAGACCTTTGTTTCTTTTCTGATTCCACCATGCTAAAACATAGTTATAATAAAATTCATATCTATTGGAAACCAAAATTAAAGAATAGGGATACATAGGGGGGGGAGTCCATCCAAAGAAAAAATTTCCTTATACTACAAAAATTCTCCATGAGAAGCACACTAAAATGATGGGGAAGCAAGGAGGATAAGAGTAAGAGACACCCTATTTCAAGTGACCCAAAAATAGGAGAAGGGGTGAATCAACCCAAGATAAACATATATCCATGATTCGTAGATTACATGGTTTAATGTTTATATCCACAAGTATTCATATAACTTTAGGAATTTAAGTTTTTTTCTTGGAGACTATAATCATAAATACACTTATTTTACATGTTGTAAAAATTTCATAATAATCTGAAACCACTCTTAGGAATTAGATTGAACATAATCATATTAAAATTATAGTGAATGTAAAACATAAAAAGGGGTGATCTCAGAAACTATTTAAGGGATAACATAAAAAGGACGTAATTTTTAGATCATAAACATGTCAAATATCATGTATAAGGAAAAAAATTCTGATTTAAAAAAACAAAAAAAATAAGTTTTTTCCATAATAATGAAAAATATACATACCATCTCAAATGATGATTCTTTTAATATGGAATAATTACATTAAACATGAAACACATAAAACAATCCATGAACCATAGGTAAGAATTTGGAACAATAATTAAAATAAGATTTCTTATATTTCTGAACCAGGATACTCACCAACC
Source organism: Viscum album (assembly GCA_963277665.1). NCBI lineage: Eukaryota > Viridiplantae > Streptophyta > Magnoliopsida > Santalales > Viscaceae > Viscum > Viscum album. The sequence continues at coordinate 443,126,770 of OY728138.1, forward strand.
TATTCACTCATAAAATTATGATTCAAACTAAAATCCATCACACTCACCATTTATGAACATAGATACATGTTAACAGGTTCACATATAATTTCTATATTGAGGTATATAAATATTTAACAAATTAATTAGAGGGATATATCAGTCCCACAAATCTATTAATTTGTACATTTTTATTCAACTTAAAATACAATCAACACATCATAAAATTTCTCATGGAAATAAAAAGAATTTCATGAAATTCTAAAAAATTAACATAATGATCCCATGGAAATAATATGGGATTCATAGAACATCAAAAATGGATGTCATTAATATTTTTTAAGGAACCTGTAGAATAATAATTAGATTCATAAAACATCGAAATGATATAATGTAACATCATGAAAAAAATCATTTGACAGGGAAAACATGAACATCCAAAATAATCACTTAATTTAATAATACGAGGTGAAACATGGATCATAACTCCCTTATAGATATATCATCTAAATAAAATGAAATAATGTCATAAATAAGGAGAATTTTGAAAAAAAAAAATTTACACTGTTAATGTTTTGGAAATGAGTATCTTTTCCAAAATAATTTTTTTTTAAAAATAAATAGGAATCCATTCATGGAAATATAATTGCATCAGAAACTAGACTAGGAACCATGGTAACCTAATAACCGATCCATACCTAACATGGACCTAATGAAATTCCTGATCCCCATAGGTTGGTGAATATCACTTGGAATAATAAAACATGCAATTGGGAATTAATTTTCCACAAAATATGGTGGAATTAAAAGAATAAGTATGATATGCATATCCAATGAAAACTAAAATGGGAGTCGAGTACCAGAATACAAAGAGGCATAAAATCTCACAGTACTACAACCCAAAGCAATAAAATGGGAAAAAACCACCAATTCCCATAAGGACACAACTCATCAAGCCCACGGTCTATCAGCTGGAGCCACCTCCAAGAGATCCCTTCCCATTGTTTGAACCTAGAAGAAGAAAGTCTATAAACACCCAAAGGAAAAAGTAGGGTGTGAGCCTAATCCCAATAGGATACAAAAAAATATTCAATAACATATTCCAAAAATTTATTAACCAGTGGAAATTAATTCAATTTTCCTGATAAATTGGTTTGGAATTTTAAAATAGCATTTCAAAAAATAATATATTCATTTTAATAATTGATGGAAATATACTTTTAAAGCCCTGTCTTTACTTTACAAGAGATGTAATATTTCAAAAAGTAATGGATTCAGTAAAGAATTTATATAAAACACTTTATATAAATTCAAAAGACATGTAAATTAGTTCAAACAGCATTATCATACATTTATTTCTCAAATATAAATAAACAAGAGAGCATCATTGTCATCTTCCAAAAGGAATTATAGTATTATCCAGCTATAGGATTCTTCACTCACTAAGTGGACACATCAAAAAGTGTATACACACATCCCTCTGATACTGGATATAGGCAACTCTTCACCCTCCCATCAGGGATTTGACCTATTTTTTATATGTTATAGAATGTTGTCATATCATAGAGTGTATCCAAATAACTCACTAACTACCTATGTCTTTCATGTTATCTTACACGATGGTCAATTTATTTTAGGACAACCTAAAATAGAATAAATCCAATTCTTATATTTTAAAAATTCCAATTTCATTACATTTAAAACCAAAATAGTTTTTAATCATAAACATGCATCTTTCATAATATAGAATCCATGGGATTATATCAAATAATTTTAATCCATTTTTCCTGAGTTAGAAACACATTCAAAACCAATTCCATCTTTTCCGTAATTCATTTTTACAATAAAATTAAAAATTTTAATTGACATCATTTCTGTCAAATCCACAATATAATTTCAACAATTTAAACCAACCAATTTACCCAAACCCTCCCCAATTTAATGGAATTTGGGGTCTTCCAAAGTTCCATGCCAAAACCATTTATAATCTCCCAATTCAATAGAATTTGTTTTTATCAAATCAATTTAAAGGTAGATTAAACTAATAAATTTAAATAGGAAATATAAATAAATCAAGAAATACAATGGTAATCAAATGGGAAATATCAAGATATAACCAACTCCCTCAATGCTCAGGTTTCAAATGCCTGTGACAGAATTCACCAACAACAAAAACCCATAATTCCAGTAAAGTCCCAAGAATCAAATACACACATATTAGGATTGATCCAAATCTAATCACAAGTGGTGGGAGGGAGAGAGGAAACTCACATACCTCAAGGACAAATGTCCGCCGCACCATGACTAATGATGTAAAATTCTTACAGAACTATATCTCATGATGAATCAAGAAGAAACCAAGAAGAAACATCCAAATTAGATCAACAGGTTTGGGTCTGCAATGCTAGAGTGCTACTGGGATCAACAACAATGAATAACCAAAAAGAACACTTACCTGGAGAGACACACTTCAGATGTAAAAAATATACAAAGACTATCGGATCGATCTTGAATAAGGTTCACCTCTAAAAAACAACTAATAAAGATTTTGTTTTGAGAGAAAAGAGGTCTAGAATGAATCATACTAAGAGAAAATTCAAACGCATGACTTAAAGGTGGACGTGGCCTGAGTCATGATGTGTAACCAAGGGTTATGATGTGTAGTCAACACTAGATAAGTTATGCCAAATAACCTGATGCCTAAAGTTAAAAACTAACATTTTCACTCTACAAAATGTGTACCATCCACTCACAATGTTTACCAATTCATAGTGTGATCTCCCCTATCACGACTTGTACACAACAGCTAGAACCCATCATGTACCTAGGTACATGATGTGTACCTGATTTTCAGCTTGTATAAATCGAAGAAAACCACTTCTAATTACATTGAACCAAAAGGGAAAATGTACATGATCAAGGTAATGGGATGTTACAACCTCCCCACCATAAAAAAATTTCTTCCCCCAAAATGTGTATGAAAAAGAATCCATGCCAAAGAGTTGAGGCCACATCTCCTTTATCAGTGCCTCATGTTACCACTTCTAGTGACTTTCAGAGCCACGTTTCCATTTTACCCAAACTAAAGGTATAGTACTCCCACAATATACCTTGGCCTCAGAATCAACTATCCTGACTGGTTGCTCAGACATTGATAAATCAGGCTCGATCTAAAGAGTGTTGGAGCTCAAAATGTGAGATAGATCAGATAGATGTTTTCTTGGATGTGATGCATGGAACAAATCATGTATCTATGTCATTTCTGGTGGAAGTTCTAAATAATATTAAAACTTCCCTACCTTCTCAAAAACCTCTAAAGGTCCCACAATGTGAGGAAGATTCTTCCCTTCTCTCCTAAGAAATAGATGACCCAACCAAGGCGAAACATTCAAGAACACCTCATCAACAAATGAAAACTCCAACGTTCAATAGCATCAATCAAAATATGACTTATACCGGATATGTGCTATCAAAATCCTCTAAAGAACCAGAAGAATCATAGCTTTCATCTATTGCACCAAGATTCGTCTAACTAAGGAAATCTTACTTACCTCCAACCAACACAAGGGAGAGTTACAAGGTTGGCCATAAAAGGCCTCAAAATGTTCCATTATGATCATGTAATAGTAATATTTGTTGTAGTAAAACACAACCAGACCTAAGTGATCATTCCAAGACCCACTGATGTCGAGAACACATGTGTGAAGCATATCCTCAAGAATCAGTATAGCTCTTTCTGTTTTGCCCTTCATATATGGATGATAGGCCATGCACAATGAGAACATAGATCCCAGTGCCTCCTGATGGACTCTCCAATAGATAGAAGTAAAAAAAGGATCCCTATAAAAGACTATATAATATGAAACTCTATGAAAAAACAATCTATTTCATGTAGATACTTTCCAACTCCTCATCCTTGGTTGTATCTCAAATGGGTGTAAAGTGGGCTGACATGGTCATTTGGTCGATCACAACTGAAATTGCATTCTCCTTTATCAGGGTTTGTGGAAAACCTATTATAAATTCCATAGATATATCATCCCACTTCCATGTAGGAAATGGAAGTGTCTAAAGTAAACCCGAAGGATTCTAATGCTCATCATTAACTTACTAGCATGTGTATCAATGAGAGACAAACTCAAAAATTTCATATCTCATTCTGAGACACCAATAATACCTCCATATATCATAGAATTTTTTTGTGGATCCTAGGTGAAAAACCCATTTTGAGTTCTATAAATCTACTATAATAGCCTTCCTTGATGATAACGGCACAACGAAGTGGTTTTGATAACATAAAACATCCTCTTTGGAGAACAACCACATGGAACTATCTCCTCACCATAATGGGATTCTATAATTCTATAGAAATCAACATCAATCTATTAATCATTTAAAATAAACTCAAGAAGGGAAGATTTCAACTAAACACTAAATAAACAAACCTTATTACCTTCTTCTTAAACTCCAATATACAATTGTACAAAGAAAGCCATCAAATTCCACTCTTATGTGGATTTTGTCACTACCTTGGTAAAAAGATCCCTAATCAACGAATCTATAATAACATTACCTTTTGCTAGTGTATAAAAGATGTCAAAGATAAATGACTATAGGTACTCTAGCCAACACCTCAGATGAATATTCAACTCTTTTTGAGAGAATATATAACTCTGGATTTTGTGCTTAGAATACACTATAAACCTTTATCAAAAAAGGTAGGGCCGCCAACTCTTAAGCACGAGAGTCACTGCTACATGTTCCAGGTCATGGGTATGATAAATAAACTTATGTGGCCTAATCTGAAGAGATATATATGCTACAACATGATAACCCTGCATAATAATGTATCCTAAGACTGAACATAATGTATTAAAACCCACATAACCATGTTTAGATTCTAGAAGAGTCAAAATAACTATTTTAGTCCATAGAAGATTTGTCTTGACAAAAGAACTTTGGTATTCTTCCTTCCATGCAAACATCACCCCCTTTAGATTCATATCATTCCTCAAAGAATCCATCTTCAATAATTCTTTCAAGAACCTACAGTAATATCTTATTAAGCCCAAGAAGCTTCATATCTCAAAGACATTTTGTGGTTTCTACCAATTCATGATAGCCTTCACTTTCTTAGGATCAATGGATATACCATGCTCATATACCATGTGTCCTAATAATTTCACTTCCTAAATTGTGAAATCACACTTTGAAAGCTTAGCATAAAGGCGGTGATATCTCAGAGGTCTCAGAACTGTTCTATGATGTAGTACATCTTCCTCCTAAGACATGGAGTAGGAAAGAATGTTATCCAAAAAGAACACCAAAAAGGTATCTAGATACATGTGGAAAATTATGTTCATTAAGAACATGAAAACAACATGAGAATTCGTCAAGCCAAATGGAATAACAAGTTACTTTTAGTGTCCATATCTACTCTAAATGGTGGCTTTCTGAATGTCATATTCTTTTACTCTCAATGTATAGTAACCAAATCGATGGTTGATCTTCTAAAAACACTTCTAAAATTTCAAATTATCAAAAAAATAATAATCTATCCATGAAAATAGATCATTGTTCTTTATCATATCTTGATTGATATTTCAATAATCGACACATATGCGAAGATAATATTCATATATCTTGGTGAAGAGAACTAGCACAACCCAAGGTGACACACTCAAGAGAATAAGTCCTTTATCAAGAAGATATTACAACTGGGACTTCCTCTCTTTCAATTCATCTAGATCTATTTAGTAAGAGTAAATAGAGACGGGTTGAGTTTTAGTAATTAAGTCAAGAGAAAACTCAATATCTATTACTGGTGGTACACCAGAGAAATCCAAAGGGAAAACATTGGAAAACATGATGAGGAATGAAGGGAGATCACCACTCATTGAATCATGATCCATATCAAAAGAAATTTCATATATCAGTTTCCCCAATTCCTGATATAATGGTTTGTCTTTTCTCGACCTTGGGTCCCAATCTCCTTGAAAAAATAGAGGCACACAACTGGGTGTAATAAAGTAGACCTCTCATAGATATAAATCAATTCCGGATTTGTTATCAATAAGAAAATCTATCCTAAATATGAAATTAATAAATTTCATATCAATAAAGTGAAAAATACAATCTATCTCAGCATCTGATATAGAGATTCCACAAGCAGGAAAACGAAGACCCTGTCCTCTCTCTGTACCATGGGGTGTACTAATATCCATTACACAAAATAGTTTCTATATAGGTAGATTAATTAGGATAATGATAGGGGATAAAATAAAAGTGTGAGATTCACCAATACAAAAAATTGTAGTCATTAATGATGATGTTATAGTAATGGTACCTCTCAAATTTTTTGGACTCATGTCTGCTTCCTTTGGAGACACTTCCCCTTCATAAAGAAGATTTGTTCCAGAAGCATCTGGCTAGAATCCTATTGAACGTGAATCATTTGATTTCATTGTATTCTTATAAATATATTATGATCATATCCATCTATGAAAATTAAAGAAATTATGGAAAACCTCTATAAGTTTCCTAAATAACCACAAGAAATACATTCCTTGGGTGCCTTAATGAAAACCCTCTTAGAAGTTCCAAGTATTCCACACTGATAATAATCCAAATAACTTTATCTCTAAGCTATAGGTGGTCTGAAATGACACTATCATCAAGAACTACCATTAAAATCATCATGCTTCTATTTTCCATTGAAGGAAACTATGCTACCACTAGGAAGAAAAGGAACTCCCATCGACCCTAACTTTTTTATTCGGTCAATGTCAACCATCATCGCTCTATCTATCATATCATCATAAGTGGGCAGCTTCAGCAGGAAGACCTGAGAATAGATATCAGATTGAATTCCTAATTCAAACTATCAAGCCTTTATCCTCTCATTATATATAATATTTAGAGAGAACTGCTCCATCTCAACAATGTGATTTGAATACTCTATCATTGTTCTGTCATCCTGCTCAACAATAAAAAACTAAACAGTCTTAGCCGACTTTATTGACTCTAGATAGAATTGGTTTATGAAAAAAAACATTGAAGTCTGTCCACTATAAGTCTTCATGTTTCTATACCATCACCATCATGTCCCACCATCTCCTACATGGTCCTTCCATCCTGAAGGTGGAACACTTTACCTTCATCGCAATAGGGGTCTCTGGAGAACAAGAACAGAAGTTCTATCTTCCTCCACCATTCCTCGGAATGTTGAGAGTTAGTGGTTCCCTTAAATAATAGTTGATTCTAGTGAATGAACTCTTGAAAATGATTCCAAAGAACATCCCCTTGAGGATCCACAGTTGGAACATGTGTAGGAACTAGAGGCGATGCATGTCCAAGAGCTTTGGCAGTGCACACAATCACCTCAACAATATTTGGATCAACAATTGGATTTTATTAATGAGGTTCTGCAATAGCCTCTCCTTATATCTGATTCGCATGTCTTCTTGGAGGAATTATTATCTACAATATCATCATCTAAATTGAAAATTGCAGTTTAACACTCAAACTGAGTAACAAGAGAGAATAAATATTCTCCAGAGATTGAACAAACATGATTTGGATTTCTCTCTATCCAAATATCGATACATAAAATACTAGAACTAATCCAAAAGATGCCTTTCACCAAACACCCCCATTGACTTAAGAATCATTGAGGTGTGATCTGGTCAGACACTTAATCACAACTACCTCCTATGTCATAATAAGATACACAAATGCATTCTATCAACATTGAAAGATACCGAACCAATGTCTGATACCTATTTTTCATGAACCAACCTGGGTACCCTGGTAACCCGATAATCGAGTCAGCCCTAACATGGCCCGGAGTGCGTTCACAATACCCACAGGTTGGAGAATATCAACTAGAATTACACATCATGCAATTGGGAAAAATTTTCCATAAAACAAAATAGTAGTAAAAGAAGGAAGATAGTATGATTATCAAAAGAAAACTCCACAGGGAGACAAGTACTTGAATACAACAAGGCATAGAAGCGCAAACTTCTACAATGCAAAGCATTACAAAACAACCACAAGGTCCCTTAGTACACAACTCACTGGCCCCATTATTCAGCAGCATGATCCACCTCCAAGAGATCCCTTCCGTTTACTCAAACCTAGAAGAAGAATGTCTAAAACCCCTGAAGGAAAAAAGTCGGGTTTGAGCCTTATCAAAGTAGGATACCACCAAAGATTCCATAATAGATTCCAAAATTTGATTAACCAAAAGAAATTATTTAAATTTTCAATGTAAAAAAGTTTTTAATTTAAAAAGAACATTTAAACAATGCATGCTTTAAATTTTTAAAATGATGGAATGATACATTTAAAAAAGAGGCTTTACCATACAAGAGATGGAATATTTCTAAAACAATAGATTAAGTAAATAATTTATATAGAAAACATTATATAAATTCTCCAGACATGTAAATAAGTTCAAACGACTTTGGAATACATTTATATTTCAAATATAAATAAAAAAGAGAGCAATGTAGTCATCTTTTAAAATGTATTATAGTATTAACCAGCTATAGGATTCCACACTCTCCAAGTGGGAACTACAATAGAAGTATAATCATATACACCTAACACTGTCTAGAGGAAAATCATCACCCTCCCATCAGGGATGTGACCCATCACATGTATGTTTTATAACAATTTCATATTATTTAGTGTATCAAATTAACTCACCGACTATATATAAATTAATTGTGATATTACATGATTGGAAATTTATTTTGAGACTCTTTAAAATAAAATTAATATCATTCTTCAATTAAAAAAATGCCAATTTCTTTTCAATTTAAACCAAAAGATGTTTTATTCAAAAAAATTCGCCCTTTATTTGATAAAACCATTGGGTTTCTATCATATTAGTTTAATACATTTTCCTGAGTTTGAAATCCATTCAAAACTAGTTCCATACTTTCCACAATCCATTTTAAAAATTAAATTCCACAATTTAATTGAAAATATTTCTTTCATATCAATAATTTAAATTAAAAAATTTAAATTAACCAATTTCCACAATCCAAACCCAATTAAATTTAATTGGGGGTCTTCCAAATTTTCCATCCCAAACCATTTAAAATCTCCAAATTAACTAGAATTATGTTTCATCAATGAAATTGAAATCATGTTTAAAAAACTGAATTAAAATAGGCAATTGAAGTAAATCAAGAAATATAATGGTAATAAAATTGGACAAATATAGACGAAACCTCTGACCTCAAATCACAATTTCCATATTCCCACAACATAGTTCACCAACAAATAAAATCTACAACACCAATGAAGGCCCTAGAATCAAATCCCCACATCGTAGGATTGAAATAAATCTAAACACAAGAGGTTGGTGGGGGGATAGGAGACCCAATAAAATCGAGGAAGAATGTCCACCAAACCATGAAAAATAGAGTAAAAGGATTTCAAAGAGATACCTCATGAAGGTTCAAGAAGAAGCTAAGAAGAAACATCCAACTTAGATCAAAATATATGGCACTGCAATGATAGGGTTCTACTATAATCAATTGCAATGAATAAATTGAAAGAACACTTACCCAAAGAGACACACCATAGACATAATGAATATATAAAGGAAAATGGATTGATCCAGAAGGATGGGAGCCTCTAAAAAATATCTAGGAAGGGTTCTGGTTTGAGATACAAGAGTTCTAGAAAGAAGAAGTCTCAATGAAACTGCCATGCATGTGAATGAACGATGGGGGCATGATATATCATCATGTGTATCCAAGGATCATGATTTTTAGTCAACAATTGATAAGTTGCACTGAAAACCCCATTTCCTTTGGTTAAAAACTGAAATTTACACCCTAAATGATGTGTACCCACCATTAAAGGCATGTATTGATTCACTACATGTTCTCCCATTTCACAACTTGCACATAGCAGCTAATACACAACGTGTACCTCAAGTAGACAATGTGTACCTGCTCTACAGCCTATAGAAAACCAAAAAACCACTTCTATGTACTTTGAACAGAAAGGGAAATTAGGAAAAGGACAAACACACCCGATCAAGGAAACAAGATGTTATAAATTAGTTCAAAAATTAATTTTTTTGGATGTAAAAAAACATAACATCTTTTAAAATGGAATATCCTTGAAAAGGAAATGTTCAAATAAGAAATTTTATATCTCAAAGAAATACGTTTGTGTTACAATATACATTATATTTACCCTTTATTTTTATGGATGTTTTTAACCTCCTAAATGATAAATATAAAAATAAAAATTATCTATTGAATAAAACTATTAAAATTTATTCGCAATTATAATTATCATTAATAAAATTATCTTATTTTATTATATTTTTGTAATATCGTTTTAACATTGGATCTTATAATCTTCAATGGTTTGTCATGTTAAATAATTTTGATATTATTCACCATCATTTGATACAATGTTAATTATTGATATGTGATTTGATATTATATAATATATAATATATATTAATTTAAATTGTTTTTATTTCATTCTATATGTGTTTCGATTACATTATTTGAAAACTAAATTCATAACAAATTATTTTTATAATTTTAGAAAATGAAAACAGTTAGGTTAGTGGTATGTTAATAATTTAAAATAATATTTACATAACTAAATAATAATAATTATTTGATTGATTGATTGTAATAATATTATTTTTCTTGTTCCCACTATAATCCATAATAATATTATGTAGCATTATTCACTTATATAGATAAATTGAACAAAATTTGAACACACATTAACTCGATTGTTGAGTATGATTAGGGTTGGAATTCTATTGAAATAATAATAATATTATATAATAATATTATTATTTTAATATTTTATGACTTTGATCCATTTTAAGATTTTCATATGAATTAAAATTGAGATACAAAAATCCTCTCATCATAGTGGTGGTAATATACACATTCACAGGATTAGTGATCCCATTCCTAAACATGAGAGAGTGGTGATGTTAGATTGTAAATATATATCTAAGAATCATAATTATATGTTATATATTATTTTTATTCAAAATATCCACCATTAATACCATCCATGAATATGTTTAAATAAAAACAAATGATGTCTCTTTGTGGAGATGGTAGTTTACCTAACAAATTAACGATCAATTAATGTTTTTATTAGTGGATAGAGTTGAATAACTAATGGTCAAACCATTAATAAAAAAATATCTCATTATAATAATGATAATTAATTCATAATATTTTTATGGTGATGAGATATTTGGAAGAGTAATATTATGATGAAAACATGTAAAGGAGATAACACTTATGTTTGAGATTTGATTTCCCCTGGAATTTCCATTGAAATTGAAGGGATTAGGATGACAATGAGTGAACATTGGATTATTTTTATGTGATTTTATTTTAGAGATATTAGAAAGTAATATATTAAATTATTAATTCTTTTTAGATGTGTAGGCGTTAAACATTTTTGTGGAATCCTTCTATATGGGGAAAAATTGGGAACTTTTGGAAACACTCATCATTTTTCAATAATGACATGAAACTATCCCAAGGTCAACGATTAAAAAATTTATAAATTATTTATTTAAGTGTGTATTTTGGGAGAGTAATTAATAAAAATGTGTTTCTAATCAATTTTAAAATAGTTTTTAATGTTTTTACAATATTTTTATTGCATTTCACTTTTTTACTTATAAATTAGGTAACTTTTTTTAAGTATGTTATTCTAATATTTATTAAAAATATAACATAAAAACATATAATTAAACATGTTTTTTATGGAACTGAATTTCACATATATTTATTCTAATTCAATTTCAAAATGTTATAATGTTAAATTTTAAATTAGAATGTATAATCTGTAGAAAACCCATTTTTCTAGAAATATACATTTTTACCATTATTTATTCAAAAATGTAATTTGTATTGATTACCAATTTAATAATTGTTAATATATTTATATATTAATTTGTACATAATATTATATTTATTATTTTCTTTATTTCATTAATATTTATTTGAAATAAAATCTTTGATATTAATTATACATTAATTTTAATATAATTGTTTCAATATTATCATTATAATTAGCATTAATACGACAAATGTAAATTTCATACCATAAAAATAGACTTTATATATTAAATAGTATGATAATTTTTATTTTAAATATGAGAATAAGATTATCGAATTAACTTCTTTAGGGAAATTAATATTAACATTAGCGTATATAACACACACAAAACAATTTTTTTAAAAAAATAATCAATTTTTTTAATATGGATAAAAATATAAATGTAATTGATATTAATTCATTATAATAATAATTATTATTCTAAAAAAAACTAATAAAAAAAATTATTTCATCATGTTTTAATAAATTATAAAATTCAATCAAAAATATTTCTTTAAAACTATCAAAAAGATGAGAATTGGTTTATAAATTTTAGATAATATTCAAAAAAAATTATCCAAATTTATAGTATATAAATTTATTGGAAACGGATACATAATATTTCAATGTATTTTTATAATAAATTATTTTATAAATGTTATGGTATAAAGAAAATCATTACCTCAACTATTCACCTGAAAATTTATTATTTCTAAAAAACGTCAAAAATTGATCTCAAGATAATATGAATATGATAAATCAAAAAATGATATTAATTTTTTCAAATTAAAATATTAATTATTATAAATGTATCATCAAAATAAAGTCACAAAATATATTTAGAAACTATTTTAGAAAGAATTAATTTTTTCAATTTTTATATTTTATTTTAAAATTACTTCTAATCATAATTATATCAAAAACTACAAATTTCCATTTTATAAAATACACTTTAATCATAATGAATGAATTTAATATTTTATTAGTTATACTGGTTTTGAATATATTTAATGTGACTATGTTTATATATATATATTTAATAAGTATATTACTATATTTTTTACCTTCTAATTTTATGGATACCTTATACTGGTCTATATTTATTTGGTTTCATTTTTGTGTGTAGAACAATCCATTAATCATATTGATCAATTAAGAAGAAAAAACATAAGTCATTACATTCTAAACCCCTTAAAATAATTTTCACCTTAAAATTTCATTACATGGATGAAAATGAAATAGACTAATTTTCATTTGTCACATCCAAAGGTTCCAAGGTGGCCTCTAAAAACTTATGATTTATCCATAGAAGATTCACCATATTAGTAGCCTTCCCAAATAGTAACTTGTCTATTTAATCCATGAAATTCATGGGCTTCTCTTCGTAGTATTTTTCATGTTTTAGTTTCACAACAACAAATCATAGTTTATATGAAGTTTCTATTGTGTAATTTCTCCAAAATGATACAAGGAACACACCATGTACTTGGGAGAGGTGTGGATGAATCATTAAGTGATATGATATTTTTTTTACAAGATCTATGATATCAAAGGTATAAAATCCCATATCTTAATACATTGTAATTCATTATTTTTTTATAAAGGTACATATGATACAATACAAAAAGATCACGAGGCCTATTTTATAGGGTTAATTATATTCATAGCATAATAACATGATTCATGGGTTGAGAATGATATTTAAAATCATCATAAAATTTTCATTAGATTCCATCTATGTTCTAAAACTGTATGGGACAACCTATGAATATACATAAGAAAGGGGTGAGGTATGAATCCCACTGAGTGAATAATCAAATAATATCATAAAGAAAATAATTTGATGTGAGTAAAGACTTATATCAAGGTATCCTTAAATAAGGGAGAATAATAAACATAAACATTCAAGCATGACATGAGATGATGACATAATGGAAACATGGAGATGGGGAAGCAACATAAAACATGACATCATAAACATAATTCAACGATAACCATGAAGACATTATAACATTGTGTCCTTAGGATAACCTCCCCAAGACCATATAAGGTATCGCATGAGATAAAAATATTACAGAATACATTGGAGGGATATGTAATTCTGATCCCACCCATTATATTCATACCATGTAGGAACATATGTTTTCTACATATATCACACAATATAAGAATATCTTTCATCACTTTTAATCCAATGATTTAGAATTGTTGGTTATATACATGGAAGAACCCAATGAATGCATGATAGGTATACCTTGGTGATTAACCTTGAGTGGAAATAGGGATGGGTATCCACTACATAAATGTTTGGCTTGAAAAATCATTGGGTAATTTTGGAATCATAATGACTATATATAAAAGTGTATGGAAGAGGTGAATGATACAGAAGGGTAGTATATCATTACATGGGAATAATTATATAAGTAAATGGATGTGTTAAAACCAATTAAAACATAAAAAATTGCAAATCAAAATAGCTTAGTATAAATAATGTACATGAAATAAAAAGAAGAGGGGAAACAACTTACCTTGAGAGTGCACTTATAAAAGATAATGAAGAGTTTATTATGAAATTTTCAACACATTGGGAGGGATATAGAGAAGGGATGATAGAGTAAATTCACGCTTAATGTTTTATGAGTTAATATTAATGAGAGATTGTAAGGGTTTTATACTTAATAAGAGCATAATTCATTATTGATTTCAAAACATAGGATTCAGACTCTGTATGAAAAAAATGACAAAGACAAACTATACCATGGTTTTTCCCATGGACTCTTCTACAAAAAAGTGTTTTTAATATTTTAGAATGATAAAGATAGAACTAATAAATATAATACCCTTTGTGATATATAATTGAGGCAAGTTCATAAAGAAATAATTTTTTAAAATTATAATATATTATCAGTTTTAGGGGATTTTTTAATGGTTTATAAAATTAGTCAAATAAATTCAATAACACATTATTTTAAAGGGGAAATATTATTTTGGTCATGGTAACTCTTTATTTATTTATTATTTCACCTTTTTAATTTTATGATGTCATAATACATATAGTATATTAATATTATAATTACTTTTTACCTAAACATTCAAGTATCTCATAAAATTAATAAAATTTCATGGTTGGATAATTTCGATGTGATGATTTATAAAATAATATTTATTTTATCATATATATATATGAATTTATTTTTTTATATAAAATTCCTAATTTGTTGAAAAATATGGATTTTTATGATGATAATTGTTTTTTACCTTTATAAAAATTACATTTGACTACATAAAATTATATCATTATTTATATTTAGAAAAAAATATTATTTATTAAAAATTTCTCATAAAAATAAAAATTATTTAAAAATTCTTAAATTCATATTATGTTTTACATAATTGAAATTATATATTTCCCAAAAATAAAATCATTGTTTCATTGTATCAAAGAATACTTTTTAATTTAACTAATTATTTAATCATTTATAATGTAATAAAAAATTAAAAATTAGTATAATAAATTTATTAAAAATAAATATATAAAAACTCATAATGTTAATGTCTAGATACTTGATTGCTTATTACACTCTAATATTCCCTTATGGTGAGGTACGTGACGGTGACACATTCTTGTGGTTGTTTGACGAACAATTTTTGGGTCATGCTCTTGATAATAATGAAAATCCCCTATAACTGGTTTCACTCATACTTTATTTTATTGTTATCACCATGGGATTAGTCTAGGGAAAAACCTGATGATTCCATCACCATTAGTTGATCTAATAAATTGTATTAATAGTATGCAGCCCTATTGGTTGGGGTAATCACTTAATCCATTTATTTCTTGTTGAAATTATTAAAACCCTTAATATATAAATATCGTAGTTTTCAATGTACAATGAATATATTATCAACAGTTACGATGAATAATGATTTTTAGATCCGATAGGCTTTAATTATCTAAAATAATCAAATTATTCCATGTGTTTTCAATGAATACGTTAGATACTAATGAATTGATTCTTCTAAAATGTGAATTACATTTATCAATCATTGGGTTGTTACATTTCTCCCCCCGCTAATCAGAATTTT
Source organism: Viscum album (assembly GCA_963277665.1). Classification (NCBI taxonomy): domain Eukaryota; kingdom Viridiplantae; phylum Streptophyta; class Magnoliopsida; order Santalales; family Viscaceae; genus Viscum; species Viscum album. The sequence continues at coordinate 443,142,733 of OY728138.1, forward strand.
TTCCCTTGTAATTTTATTTGATACACAAAAAATATGATGGTACTTCTATTTCAATGCCTCTATTTGTTCTCTTGTTTCTTTATTAAACATGTGGTTCCACCATAGTACTTTGACAGGGTGAGTTGAATTATTTTTTATAACATTATATATGTATTTTACGATTCTCACCTTCAGCTCCTCATATAAAAGGTCATTATCCAAGGGTACCACCTATATATTTTTAACATGTGATTGGTCTGTTATGTAATTCTTCAAGAGGGTTACAAGGAATTCATCACTTATATGAGATAGGTTTGGTTGGAGTGCTAGTTGATAGGATACATTTTTAATGTGATCAATGATCTCAATGGAAACAATGTATCTTGGACCAATAATTCCCTTCTTCCCAAACCACATGACTTTCTTTGACAATGATATATGAAGGGAACTTTTTTTGTGACCTCAAACTCTTCGTCTAATCAATGATTTTAATCCTTTATTTTCTACCAAATTTATGTGAATTAAGTTTTAAATTGAATGGGTTGAACACCCTCAATCATATTATGGATTAGATCACGTCTCATAAGCTTCCACTCTCCAATAATATCATAACAGGTTTGTGTCCAAAACCTCAACCCTAGCATAGCCTCATAAGTTTCAATTTGATTCAAACTATGGAAATATGTTTTTATATGAGAACTCATCTAGGTAAAGGTGTTGGTCCCAAAATCCTTGAAAATACATTAAAAATGTCTGCAACATAACCTCTAGAATCTGAATGGTTCTGTCATACCTATCATTCATCTAATGGTGATATGTTGTACTGAAACCCATCGCTATATTCAATTCTTTATTAAGGATCCCCTTGAGCCTCAAGGTAAATGATGGATATCAATCAGTTAGAACATAGAGTGGTACTTCATGAAGTCATACCAGTTATATTATTTATATCATATATTTTTTTAAGAGATAAATCATCCTTGATATCAATGAAATATTTTGACTTTGTAAGGTGAAGTACTACCACACATATGGTATTATTTCCCTTATATTTTTTGGTAAGTCCTATGATTAAATCTGCAATTATGTTTTCCCATTTACATATTGGTATTTGAAGTGTGGAATAATATCCTTATAAATAAATCATTCACCCTTGACCAATTGGAAAATCAAGAATCAAAATATAAATTATGAAATTTCCCTCTTCATGTTATCCCACCTGAATTTTTTACCTCTTATCTATAAATTTCTTAGTGATTCCTAAAAGAATAGATAAGGAAGAGCTATGAAAATCATCCAAAAGTTACCTTTTCTACTCTTGTTCTAATAGGACTCTTATCTGAGTTCCAAACCTTATAAATTCCCTTAAATATAGTTTAACTCCATAATATTTAATACTTTTTTTATAGAACTACGTTATCTTTTTTTTCCTCCATGGTCATATTAAGAATGTATGGTAGAGTAGTTATTTGAGAAAGTTATGTTGAAGATACTTTTATTATTTTCATGTATATCATCTATATGGTTAAATAGATTGGATCCATTTTGATACTAATCATGGATAGAGATTTGGGATTATTTCTAACAAGATCATCTAAATCATTTCTGACCTAACAATGATGGAAACAGATTGAACAACCATAATCCTTGGTTAGTTATAACTAACCTTTTTCCCTCATATTGAGATCCTTTTGTGTTTAAATATACATGTGTATTATATGATCCTTATAAATGTTACACTTCCACCCATAGAGACAATGTAACCTAATCAATAATGTGGGGATCACTACAGTCAATTCTAAATCCTCTGTGGGGTACTTATTCTCATGGATCATTGATTATAAGTTATAACTTTTTCATTTATCATGAGTACACAACGAAATATAATTTTCTACATATCCTTATAGATCTTAAAGCCTTACCCACTAGTTGGTAATGTGAGTTATTGGTGAAATAAATATCCATATATTTATATCGTTAAAGAAGTATTGAGATTCATTAATCTCGAAAAACATGACTCCCATCTGAGATATCTTAGTTAGATTGATTGAAAATCATGAAATGTATCTACCAAATAAACTATTGTACCTAGAAAATCCTAGTAAACTATGAATTTCCATCACATATTTTGGTCTAAGATATCCTTCAATTACATTTTCCTTTTAATGTTCAACAGATATCCCATTTTTCTTGAAAGAAGTTCCCCATTAATGTTTCATGCTTCATCCAAAACTCGCAATACAATTTTTCTTTTTTTATGTTCTTTAATACAAAAATAAATACTTCTCGTGTTTCTCCATGATTTAATATTACATAATAATATTTTCTATAAAGACTAAAAAATATTTTCCCAAGGTAATCCGAAAATAATTTATTCCTTATGTCCATGAATATAGATAAATCATTATTTATTCCAAATATAATCTCTATAAACTCATAGTGCCCATATATTTTATGAAAATTACTCTTCTCAATAAAATACTTCTTCACCATTACTAGATATTATACCAACCACAATTCCACCTTGGAGATGTATCTGTCACTATATAGAAGACTGAATAAGTATCAATATATGAAAGAAAATACTAGTTATCTATCATGTTTAATTGTACTCATGATAATCAGTGAAAAGGCACATAGATCCTCCCTTATTCTAAAAAAATGAATCAATGCACCCCATGGTGAATTACTTGGGTATATAAACCCATTATCCATATTTTCTATTATTATCTTCTTTATATAATAATCTAAAATAGTGGACATTCTATATAGAGTCTTGGATATTAGAAAATATATAACAATAAGTTTGATTGAGAACTCAACTACATAATTTTGAGGAAAAAGATTCAATTCTCTAGGAAACACATTAGTGAATTCCCTTAAAATTGCCATTTAATCAAGGATTTTATTTTCCTAAATATAAATCATTTGACCTATATATGCTTTCTAAAATGGAAATAATATCCATTATTTTGATTTTGATACCAAAGTATATTCATCCTCTTTATTTAAATTGTATATAATCATTAGGTTGTTGGTGATATGGTTGGTTATTTACCAATCTCAACAATTTATGTTGTCTTTATACAGTTAAATCAAATACATGCACATAATAAAATATAATTTGGATAAATTCGTTATAATAATTTTTTTGGGATGTTTATCCAAAAATTTTATGATAGGGGATTAGTTATATACCTAGGATGCAACAATTGATACATTATCATGATCACTGATAACATGACTTCAATGTTTTGAATTCATGTTTGAATAGATGTAATAAACTTTCATGATACGATAGAACATGTAAAAAAATAATCAAATAGTACACTCACTATCCATGAATGGATAACTACAATACATGTCACCAATTCATTATCAGGATTCACCTCATTAGTTTTGATGGAATATACTCACCTTCTTCACTATTCCATGGAGGTTTTTATCATTGGTTATCTTTATAAACCCTTTTATTATAATATTGATTAACATAGTTTCCTTTTTTCCTTGAAGTTAAAACATTATAATATAGTATTATGGTTTACTACAACATTCATTTCTTATATCACATTGGTGGGGTTTTCTTATTTTAAATTGTTGGGACGGTACCGTTCTTCCCACATCTAAATAATTTCCTTATCCTATTCAAGATATTTCTACAATTATTTATTTAAATAATATTACATATAAGGGAATAAGAATTATTTCTCGAATGAAATTTCACTATCATTCCATAAGAATTTAATTTATTCCTCAAAATCACATCTTTATTCCATTTAGACAATTCCAATTTTGTGATATTTATTTTGGTATAGGTGGAAAATATAAAAATTTATTTATTGTTATTAAATTCATGAATCGCTAATGAATTTTTTATAACCATATTTATCCCACCCAAAAATAATTTAATATTACATTCTATGTTAATCACAATGATGGAGGCATATGATGAATATTTTTAAAAGTTATACTTGTATTACCTAATAGATTAAACTTCATTTCCATTGAAGTAATGAAAATTTCTCTCCATTTTAAGTTATCAATTGAAAGGAATTCATTTTTCAAAAAATATTTTTTGAAATTATTACAAATCTATTTATTTGATTTCACTATTAGGATTCTTTTTTTGTCAAAGTCCATAATTAATTAGCCCCACTCTCCATATGGTAAAAATCCATCTTGAACCTACATTTTTCATGGAATTTAAGAACAGATAATATCATTTCCATTGATTTTATCCATAGTTTTTATGAATATGGGATTGAAATATCCAAGTAATTTTAGAGTGGTTTGTTGAATAATGTTATCAATTGTGACATTAACTTTATTTTTTGGATGTGATCATTACACATAATTCATGTTTATATTTAAAAAATTAGTAATTTGAGAAAATATTATCATGGTGTTCCAAAATCGTTCTCACATTGGTTTGGGAATCTCATTTAGGTAATCATCACATTTCCCGTCATATTTTATGTTGTCCCAATTTATTCTATTTTCATCCATTATATAAAATAAATAAAAAATATATGGTGATAATTTTTATACTATTATAAAAATAAATCATACACTATGAACATTAGAGAGAAAACTCCAAAATTAAATATATTATTTAACCTAATGATTTCTATGTTATATTCTATGTTATCTATGATCTATTTACTAACATAGAATATTATTGGAATTTTTGTCCCTTAATAATTTTTCATAATGTTCTTGTGAAATTACCAAAACATATCCATTGAGATTGTAAAATTACATGTGAATTAAGGAATCATTATTTTTCTTTTTGGTGATGATCAAGTCAATACCAATGATCCCTTTTTGTGGGTTTTTCTATTAAGTATACTTATGCCAGATCTACATCCACTTCTAGTATTTAGAATGGAATTTATATAATTGTAAACCACTTAATCTAAAATTTCAAATAGTCTAGGGATGTTTTCTTATATTTATTCTTCTCTATGAGGTTTTCACAATGGTTTTATTATTCTAATCCCCAGAAATAACTAGACATTAATCTGATAACAACTATAATAACCCATATTTAAATACACTTTAATTCAAGATTTTTTACCTAAAGATGAACATAATATTGTCCCAAAAGATAATATGGATTTTTTGAATTGGTAAATAAGATAAATAGTTCAAAAACATGAAATATGTGTACAACAAAATTATCTAAAAACTTTACAATATTCCATTAAAATTAGATTAATCTATTCAAAATGCATGTGACTACCTATGGAGGTATGTAAGAAAGGGGTGATATATATATCCCAATAATGAAATAATAAAATAATAGTATAATGGAAAGTTTTACATGTGAGTCATGAGTAATATAAAGGTAACATTTGAGGGGTGGTAATAATAAAATTGAACATCGATGAATAATATAAAATGATAAAATAAATGAAACGTGGGAATGTGGAGAAAACATAAAACATGATATCATAAACATTATTCAAGGATAAACAATGAGACATCCTAATATAATGTGAATAGTTTAACTAAAACTACACCATAAAAGGTACATAATGAGATAAAAACATTAAAAAATTTATTAGAAGTATATATATTTAAATTCCCACCCATCACATTCATATCACATTTATGCATTTGTGTACCACATAGATCACACAACATAAGAACATAATTAATCAATTTTAACCCAATTATTTAGTATTGTGGGTTACATATAACAGATAATATAATAAATAAAGGATATTCATATCTTGTTTAATACCCTTGAGTGGAAATTCTGATGGATGACCACTACACTAATGTCTGGAATCAATAATTGAAGGATAATTTCAAAATCATAAATGGTGCACCTATATTTTTTGGAAAGTGTGAATGAGAGTTAAGGGTAGTATCTGGTTTTATGGAAACCATGAGTCAAGTAATGGGATGTGTAAAACCCCATTAAATCATGTAAAATAGAAATTAAAAAGGGAATATTTCAAATAAATAACGTTAAAAAAGTGGAGATCATCTCTTTTATTAAGAGGGTGCTTTCAAATTCATAGGGGGAGTTGTTTAAGAGATTGGGAACACATTGGGAGGGATAAATAAATTTAATGGAAGAGTAAATTCATGGTCGGAGAGTTTTTAGTGAATATGTATGGGATTTTGGGTTGTGGTTTTATTTCAAAATAGAGGGGAACTCTATTAATTTCTAAACATAGATTTTCGACTCAAAATGATAAAATAATCTAAACCAAAAACCCAATGAAGGGTTTTTTCAATTAGTTCATCCAAAGTGGAGTGGGTTTGAATATTTTATATTTATAAGAACCGAAATCATTAAAATATATACATGGTTCACCTGATGTGAGTTAGGTTCACAAATAATTAATTTTAATGAAAATAAAAATAAAATATAGGTTTTGGAAGAATCATTAGGGGTGTATAAAATTAGTAAAATAACTTCAAAATAATATTATTTTAAAGGGGAAAATAATTTTGGTCATGAATACTCAATATATTATTTACTAATTCGTTTTTTTTCTTTTATGATTTCATAATACATGACTTATATTTATATCATATATCATTTTTACCCAAAACATTTTCTATCTCAAAACATTCTGAAAAAATCAAAATTTTCTAATTTTGGCTTGGCCATTTCAAAATAATATTTGTTATATAAAAATAATTATACAAATAATATTATTTATAGTTTTAAATGTAAACTCCTTAGTTAGTGAAAAATAATAGTTTTATTACAATAAAAGTTTCTGACCCTTATAGAAATTACATTTTTTCATCATAAAATTATATTAACTTTTTATATTGAAATAAATAATTCATACTAGGAGTAATTTTTAAAAATAAATATTATTTAAAAAATTATAAAATTAATCAAAATAGATCCCTCATTAAAGAAATATATTTCCCAATAAAACAATTTCTACATAATTATATCAAAATCTAATTCTTATCAAAGACATTATTTAATAATTTATAAATTAATAATATTAAAAGAATAAATTTAATAATAATTTTATTAAAAATAAAAATATTAAATTTTTATTCTTAGTGTATAGATACCTGACCACTTATTATACTTGTGTAAGCCCTATGAATATGATGTGCTATGGTGAAACTTTCTTTTAGTGGTTTGGATAACATGGTTTGGGACATGGTGTCAATAATCTATAACTTATCCCATAAATAGTTTCACCCATTCATTATTTATTGAATCTCATATAGGGCATGGTCAATGGAAAAACTTATTGATTCTATCTCCCTTTGATTCTTTGATAAATGGGCTTCATAGTGTATAGTCCAAATATTTGAAACAATAATTTCTTCCTCTTATGTTAATTGGACATTATCATAAAACTTAATATATAAAAAATTTACCGTCCCTAAACAAAAAATTGTTCTCATTGGTTATGATGCCTAGAAATATTTCAAATCTTATTGGCTATAATTATAAAAAATATCCACTTTTTTTCATGAATTTTCTAAAGACATATTATAAAATAAATTGTTTATACTATTAAAAAATCATTTAAAATATTTTAGGTCATTACAAAAGTGACTGATGTCCCTAAGGATTAGTATTCATGTCTTCCCAAATCTCATAACACATTTCCAATGGGATATTCAATGAAATTTTATATCACCATCTTCAAATTTTAAATCTCTTCAATGATTTTCATTCTATATATTTAGTTTACATTTTACTATTATCATATGCAGATGAATTTTTTGGACCTTATCTGTCATTTTTGGAAAGGAGTAGTCCCTAAAAAAATTTTCCCATAACATTATCCATGTTTGTTGGAGTTGTATATCTCTTACCATTTTAGAAACCATATGGTTCCATTTGGATTCTAGAATGGAAAAATTTTATATATTAGAAATATATCCTGGGATGATGCTGATCTCAAAATCATTAGAAAAACAATTAAAAAGGTCTCAATAAATATTCTATTGTTTTAATGGTTCTCTCATACTAACCATATTTCTAACGGTGCTAAGCAGCCACAGAGTCCCCAAAACTTGCTGAAAACATTTTTAGAGTCTCAATGTAAATCTCATATAGTTATTATATATAGTAGGTATGGGTAATCCATGATTCCTAACCACTTATATTATTTTCAACATAGAAATAATATCTATTTGGAAGTCATCTTTTATGGAAATAAAATATGGTAACATTGCAAGGAGATCGACTAAACCTTATATGGAATTGTAACCTTTGGATTCCCTAGGGAGTCCTATGATGAAATCTGTGGTGATGTTTTCCTATTAACATACAAGTATGGGTAGGGGTTGTATCATCCCATTAGGATTATGTCTTCCATTATTAAATTGTTATCTTACCAATCATCAAGAAATATAATCTTTGAGCTCACACTTCATATTATCCCACAATATTCTATTCTTAAGATATCTTCACTTCATTTAACTTTTAGGATTGATAGAGAAGGGTGTACTATATTTATCATAAAAAATAACATTCATAACTTGTGGTATATATGGGACACATATCTGTGTTCTTAACATTATAAAATATTCTTTATAAAAGCTAAAATGTGGAATATTCTCTGTCATATTTTTATCTCAACACCATCCTTCTATGAATCTTTGATCCTGACTTGAATAGATGGTTGAGTCGAAATATGAGAAATGTGATATTTCTCCACTTACCTTATGGATTCATTGTTAAATATTTTCATATCCATGCGTATTGGGACTATTTTAATCCCCATATTGGATAATATTGCAATTTATTTTCTACGTAGAGAATCAACCACGTTATTTTTATTTTCAAGGTTTAAATATATCAATAAGTAAAAATATTTTATTATATATAAATTTATCCTTTTCATCATTTTAACTCATTCCATGTGAATATAAATTTAATTATCTTTTTATGGGATTATATATCATTCATTTCACCATAAAGGTAATGTCACCAATTTGTTTATGAAAATATCACCACCACTATTTCCAAATCATGTGTCAGTTATTTTTACTCATTACACATTAAATAGTGTGAGAAAAAATAAATTACATTTTTGTATTATTTATTGATGCATACCAAGCCTTGAAATTATGCATTACAATAAATTAAAAACACTTCACCACTTAAGGGTAATGCATGAACATGTGAAGTGAATTTTTTTTTCATAGGATCTTTGAAGATTTACTAACATTATTTTGTCTATAGGAACATGAATCCTTCCCATATTAACATGGTTAATGGATTTGATTTCAATGAGAAAATAATTAAAAATGATCGATGATATCAAGCTGAACTAATTAAAATTTGGATTTAAATCATAGTGGATGTTCTAGGACATTTTTCAATAACCTCAATCATTAATGGATCTAAATACATACTCTCTATTTTTTCTATACCTTTTTATAAATGCCTTCATTGAAATATCATCATTTTGACCCTCATTTGATGATATCCTGATTAGAGGACAATTTTAGAAAATAATTGAGATCTTATGAGTTGGTTATACATTTCATTAATATATAGGATAACATAATTTTTTTATCATGATTTTATTGAGATAATGATAATTGATGAAAGGAATCATTGATATATCATTAATTTTTAACAAGGAGTAAAGGTGAACCCCATGGTTAAACACTAGGGAATATAAAATCATTTTTCAAGATTCTCTTATAATTTTTTATTTAACTCCTAAAATTCAACTGAAGCATGTCTTTAGGGTTTCTTTGAGATAGGAAATTATCTAGGTATTAGTTCAGTTGATTATTAAACCTCACATTCTATGGGTAGACCAATTGATTCGTCATGAAATGCAACATTGTGTTATAATTAAACACACATGTTCTCAATGTTTATTTCCTCCTAAATAATATGATCTAATAAATTATATTTTCCCACTAGAACTATCTATATTTTATAAATTTATTTTCAAGAACTTGTAATATTATCCTAGCATTGATATTTTATAACACTAAGATTAGGTATAAGAAAGTATATTTTCTTTTGTTCAAAATTGATATTATATTTATTTATAAAAAGAGTGTGTATAACTAGAATTATGTTAAATTAAACTATAGAAATAAGAAACATATTTTTTGATGTATCTTACCTAAAATATGGAATGGATCATATTTTCACACCTTATTTAAATCTATTGTTCCAGAAGTTGTTTTCAATTATAGATCAATATTCAAAATTTATTATGGTTATTCCATATTATTTTCAGACTTATATGATATAAATGTATATAATTAATCAGAATAAAATGATACATTCATGATCCAAGAGTGGAGAATGAGTGTAACATTCAATACCTAATTATTTTGGTCCACCTCTATAGTTACAGTTGCATATGGCCTCCCTTGATCCCTTTGTTTAGTAAGATATTATTTTCTATTCCCAAAATTAACCCTAGAGGTAATGAATTAATTTAAATTATTCTCATTGTCATAGAATTAGAATCATTGTAGAGAACATAGAGCATCAATTAGGCCCATCTTCACTATAGTGATTTTATTAATACTTTTTAAATTTATTTTGAAATAATGATCTTGTTGGACTACATTAACACACTTCCAACACTTCACAGAACCATTAAGTAAATAAAATAGGTGATTCCTCCATCATTTGTAATATTTGGATAGTTTCACATTCTTACTCCAATGAGATTGGTAATTATGAATTATGCAATGTTAAACCATTATTTTCATTTCTATAGATTCATATGGCCATCCACATTCCAATTAAACCTTAATCACACATCAAAGAACTCCATAATAGCTTCCAAATTAACTAATAGAAAATGTTAAGAAGGATAAGATTTGAGCCATAAATTAATCGATAAAAATTCAATTATGGTCTAGATAGGGACTCCATGTTGTACATTTTGAGCCTCATGAAGTTTTCCTCAAAAGAAACAATACACACATCTCTCTTTTCTTTAAAATCATGGATTTATCATTTTATTTTATTTTATTTTTTGAAGGGAATTATTCAGTGAAGAATACTCTCTTAGAATCCTCCCAAATCATAGAATTAAATTCTTCTCATGACTTATAAATTATTTTATATAAATATACTCCGTTTTTGATATATTTGGGAAAACCATAATATTTATGTTTTTATAAATAATATGATTGAGATAAGTGATCCTTTACCTAATATGTTGAACTCCAGTTCCAGTCTCATCTGGATTATCACAACATTTTCCTTTTCATACATCATTATCTTAGTTTAATTTTATACTTTACATATACATTATAGGTGAATATTTATGTTACCGATACATATATTAGTAAATGTATAAGGAATGAAACAATTATCATAGTATAAATAACTAAAAAACGACCATATTCATCCCCAATAAATCCCCATATTTCAATCTAGGTTATTTATGATTATTTCCATAATATATTTTTTTAACCATTTTAGTTAAGATGATAAAAAATGCATCATCAAGGTTCATAAGGTAAATGTTAACTAACATAAGTATATCCCTCCGGGGTGTCAGACTAGGTGTGTAGTAATAGACCATTCATTTTTCACCTAAATGAAATATAAGATATACACGACCAGCACTTTTCATGGTTTTTACCCCTAGATGAATCTGTTCCAAAATGGTAAGCACATGTTGTATCTAAATACAGATGTATTTCCTAGAAAAACAATTTATCATTACTTTACCAAAATATTTAGATGTTATCTTAAAAATAAATTTAATCTTTTCTCTAATGTTTGTGATCCAAATATTCAAAATAAATAAAATATACTCAAATATGAAATGAATTAAACAAATATAAACATACTAAAAAAATACATTGATAATTTGGTTTAATTATTACATCTACAAATAGTCACATAACCTAAGGACTTAAAATATTATATTCTTGGAGAGAATAACCCTAAAAATACTTATTTCATATATTGTAAACATTTATTCATAATATAAATACACATATAGAAATTAATTGAGTTATAATTCTCATCAAATCTAGGGGTGGGAAAAAATATTAAGAGGTGATCTCAAATTCTTTGTAAAGGATACCATGACAAAGATTATAATAGATAGATCATAAACATGTGTAAAATCATGTATAAGGAAAGAATATCTAATTTAAAAGAAACAAGGATATAGAATATTTAAACATAATAATGAAATATTGAAATAACATTTAAAATGATAAATCTATTACCAGGACACGAGAACATAAAACTTGAAGCTTATAACATTATCTATAAACTATATGAAAGAAAGTTTCACAATCATAAACATATTATTTCTAATCTTTGTGAACCCGGTACCTGCCAACCTATTTACTCTTAAATTTTTTATGGATATATATTACATCACTCTCCCTTTTGGAACATACGTAATGGATAACTCATTTTTATAACATTTCTATCAAATGATAGGTAATTCATTGATAAATATTGTGGAGTTCTATATAGCCCCCATTCTCATAATCCATAAATTCATGAACCAATAAACAGAAACAATCATCACAAAATAAAATAACCCATAGAAAAAAATATTTTCATAATGTACATAACTCATCACATAAAAACCCATAGAAAAAATTGGGATTTATAGAACCTTAAAAATAGAAATATGTTAATTTGCAGTTGTAAACTGTTTAATAAAAATGGGTTCATAAAACATCCAAATGGTATAAAATAACATAATGAACAAAACAATTTGATAATAAACACTTGGTCACCCAAATTAATTACTTAAATTAATAATATATGGTGAAACATGGAACAAACCTACATTAGGGAGAGATAATTTAATGATAATGTCAATAAGTCGTAAAGAAAAAAACATTTGATTGTATTCATTTTCCATTGTAAAATTCGTATTTATGAGTATCTTTTCCAAAGCATCTATTCTTTTCATGAAAAAGGAAAAATAAAATTTTCTTGGAAATGGATATGATTCAGAAACACTTAACCTTGATGTAAAATAATAGAAAACATTTTAAAAGGTAATTTTGCGGAAAATTTTGCTTGTTTATGTGGAACATGAATTGATAATGTCTTATTTAAGATATTTTAGTTAATCAAAAGTTCACTTTCATAATAAGTTAAATACCAGATTTAATATTTCTAGAATCATATAATAATCATTATTTTATAAAAATAACATAATAATATTTGTTTAAATGTTCATATAGATATTCATAATCGGTTAAATTTACCCAAACATGAACACACTTTAGCTTGGTTTGAATGTATGGTTAAGGAGGACGTTTCTTCAAAATAATATCATTACAACATAATCATAATGATGTTATTTTTATGTTTTTATATTTATTTGGAAATAATATCATTATAAAATAAGATTAATTGTATAATTTGTTTTATGATATTGAACAAGATTTTAAGATGTTTAGACAATTTATCCAAATCTTGATGAAAAACAAAAAATAGTTCTTTATAGAGGCCGTAATATACATGTTCACATTATTAGGGTTATCAATTATGAATGTGTGAGAGGATTAAAGGAATATATTAAATCTAAATTTTAGATTCATAAATATTTTTCGAATATCATCTTTATTTATCATTACCACCATTAATACCATCCATGAAAATATGTTATGAGAAAGAAATGAAGGAGGTTTATAGAGATGGTAGTCCATGTGACACACTAATGATGTTATTTTGTTAATATATATTGATGGAAATAAATAACTAAGGTTTTTACATTAATAAACATATTAATAAAATAATAATAATAATACAAAGGGTTTCATATTAATAAGATAATTTGATGATTAATGTTATGAAGAAATGATTAATAAGAGATAACACTTACACTGGAGACTTGATTTTTACCTTTGAAGTTACCTTGAAATTGATTGGATATTGATTGCTATGATTTTCCAAGGAATTATATTTGTGGTATAGAGTTTTATGTAGATTAAATAGAAAGATAATCAATTTTTAATTCTTGGGATTTGTGTATATTTTATTAGTAGTAGGGTATCCTTTTATAAGCAGATAAAATGAGAACTTTTTGAAACAATATTTATTTTTCAATAATTACAAGATGTTATTCTATTTTAAATGGATCTAAAGTATATAAATTAATGATTTTGGGGTATCTTTTAGTTAAAAATGGAAAAAAAAGTTTTCTTACACATGTTTGGAAAATTTTATAATTTTTTCACGATTATGGTTTTATATTTTACCTTTTTCTAATCTAGGTAACTTATTTTAAACTATGAAATATTATGTTTTATTAAAAATATATCATGACCCATATAACCAAATTTAGGTTTTATGGAACCATATTTTACATCTTTATAATAAAATTCAATTTATAATTATTTTAAGAAACTATTAGACTAAAAGAGATGATTTGTAGAAAAAAATTATTATAAAATACATTTTGACCATTGTGTATTTTTTTATATAATTAAATATTTGTTACCAATTAAATGATTTATAATATATTTATTTAGGTTTTTAAATATTACATAATTATTATTATTTCAATTCCATTAATTTGACATAAATTCTTTGGTATTAATAATATAATAATTTTCAAATCATTGATTCACTATTATTATGGTAATTAGAATTAATCCTAAATATATTAATATTATACCAAAAATATGAATTTATTTATGTTAAATATTATGTAAATTATTTTCTAAAATACATGAATCACTTTATTAAAGTAATAATCATTGTACATAGAAACTAATATTAACTTTAGGGTATGTTATTTGCAAAAATTTATTCTTTGAAAAAGGTTATCTTTTTGAAAAAAGATTTATGAAAATGTTTGAACTACCAGTGAAAATAATTAAAATTAATTTAAAATAAAATTATTATTACCAAATTATTTAGTCATAAAGTAATTTTCATAATGTCATAGTTAATTAAACAAAACTGTTGAAAAAAACTTTCCACTATAAATTTCAAAATGAAAATCATAGGTCCATAAAATTAAAATTGATTTCTAAGATGTTTTATTATACTTTAAAATATATAATTTTATAAGAAAATGATTTAAAATATATTAATTTATTCATATAGTATAATAATTTCCTAAAAGTCATGAATATAAAAAATCATTATTGTACCTATATAGTTGAAAAATTATTATTTCTAAAATATATCAAAATTTCATATTCGGTTTAAATAAATATGATAAATCAATAAATATTTTTTAATTTTTAAAATCTAAATCCAAAATATTATAAAAATTAATTTTACATAAAATATTAGAATATTAAAATATTTTAAATAAAATATTGGAAATTATTTTTTATATGTTAACTATTCATTTAAAATTGCGATGATCAAAAATTTACAAACATGAAAAATATCCATTTAACATAATATATTTTTAAGATTAGAAAATATTTTATTAGTTATTTATTTGCACTAATTTTGTTAATATTTATCGTGAATATATTTATTTATATTTGTTTTTTAATTCAGCCACTACATTTCATACCTTATAATTTCATGGATACATTATATCGATATACATTAATTTTTTTATGTTGTGTGTTATGAAATTAATCACAGTATTTAATGGATTTGAAAAACCTCAACTCAATTATGATGAATCCCTCTCCTAAGAAATATTAGGTGATGGAATTTTAATTGTGACCCCTAAAACACCCAGTAGTTTCTTAGTGGAGGCCACATGCTAGCCTATTACTCTAGTAAGTGGATTTTTACACTACTATACACCACTGCCTAGATGGTCAGAACATAATGGATAGACAATGGAGACCTTAATTTTGAAGGTGCCACTATATATGCCACATGTCATCTGGTGGTTGAACACTATAACCTGGACTATACCAAACTATTCCAATTCTTTTATGATGTTATCTTTATCCCTCTAGAAACCCTTTGATCTTTATTACACATCAAAAAAATAATATTTAAATATGTTTATATTTTTGGATTATCATTCTATATAAAAGATCAAAATTAGGACCCTCCATTAATTCAATATTTGAGTTAATTCTCATTTTTCAAATGTATGTACTAATAAAAGACATTAAAAATGATTCTCTATAACACATACTTTCCATGAAAATAATAATTAACCATCCATCCATATTTCCCAACCTATATAAGTCATAAATTCTAGAAGAATTAGTCGTGTCCAAACCCAATTCACTAAGCACACTTATATGGCACAATATCAAGAATAAGGAACTTCATCCCCAAAACTAATAACTAACTCTCATGACCAACACCTAATTAATGGGATGATGTATACCCAATATCATCCATTCTAAGAATCTATAATCATATTTATCCCATTAATCCTCTATCATATGGTTCTACCCAATTTTGTACTTAGTTCATACCATCCAACATTGATTCCCCGGTTCTTCTACCATTAGAATTACCTATATAAACCCAATAAAGGTGTCCGGAGGATGAAACTTGGTAGTTTCCAATTAAATTACTCAAACATGAGTTAAAAATAGATCCAATGTTGGTAAAACCCATAATTCATGATTCCAAACCAAATTGAAAAGTCTCCACCTTCAGAGCAGTACATCTAACAATGTGGTCTTCTACTTGAATGTCTTTTTATGTTTTGATGATTAACTTTTGATACCACATACAACAAAGTTAATGTGGTTTCTAAATCAGTAGAGAAAACTGAAAATGATAATTGGTGTTGGACCTCCTCTGGGAAATCCAAATCTAAAGCATAAGGCTTTAATCACCAATATGCAGTCAATCCACATAACCATAATGTTGTATATTTTGGTGGAATACTATGATGATTTGAACAGAAACACAAATTTTAATGACCAATGCTTGATAAAACCCAATATTTAGGTGCACAAACAACCAAAACTACCATTATTCTCTAATATGAGTACTAATTCACACTAATCTGATCACATTTGTATCCCATAAAAATAATCATGATCTTGAAACCAATGACCAATCTTCATCAACCACTGTAGTTAAATTTACCTTTATCATTATCCTTCTCAACAGCTTCTAATTTCTAACTCGACTATCTTACAGGTAGTCTGACATCTTCATGAACATTCCCACCCAAGGGTCATACAGCCACGAATAAAATCATACCCTCCATTAAGGGGGTCCATTTTTGTAACTCTTTTGAGTGGATATACCAATAATTATTGAACATGCTCCTACTACTACCAAAAATAGTATATGAACATGGAACAATCCACTCAAACCTAATTTCCATTATAAAACACCATTTTCATATCATATTCCCATCCTTTATACTCATCATCCTTTCACTCATCTTAATTTCTATTAATAGTTTGCATCAACACAATCCAAAAACCAATGGTTCGCTCCCCCCAACATGTATTTAATTATATAACTCATTGAAAACCACCTCAGTGTATCCCATCAGCACATTCCTGTCACTCCTACGATGCCAATCCAATCTATCCCTAGTATCACCTATATAGGAATAACTCTTAAATCTATAATTCCACCTCCCATGATAATTATGTTATATTCATCTCTTGAGAATGATATCTTGGGGATATGAGATCAAACACCCTTTACATTGGATTTAGTTTATCACTCATGTAATTCTATGTGTACCTATATATGTTATTCCATGTAAGAATATGTTTTTATTATTATATATTGTATCCTTATCCCTTAAAATATTCCAACATGATATGTGGATTCATCATGGCTTGGAGGTCCTAGAAGAGGATTATGTTAAGGTATTACATACGACATGATTATTGGACTAGGTTAGACAATATGGTATGATGGTCTATTGTGGCATACCCTGGAGGCATGATGGTCTATTGTGGCATACCCTGGAGGCATGATGGTCTTATGTGATCTAACCTATTATGTGAAATTTGGAATGATAATCTATGTGAACTAACTCAATAGGTATAAACCTTAAATGATATCCTATTGTGGCATGTGAGAGTGTATTACATCCTATGTAACTATTGATAAGCCCTGTGGCAGGTTCCTTAGATTAGGACATTCCTACAACCACTCAAACATTCATTCATCATATAACCATTTTAGGTATATATATGGTTTATTATAGAATTTTTGGAACATGAATTCTTGGTATTGTTGTTTTGATATGTGTACTACTATTTATTTTTATGACATATACTCTTATTCTTGTACACTCAAGTTTAGGACACATTGATGGTGTCCTACTAGGGTAATATTCACACCCTAATTATTAATCATGGTGTGTGTGTGTGTGTGTGTGTGTATGGAGACTTCCTGTATAAGGTTCCATGAAAAGGAAATGGTCCCACATAATATATCTGAGTAGTGGGGAATGGTTATTTTAGTTGTACTGGGATGGGATTAATAGGATTACCATATACTTTAATTTATTTATCAGTTCTCATATTACTCAGGTTATTCATTCCTCACAGGGAGACAATTTTATTTATATTTATTTATTTTTATAATATTATTTAGTGATGATATTACATTATGATTCCTTATCATCATCCTTGGCTACTATATATTATTATATCAATTTATATTATTGTGAAAGGATTTGGTAATGAGGTTATAGTCTCCCCATATATAGCATTTGGACCCTCACTGATAGTAGAAAGACTTATGTACATGGGGAGACGTGCATGAGGTCTTTTTCCTCTCTATCTTGGACCCAGTGATTCAGATCAGGTTATTAAAACAACTAATGATTGAATCAAAACAAATCATAGAATCCAATTTTATTAATAGAATAATATGTCCTAAACCATCATGTGATTTCACCATTCCTTGGTGAATTTAAAATTAATAATCCCCAACTTGAAATTTTATAAAATATAATATAAGTATAAATAAAAAAATAACATAAAAATAAATGAGGTTTTCCATACTCTAATTACAAAAAATGCTATAGACAAATATTTGACAATGGGGGAAGTTCGAGGAAAGAAGAAATAAGATGTATATCCCTTCCTTATGTGTCGTTTGGATTGAAAAAATAAGGGTTGATGGTGTGTGAAAAATGGAAAACAATAATGACATGAAAATGAAAATTGAACACCCATTTTAAAAAATTGGATTGTGATATCGAGTACCTGGTATGATTCCACTGGGACCCTTACTACACTAGATACTCATAACCTTTCTTCCTCCCTTATCAAGTTATAAAATGAGTCTCTATCAAGTCCTAGTGGAACCTGTACTATTCCAATATGTATGAAAATTCCTCACAATATACCATAACCCCTAAACATCCATAAAAACCAAACCATTATGCAATAAATCCAAAAATATCATAATCTAGTCCCCAAATTTACAATTTATTACCAAGTTAGTTAAAAAATCCCTTCTTAATAATTATAGTTTAAAATGACATTAATTCCCAAAATAGAATACAATTTATCGAATAATTTAATTCACAAGTATTGGTTGACTACAAACTCCACACCGTATAACTTTTTATCCTGGAAAAACAGAAGCAATATGTCATGTAAAATAACCTATCTATATAAACAAATAATTTATCACTACCCACCAATGCATATCCCAATGAATCTATTACAATATATGTGTACAACCCCAAGATTAATTCCAGATAAAAAAATATTTATTGTTTCAATATCCATTATGTATAATAATGGATAAATCACTAATAAGTTTTATAAATCCCTTAGAATAATTCATATTTTTATTCCAAAAACTGACCCCTGTCAATTATTAGAACATAATTATAATAGAAAATATACCATAGTAATATATATATATTAAATATTTTATTAATCCATCATATTTATCTGTATAGTTCTCTCCCCAAAATGAATCATCTAGGTTTTAACCATGTGTGTCTTACTATTGAATTTCAATTTATCAAATACATTCCCATTTCCATGTTGTTTCACATAAAATAAAATTTCATTCCTGTATTAAAAATCATTATATTATAAAGGTTTATAAATTTTATAAATTCAGTAAATTTTAAAAATATAACTTGGCAACACACAAACCAATATACATTATCCAAATATCATAATATTCAAATAACTATTACATCTGAAAAAAATCCATTTTAAATGAAATTATATAAATTTTTTTCTATAGGAAATAGAAGATCATCTAACATAACTATTCATTTAAAATAAAACATATTTCGCATTATCATTTAAATAAGGAAATATATATATTTATTAGAAATCATATGAAATTAAAATTAAAAAAAATATTACTATAAAAGGATCGTATAATCTATATAAAAATGTGATTTTTTATATTATAGATCAACGAGTGTAATACATCACAATGTATAAAATGAATTGTTACTAGATACATGTTACCTGGAATTAGTAAACCATCAATAACATCAAATTATATCTGTGAGTTACTTTCATCATTTACATCACTAAAAACAAGGTATTTAAGAAACTATTGATTTCTTTATTCGCAACATATAATTAATAAAAGTTATATATATATATATATGATTAATAAGATCAATATATAATTACTTACCTCTAAAAAATATAATAATTTAACATATATGCAATGTGGATCATAGCTGAGCCATATTCCTTATTTTGTGTTCTACTTAACCAGAAAAGTTTACACCAAATCAAACTCACAATAATTCTTAAGGTAATTCAACTAAACTATCAAACATCCCTAGTATTATTGGTTTAAAAAATATCATTTATATCTAAACATGGACATGGTATACCACATATTTAATTTTGTAAAATTACTTGTTTATGAAGGTAAAGTACCAATGAATTATAAAACTATTCTAGGTACCACTTGTATTGATCCAGACCTAAATACTAAAATGGTCATCCAGTTGGACCACCAATAACCCCAAAATTCTTCCCAAATCTCTAATAGATGCAGACTAGTTCCTAATGCCTAGATTTAATATTGGTGAATTATATACCTACAATTGATATTAGATTATATCTTTATTGTGTTATAGTAGAAATCAAGACATACTCAATGTATATCTTAGGTTTCCAATGGAAGAGGTGAAATGTGTGATAAAATAAGACAATTTTTTTATTATTTTACTAAATAATGAAATTTAATCTATATAAATATTGGTAAAAAATAAAAAAATAAAAACTATAGAATCAGAAAAATTGGAAAAATAATATAATGTTTAATTTAGAAATTCTGCCTAATATATGAGTTCATGTGTCGAAAATGGTCTTTTAAACATGGTCACCTACATTATAACTCAGTAGTGGAGACTTATCCTACACCTGTGACATTAATTTCTTATAATACCATGATAACTTAAAAACAATAATTGTATATGTGCATACCTAAATTTAGATAAGTGAAAATGAATATCCATTGGAATGTACATGAATTATATGACCATAAAATCATATTAGGAAAACACAATTGATGGATCAACTAAGACAGAGAATATATGCATATATGCATAATATTTTTTTCACATCTAAATTCAAATAAAACAAAACATTTTTTGAGAAATAAATAAGGTATTAAAATAACTAGAAAATAATTTTCTTATAGTTAAATGTTAATATAATAATTAATTCCCCAAATATAGAGGATCTATAACTATTAAAACATGCTTCAAGCCTATGACCAAGATTTGAGAAGAGTGATTATAGTGAGCTAGGGTGAAAGACATGTCCCATAAGAAGATATAAATAGTTATAATGAGTTATTTCAGTCATTAATCCAATCGTGAGTGAAAAGGAATCATGTATAATAATCTAGGGTGCAATACGCATCCTAGGGGAAAAGGAATCATCTATAAAGTGGTAGGGTATTTCAATCACATACTAAAAAATTAACCTATTCCTCAATAAGATAATTAGTTTATAATTATAATATTAAACATTTTTTACCTTTTCAATTTATTAGAAGTCATAAATTTGACTTTACTGCCACTAAAAAAATTCTTTATAAGTAGTTTATAACTAAAATAAGGATATAATTCTATGAAACCATTCCAGATGAATATAAAATATCTCATTTTCTATTCCAAAAAAAAAATCATAGTTTGTAATATAAAATTATTATATCAATCAAAAAGAAACAAAATATCAAAAATAAATAATACTAAAATCACAATAATAGTAGGCTAAAAGAGGCACACAACATGGAATGAGGAATAATTGTTAAATTTTACAATGAATCCAAATATAGAATTAACCAAATCATAATAGTAAAAATTTGTGAAAAATATATTATTATTAATAGCCATTAACACGTAGATTTTTTTAAAAGAATTCAGTGTACAATACAAATATTTTATATTAAAAAATATTTCTTCATAATAATTTTTTAAAATACAATATATCATCAGATACATAATTACTTTTTTATACTGATTTGGAATGTAACATGTTATAAAAATAATTTTTAACTAATATCCTAGTGAAAAAATATAGTATTAAAAAAAAATTAATATTACCTAAAAATTAGAAATAAAAAATACTAATAAAATATTTAAATATAAATGAAAGTTTATGACCAAACAAATTTGAGAAAAACATAATATAGAATTTTGATATTTTTGGATATATTCCCTAAATCATACATGAATGTGATGCTTCTAATCTATATCATATGGAATGATATGGGTATATCCTAAGTAATGTCATAATATTATATAAAATATCCTACTAAATGTTTTAAAGTACTAATAAGGTGTATCACTTGATAGGATATTATGATATCCTGAAAACTATATTTTTATTGAATTTATGATCAAGTGTTCATCCCTTTTAGGTACCATCAATATCTAGTGTTTGATATTATAAAATTAATGGGGGAGTGATGTATATATGTGATGATTTTATAGGTTCGTAGTATCATTAAATCATATGTTACAAACATATGAGTTAAATATTCCAACTATAATGTCTATTTTGATGTGAATATAAGGATGGGATCACCTTGGTGATAATTCATGAACGCATTACCATACGGGGATACTCACATAATTTTATATCTATTACTCTTCGTCCTTAGCATTAAAATGGAACTACCATTCCATGGGTGATGATAGGATCCCATTGGAGTGTCATGTGATTCAGTAAAACCTATGTGTACCTTTGGAGAAGGGATCTATTTCAACTTCCATATTAGTGATTTTCACCAAGCATATCGATAGAATATTATAGAAACACAACATATAGTATATGGTATATAGTTTATTCTTCATTTATAGAAAAATGGTTTCATATATCTCACATAAGAATCATGGGTTTGGGTTTATATGTTATATCTCTTATGTTTAACAATTTCAGACAGATCTTATGAATTTCATTAATGGTATCTTAGAAATCCATGTTCTTTTATTCATGAAAATATGTGTTTTTTAATAATGATGTTAAAATAGAACTTTATTATCTGTAAAAGTTTTATCAATTATAAATAAATGTATAATATGATATTTATTTATTTATAAATTTTATAATTTATATAGTAATTAGAAATAGTTTATAATTAATTATTTGATGTTATTTAAAACATTTAATTAAAATAATATTACATAAAAATGTTATATGGAAATAATTTTTTAAAAATTTAATAGAATTCATTAAAATTTAGAAAAAATAGTTTATATCAAAATTATAAGGTTAATTTATCAAACATTTATAAATTACTAAAATAAAACGTGAATATAAAATTTTTATGTTTAACTTATGAATGGGGATAATTATTAATATGCAGTTTTCAAATTAATGCCTTATTTTAGAAAATATTAAAACCCCTCCAAAATGAATTTTGGTGATTAATTTAATAATTATTTTAATATTGTTTAATATATGTTATTTATATTTTGTAAATAAATTAGATAATATAATTTGGGATAAAAAATATTTATATTCTATTAAATATCATATTTGTAAATTAAATTCTATGTAATGAATTATATGAAGGATTTAATATTAGAAAAATATGTATAATGTGTTTATATTTATTAATTGTGTAGTTTATATAATGATTGATAAATTAATAAATGAATAAAATTTTTATTTATGAATTGTTCATAAATATGTTTCTTATTTTAAATAAAATAATTTTTAATTTATTTTATATTATTAAATATTACATAGTTTTAGATATAATGTTTATATAATTATTTTTATGATTTTTTTATTTATAAAATACTTCTTGTTATTATCATACATTTTTATGAGGAGTTACATGCTTGGTATGGTGATGGATATAGTTTTCTACCAAATTGAATTCAGTTTGTACTAACTTATGATCTTTAAATAAGTATTCAATTTTTACTTGCACATATTTGACATTAGATTTATGATGGAATAGATATATCTCTTGATCAATGTATCACTGGGTTGAGAGACATTGTGTCGAACTTAAAACTAGTGTAGAGTCATATACCTTGTTCTAGAAAAGGGTTTGTTGACTATGTGGGGATTTAGACTTACTCTTGTAGAAAATTTGGATTTTATATGATTCTAATACATTATATTTACAAGTTTCATATCCCTTATGTATGGGATGAATTTTTAACTGTTTCAATGTGGATGAACATTAATTTTATGTTAGGAACCTAAGCTAGGAGTTTTGTAAAGGTTTACAGATCATTATTGACTGAACATGATGATTTGGTGAAGGGAATAATACACTTATTTATATCATTAGAATCATTCATTCATGTAATGGGAATAACATGTTTTAATATGGCGAGGTTCCATCCCCTTAAAAATAATAATTGTTATCTTCCATTGAATGTACGAACATGTCAATGCCTCAATCATTCAATCATGTTAAGAACCAAACTTATCATACATAAATATTACATATTAATAGAAGAATATTTATTATATTACATGACGATCCATGTCAGAATCGTTTAGCTCTAGATCATTTGTAAACATGGAAATTAAAATTGTTAGTCAATAAATGAGCTACATCATCTCCCACTATGTTATTCCTAAATATAACCCTTTCATATACATATCATACATAATACCTTTCATCAAAACTAGGGAAAGGAAACCATAAGAAATAATGATATTAGATTATTATTAAGGGTCGAAAAAAAGATATCAATGAATCACAAGCATAAGGGTATAATAACTTGAGAATAATATTTAAAAATAATACCTTGCATAGAATAGATCTTAAAAATGAGCCATAGAATAAATATTGGCAGTTCACAGTACATTAATAATAAATGAATCATTGAAAATACACCATGAGAATATAACAATGGAATAAGACATAGATTTGTGGATTACACATAAGTATAAAAAACCATTTACGTAGAAGTAAAGGATCACTGAAAAAACTATCATATTTTAAAAGGTTCACTCCCAAAAAATCATATTACTAATGGTTTTATAAAAAGAATATCATAATAATAGATAAATTCCCATTCTTAATTGGGTTAACTCCCTATTCCATCCATATTCATCCCATGATATATTAATCATTATCCATTTAATTTGAGAGAGTTATATGTCCACCCATAACATAATCTAAAAATTAGTCTTCCAAAGATCATAAAACATTCATAATATTAGATACCATTAAAATAAAAAGGTTTCATACACAATTCATCATAACATAACATGTGTAAAATAAATAGGTTTGACAATAGCATTATCATTTCATGAAATCACAACTCATGTAAAAAGAAATGGGCTTCATACAAATTTCACCATGGTATATCACTTAGAATAGAAATGGGATTAATAATCATATTTTCATCATAAGAATAAACCATATAGAGAAATAATATTAATTATATACTTGGATAATATCCCCAATAAATAATAAGCAACATAAAAGTATTTCATATAAGATAGAAAATGTGTTTTAATGAAAAATATATTATAACATTTCTTGAAGAAAATACATTTTCAGTGAATATAAAAAAATTAAATAAAACATTTAAACAATATTATGTAAATAATTTTCATTGAAAATAACATTAATAAACTATAAAGGAATATTCAGAAAAAAATAATGGTGATGGTTTTAGGAAATTCAATCCATGTCATACAAGTATAATGAAGATTCTGTAGACATTTTTGGTAAAAACCAAACAGAACATGTTTGAAAAGTGACATGAAGATACATTTAATTTTTTTGTAAAAACTAAATAATGGGTTAAAAGTTCCTTCAAAAATTAATTTCAATAATTTTAAAAAATTTATAAAACATGGTTTTAAAAGAAAATAAATTTTAGATCGAAGAGAAAAATAAAGATGATTTTTCTTATAAACATTATTTCGATCTCATTAGTACATAAAGAGAGTAAAATGAAGGGAAACATGTATTGTAATGACATAACCCAAGGATATTAAAATTAATGTTGTTTATGAGATATAGATCATAATTTTTTATCATCAAAAACATAAATATAAACATTCCTGATAAATCATGAGATTTTATCATAAAATCCTTTCCAAATTAATGATATTGAATTATATGATCCGTCAAATAATAAAAATAAATGTATATTAATATATAATAAGAATAAATAAATTCATGATATTACATGTAAAATGTTATATATATACTCCTCATGAAATATTATAGGTTCATGACAAGAAATATGTATCCAAAAATGAAAATATAGACAAGAATCTTTTACCCCTTTAGTAATTTCTTGAATCAAATAGCCAATAAATTAATAACATCAAATGAAACATTAAATATCATTATAAGAAGTATAATAATGATATATTATCTAAAATATGTTTTATATTCACCACACATAATAAAATAATTGTGAATATTTCATAATCCTCCTAGAAATAAAAGAGAGACTAAATATACCTTCCGCTTTGGCAACCTTTGAACTGGAAGCCTCATGAAAGAGAGATACATAAATGGATATGTAAATCCTAGTAAATTTTAGGGTATTAATAATAAAATATAATCATGGGTAGTATATGTATTGTCCCTGATAGAGAAGCCACTAAATAGGTGCTCAGATCCGTGTGGTTACATGACCTTAAGCGTGTCTCCCCGTAAGCCAAAGGTTTTCGAATAGTAACGTGGGTCTATGTAGTAATGTGGGGAGACTATACCCCCTTTTATCAGAGTAAGACACAACATAATAAACAAAATAGCAGAAACAATAACAAACAACATGGAACATGTATAACGAACATTTCCAATAGTAAATATGTCATGTCATACAACAAAAAAAGACAAGTACAAAAATCCCCAATATGGTCCCAGCTCTAAGTTCGGATCCTCCACCATGTGCTACCCATGTCCACTAAATTATCTAGAAAGCACCCATGCCCTTCTCTTGACCTACAAACATGAAGTCTACTTGGGTACCCAACGACGGCCCGAGTAGGTTGTGAGTACAACTCAGTAGGCCACCACCAACAGTGTCTACAAAATATCCAGTAATAACAGGTAGTGCATGAAAAGGTAAATGAATGATAAATAAAATCAATTTAATTAAGGTTCCATCAACCGGTTCAAAGATAATCCATTTCAACTTTCACTACCATTCATTTCATACCATTTATCATCACTTACCATTTCATCACATTTCCATGGTTTAATCACATATGTTATGTTACATGGGTCAAAGGCCAATAATCACATGCAAGAGGGTAAACACATCGTTATCCTATCTCACAAGGACTAACCCCTCATAGAAACTATAACCTCACCTCGAAGCCTCGGTCCGGGTGGATGAAATCATTATGAGAATAGAACCTCATTCCCCTTTCCTAACATGTGCATTTAGGGTAGAGTTTAGAACCTTAGTCTTTACTTGACCCATGGGCGTAGATCCTCAACTCATACCCCACTCTATGAAGCCATCTGCACATGATTATATATAAGTAACCATCCACCATGCAAACCATTTCCCTTCGGCATACAGTATTCACAACAACCCACATGGGAAACCACATCATGCCTTAACCCATTAACACAATACCATTTCCCATCATTTAACCATTCACCCAATTTCCCATGTGTTATGCCTATCTCACTAAGAATTCAACATTAAACCCATAATCCATCCCATTATGGTCTTTGATCAGTTTACACATTAACCCATTTAACCCGTTCATCATTCACATGAATCAACCATTTAAAACATTCCACTTTAACCCTTAGGTTGTTGCCAAGTCTAGTTGCATCACCTAAATTCTATTCCAAGTTCAACCAATCATGCCAACACATTTATCAAGGGATCTACAGGTGATTACAATAAGGGAACTTGTTTAATATCAATCCCTAAATACGGTCAAAGTCGGCACATCCCATGGATTGCCCCAATTATGTCAAGTCTAACCCAACACATCCCACGAGGATTGTGAGGGTTCCCATTTTCCATTTTAAACACCATTAGTACCAACATGTCAAGCTTATCCAAAACATAACCAAATGAAAGAAAAAACACAACTAAACATGCACAAATACCCAAATAACTATGAGATATCACTTGTAGACCACCTTCTTTGAAACTGTGGTTGAACGCACTCTCAATCGAGTCCTTAGACCTTGATCCGACCAACATTTAGTTCTTCAACCTAAAACTCACCCAAAAGATAGGGTTTTAGAGCTTCGGAACAAGCGGAAAAGAAGATACAAACCTTAAACCAAAAAGAGAACCAAGAATGAGATTAGCCTTACCCAGAGCTTCGATCCGCAACAAACAATGCTCTAAACGGCCAAGAATCGAAGGAGAACCACCCTTGGGAAGCTTTGGTCGGCCAAGTTCGTTGATAGGGTTGAGAGGGGAGGAGAGGAGGAAAATACTAAGTGGGGTTTAAAAGCTCGGAGTGGAAATTGTAATTTTTCCCAACTATATGTGGTTGCAGGGTTTGTCCGCACAGTTTGGAAAACCGTGCGCAAACCGTGTGCATGACACTGTCTAGAAGAAGATGGGTTGCATGATTTAACTGCACAGTTTGGAAAACAATGCGCAAACCATGTGCATGCTTCTTTCTGGAGGAGGAAGGGTGGCACGGCTTAGCCTTCGCAGGCCACACAGTTTTCCTGGTCATGCGCATGCCGTGCGCCTGGGCCTGTCTTTCCCATATTTCCTTTCTTCCATGCCCCGATCCCCCGGAACACCCTCAAGGCCTATCCCACATTCAAGAAACATACCTTGAAGCCCGAAACAAGGGATTCAAAAAAAAACATAATGAAAACTCACCATTCCAAAAACCGGGATCTAACAACCTCCCCACCTTATAACGACTCTTCCTCGAGCCGACGTTCCAAACATCATTGATCCACCGAGGAGAAGAGTTTGGGCCACTGAGCCCACATCTCAGATTCCTACTCCCAAGTTTCTTTCTGAACGTTCCCACGCTGCCATAGTACTCGCACTAATGGCACAACCTTGCCTCGCAAGACCTTTTTCCTATGATCCACCACACAGATCAGATGCTCCTCAAAGGACACATCAGCCTCAAGCTTTACATCCTCAACATAAACCACGTGAGATGGGTCTGGGTGGTTCCGTCGAAGTTGTGGCACATGAAACACAACTTCCATCCCACCATACTGCTGTTGAAGATCCAATCAGTATACCACTGGTCTGATCCTCTCCACAATATCAAAAGGTCCCACATAGATGGGCACCAACTTACCCTGCTTTCGAATTCATCGGTGACACAACCTTGGTGACACCCAAAAGAACACTTCATCACCCACCCAAAACTCAAGAGGTCTACACTTCTGATCTGCATACGAATTCTGCCTACACTGAGCCATAGCCATTCACATCCTAATAAACTGAACTCTCTCTGAAGTCTCATGCACGAGACATGGCCCCAACAACTTGGATTGACCGACCTCTAGCCAACACAACGGAGATCTATATGGTCTCCCATAAAGTTCCTCAAACGGTTCCATCTGAATCGTAGCCTTAAAACTGTTGTTGTATGAAAATTCAAATAACCAGAGGTGTCTATCCCAAAAACCATCAAATTATAAGAAACAAGCTCTTAACATGTCTTCCAACACTTGGATCGTACGTTCTGGTAGACCGTCCATCTGCAGGTGGAAAGCCGTACTCAAAAACACCTTTCTACCAAGCGCCTTCTGTAACCCTTTCTAGAAATTAGATGTGAAACATGGATCTATGTCAGAAACTATGGTCCACGGAACACCATGAAACCACACTATTTCTCAAACATACATCTCTCCCAACTGGTCGACAATAAGGGTCTCTTGAATCGGTAAGAAATGAGCCACATTCGTTAACCGATCCAAAACAACCCATTTTGCATCATTTTGCTATGCCGTCCTTGGAAGACCCATGAACAAATCCATTGTCATATCATCCCACTTCCATTCTAGAATGGGAAATGGATGTAACAAAAAACCTGGGCATTGATGCTCGACTTTCACCTGCTAAAAGGTAAGGAACTGTCTGATAAAGCCCGAAACATCCTTCTTCATCCCAGTCCACCAAAACTGCCTTCAGAGATCACGATACATCTTGGTCAAACAAGGATGGACTGCCCAATTTGATGCATGGAACTCACGCATCAATTCTTCCCACATACACTCTGGCACAACCGCACGATCACGAACACAAACAACTCCGTCCACACTGACAAACCAACGAGAAGGTAGCTCCCCACCTTTAAGATTTTCCTTCATGATCAAACACTCAGGATCTTCAAGATGACCTTCACTAACTCGACATAAAAGCATCAACTCTATCTCTAAGGAAGCAAGAGTGACCTGACCATTCTCCTCTTGCACCTCTAGGTGCATTTCTGAAAACAAGGCCATCACCTTCCACTCGGTATTGGACTCCTGAACCATCTGATTCTGAACCTTCCTGCTCAGAGCATCAAAACCATTGTTTCCCGTTCCCGGAAATTACACCAACTCAAAGTCAAATTACTGGAGGTATTCAACCCATTTTCATTGCGGATTATTTAGATCCCCCTGTGAGAAGATGTACTTTAAACTCTTATTGTCAGTAAACACGGTAAACCGTTCTCCCAACAGATAGTGCCTCCAGCACTTCTAGGCATACACTACTGTAGCTAACTCAAGGTCATGAGTGGGATAATTCTGTTCATGGGGTCTCAACTGCCTTGACCCATAAGCCACCACCCGCTAATCTTGCATCAACACATCCCCATGTCTGATTCCAGATGCATCACAAAACACGATGTACTTCTTACCCAGCTCTGGTAAGATCATGATAGGTGTTGTCATCAACAACTTCATCAACTCTTGGAAGGCATTCTCACAAGCCTCAGACCATTCTAACCTGATTCCTTTCTTCGCCAAGCCCGAGAGTGGTGCTGCCTAGCGAGTGAAATCCTGAATGAACCTTCGGTAATACCCGACCAAACCCAAAAAACTCCAAACATCAGAAACACTCTTGGGTTGTTCCCAAGATACAACTGTCTACACCTTCTATTGATCCAATGACACACCTGCATTCGAGATGATGTGACCTAGAAAATGTACTTAACCTATCCAGAATTGACACTTGGATAGCTTGGAATATAGCCGATTCTCTCTTAGCATACCCAAGATGATGTCAAGATGTTGGGCAAGATCGTCATGAGTTTTTTAGTACACTAATATATCATCTACAAAGACAACCACAAACTGATCTAGATCGGGATGAAATATCTGGTTCATCAAAGCCATAAACACTGTCGGTGCATTGGTCAAGACAAAAGGCATTACCACAAACTCAAACAACCTGTACCGACTCCGGAAAGCTGTCGGCAGTATGTCAGAAGTCCTCACCCTCAACTGGTGATAACCGGACCTCAGATCAATCTTAGAAAACACTGATTCACCCCTCAACTAATAAATAGGTCATCAATTCTAGGAATAGGGTACCGACTATTCACCGTCATCTTATTTAACTTTCGATAGTCAACACACATCCTTAATGACCCACCAGACTTCTTTGAAAAAGGAATGGGAGATCCCCAAAGAGACGTACTAGGAAGGATAAACCCCTTACGCTCCAACTGCTCAAGCAGAACCTTCAGTTCCTGGAGTTCTGTCGGTGCCATTCGGTATGGTGGAATAGAAACTGGCTCCGCTCTTTGTAGCAACTCGACCGTGAACTCAACATCCCTATCAGGGGGTATCCCCGAGAAATACTCAGAAAACACATCCTGAAACCGATCCACCACAGTAGGGAAATTATTTTTCTCCCCTTCTTTATCATCATCAAGCATGAGACATGCCACTTGGGCCACGAGTCCGCTCATCTGTTGACAAAACGGCCCTGCAAGCCCTGCTCAAATATCCCATTCTCCATGGTGGGCATAAGTGTAACCCTCAAGAAACCTGAACGATACTCTGCGATGATAACATCTTATGTACCCCCGATACAACACCAACAAATCCATTCCCAGGATTAGGTCAAACCCTGATAACTAGAGAATGAAAAAGTCCCACAGAAAACGATATCCACCAACCTCCAAGGAATATCCCTTGCACTACTTGATATCCTCAGCCTGCACCACCAATGGAGTGTCGATTGACATCACCCCACGCACCCTCTACATAAGTAAACCTAGTGCTACCACAAATTGAGCAGAGATAAAAGAGTGTGTGGCACCTGTGTCAAACAACGCACTAGAAAAAGTAGAAGCTACAAGGATCATACCTCGAATAGTCGACGGTCCAGCCTCACCATCACCAAGCATAAACTGAACTACCTGAAGCTGACTTTCCCCTCTACCATGGGCTCTAGCCTAAACGCCCTACACTGAACTACCCTGCTAGCTTGAGAGATCCTGCCTTGGAGTTCCACGTCCACCGCCTATGGAAGTACGACCTGTGAAGCTCCAACTGCCTGCCTGATACAGGGTAACTGACCCGCTTCCCGTATCTTGTACCTACCTTCCACCATCATACTCTCCCACCTGCTGAGGTATCCTCCAGAACTTCTCCACATGTCCCATCCAGGTGCACGAACGACAATCGACTGGATGTCA
This sequence comes from Viscum album, assembly GCA_963277665.1. Classification (NCBI taxonomy): domain Eukaryota; kingdom Viridiplantae; phylum Streptophyta; class Magnoliopsida; order Santalales; family Viscaceae; genus Viscum; species Viscum album. Next base: position 443,175,589 of record OY728138.1, read on the forward strand.
ATTACACTAACCAAGCATATGCCCGACCTACCACACTGATAGAAGAACACCTGATTTCCACACTAAGAGGCTGACCCTCTCTTATAGCCACTTTTCACACTTCTACCATGTTGTGAGCTCTCATGGCGCTGCTTCCGACCTTCACTAGTTATACCCCTCGTCTACCCCACTGGCACCACAAGCCCACTACCCGGAGCTCCCTTCAAGATTCCTTCTGAGATCAGAGCCTGATCTACTACCTATGTGAACCTCTTCAAGTGGAAGATGTTCACATGAGACTTAATATCATGTCTCAGCCCATCCTAGAACCGCCTTACTATTGATGCCTCATCCCCTGCTAACACTGGGAAAAAGCATCTCAAATCAGTGAAGAGACTAGCATAGTCCATCACCGATAGCAATCCCCAAGTCAGGCTCATAAACTCTACAACCCACTCCTTTTTAAGGGTCTCTGGGTAGAAATTCTCTAGAAACATTTCCTGAAAAACCTTCCACGACATTTCCTCAGCCTCCTCAATTTGAGACCGAATGTCCCAGCAACGCCTAGCCTGGCCCTGCAACATATAGGCAGCCATCTTTACCTGCTTTTCAAGGGGGTCTCTAGATGATACAGTATCGGTTGGTCAGACTCTAACCAGAACTCCACTATCTATGGACCACCCTCTCCGGTGAAAGTCAGATGGTGCTACAGTTGGAACTCCCTGGTCATCTCAAACATACTCGGTGCAACCCGCCCTGGGTCCCGATTCATCATCTGCATAAGGTGAGTCATGTTATTTCAGAACTGGACTTCTCTACCTTCATTGATTGCTACATTTTCTTGCTTCTCTACTGGAGGAGTGTTCTCAGAAACACCCTCTCATGGCCCAACTGGTAACTGACGTCGTGGTGGAATTTCTCTACAATGCCAAGCACGAGTTTTAGCACACATACCATAAACTTTTCATGAATCTATCAAAATCTCTTTACAAGATACACCAAACCACTTTCATATGCTAACCCAACAACACTTTCAAACTCGTTTCACACCCTATTACTCCATTAAACATCATTTACCCACTTGTTTTATTTCATTTTTCTCATTATTTCTAATATCATGAAATGCATGATGCACCCTACTTTCCTTCCTCACACACCCACCTCGTGCGTGTGCATAACACAATTCATGTCACTTATCTCCATAGGTGCCTATAATGATGCATGAATGCAAAACCTCATTCCATTATGGCCACAAGACAAATGTCATAAAACAATCACATCAAACCACATGTGCATCACCCAACAGTGAAATATTATCAACTGTAACATCACACAGCCAAGAACATCAATTCCCATCCAGGGTGTCTTGGGTTTTCCCCTTACCCCAGTTAGCTACTCCCTAGCACGAGCTCATTACCAAGTCCAGACACATCTTAACCCTTGGCTACCAATCCGAAATAATAAGACCTCAGAGAAGGAGAAGAAATACCTCCTCTGATACCAATTTGTAACGTCCCTGGCACGGATGCCACTAAACAGGTGCTCTGAGCCATGTGGTTACATGACCTTTAGCGTGCCTCCCCGTACTCCAAAGGCTACCGACTAGCAGTGGGTGTCAATGTAGTCATGTGGGGAGACTATACCCCCTTTTATCAGAGTAAGCCACAACAGAATAAACCAAATAGTGGAAACAATAACCAACAATAAGGAACATGTATAACGAACATTTCCAATAGTAAATATGTCATGTCATACTACATGTGCCAAGGTGAGCAAAGCCCAAAAGAAAGACAACTGCCAAAATACCCAAAATGGTCTCGACTCCAAGTTCGGATCCTCCACAAAGTGCTACCCATGTCCACTCAACTATCAAGAAAGGACCTTACCATTTTCCTGACCTGCAAACATGAAGTCTGCTCAGGTACCAAATGGCGGCCTGATGAGGGTGTGAGTACAAATCAGTAGGGTACAACCAACAGTGTATTCAAAATATCCACTAAAAATAGGTAGTGCTTACAAATGTAAAATAATGATAAAGACAATCAATTTTAATTAAGGTTCCATTAACCGGTTCAGATCGAAGCCATTGCGACTTTCACTACCATTCATTTCATACCATTTATCATCACTTACCATTTCATCACATTTACATGGGTTAATCACATGCATTATGTTACATTGTTCTAAGGGTAAAAATCACATGCAAGAGGGTAAACACATAGTTATCCTATCTCACTAAGACTAACCCCTCATAGAAACCATAACATCACCTCGAAGCCTCAGTCTAAGTGGATGCAACCATTAAGAGAATAGACCCTCAGTCCCCTTTCCTAACCTGTGCATTTATGGTGGAGTTTATAACCATAGTCTTCACTCGACCCGTGGGCGTAGATCCTAAAGTCATACCCCACTCTACGAAGCCATGTGCACATTCTTATATATAAGTAACCATCATCCATCCAAACCATTTCCCTTCGGTAAACACTATTCACAACAACCCACATGGGAAACCACGTCATGACATAACCCATTAACGCATTACCATTTCCCATCATTTAACCATTCACCCAATTCCCATGTGTTATGCCTATCTCACAAAACATTCAACATTAAACTCATAAACCATCCTATTATGGTCATTGATCAGTCTACACATTAATACATTTAACATGTTCATCATTCCCATGAATCAACCATTTAACACATTCCAATTTAACCCTTAGGTTATTTCCAAGTCTAGGTGCATCACCTATCTTCTATTCCAAGTTCAACCAATAATGCAACACATTTATCAAGGTCTCTACAGTTAATTAAGACAAGGTCACTTGTTTAATATCAATCCCTAAATCCGGGAAAAGCCGACACATCCCATGGATTTCCCCAATTAGGTCATGTCTAACCCAACACATCCCACGGGGATCATGAGGGTTCAAATTTACTATTTTAAACACCATTAGTACCAACATGAGAAGGTTATCCAAAACATAACAAAAGGAAAGAAAGAGCACAACTAAACATGCACAAATACCCAAATAACTATGGGATATCACTTATAGACCACCTACCTCGAAACTGCGGTTGAACGCTCTCTCAATCGAGTCCTCAGACCTCGATCCGACCAATATTTGGAGCTTCAACCTAAAAATCACCCAAAAGATATGGTTTTCGAGATTTGGAACAAGGGGGAGGGAAGATACAAACCCTTAACCAAGAATAGAACCAAGGAATAGATTAGCCTTACTTGGAGCTTTGATCCGCATCCAATGGCGCTCTAAATGGCCAAGAATCGAAGGAGCACCACCCTTGGGAAGCATGGGTCGGCCCTGATCATCGCTAAGGTTGAGAGGGGAGGAGAGGAGGAAAATCCCAAGTGGGGTATAAAATCCCAGAGTGGAAAACATGTAATTTTTCCCAACTTTAAGTGGTCGTACGGTTTTTCCGCACATTTCGGAAAACTGTGTGCAAACCATGTGCCTGCCACTGTCTAGAGGAGGAGTGGTTTCATAATTTATCCGCACGGTTTGGAAAACCGTGCACAAACCATGTGCATGCTTTTGTCCAAAGGAGGAAGGGTTACACGGCTTAGCCTAGGCATCCCATACTGTTTTCATGGTCATGCGCAGGCCGTGCGCCTTGGCCTGTCTTGCCCAGATTTCCTTTCATCCGTGCCCCGAGCCCCCAGAACACCACCAAGGCCTCTCACACATTCAGGAAATATCCCTTGAAACATGAAAAAAGGGATTCAACAAAAACATAATGAAAACATACCTTTCCAAAAAAACAGGATCTTATAGTATATAAATCACATAAATGAATCACTTGGTGAATATAAAATTTTTCTCACGAATAATAAAAAGTTAGACATAAATACCTTACCTTTGGTATTAAATTCCTTCATAAAATTTAATTTTAATTTATAATAAATATATGTTTTTCATCAATATTTAATATAACAATAAAAACACACAAAAATTAATATATATCATAACATATGTTAATTACTTTTGAAATTTTACTACCTATTTATTAACAATTCAATATTATAGCCGTGTTTCTAGTAATAACTACTTTGTATTCCGCGTATGTTTGGATTAGTAATATTATATCCTCCTATATATAACAAAGTACCGAAATCTATAAAATATTAAAAATGATATAAATATAATATATATTCATTATATATGAGTTTATATTGTTAAATTAAAATCAGAGATAAAAAATGAAATAAACCATTCATAGAGATGGTAGGTCATACATATGTAGGAATTTTGTTCCTTTTTCTCAGTAGATTAATAGATAGAAAGGTATATAATATATTACCAATACAAAAAAAATTATTTCATATATATCTCATATTTTTATTTAAATCTATCAATATTACCTTCAATTATATTCATATGATTAGAATGAATCACATCCCATTTTGAGGCAGTAGTCTGTCAAAAACACAAACAATGTTATCATATTCCTAAAGAATTCAAAGTAAGAAGTAATATATGGTATCATCATTTTGAAAGCATATTCATATTATTAATATCAAATATATAAGATAAAACCATAATTATATTCATTCATATAATTGGTGATGGAATTTGAATAACATCAGATCGCAAAGAAATTGATAATCATACACACAAATGATGATTTCGTAACAAATTTGATTGAAGAGTATATGGATACAGGTCATTCCCCTAACATAACAACATCATTGTTTTTGAAATATACTATTTTTATTATATCACCTTTGTTTAATATAAATTTAAATAGGATTCGGAATAAATAAAAAACAATATATGTTTATGAATTTATATATTCTTTGGAGAGACTCTTTTGATTTATACAAAAATTATTCTTATTTGTAGTAATGAATAAGTAGAATCAAAAGACGTCATCATATATGGAAATTAATTTTGAAAGATCACTTGGAACATTTCATGATGAAAATAAATTCTCTTTCAAAATAACATTTTAAAACTAAAAAATAATAAAATATTTTGGAAATATTTTTCTTTTAAAATAACCCTGAAAACATAATAGGGAATCTTCAAAAACCATTTAAAACATTTCCATGGGAATATTACCTTTCCGATTAAAAAAACATTTGAATACATAATTTTTTTTTAAATATATTATTTAAAAAATCCTTGTATGATTATAATGTAATATTTAATGTAAAGATTTTTTATGATGGTGTAGAATCATGTTCAGGTAGTACAATTTAAAATGTAGATTCCATTTTCATTTTTAGTAAAACCCAAATACGTTTTGTTTTGAAAATGGAATAAATATTCCTTTCAAAAAAATTTGTTGTTAATACATGGAAAATATATCGTTAAAAATTAATTTTTATAACGTTGAAAACATTTTTGAAAACATTTTTTATAAAACGTTATTTTTTGAGAAAACGTATTTTTAACTGAAGAGAAAAATAAGGAACAATTATCTTAAAAAATATTATTTTGAAATATTAAGTACATAAATAGAGTAAAATTAAGGGAAAACCTTTATTACCATGAAATAACAATAGGAAAATAATATTCATGATTTTCTTGAGAGATAGATCAGGTGATTTTATCATTGAAAACAAAATCATAAACATACCTGATAAATTATGAGATTGTAACATAAAATCATTACCACTTTGTAAACTTCGAATTGTAAGACCCATGAAGGAATAGTATTAAATGAAACATAAAATATCTTGATAATAAATAAAATTAGGAAATTACATGTCAAATTGGTTGTATATACACTTCATAAATGAATATAGGTGCATAGCATTACATATGTTTCTCAGAATGAAATATGAGACAACAATCCCCTACCGCTTTAGTAATATTTCAACCATAAACCCAATGAAATATTTATTATAAAATATATATGTAAATAAAAATAAATTTTTATAATAATATTCATAAAATAAATTCATGGAAATTATTAACACCACATAAAAGAAACACATGGTGAATATGGCATGTGTCTCACGTAAAAATAAAAGTGAGATGAAAATATCTTACCATAAGTCTCGAAAAACATCATACACAATAAAACCACATTTATAATAAATATTAGTTTATTATATATATATTAACAAAACATATATATATATAGATATATCATATCATATATTATTTTCTTAAGACTATTTATTTTCTTTTTAGAAACAATGCAATTTTAAAGTCACTTTCAAGCAATAACTTCTTTTCATTCCATGTGTATTATTATTTTTTCATCTTAAATTGATTATTATTAAAAAAATATTAAAATATTATCCATTATATAAAAAAATATATGTTTATTATACATATATTTATAGTGATCCATAAAATTTAGAGATATAAAATGAAATTCATTGTTCATAGATATGGGATGACGTATGTACGGATGAATATTGTTTCTATTTTCCTAATAAAAAGAAGGAAAAATGGTAAATAATATATTAGTATTAAATAAAATAAATTTACTTCATGTATATCACATATTTTCATTAAACCTATTCTTATTACCTTCCATGTGAAACGTTAATGAATAACATCACTACGCATGGTGAAAATCTGTCGCACACACGAACGATGTTATCGTATTCCATTACAATTGACGGTAATAAGTAACATGTGATATCATGATTATAGAAAAATAATAATATCAAAAATATGATATATAAATAATAAATTCACCATTATATCTTTTTGTGAGAGGTTGTGAAGTAAAACGAATAACATCAGTTAGCAAGGTGGTTGTTTGTCGTACACACAAATGATGATATTGTAAACCATTTGATGAAATAAGAGAAGGATTTAAGATATACCATTAACATAATAAAATATCAGTGTATTGGAGATATTTGTTTTATTATATCATCATTTTTTAATAATAATTAATGTATGTGGTGAATGAAATAAAATTAAACACTCATTTTGGGATGTTTACTCCTCTTCGGAAAACTTCTATTAGTTTGGACAAAAAGGCTTCGTATGCTAATTTTTTTTAGAAAAAATAAGGATTATATGATTGGAAGAGGTAATTAGTAAATTTATTTGTTTTGGTATTTTATTAATCAATGTGTTTTGGACATGTGAAGATGAGATTAGAGGGGGTGGACTTTTATAAGTTAGGTGAGTGACACACTTGTAATTTAAAAAAAAAGATTTACCAAAATTATTAAAATTTATAAAAGGATTAAAAATTGGAAATTATAGAACCTATAATATATATGGTTTAAAAATTTCCATAAAATTTTTGTTGGACAAGATATAGACCATATATAATCATTATCTTTTAACTTAACCCCTAGTAAATCCATTTGTACATTAAAAATGGTAAATAATTTTTACTGTTTTTTCTATTTATTTAAAAAATTAAGGTAACCTTATTAGATAATAAATTATGATGATTCAATATATATAATAAAACATTCCAAATTATATTCATAGAAGTGGAAATTTTTTATTTAACATTAATCTCACAGATGTGATAAGAAAGCATGTTTTGAATGAAAACATTTCTACAAGTTTATAAATTTTTATATAAAAAATAAACATTAAAATTATTATAAAGAAATAAATTAAATTAATTGAAATCTAATTGATCTTATTTTTTCCTTAAAACAGTATTAATAAAATTTGAACTTTTTCAAATTCTATAAAATAAATGAAATGTCTTTATCAAAAAAACCATTATTTTCGTTATTCATAGAAATATTTGTCCTCTCAAAAATATCGAAAACCAGAATAAGATAATAATTAAATAATTAATTAAAAAATTATCACTTGTTCATGAATATTTAAAAAAAATTCAATTGTTTTTTAAATTAATTTTTAAAAGGAGACAAAAAATATTTTTTCAAAAATATTGTTTTTAAGAAATAATTTTATTTATTCATATCTCTTATTAGAAAAAAACATAAGATTAATCTTTAAAATTTGATTGAATATAAAATATATAAATTTATTTAAAAAATTTCCCAAATAGGGATTTTTTAATTTATTTAGTTATTTAAAATTTATGTGAAAATAAATTTTTTCCTAGAAAATTGATTACCTTTATTTTAAAATAGTTTTATTTTCATTTCTAATTAATTATCCATCAGAGAAATAATTTTACATACATGTGTAAAACATATATTTTGATAATTTAGTAAATCCTCATCATAACCTCCATTCCAATGTATATTTGATTATTATCATATTAAATAATAATATTCTAATAATATGTGACATTTTTTTAAACCCAGCAATGCATGTAATACAACACACACTCAGTATTTCATGTAACGAAGGCTAAAAAAGGTGTATGTGTAACACAAAATATGAAAAATATAATATTTATTTTAAAAGGGAAAAAACATAAAAAATTCATGGGGTGTTACATTTTACCCCCCCCCCAAGTAAATTATATCATAACAATTTGAACATGTGTTTGGTAATTAAAGGTTTAAAATTTGAAAATCCTATTCTGGGAAACCCACATAATAAGAATATTAATAAAACCTTATATTGATAAAAGTGAAAGAGATGTTGTAAGGTCATCATTAATACCACATAATAGGTTTCCAAATAATGGAACATAGACGGAAAATGGAAATTTTGAAACAATAGAGAAATCAAACACCCAAATACTGATATGGGTTGATACAGAACAAGATCATACAGAATATAATTACTATAAAGTCATAAACCAAAGGTATTTGAAAAAATTTATTTGTATCATCAAAAATTACGATAATAGGATAAATATTTGTTTACTTTTCTTTTTTCTAATGTTGTGGAATTTTCTTGAGAAGAAATTCCTAATTTAATTCCATTTTATTAGAAAAATACCATGCTTTGGATGTTCCTTGACCAATTTCCAATTCATTTCTTACTCTAAGAGACAATTTTTTCCTGACTTAATAACTAAATAATATCCATAAAAGAATTATAAGTAATTCCTTTTCTCTGTCATTATTATTAAAAATAAAAATTTTAGCTTAACTTTTTCATATATCATTAAATAGTGAAATGATACTTTTTTATACCAATAATTACAGAAAAATTTTATTATAAAAAAATTCATTGAAAAAAGTGAAAAACTAGAATGTTCAATAATACATAAAAAACTATAAAAGTTAATAAATTATTAAAGGCTCACTTAAAACTGTTATTCATGACATCCCTAAATAATTTCTAGGAAATATCAGTTACATTTTTATCTGGTTCATCTTTGATAATATCTTCAAATTTAAAATCCAACTTTTCAAATGCTTATAAGAACTCCTTAACTGTTATCTTCTTCTCATTCAATTATTTAGTCACAATTAAATGTTGGTTGTTGATCTAAGAACTCTGCACTTTGTTTTTCTCCACTTGAATTGGTCTTCAATTCAACCCTTTTTCATTATCATTTGAAGCATGAATGATCAAGACCATTATGATAATCACTTACTCGGAGTTCATAAAAAGATCCCATGATTTTTTTTATGGAAGATACATCTATGAGATCCTCACCCATACTCCCAAATTACCTCCCTCACTGCCTGAGGTTGTGTTTAACCTTGTACTCTCCTAGACCTCATCTCCACCCGAAGGAGATTTTCTTTCCTTAGAATGGTTATACATGTGGTTCTTAACAGAAACCAATTCCATATCATTTTTTAATGAATATTACCCCAAGTTAACCTCTGTTTCTTTACCCTTTTTATTTCCTAACAATTTTTTACTATTGTCTTTGGGATTATCAAATAATATTTATGAGGTCTTGATTTTTTCCCACTTGAAAACCAGCAGATTTTCAGTCAAGAGGTTTTCTTTCTTCCCTTTCCATGATCCAGATCGAACCAAAGCCTCCTTCTCATAGTCCAATGTTGTATGTGAGAACCCTTCTTGGTGACTTGACTCCCCATATTCTGAGTACCAAATTCTAAATAATTTACATTTCAATATTGAAAATATGGTTTGGCATATTTTAGGATCGTCATTTTCTTTTTTGTCCTCATTTAGAATCATATATAAGTAATTAACCAAAGTTATCTTTTCAGCCTTGCATAGATGAAGCACCCATCGGATCAGGGGAAATCCCTCATTCACATTAGAGAAATATATATATTTTATCACCCTAACATTTTCATGAGAATCAGCACCACCGTGATCACAGAGTTGTTCAAACACCAGAGCATGAAATCCCTTTTCGGCCTTAACTATCTCAACAATAGAGGGACATATAATTGGGAAAGGAACTCATGAGGTTGGATCTGTTAGAGATATCTCTATGTACTTAGATCCACACTGAACTCCAATTGCCACCACATTACAAATAATTTCATTCAGTTGAGAGACAACAATATTTGAAGAATTATTAACCATCAAGTCATAGTGTAGTCTTCTAAAGGCATCAACCACTGTTGGGTTTGAAGGCAACCCTTGTGGACCTTTCTATATGGAAACATCCTTCACTATATCTTTAGACACCAAAGGTTCGTATGAGAGTCCCCTAAGGATGTCTGACCATGTCTTCTACTCATCCAGGATATGACCAATTCTATTTGCCTCTGAGTCCCCCAATCGACCATTTTAATCATTAGTCAGGCCAACATCCTTCAAACCTATTACGATAATTTCTCTTCTAGGTCCCTTATCTAGCTTTAGAATAACATTCTTAGCCCTACTCCTACATTTTTTTAACTCATGTCCCATTTTCTTGTATGAGGAATAAAATTTAACCCATGATTCAAATATTACCAATTGTTTATACTGAAAATCTTCTCCAATAGTTATCTATACAATATTAGGCAGAGCATTCAATAAATATATTTCAAAATAGATTCGAGGGGATATCTTACCTTAATAGAAATATCACCATTAAATTTTATTTATTTTCTAGTTCATCATCACCATTCGATATATATATTAAAATTGTTAACAAAAAAATTATACTAAACAACCACTATGTATTTCATGATTCATATTAAATACTTCTTGAATTCCAATATATAAACAATTCAATCATACCACTTCCTCATAAAAACATTAACTAGGTTTCATCATATTATTAATTAATATATTCTTCCTAAAATATAAAATATGAATCATATATTCACATACGTCAACCTCAATTTAATCATTCTTCTCCAGTTTAACAAAAAAAATACTATTATAGCATTCCCTAACATTAATATGTAATTTGTAGTCTCTTCATCATTAGTTTTATAACCTTTAATTATACCAAATTTCAAATACACTTCATGATATGTCCTCATAATAAATATATTTTTATAATGATAATACATAAAATATTTAAATCATTTAGTCATCAATGATATCTTAGGGAGGCCATTATTATTCTAAATTTCAATAACCAAACTTTTCATTTTTCTACTATAATTACTTTAATTGTATCTATATATTATACTATCATAAAATATTTTCAGTCCTATAATACATCTTATTGGGTTATGTTTTCCACATTATCAACATAGTGGAAACTGAATCTTCTTTCCTCTATGGTCTAAACTAGCCAAACTCTCAACAAACTCTATTATTCTAATATTTTATGTTTATGAAGGTTGGTTAAGATTTAAGTTGATGGTAATATATCAAGATAACTAATTTGGAATAATCAAAATAACATTTAGTATAGTTTTCTTCCAATTTTGTTTCTCATAGACACATTGTCTATATATTCCACATTAATCTAGTTCTTTATGGTTCCAACGATTGACTAAAATAGAAATAATCGTATTAGAAAACATAATCATAGAAGTGGACCACATAATTATGAAACTTTACTTATAAGATATATATTCCATGATAAATTATTTTTAATCTATCATACCATAGGATTATCCTAGTTTATTCATCATCATCAACTATTTAAATCATTCATTATAATTTCTAATGAGTTTGTGAATTTCAAAATAAAATCCCTTGTGAGTGTCAAAACAGGTATGTAGTAAGTCCCATTTTCATGAAATAAGTGATGATGGAAACCATCTCAATTCACCCTTTTCAAAGTTATTACCCGTATGTAATTTGTTTCTAGATCCATATCTACTTTTATTATCATTATTAGGATGTAATTTCATGGATACCACTCACTATATCCTTTAACAAAAATATAATAAGTTTTCCTATAATTTGAATCATCCATGCACTTTTCCTCAGACATTTTCCTAGGTAAATCATTAATTTTTTCTCATACTAGTTTCCAAAAGTAAATAAAACCCATCATATGATACAATATGTAGTAACCCATTATCTTCATACATATATATCACATATTATATATTAATATTTAAGAGATTTGAGAAGAACACACAAGAGGACTGTAATAGTTTAGTTTAATTGGATACTGGAAACAAAATTTACTAATGTTGTGATATACCTTCAACATCTCCAACAAAGATCATCTCAAAAAGTAGTCCTCTTAAGAATACCCTCCCTAAACCATTTTTCATAATCTACGGAAAGAAATATAAGAAAGTCTTAGCTTAGATTCTAAGTAAGGGTAAAAATATGAGATTTAAATCTATGATCATATGAAATTATATGACAATAATAATTTTATGTGATCAAAAACATAACTTATGATGTTCATACCCAACCTTTTGTTGATCATAAACATGAGGGAAGGCCTAAGACAATATCATTTCACGGAACATGGTCTATAAGGATGAGAAATCATCATAAATTATTCATGTACCATAATCACATGTAATAAAAGTGTATCACCATCAAAAATATAGAAAATCAGTTCATATTTCAGGGTTAACTACAAAGACCACCAACATAGTGGATTATGAATTGTCCCCTATTTCCCATTGTGGATCAGGGAACACATGTTTACCATAGTGGATCAAGCCAATAGACTTGTTTCCCATTATTATCCCACGAGAGATAAAGATTTACCCTATGCATTGGAGGGAGATACATGTCTGACCCATCATGTAATGAAAAGAAAATATATGTATTCCAAAATATCATAAAAAAATTCATTATATCATTACCCATGAAATGAAATGGGGTTCTTAATTATCTCATTATATAATTACTTGTGGAAAATTGATAGGTTTTATATTCATTCCATTATTTTATCATAGTACAACCCATTAAAATAAATGGGTTTCATAGTCATTTTATCCTGGCATAACCCCTGGAAGATATATAAGTTCCATAAAAATATTTTCATTATAAACGCATACCATATAAAGAAATGATAATGATGGTATACTTGGATCATATCCCTAGCAAAGTATAATTAACATCAAAGGATTTTATATTATATGGAAAATGATTTTAAATGATCACTTGGAAAATTTCTTAAGGAAAATAAATTTTATTTAAAAAAAATTAAACAAAAAATTCATATAATATTTTTCGAATCATTTTCTTTTAAAATAAACCAAAAAATAATGGAATAATTAAAAATAATTTAAAAAATTTCTTGTGGAAAATATCCTTTCTGTTTTGAAATATTCTTTTTAAAACATAAATCATTTCCAAAATCCTATTATTTAAAAACATCCATGGAATAATATAAAGGAATCTTTAATGTAATTATTGTTCATGATGATGGAGAATTTCGTTCATGTTGTATAAATTAAGATGAATATTCCTTTCATATTTTGGGTAAAATACAAACAGAGTTTATTTATATAATGAAATGAAGATTTCTTTAAACCATTCTGTAAAAATTAAAAAATGAGTAAAAATTTATTTTATAAATCATTTGGATAATGTTATGAAATTGTTTAATACATTTATCCAAAAAAGTTTGTTTGGGAATAAAATCTAGTTTTCAACCGAATAGATAAATAAAGTGGATTTTTTTTAAAATTATTCTTTTAAACTACTGAGTACACAAAGTGATCAAAATTAAGGGAAAACATGTATTCTAATTAAATAAAAATATTATAATAAAAGTTATGACTTTAATGATATATGAATCATAATATTTTATCATCAAAAACATAATCATAAAAAATGATGATAAATAAAAATATTGTAACATAAAATCATTATGACATTGGTAAATCATAATTGTAATCCACGTTATAGAATGACAAAAAATGAAACAGAAAATATCATGAAAATGTATAAATTCATGAAATTACATTTCAAATTGTTTTTATATTCTCCTTATAAAATAAGATAGGTGCATAACATAATATATGTCTCATGGAATGTAATTTGAGACAAAAATCATTCACCGATTAGGTATCTTATGACCTGTAAACTCAATGAATGAGATATTATTAAATGGATATGTAAATCTGTAAAATTTTAATTACATGAACCATAAAATACATTAATGTAAATTATATACATCACATGAATGAAACATGTGGTGAATATGGCATGTGTCTCAAAGAAAAGTAAAAGTGAGACCGAAATCCCTAACAATAAGTCTTGAAATATTTTGTATACATTATAACCTCTTATATAATAAATATTATAATATTATACATCTAAAACAGAAACATTATTATATATATCATCCCATATATTATTTTCTTACGACCTTTGATTACATTTTTGTTAACAATTCAATGTTAATGTCATGTTTCAGTGAATAACAACTTTATTTTTCGTGTGTGATTTGAATTTTTATTTTTTGTCCTATTACATTGATCATGGTTCTATAATATAAAAAATATTAAACATTATATAAATATAATATTTCTTCATTATATATGGTTTTATAAATTTCCATAAAATGATTGATATAGAAAATGAAATACAACATTCATACAGATAGTTGGATGTACATACACATGAGTGTGGTTTCCATCGTACCGAAGAAAATAAATAAATAAAGTTAAATAAAGTATTACCATTTAAAAATAATATTTATGTATTATTAATTATAAATTTTCATTAAACTCTTCTTTATTACCTTCCATGTAATGAATGAATGAATCACATCACTTCTCGAGGTGGTAGTCTGCAGTACACATGAATGACATTATCATATACCCACAGAATATATAGTTAAAAAGAACAAGTGATATAATGAATAAAAAATAATAATAATTTGATAAAAATAAAATATAAAAAATAAATACATCATTATATCAAGTCTAGATAGGTATTTATGGAAAAATAACATTTATTCATGAGTTAATAGTCCTCCCTACACAAGAATGATGTTTTCAAAACCCTTTTGATGGAATATGAGAATGATATAGGTCATCCCATGAACATAATAAAATATAATTATAACTGAGATGTTTATTACAATATATTATCATTTATTTATATTAATTTATGGATTTTGAGGAAGAAATAATATAAAATGATCGGTTAGGAATGTTACCTCTTCTTCGAACAACTTCATTAGGTTTTTACTAAAAGGATTATTAATATGGAATTATAAACAAATATACGATTCTAATATGGGAGGGAATAAGTATGGAAATTATTTGAGTATTAATTTTATAAAACAATTGGGTTTTTACGTCTTAAGAGGAGGGGAGATAGGGTGTCCAATTATAAGTTAGGTTAGTAGATCAATATTAAATTTTAAAAATAAAAAGGGGTGTCCACATTTTTAACATTAAAAACAGGATATAAATTTATTAATTATCAAACGTGTGGGATATTATTTTTAAATAATAATATATTAAGGGTTTTGGAAATGTTTTGGGTCATTTTTAACCCCTATACTTTTATTTTTATATCCAGGTAAACCCATTTTTACATTAACAATGGAAAATAATTTTTAGTGTTTTTACTATTAATTAAGGAAAAAATATAATTTTTCTTTATTATAAAATATAAATTATTCTTATTCCAAATACAGAATCCGTTTTTTAGATTGTATTACATAAGTTTATAATTATAATTTTAAATTAATATCGTAGATGCAAGGAGAAAGCAGGTTTTCAAAAAGAAAATGTTTAAAAGTGTAAAATGTTTTTATATCTAAATTCAATATGAAAATTATTCAAATAACATAAATGTAATAAATAGTTATTTAATTGAATTAATTTTTCTTTTAAAATAATTTAAAATCAATTTGAATGTTTTTAAAATCATTAATACAAATGAAAATTCATAATAAAAACCGAGTTTTTTCACTATTAATTGATAAATTTATCCTCACAAAAAGATATTAAAAATTCAGACTAATATAATTTTTATATTATTATTTCAAAAATATACATTATTTTTTCAAATAAATTTTATAAATATTTCATAAAGTACTTTCAAATATGTTCAAAAAGGTGATAAAACTTCTTTTTTAAATAATACAGTTTTAAGAATAAATTTGGAATTATTATTATGTGTTGCCTATAAACCATATAAGTTTAATGTTAAAAATTGTATTGAATATATTTTTCTGATATTGCTTTATAAAAATTCACCAAAATTTATTTTTTAATTTATTGAGGTAAAACACATTTTTTTCATAAAATAGTTTTTCTTAAAAAAAATCCTTTATTTTCAAAATAATATTAATTTTAATTTATAATAAATCATTAATTAAAGAAATAATTTCATATAAATGTGAAAATAATACATTTTCATAATTTATTTGATCATATTCACACCCTCCATTCTAATAGAAAGGTGATAAATATCATATTAAATAATAATATTTTAATAATATGTAACATTTCATTTAAAAATAGCATTGCATGTAACTCATGATACACTCAGTGTTTTGTTTGATGAAATATAAACATGAGGTTGCATGTAACAAAAATTATCCAAATGATTATATTTATTTTGAATTAAAAAATCAAAAAATATTATGGTGTTACAATCCTAACCCGTCTAAGGCCTCTAAGATGAGATGGGGGAAGTAAGGAAGTGATTTGGGCAAGGCATGGCTAAACCAAAGTGTTTTGGAAGAGTGAAGATAATAGGATATGAGGTAGAATTTATAGGTCTGGGGAGTGATACACCTATAATTTTTTTACATTAAAAAGGTATACCCACATTTTTCAAATGCCAAAAGGCACCAAAATGGACCATTCTTAATACTAATAAGTTTTATAATTTTTATTTTCCATTATTGTGAAAAATTTATATTAACTTATTAGATAATATAAATTATTGCCTAAAATATAGAATCTTTTATTTCTCAATTCTACACATATAATTTCAAAATTTTAATTTAAAATTATTCATGAAGACGTAACGAGAATGAAGATTTTCAAAGAGAGAATGTTTAATAGTTTATAATGTTTTTATAACAAAATTCAATATGAGATTGATTTTAATGATGTATATTTTATTAATATATATTTAATTGAAATAATTTTAATTTTATAAATATCTTAAATCAATTTGGATGTTTTGAAATTCTTTAAAATAATTGGCAACTCTAAATAAACACCAGAATTGCTCACTGTTCATTGAAAATATTACTTTTCATAAAATTCCCAAAAATTCACCCCAATATAATTTTGACATGTCAATTTAAAAAATTAAGTTTATTTTGTATAATAACTTTTATATATGTGGTAAAAATTAATTTAATTTTTGGTTTATAAAATGGAGGGAAAAACATTTTCTTTGAGTATAGTATTTTTAAAACATATAAAAAAATTTTTAAAAATTAGATACTTTTTAACAATATTTTTAATTTATATAAAACAAATTTACTTATTATTTTAAAAGAAGTTATTAGTATTAATATCATTAATTCTAATGGTTATGTTCTAATAGTTATCTTTAAATAAAATTATTAATAATATATCACGGTTTCTTAAAATTATTTATCACTTATAACGCAAGTGAAACTCATTGTTCTATATAATTGATGTATGACTTGATGTCGTGTCTAATGAAATATAAACTCAGTTTTACATGTAATTAATTATTAACACAATGTTCTGTGTAATACACTATATAAAAGAAATTTAATTTATTCAAAAAAGATAAAAATTCATAAAAAATCCGGGTGTTGCATTCTACCCCCCATAAAATAAATTTCACCCTCAAAATTTTTCACTACAATACATAAAATGAGTACACTTTTGACTCATAATTTCCTCATGTTCCCATGTTTCATTTGAAACTATTTTTTATTCCATAAAACAATGACTATGGGAGTGGTCTTATTTCACAATACTTATGATTCATAATCTCTTCTACATGATCTTAATAATAATGATACTGCTCCAGTAGTAAACCATTTCATTTTTATTTAATGTGATGGATCATATTTTCCATTCCAAAAGAGACATACAAGGAACACACCATGAACTTAATAGGGTTTTTCTATAAGAACCAAGTGATAAGCTATGATTTGGGCATGATCATGAATTTCAAAAGGACCATTACACCTAGTTCTCAGTTTTACCTTATTTCATCCATTCAAGAAATTTTTAGAAACAACTTCTCACCAAATTCAAATTCTATATTACATTTATGATTATTAGAAGATAATTTCTTCAACTTTTTTCTTCCCATACATATTTCTAAATGGCTCTCTACTTCAATGTCATTTCATCAAATAACATAAGTACGAATAGATTTATTTATGAAACCTAATTCGTCTGCATTAGATTTAAACACTTATTTCTATAAAGGGGTTCATGGTGAGTCATATGAATGCCTAACTAAAAAATATTATTGTAAGAAAACATATAATATTCCATCTTGGATTGCACTAAAACTAGTGCTAGGTGTCAGTTTTTCATCAGGCCTCATGAGAGCCTCATTGTGTGAAAGAGGCTTCCAACTAGCCGTGGGGATATAATAGTGGAACCATGAGGATACTAAACCCACATTTCAGAGTTCACAACTAGAATTAAATTATCAAACACTATATAAAACAATGTAATGATAATAATAAAAAAATGAAAAAAAAATAGTGTAATAAATATGAAATATATTAAAGGTACAAACATCGATTCTATACATACAACAATAATCTCCCTCTGGGATGATAATATATAGTAAAATAAATAACTTAAAAATAAATACAACAAGACCTACTTCCAATTCTGGGCTATAACACATACCTGGTCACCATTACCCTATCAGACTACTCCAGCCCGACCAGTCGAATCTACACAAAAATCTCACTCAACCATACAATCATGGGCCTCTACCCTTTCTATCATGCATATGTTATTAACATGAAATAATACATAAGGTATGAATGCACACCTAAGTGGAAATATATGGGGTGAGAAACAAATCCCAATTGACACCCTATATGGAGAACCTATAAATTACTTCCATAAGTTCATGCTCATGTAATATGATCATCCTAGTTTAAACATAACTGATAATAAATACAAATAAAACAACAATTGATCTTTAGGTTTGTGAAATCGATTGAACAAACCTTCTTTGTCCAATGTCAGAATTTCTCTAAGCACATTACCATGACCATGTACTCAAAAGATCATGGGATCTTAATATCTATGGAAACCAGAACCAAACCTGAAAATTTCGGGGATTCATTGTATTATAGTCCCACAATACAAGATACTAATCTTTGAAATCCAATACAATTTCCACATAACCCAAACATTTCCTCATATTCATAACCTCAACACCTCTACCTATATTACCACACAAAATCACTACCCAGCACAGACCATCAATCTGACATCTATATCATGGATCATAAAAAAAAAGTTCCTTAAGCATCATTCCAACAGCTAGGCCATATATCATGTCAAATATTTCTAGAGAAAAAATTTGGAATTTAAACCACATCTCAAATCAATCATTACTATATAATCAGTCTAATCATCCAACAGATGTCTTGTACTCCTTGTCTGTCCATCCCAAACCATAGGTCACCAGTCATCAAACATGTAATGTCCGTCCTTGAATCCAATCGGGACTCATAATACGGTGTCTGACCATCCCAACATTGATATGTAACACCATGTACAAACCATTTAGTTTAGGAGCATCAGTCCTTTCCCTGAGAATCTATGGTGCACTAGGGAGTGGAGCATCAATCTAACCTCCCAAAAACATTATTCATAGATTATCAAACAAGGAGCATAAATATATGAATCCTCTCATGAATCAACATGTCATGTCTTACCATCCCCAACCAACCACACATAAAATAAGTGGTTCCCAGAGCATCAGTTCAGAACTTAAACCATACAGTAACTATACATGTGTAGTGCTTCATCCCAACATCTCAAACAAGAATATGGAATGTCAAGACCATAATACTCAACAAAATAGACAATGTTCTAGGATCCTCAATCCATCACTCACCATAAACCAACTATTAGTATCGATACAGAGCCTCCTGTACCAAAAACTCAATCAAGGATATCTAGAACCATACCCATGAAACATCAGGTCTACACTCTCAACCGAAACAGCTAATATTAGTATACTAGGTTCCAACCAAGGAAAATAAACCATAAAAAACTATCATTACTGATATGGATCATCATGTCCAATAATGTCAATCAGGAATATTTGGATCCATACCCTGGGATAGTCTATCCTGCTATCTCATCCATCACATCCCTTACAAATTAAACATATTCCAAAACATAGAAACCCAACCATATCAAAGCCTCCCCCTGGGGGTAATCCAAGTCTCATCCTTTATGAACTAAAACATAACAAATGTTGGAAAAAATTTCATCTCATCCCACAACAACTCAACCCTATTGGATCGTACCTCACCTCAGGTCCCAAAGGAACATCCATAACTAATTCTAATTACGAATGTGCACCCACTCAGGGATTTTTAACCAATCCATCCCATACCTAGTTCTATGGGACCAAAAAAAGAATAGAGTCATACATTCTTGGATCCTCTGAGCTAACACTCAATCAAAGGCAACCCCTCCCAAACCCTGGTAACCACTAAACTCTTAGGCCAACCAATGTCATATGAAACATCCCTAATAACCCCTTAGGGTCCTTAATCTGATCCTTGATCAAAAACAAGTCAAAAATTCATCAAAAAGCAATCACATAACATTTGGTATTCTGAACCTCCAACCACTACATCTAATATCAGTTCACCAGAATACAACCAACTATGAGAATCCTTAAGATCCCCTGAGATTCAACTTATCACCATGATGGCACTCTACCATAACCACCATCCTATGATGTCAACCAATCCCAAATGATTGAACAACCATCACCATGAAACATAGGATCTAAATTTCATTATTATGTCGTCAATAAATTGGTCCCAATATGTTGTAAAAAACCATGATCTCCCTAGATATACCACTCAAATCTCTCCTCTTGAGATCAAACTGAGGAACCTCAAGCATCTCTCCATGGAACACTCAGGTTAGGCCAATCACTAGGCTTGAAATCTTAAATAGGCATCGTAGCTCACAGCTCAACCCAACAAAGGATTCTAAATCCAAACCTTATGAAAAACCTGTAACTAATCAATCTAGGTCCAAAAACTATCTATATGACCTTTATATTATTAAAGTATCTCACCATAATGATATATGTGGGAAAATAATAAAAATAGAACACTCACAAGTTTATTTTTGTTCTAATTCAAAAAACACCCAAATCCCCTGCAAGGGTAACAAAAATGCATCACAAGGCATGTATTCCTGACCACATGGTGTGTTCTCCCATATCCCCAGATGGGAATTTACTCCAATAAAACATGGAATGTATAACCCAAGTATATGACATGTAATTCATGTACAATGTGTGTACCTTATATGGGGTACCTACCAGTGCACCTCACATGGTCTAGACATGTGTCCCCTTTCTGGCCGCGTACACACACATAGCGTGTCACCCACATGAGGTTTCTCTATGTACCCTACACTATCATATCCCCCCTACATGGTACATCTATCCATGTAATTGACCACATGATAAGTGAATCTACACAATATATCCTCCAAACTACACATCATGTAGCCACATTCTTCTCTTATTCCCTAAACAGGAAGAAAACACAGTATGTGCTCTTCAAACCACACACCATGTAGTTGGGGTTCTCCAAACTAGAAACCTATGAAAAACTCACTATCCCCATTCTTTTTTCCAAATCAACATCGGTTGACAACAATTTCATCCTTATCATGCGTAATCAGGCCATAAAACATGATAATAATTAATCTATGGGTATCAAGAAATAAAACTAAAAAATAGTCTTACCTCATGGAATAAAAAACCTATTTATCTATAAATATCAATACAATCCCATGTAAAATCTAAATCAAATGACACATAAAATGATTCAATAAAAAATAGTGTTTAAGAGAAGGAAAACATATTGAAGATTCATCCTTTGAACAAGTAGAGAGGATTCCACATTGATTTGGATTAATTCTATCATGTTATGGTGGAATGAAATCTTAATTTTAATCCTAGATGATGTGTAACCAGGAGAGAAATTGGATTTACGAAGAGTAAGGTTATGGTGGTTTACGTCGTATTTTTCATTAGAACCCCTCTTGAATATATATTATTTCACATGGGGGCGATGTTGAAGAATACCATAAAGAAAAAATGGTATGACATCCCAACTATTAGAGAATAATATGGTTGAATGGTATCCAAAGTTGAATGAATGGAAGGAGGTAAAACTTCAAAAATGACCAATTTTAAAGGAAAAATAGAGTTCATATTACCTTCTACCATGTTTCTTGCACAAGTTCCCCCATTAACTTGTAGGACTATCATGTACCTAATGAGTCCCCATCGAGTACTTGGTAAAATATTTAGTGAAATATTGAATGTTACATGTCCTCTCATCCTACATAAGATACTATCTCGCAAAAAAAGTAAAACAAATGTGGAAACACATTTAAATCTATCCTAAAATCTCAATATTCTAAACTAAATACTAAAATTGAATGTTTTCTTTTAAATGGAATTAAAATTTTAAAACATCCTCACCATTCGATTACTTAATCGCTTCAATGTCGACCAAAAGTAAATGGATAGTGATACAAGATGTTATAACCATTCCACAGTTTTACATACCATCCCTAAGAAGTATGAAAAGACACTCACATGTAATTTAACACCTCACAAGAAACATGATCCACCGTAAATGATTTTGTGTCTAACCTGATATATCCACCACCCTCAAGACACACAATTCTAAAAAAACTATAAATTCATGAAACACTACAAAATTTAAGCATTAAAATGGTATATCAATAGATAAAATGTTACTACACATCCTAAAAAACATGAAATACTATTCATATGTAATCCCCTTAAATTAATGTATCCTCTAACACCACCTAATAAAATCGTCATCAAAAAATCTAATATTTCTCTAGAATATAATCATCGATTAAAACACTATCCCTCTTCTCAAATTATCTCTACACATCTATTTAATTCCTCTGAAAACCACACGTATCACTACTAGAAACTTCAAGATCCTAATACCAAATGTCACTAAACAACCATAATTATTCAAAATAATGACTACAAAACTTTCCGTTGTTGTAATGGTACTCCCCACCATAATAGTGTTAATATTTTTTTATATGTCTAGAATTAACAATATACATATTTATTAAAAACATTTTCAGGTCAAAATACTTCTTAGAAAATATTTTTACAATTCAAAATCAATGGTCTGAAACATTTCAAAAACATGGAATTTTATAAACCAATATTATTAAATGCATAAAATTTTAAAAAATGGTTTCTTTATTATACTTTGAAAAAGAATTGAAAAAAAATAAACTTCCATTTCAAACTTTTCCTGCAAGTTTCAATTTTGAATCATCATATGTTACAAAATGACATGAAAAATATATTTAAGATATCAATTCATCAATTTATATTATAAAATAAAAACTGTAACATCCTGGTTCTGGGTGCCGCCTAGAGGTACCCCATACTTAGTTGGTCACGTGGCCTCAAGCACATTTCCCCAAACACCATATTATACCAACTAGTAGCGAGGGAATTAGGTGTGATAGTGGGGGAACTATGCCTTCATTTGAAGAGTAAAGAAGTAGAAGTAAACAGATAGCAATAGCGGAAGCAGTAGAACATGCAATAAGTAAGCATGGGAAGTAACAAACAACTGGAGAACACATATATAAATGATGCCTGATACATATGTATAGGAAAGTAGGAAAACCATTTGAAATGATGGAATACAACAATAAATCAAATTACAAAAGAAAATTAAGTAAACAGCTCCACAACATCTCAAGCCTCAACTTTGTCGCATGCTCCCCCAGCTCCACAGCAATCAAGTACCTGAAGTAGAAGGGTACTTTCCATTATCTTAACCTACAACAATATAATCTGTTTTAACATGAAATCCTGACCTAAAAAGAGTCTGAGACTAATCCCAGTAGGCCACCACCCAATGATCTGTGCCTAATAGTCAGTGAATATATATGGCAGGCAATAAGAAACAAGAAGCAGTAAACAAATATGTACTCAAAAGTAAACAATCCTACATTTCAATTTCATTTAATTAACATATCAAGTAATTATCTAATCACAAATTGGAAACCCAATAGGAATTACACATAGCCTAACCCTCTGGTTTAACCCAAACAAATACAAGAAACCCATTGGGAAGTACTCATGGTCTGACCCCTCTTGTTCAAATTTAGCAAAGACTCTCTGAAAAATTACACGTTGTCAATTCCCCATGTGGTCTTGTATTGGTAACTATGGAAACTCTGGGGAAGCACTCAATGTCCAATACCCCATGTGTTCTCATAATGTGGAACTACAGACACTCTAAGGGATCACGATGTCCATCCCCCCTATGGTCTCGCAATGTAAAAGTAACCAGCCACTCTGGGGAAACCATCAGTGTCCATTCTCCCAATGGTCTACTACACCAGGTTCCCACAGCCCTGCGTAAAAGAATCATGCGTAAAATATATATAACATCCAAAGTAAACCTCAACAACTACTTGGCTAAATATTATATAATATCTCACATCATGGTAGATAAAATCACTCCTACCTAACAAAACTAGGCATTGAAAACAAAGAACCCTAATAGGAAGAGCTAGACCAAACAGTCAATAACAACAATCATTACAAAAACATCCACAACATGGAAAATATTACCCTATTCACAATCACAAACCATCTACTCAATCATACAAGGCATATCATGCATTAAGAGGGTTGAAATCTATGAACACGCAATACCCTGAACAAGGGTATTGGGATCTTTTGCACATATAACTGAAATTCCAACTATATAATGGCACAAGCCACCTACCTTGGGGTTTTATAATCAATATACATGAACCTAAAGCCTCGAATAACCCTAGAATTCCATAGATATACCAAAAATCTAAAACATTTCGACTAAGGATATCTCACGAAAGAAGAGAAATCAGGAAATGAGGCATAATAAGAAGGAAGCGATTACCGTGGTGATTCCAATGTAATCGATGGAGGTCGATTCAGAGAATGGATGGAAAGTTGGGGGATCAGAGAAGAACCAGTGGTCTCGTTCATTCCTCGATGAGACGGATGAAGAAGAAGTGTGTTCTGCCGATTAGACACCACCCCAGTCTGTTTAATGAATAAAAGTACCTGGTGAGTTCTTTAAGGGTACACAGTGTGTACTTACTTTAACCAGCCTCTAATTTAGGCAGTCTTGAGGTCACACCACATGACCATGTGTTCGGTCGTTACACGACCAGAACATGACTACCTGTGGAAACCGAGTACATTGCTTGTATTTATATGTACACTCCTTGTAGTCATGAAATTTCCAGACACTCCTCTTTCTTTTTGAAATAACCAGAAAAAAAAGATTCATACCTAAATAAAATATCTGAGTTCTTCAAAAAATTTCTCTCTTAATTAAATATGTCGTCGAAGTTCCCTAGAAATGTGTTGTAGAAGAAGAAATCTCAAACAGCTCCAGCCACTGTGATCATAAATCAACCTACCACTCTCAAGTCTCATCCTATACTCACCCATGCTACCATCACACTTGTACAAAAGGAAAAGACTAGCCACAGAGAACCTTCACACTACGATAAAAAATCAAGATATGATTCACCTTGAATGATGCATCCACTACTAGCTCAAAATCCTTGTGTTGAAATACATGATATGGGTCTGAGATGTAACGTCGGAGCTAAGAAATGAGGAAGAAATCATGCATAGCCTGGTACCTCTGAGGTAACTGCAGTAGATAGGCAACTGGATAGACCTTCCCCAAAACCTCAAATGGTCCAACGTACCTTGGGGAAAGCTAACCCTGTCTCCTAATCCTACTATGTTCTAACCATAGTGTGACACGTTGAAAAACTTGATCTCAAACATCGAACTCCATAGGTAATCTTTGTCAATCAGCATAAGACTTATATTGTGATTGTGTAGTAGCCATCCTCTTCTAGATCAACTCTATCTTCTATGTTGTCTCCTAGACAAGACAATGTCCCATCATCGCTACCTCTCTTTATTCCAGCCAACATTGGGGTTATCGGAATGACCTAACGTAAAAAGACTCATAAGGTGTCATCTGAATAGTTTCTTAAAAAATATTATTATAGGAAAACACCATAAGAGGTATGTGCTTCTCCAAATAACCTCCAAAATCCTTGATGCGTGCTTGAAGCATGGCCTCAAGAACACGAATCGTGCTCTCGGACTGGACATCTATCTGGGGATGGTAAGTTGTACTCAGAAGTACATGTGCACCCAATGTCCTCTGTAGTCCCTGCCAGACCTGAGAAGTAAAACATGCATCCTTGCCTCAAACAATAGAGTGTAGAACCCCATGTATACGTACAATCTCCCAAATGTACAACCTTCCCAGATCATCAACACTGAAGGTCTTCTTGATCGGAAAGAAGTGTGCAACCTTCATGAGTCTGTCAATGAAAACCCATACTGCATCAGTCCCTCTATGTAACCTCGGTAAACCTGTAATTAAGTCCATCGTGACATCATTCCACTTCCACTAAAGAATGGGTAACTGCTGGAAAAGCCCCATTGGTCGCTGATGTTCCGCCTTCACCTACTGACAGGTGGAAGACCTCATGAAAAAACCTGCAACATCACTCTTCATAACTGGCCACCAATATTGATTTGTAGATCTCAATACATCTTGGTGAAACCAGGATGAACTGAAAAACTAAGGAATGAAATTCCCGTATCATCTCCTCACGTATGTCTACGGACACCAATACACGCCCCTGGAAACACAATATCTCATCCTCGCCTATGGTCTATCCAATAATAGGGTCCACTCCTGACACACATTCCCATAGGAATTTGCCTTTTGAATCTGATAGCTACCTCATTCGCACTCGATCATGTAGATTATAGGTAACAGCTACAGAAGAAAAAAATATCTCCCCCTATCTATCGTGAACCTCCAATTAAATCTCAAAGAACAGAGCCATAAGCTTCCACTCACTGTTGGCCTCCTAAACTGCCTGTATCTGAGTCCTCCTACTCAACGCATCCGCAACTGTGTTCCCTTTCCCTGGTGTGTAGGCAAGGTCGAAGTCAAAAGGCTGAAGGTACTCAAACCACCATTGTTGTCTCAAATTTAGATCGTGTTGAGTAAAGATGTACTTGAGAATTTTATGGTTGGTGAAAACCAAAAAATTCTCTCCCAACATATAATGTCTCCAACAACGTAATGCATGAACAACTGCATCCAACTCGAGATAGTTTGTCGAGTAATTTATTTCATGTGGCCTCAACTTCTGAGACTCATACAAAATGACTCCTTCCCCCTGCATAATCCCTAATCCAATCTCGATACCTGAAGCATCATAGTAAACAGTATCGCCCTTTCCCGGCTCAAGAAATACTAGTATTGGTGCTGAAGTCAACCTCCCTTTTAGCTCCTAAAAGGATAACTCCCAAGAATCTGACCACAAGAACCTCACACCCTTCTTAATCAGGCCCATTAGTGGCACTTCTATGCATGAAATTTCGTTTCTGAAATGTTTTTGGTATCCATCCAGACCCAGAAAACATCACATCTCAAATACGTTTTCGAATGCTCCCAGGAAACTAACACCCTCACATTCTATAGGTCTAATGATACTCTTGTCTCTGAGATTACATGTCCCAAGAAGTGAATTTGGTCCATAAAAAAGTATCGTTTTGAGAGCGTAGAATATAATTTACTCTCTCTCAGTGTACTCAAATTGATCTCATGATTTGTGGCATAGTTTTCTAGTGTGTGATTGTACACTAAGATATCATCCAGGAAGACTACCATGAAAGAATCTAAGTATGGATGGAAAACCCAGTTCATCAATGTGATGAAGACTGCAGGAGCATTCATGAGGTCAAAAGACATAAAAACACAATTTTATATACCATACCTTCTCATAAAGGCTGTAAGAAATATATCTAATGGTCTAACGTGCATATAATGGTAACAGAATCTCAAGTCAATCATTGAGAATACCCGGGCTCCTCAATGTTGATCAAAGAGATCATTAATCCTCGAAAAGGGATGTTGATTCTTGACCGTTAACTGGTTAAACTTCTGATAATCCTCACAATGTATGATAGTACCTTCCACCTTTTTCTCATATAGAATAGGACAACCCCAAGGAGAAGTATTGGGTTAGATGAAACCCTTTTTCTAAAATTCCTCCAAATGCTTTTTGAGATCCTATAACTCTGGTGTAGCCATCATATAAGGAGGAATGGACACTGGTGCCTCTCCTGGCATGAGCTCAATAAAAAAGTTCACCTATTTCTCTAGAGGCAAACCTATAAAGTCCTCTGAATCAAAAATTTCAAAATTGAGAACTAAGGCCACTAGAATTGTAACTCGAACTATAGAGGGTCCTGGATTCTAATTCTATTGGGTATGCTCCACTACAAAAGTATGGTCTGCACGAAAGCCCTGTGACCCTGCCTGACCTTCCTGAGCTGATCCACCCTGTTGTATCAGAATGCTTTTTGACTGGCTACCATGACTGAGACCTCCACCACAACCTGAATATCTTGAAGACCTCTAGTTCCCAGACTGTTAAGTAACTGGTGGTGCTGCTCCTAAATGAGGAGTCATCTAAGAATCCCTATCACCTACTGGTGGTGAAATGATCTTACAGAAACGCTAGAGATGACCCATCTTGCTTTAAGATCGGCACTCCATTGGGTATCTCAGGAAATGTGGCCTCGTATGCTGGCTCTTCTCACACTAGTAGCACACCACATGGCTACCAAACAAAGTATCCCACCTACTACAATCTCTACGTGTAGACTCCCTGCGGTGCTTCAGTATCAGGGGTACCAACTCGGGATGTTGAGCCGCCCAGGCTCACAGCTCTAGAATCCCTCTTATTTCACTATATGATCAGTGCTATGTTGACTATTGAGGTGATAGAAGTCAACCTAAATATTTTCACCTGAGATCAGAAGTCATTTCGGAGATCATCACCAAACTTCCTCGCCAGAAATAACTCATCACCTCATGGATTATACGTAAAGCACTTCAAATCTATAAAGCGAGAAGAGTAATCCATGACAGAAAGAGTATCATATTCTAGACTCATTAACACTCAAACATAGTCATCCCTCAAAGAATCTGGGTATGAGTAGTCCTAGAAGGCATGCATGAATTCATCCCATGCCATAACCTGCTGGCGTCCCACCTATGAGATCACATCCCACCATCTCTTTAGAGAGTCCCAAAGCATATAAGTAGCGAGATTCACCATCATATCTGGAGGCATCTTCAGATGCTCGAAGATAGATAGCATGGTCTCTAACCATGACTCAACATCCTAGGGCCCTCTATCCCCTATAATGGTGGGAGGATGCTGCTGTTGAAAAACACATGTCAGCTCTACCATAGAAGGGGAAGGAGGCGGTACTCCTCAGAAGTTCTGCATGAACCTAATGAAACCCTTTCAGAAATGTGAAGCAACACCTACATTTGGAAAAAATGGCTGGTGCCAATACTAGAACTACATGAGGATCTTCTGGTAGTCCCTAGTCAGCTAGGTACAGTGTTTGGTCACTACCTTTTATCTATTGTTCAACCGGAGGACGTCTTGGTGGTATGACTCTCCAAGGTCAAACATACACCTTAGGATCAATAATATCAAGGACTAAAACTTATAAGTGCAAGAAAGGAACAAGAAAAGGAAAGAATTCAGGTTTTTCAAGACATGGATACATGGCGTGTATGACCCTTACACATCGTGTTCCTTTAATCCTTCACATGGGAGTGTACATCTTCCAAAACTGGTCTTGTAACACCCCATATACACGATGTGTTTCTCCAAGACACTTCGTTTACTAGAATCATGTTCCCCTACCTGAGTTATTCTACACAACTAACCCACATGGTTCTCCTAGGATAGGACTACACAGAATTTTTGTGCCAGACATGGTGTATACTTCTTAGGTTTCAACTTCTCGTGTTGTTAGTTACACGGTTCGACACACAACAAACTCTACACGGTGTTTTTATGCCTGACATGTCATGTACTAGAATGATTTCTACATCCTTGTGTGGTTCATTACATGGCCGGATACAAGGGTTATACTATACGGCATGTTCAAGCTTGACACGGTGTGTATAACCTATGTTGTATCCATCTGTGTCGTTAGTCACATAGGTGAACACATGGTCTACAAATCACGGTGTGTACATCTGGTGCACGACGTGTCCCACAAAATATTTCACAACCCTGTATCTCTGGCCACACAACCAGTGACACGGTTAGAGACTACAGGACGTGTAGATACAGTACACTACATGTACATAAGAAAAATAGATCCTTCCCAAATAGAAGGACACATGGAGTGTATTTATCATTAAACACCGTATTTTTGGGGGTTTTTCTTGACATTAAGCCTCAGAAACTACTCCCCAATAAATAAAAAAGTCCAAAACGAACTTTAAAGTGCCAATTTCGATCTGTGAAGGCTCATACTCCCCAAGAATCAACTATTGGAATCTTATACAAGTCATATAAAAGCATAAAAAAGTGATGATCCACCAAATTTTGATCCATGAGGTCCCATAACACCTAAAGAAACCAAGATTGGCGTTCATTCAAACTAAACCTTACACAATTCAATATCCAATCAAATATCATGTATTCTATCAAGGCATATATCACAACAGTCTGCAAATCTAGTATAACATCTATCACAACAACATGCAATCAGTAATGCACCCTAAATAACAAGGAATGAATACATGACATGTGATCTCTTAAAAGTGACTATATGATGCATGATATGTCATACCCTCATCACATCGGGTTTTAACAAAAATAAAACCTCAATAATATCAACAATAACAACACAAAACATGCTAATCACACAATAGTGAAATCAAATCAACTGTAATAACTGAAAACCCAAAAAAATTAAAATATAAGAGCTAAATTATATTTTCCTTATACACGGGAAAGCTAATACCATGTAAAACTTATTACCGACTACCTATTTTTTCATATCCCGGGCTATAGGCTCTAAACAGGAAATCAAGAAAAAGAATTCCATTCATACAACTTTGTAACATTCCGGTTTCGGGTGTCGCGTAAAGGTGTCTTGTACTTGGTTGGTCACATGGCCTCAAGTACATTTCCCAAAATTCCATAGGCTACCGACTAGCAGTGAGAGCCTTTGTAACACCCCAAGATTTTATAGTACGTTATCTCATTAAATTAACTCAATAGCTTGCGCTACATGCAACACCGAGTGCGAACACACCACAACTTAACAAACTAGCCGTTCAAAAAGAAGTTATGAATAGTACTAACTACATTTTGAATCTTTTATACTCTATATAATTTTAACACCCATAGTATGTGTTTCTTAGACAAAATATAAGAACAAATTCAATTTTTCATATAAATGATGTATTTTCCAAAAATGCAATTCTACCACCTACTAATGGTGAGTTTTTTTAATTGCAATATTTGACACTTTTATAATAAATTGGATGAAATAAAATTCTTATTTAGAAGTGGGACATAAAAATTTAGTTTGGACAAACATTTGGTACTTTTCTGATAACTTTCTTATTTTGATGAATAGTGATAAATAATATATTTTAATTGAAAACAACTATTTTAATCGAAATAAATTATATAGTTAAATTATTAATTTGAATGGTTTAAATTATAATTAGATTATATATTTATCATTTAATAAAATTTAAGTCATTATAACTAATTTCACATTTAAATTTTACATAAACACATGTTAATCTTTTGATAGTTTTTACTTTTTTTCAAAACCATCATTTTGGTTTTGACAATAGTAATTAATTTTAAATTAATTAAAAAAAATTATATATTTTGAATTTGGTAAAATGGACTTGATTTTTTAATTTTAAATATCAAAATTATCTTCGGGTATATTTTTGGTATTATTCTGGAAATTTTCAATTTTTGATGAACAGTGGAAAACACTGCGTTATTATTTAAAACTGAGTTTTTATTTTAATAAATAATTACTTTATTTAAATTTATTTTAAGTCAAAATATATTTATGATACCTATATAAGTTAAATTTATTTAATTGGAGTCATTTTATAATAAAATTAGATGTATAATGTTTTATCGATCTTTTTGACGTTTTTTACCGACCTACTAGGAGCATTTTCAATTTTTCATAAAACATAATTTTAACGCTTCTTTGAGTTGAATTTCAAAAATTCGAGAGACACAGTTGAAATTAGTAATAAAAAATTGGTTCAATAATATGAAAATAATTTTTTTTGAATAAAAACTTTTGTCTTTTATTTACAGCGGTTAAAAGTAAATAGTGTGATTAAGGGTTAAAATGATATTTTAATTACCCTAACACATGTCTTAATTCTATTGGATAAGAGTAATTCGATAAAAAAGAACCTTAGGAATAAAATATGATCCTATTTGGTATACTTAAATTAGATTAGGGCAGTTATTAATATTTTATTTAAACACATAAAAGTGTTAAATTCAAAGATTAATAAATAAAGCATTTTATATAGGTTTACACACAATATAAATTCTACTATAAATATTCATTAGAAATCTAAAATTATTTCCAACATAATGGTATTTTATTTATAATTTTTATACATTAAATAATTTAATTTATTTATGACACAATGATGATGCAGTAATTACCTTATTAATGAAATATTAAATAATTGATATTATAAATATCCAAATAAATGTAAATTGAGACTTGTGATGAATTAAACAAATTTTATAGTTTAATATGACATGTTAGGTTTGATTAGATAATTTTTTTTCTAAGTGATAATGTTTTAATGACTTCTACAAAAACAAAATACCAAATAGATTCCAAATTGACATAAATTAGTTTTTAAAACAAACTATATTATTGGTTGATATAATATTTCGAAAAATCTATGGTTTGTCCAAAGGGATTAAATAATATTATATATGTCATTAATGAATCACTTGAGGTTCTATTGGATGTTTAGAGTATGTTTATTAACCATATTTTGTAAGAATAGAAGAAAACACGGTAAAAGATAAACTATTTAACTTAGAGTTAAATATAAAAGATAAGGTTTAAATGGTATCCTAAACTTGTATAAAACCTATTAGTTGAGAATATTTTGACCCATAACCACCTAAGTATCTAAATAAATTAATTTGGAGACATTATAAACTAAATATGATTGAATAATAAATTAATATTTTAATCTTTTCCTAACGTGACCCTCGCCCCTCTTATAAAAGAGAACTTACACTTCTCTTAATTTCACACCTCCAAATCCATTTTTCATGACCAAAACCTGACCAAATATCCTATCAACTATATTCAATTCAACCTAGAGGCCTTAATTTTTCTATAAATCCAACCTAAGGATCCCTTTTGAACAACTCAAAAGGAAACACCCGAAGAAGATGTAATAATTTCACCACCCTCTTTCATGTTATTTCATTCTTCCACTTACTATTTCATTGTTTCTTCCTTACAAAAATAATAACTCTAGTACCTAATACATAATTTTATTTTATTATAAATATGGGACATCCATATTCATTATTCTATCCATCCTATAAATTACAAAGTCACCATACATGCGTATGTACCGCTTACCGTCTCCACGCCGTGGTATAGTTTCTTATTCAAACACTTAATTATTGGATGGGTATAATAATGAGTATAACTAATTTAAATAACAAATATAACATTTTAATGATTATTTATATATGATATAGCATCCAATTACATACAATTTCACCATCAATATAATGATTTTGTCGCTCGTGCGTACGTACCGATTGTCGTCTCCACGAGCAAGATGAGATTAATTCCCCATCGTAATCATTCAAATGTAATTTTCATTTTAGGATTAAAAATAATTTTTATGAACATAATATAATTCTGTATATTAATCAAATAAATCATATCTATAACAAACATCAATTACTTAACCAAGCATATAAAGGAAAACAGATCAGTTAACACCCGTAACAATGATACTACTAAAATATTATTAACAAAGAAATATTTAAAGATATTATATGATATAATATTTATGTATATTGTTATTGTATATTTTAATAAAAATGATTTATCTATTATACAAGATGTTAACATACCCTTGACCAAGGAAAATTACAAGGTAAGTGTTAATTTCAAAATCTCATTATATTTTGAGGTTTTTTTACGTAAGTATATACTGAGACGTATTTATTATCCATGTCCATGTTTCAAAAAAGAGTTTTCAAAGGGATTATTTTCAAGGGACATTCTTACTAAAACATCATTTTAAATTTTTTAAAGATTTATTCTTCTAAACCATTCTCATTAATGTCCATGTTTTTATAATGGTTTTAAGGATTTATTTATTTGGACATGAATGTTTTAAAATGTTAATTACTTTCAAAATTTTCAAAGTGGTATGGGACAATTTGATTTTACAAAATATTTTAAAGGAATTCCTTTATAAATTATGGGAATTTTAAATGATTTCATGAAAAAGGGATATTTCTCTCAAATATTTTTACTGATTATTTTCAACAATGTCAACATCCTTTAAGGGATATTGTTCTTGATCGAGATTGATTTATTATGATAGAAATCATCCATATTGTATTGAAGGTTTTGTGAAATGTTTGAATATGGATTTGTTATTTTTATACCATTAATTTTTTATACATAATGTATTGAAATATTTTTTGCTATTTTTAATATGAATGTAAATATTATGTTTAAACCTTTTCATATGAGCAATGCATTGGACTTAGTAAATGATGGGTGGAGCCCGCAATAGATCCTCGATGCATCGGTAGGTCTAATAAGACAAAATAGTGTATGGGAACAAGGCCTTAACAAAATCATATTTGTAGTCTTGGAACAAGGCCTTGACTATTTTGTTATGAAGTCTAGAATTACACATTCCATCATTATGAAAGTGGTTATTGATATTGCATGTGATTATTCGACTACTAGAATATCCATGTGAATTAGTAAATGGAATTATTTGATTTATATTAGCCATATTATATAGAAGTTTATTCTTAAAAGGATTATGTTTTAGTCCTATAAATTTCCTTAAATGTATATGTTTATTTATGAAAGATTCTGTTATATTTTTATCCTTACTGAGCATCTGAGTTTATCCATTTATGTATTTTATTTGTCCCAGGCTGTGAAGAAGTATATTATAAGTTACCTGTAAGGATAGTCTAAGGGATATGAATATGGAAAATAGATAAATTGTTTTGTTGTTTTTCATATTTTAATGTAAATTAACACTAATGAATGTATCTAGTATATACAAGGCTACTAAACTGATCAGTTTTTTAGGACATGATTTCTTTTAGCATGCCAATGTTATGTAATAATCCACCGACTCTTGGTAACTTGGTTCGGGGATTTATAGTTAGTATCAAAGGAAGTTTAGTACATACCTTGGAAACTGCATTTAGAAAAACTCTGATTAGAGAACACTACCCTAAGATAAACATTGAGGATTAGTATAGAAGAACATCCTAAAATTTTGGGAATGTAGAGATTTTGAGATTTTTCCAAGAAATACAACCCTGACTGGATACGAGGACGTGGAGGTGGATCTGGTATAGATGTACTTAGGAGTGAAAACTCTAACAAGGAGTTTCAAGATTGACCCAAGGTATCCTGGTATATGACAACGTGCCATGCTGCACTCTTGGTTACTAAACTCATGGGGGATATTCTTAGGATAATTTACATTTTCATTACAATCCATTATGAAGGATTTTGGAGTAAATTATTACTCAAATAAAACATTTTTTATTTATTGATTATATGAATAATATTTGCAATTTTCATTTGGTATTTTACAAGTTTGGAATTTTTCATTGTAATTCATAAACCAACCTAGTGTATGCCATTGTTTTGAAATGGAGCCTAGTAGAAGGAATGAGAATTCCATGTATACAATAGTCTTCCACGTATTCACATCATTTGAAAAAATAGTATCATTTGTTAATAATATATGTAAATAATTCTCTAAGTCTAATGGTATTAAAAGAAAGTAAGAGAAGAAAAGGAAGGAATATATAAATATGGAAAACGGGAAGAGGGGAAAGAAGATTTTCCAATATGTGATAATTATGGAAAGAATCACCTTGGTAAATACTTGATGGGAATGGGAGTTTTTTATAAGTGTGGAGAAAAATGACACCAAGTATGTGATTGAAAGGGTAAGAAAAAGGTTTCAAATGTACAATGATTCATCTGCAAGGAGTTGGGACACTACACGAGTCAATATACAAATCATCATAGTATACCCCAAATGCTGCTATTAGATAATAATCATGTTATGATACTACCGAAGATGAAGAAGAGTTATTAGAGTTATTATGCTGTTATTAAAGTATTTTGTCATTGGATTATTATATTAATGATGTACATGTAATAAGAATTATAGAGTATATAATGATTTTAAGATAGTAGTATTAATTAAGGACATGAATTTGTGTGGAACCAGGAAAAGTAACTCAATAGTAGGTTAATTTTTTTGGAAAATATACGTTTGAGTGAAAGATAAACCATAATATAGGTATGATACTGAGGTAGTGATTTTCGAATAATATATGATTGATTTGGATAAATTATATTGGATATTCTTGATTACCTTGAAACTGATTAATGATTTGTATATTCCATCATTGTTGGAGTTTACAATATTTTTAGATATAAGGAGTATACCCAGTATTATACAAGGAATAAGGGAGCATGAAAGTAATCAATAAGGTTTTATTGTAATTTGTGGTGTTACACTGTTTTAAAATAATACATGATGAATTTATTCACATGTTATTATGAGGCAAAAAGTATCTTCATTGTGTTTACCTTTCTTATAAATTATGTACTGTGAGTTTGGAAAAGTATTTTGGGTATGTATAGAGGTTAGAATCGATTAATTTTGACATTGAATAATATTGTAAAGGTTAAATAATTTCTTGAGATTAGTTTTGGATTGTCATAAAAAGGACAACCCAGAGGTCAGGCAGCAACCCTTCGCGTCTGGTAAGGTAGTGAGACTTGAACCCGCAACCGAAGAGCGACAAGGGTACATCACCTACCACTAGCCTACGTGATGTCATAGTTTGTATAATGTAGTTTTTTTAAATTTTATGATAGATAAATTATAAATTCATTTTTTGGAACCCTATATGATTAGGATAAATAGAATTTTTTTGAATTCTATTATCTTTTAGAGTGAAAGATGAGTTTGTGGTAGGAATTAGTTGAAGGATGAAACTATACTTGTCAAGTATATATATATATATATATTTCCTCTTATTACATGAATAAATTAATTCCTAAACATTGTTGAAGGGATATTGAAAACAAAAATGTCTTACCCTAATACCATATGTTTTGTTGAACCAATGATATTTTACATCATCTTAGATTGATGGCTTTGAGGCCCTCAATTTTATACTTTTTTGATTGATGACCACAATAACTCCATATAAATATTTATGTTTTCCTCCAATTATGTGTCTCTAATTTCCCCTAATGTTCTCTTAATCGAGATCATAATTTGGTGGTGACTTTTTCATTTTCCTTTCACTCTAATTAAGACTAAATTTTATTAACCCAATGTCTGATGTGGGTTTTCCACAATGGTATTTTTCCATTATTAAACATTTATTTTCAAAGAAAAATTTCAAATTTTATGGATGTAATTTATTGAAGGAGAGGAGAATGTAACACCCCATGATTTTATAGTACGTTATCTCATCAAATTAATATAATTGCTGGCGCTACACACAATACTGAGTTCAAACGCACCACAACTTACCAAACTAGTCGTGCAAAAATTGGTTATGAATAGTATTAAATGAATTTTGAATATTATATACTATATATAATTTTAAGACACATATTATGTGATTCTTAGACATAATATAATAAAAAATTAAATTTTTAGATAAAGAATATATTTTTCAAAAATGCAATTTCACCGCCTACTGATGGTGGATTTTTTTAAATAAAATATCTAAAAAATTTATATTAAATTGGAAAGAATAAAATTTTTATTTAGAAGCGAGACATAAAAAGTTAGTTTGGTTTAATTTTTGGAACTTTTCTGATAACTTTCATATTTTGATGAACAGTGATACATAATATGTTTTAATAGAAAACAACTTTTTTAATCGAAATAATTTATAGGGTTAAATTATGCATTTGAATGGTTTTGAAGTATAATTAGATTATATTTTTATCATTTAATACAATTTAGGTCATTATAAATAATTTGACATTTAAATTTTACATAAACACATGTCAATCTTTTGATAGTTTTTACTTTTTTAGAAACCCGCCTTTTGGTTTTTACAACGGGAATTAATTTTAAATTAATAGATGCAACTTCTATGTTTTGAATTTGGTAAACTGCACTTCATTTTTTAATTTGGAATATCAAAATTTTCATAGGTTAAATTTTTGGTATTAATTGAAAACATTCAATTTTTTCTTAATAGTGAAAAACATTGCGTTATTATTTAAAACCAACTTTTTATTTAAATAATTATTTATTTTATTTAAATTAATTTTAAGTCAAAATATGTATATAATACCTATATATGTTCAATGTAATTCATTGGAGTCATTTTATAATAAAATTTTATGTATAAAATTTTATTAAACTTTTTAACGTTTTTTACCCACCTTCTAGGAGAATTTCAAAATTTGCATAAAACATTATTTTACCACTTCGGTGAGTTGAGTTTAAAAATTTGGAGATACACAGTTGAAATTAGTAAGTATAATGTTGTTCAATAAGATGAAAATAATTTTTGATGAATGTGATATTATAATTAACCTAACACATGTCCTAATTCTATTTGATAAGTGTAATTTGACCAAAAACAACCTTAGGAATAAAATATGATCCTCTATGGTCCACTTTTTTAGATTAGGACAATTATTTTAATTTTATTTAAAGAAGAGTTAAAAATCTTAAATTCAATGTTTAATAACTAAAAAAAATTATATATGGTTATAACAACATAAATTCGACTATAAATATTCAATATAAATCTAAAAATATTTCATACATAATGGTATTTTATTTATAATGTTTAGACATTAAATAATTTATTTTATTTATGACACAATGATGATGAAGTCATTACATTATTAATGAAACATTAAAGTAATAGATATTATAAATTTCAAAATAAATGTAAATTGAGACTTATGATGAATTCCAAAACTTTTCTTGTCTAATATGTCATTTTTTTGATTATTAGATAAATTTTCTTCGAAGTGATATGGTTTTTATGACTTTCACAAAAACAAAATTCCAAATATTTTCAAAATTTACATAAATTATTTTTTAATACAAAGACTATATTATCGGTAGATATAATATTCCTAAAAATCTATGGTTCAGTAAAAGGGCTTAAATAATATTATATATGTCATTAATGAGCCAGTTGAGCTTCTCTTGTAAGTTTAGAGTAATTTTATTAACCATATAGTGTAAAAATACAAGAATACACGGTAACTGATAAACTATTTAACTAGGAGTTAAATCTAAAAATAAGGTTAAAATGGTAACATAAACTTGTCTAAAACCTATTGGTTGATATGATTTCGACCCTAACCACTAATGGGCCGAAATAAATTCATTTAGTACCATTATAAATCGAATATGATGGTATAATAAATTAATATTTTAATATTTTCCTAAAGTGACCCTTACCCCTCTTATAAAAGGGCACATCCCCTTATCTTAATTTCACACCTCCCAAGCCATTTGTCTCAGCCAAAACCTGACAATGTTTCCTCTAAACTATCCTCCCTTCAACCTAGAGGCCTTAATTTGATCAGAAATACATCCTAAGGAACACTTTCGAACAACTCAAAAGGAAACACCTGAAGACGAGGTAATAATTTCACCACACTCTTTCAAGATCCTTTCTTTTCCACTTCCTCTTTTTTTGTTATTTCCAAAAAAATAATAACTTTGTACCTTATACATACTGTGATGTTATTATAAATATGGAAAAACCATATTCTCTATTCTATCCAACCTATAAATGAAAAAATCATCAAACGTGCGTACGTGGGGCTTACCATCTCAATTTCGTGGTGTAGTTTGTTATTCAAACACTTTATTATTCAAATGGGTATAATAATGAGTATAACTAATGTCAATAATAAATATAACATGTAAATGATTCTGTATATATGATATACCATCCAAATACATACTATTTCACCAGAAATATAATGATATTGTCACTCGTGCGTACGTACGGATAACCGTCTCCACGAACGTGATGAGATTCATTCCCCATCGTAATCATTCAAGAGTAATTTTCATTTTATGATGAAAAATAATGTTTATGGGCTTAATATAATTCTATATATGAATCAAATACATCCTATCCATAACAAACATGTCTTATGTACCCAAGTATATAAAGGAAAACATATCAGTTAACACCCGAAATGATGATACTACTAAAATATTATTAACAAAGAAATGTTGGAAGATCATGTATGATATCATATTTATGTATATGATTATTGTATAATTTAATAACAATTATTTAACTATTATACATGATATTAACATACCATTGACCAAGGAAATGTACAAGTTAAGGGTTAATTTCACAATCTTGATATTATCATAGGTTATTTTTATGTTAGTATCTACTAGGACATATTTATTATCCATGTCCATGTTTCATAAAAGTGTTTTCAAAGGGACTCTTTTTAGTGGACCTCTTTACTAAAACCTGATTTTAAATGTTATAAAGATTTATTCTTCTAAACTGTTTTCATTAATGTCCATGTTTTCAAAATGGTTTTATATATTTATTTATATTGACATGAATGTTTTAAAATGGTAATTCATTTCAAAAGTTTCAAAGTGGTATTCGACACTTTGATTCAAAACAATATTTTAAATGAATTCCTTTATAAATTATGTTAATTTTAAATGAAGTCATGAAAATGGGATATTTCTGTCAAATATTTATATTGATCATTTTCAACTATATCAACATACTTTAAGAGATATTCTTATTGATTGAGGTTAATTTTTTACGATACTCATATTCTATATTGTATTGATGGTTTTGTGATATGTTTGACTATGGATGTGTTATTTATATACCAGTCATGTTTTATAGATAAAGTATTGACATATCCTATGTTAGTTTTGATGCAAATGTTTAAGTTATGTTTAAACCTTTTCATATAATTAAAGCATTGGACTTAGTAAGTGACGGGTGGAGCCATCTATAGCTCCTTGATGAATCGGTATGTCTCATGAGAAAAACTAGTGTCTTGGCATAAGTCAATGACAAAATCTTATTTGTTGTCTTGGCACAAGGCCTTAACTACGTGGTTATGAAGTCTAACATTATGCATTCCATAATTATGAAAGTGGTTATTGATATTGAATGTGATTATTCAACTAGTATAATATCCATGTAAATAAGTAAATGGAATTATTTGATTTATATTGGACATATTATGTAGGAGTTTATGTTTAAAATGATTATGTTTTAGTATTATACATTTCCTTATATGTTTATTTTTATTTATGAAATTTTCTGCTATATTGTTATCCTTTCTGAGCATCTGAACACACACCTTTCTATGTTTTATTTGTCACAAGACGAGAAGAATTATATTATGAATTACCTGTAGGAATACTCTATGGGATATGAATGTAGTCAATAGAGGCAATGTTTTTGTTGTTTTTCATTTTTTTTAATGTAATGTAAAACTTATGAATGAATCTAGTACTTCCAAATCTACTAAAATGATCGGTCTTTCGGGACTTGATTCCTTGTATCATTACTATGTTATGTAATAATGCACCAATTCTAGGTAACTATAGTTGCAGAGTTACAGCCTTGGGTGTGATAGTAGAGAAACTATGCCCTCATTGGTAGAGTAATGCAGCGGAAGTAAACAGATAGCAATAACATAAGCAGTAAAACATGCAATAAGTAAGCAGCGAAAGTAATAAACAACTAGAGAACACATATAAAAATGATGCATGATACATATGTATTGGAAATAATGAAAACAATTTAAAATTATGGAAGACATTACTAAACCAAATTATAAATGGAATGTAATTAAATAGCTCCACACCATCACAAGACTTAGCTTTGTACGATGCTCCCCCAGCTTCACAGCAATCAAGTACTTAAAGTAGAAGGGTTCTTTCCCTTATCTATACCAGAAAATTATATAATCTATTTGGGCAAAAAAAATTCCCAAATAGGGTGTGAGACTAATCCCAATAGGCAACCACCCAAAGATTTGTGCCTAACAGTCAGTTAATATATATGGCAGGAAATAAGCAACAAGAACCAATAAATAAAGAAGTACTCAAAAGTAAACAATACTACAGTTCAATTTCAATCAATTCGCATATCATGTAAGAATATAATCACAAAAAAGTAACCCTATGGGAAGTACTCAAATCCTAACCCCTCTGGTTCAACCAAAAACAATATAGGAAACCCTCTGGGAAGTACTCATAGTCTACCCCCTCTGGTCCAGCTTTATAAATTTCTCTCTAAGGAAGCACATGCCATCAATTCCCCATGTGGTATTGCA
Organism: Viscum album; assembly: GCA_963277665.1. Classification (NCBI taxonomy): domain Eukaryota; kingdom Viridiplantae; phylum Streptophyta; class Magnoliopsida; order Santalales; family Viscaceae; genus Viscum; species Viscum album. Next base: position 443,218,500 of record OY728138.1, read on the forward strand.
TTGGTAACGATAGACACTTTGGGGAAGCACTGAACATCCAATTTCCCTCTGGTATCACAACTAGGAACTACTGACACTCTGAGGGAGCACAAATTCCATCCCCCTTTGGTCTCACAACATAAAAGTAAACAGACACTTTGGAGAATCCCTCTATATCCATTCTTCCTATGGTCTACTACACCATGTTCCCACAACCCTATGTAAAACAATCATTCACAAATGATATGTTTCAGCCAATGTATACCTCATGAACTAATTGGATATATAGTCAATAGTATCTCACTACATGGAAGATAAAATCACTCCATCCTAAAAATATGAGACATGGAAAACAAAGCATCCAAATAGGCAAAGCAAGACAAAACGGAGAATAACAAAAAACATGGGAAAAAATCCACAGTATGGAAAAGATAACCCTATTCACAATCACAAATCCACTACTCAAGAACACAAGGCATAAGAGGCATTAATAGGGTTGAAATCTCTGAACACACAATACCCTGAACAAGGTTATTGGGATCTTTTTCCCATATAACTCATTGAATAACTACAGAAAGGCACAAACCACCTACCTTAGCATTGTATGATTGATATACGTAATCCTCAGTTCTTGAATCTCTCTAGAACGACATAGATCTACAAAAACGCTAAAAATGATCAACTAAGGATATCTCACAGAAGAAGAGAAACTAGGAAACAATGATCTAGAAGTAGGAAGAGCTTACTATGGCGATTCCAATGCAATCGACGATGGTCGATTCAGAGAATGGCTAGTGAGATAGGGGCTCAGAGACGAATTAGTGGTATCCTTTGCTCCTGGAAGAGAAAAACAAAGATGAAGTGTGATCTACTGATTAGAGGCGTTCCGATCCATTTAATGAAAAAATAATGTACATGGCACGTACTTTTTTTAACCGGCATCTTCTTAAGGAAGTCTCCAGGTCACCCCACACAGCCATGTGTTCGGCCGTTATGCGGCCAGTACACAGCTACCCACGGAAACCGAGTACACAGTGTTTACTTATAAGTACATGACATGTACTTTTGAAATTTATAGAAACTCCTATTTTTCTTGAAAACACAAGAGAACAAGATTCATACCTGAAAAAAAAATTATTCAGGTTCATTCAAAAACCTATAATTATCAATGATATCATGAATATATAATGTGGGTATAATTATTATATTTCATGAAAATTTGTTTTAAAAATATATCTAATAATAAATTACTAATATAGAACACATAAAAAACCAAATCATGAACAAAGATAAAAAAATATTGAAATATTTTCATAAATCGTAAAAGATGTCAAGCTCAGAAATATGAATAATTATTATTTTTATTTAGGAGACTAAAATTAGAAACATGTTATGTTATTAAAATTATATTAAAATTTTAAATTTATTATCCATAATGGATTAATAGCATAAATTATAATTACATGTTTATAATATTTTTATAATAATTTACTAAACTAGAAATATAGAACATGATAATGGGTTTAAATTATTAATAAATCCTACCAATTTATCTATTACAAGAGATAAATAATCAACATCAATATCTCCATTTTTGTGAGTGAATTTAAATAATTATATTGTTAATTATAAATTTTTAAAAAAAATCTACAAACATTACTAGATTCCAAATAATTAATTACATTTATTGACGTATATGAGTGATAATTTAAATAAAATGCATAGAAACTATGATACCCAAAAACCAAATGATTCATGTACCTAATTGTAGGAGAATACAAAATAATCCATATATAGTAATTATTCTTCAATACATGATAGAGGTATCCATATGAAAATGACAAGTGAACCTATAATGCTTATTCACTACCCAAATACGCATGTAACTTGATATTACACCTCAAATAGGATGATCATTCCTTTATGTGATGCTTATCAATTAAATATAGTATTAAATATTCTCCAAGAAGAATTAAATCCCCAAAATCCCCCACATCACTCCTATATCACCTTCAAACTACAAAGACTGAAATAAATTCTCTATATTGTGACATACTGACCCAGATTCAACTAAACCAGTGTGCTGAGTTGGTTATCCACAATGCCTCATTTGAACATCCCCATATTCCATAGGTTTTTTACTAGAAACAAGGGTCTGAAATTCATATAGTGGGGACGAAATACCCTCATATCAGAGTAAAAATAGTGGAAGTAACTATAAATAATCCAAGGATTTAGATAAAATTTTTTAGGAAGATAGAAATAACTAAAATAGAACATGTTGTAGTAATAAATGAAATTTAAACAAAAAATGAACATCCATGTCATAAGAACATCACTAGACCTCCACTAGGATGTCCATACATGAATAATTATATAAAGGAAACTGAAATAAAATTAAAAGGGTCCACGAGTAACTCTGATCTTGAGCACATACCTGCTCTCCATGCCACTGTTTGGATACCCCATCCTGATCAAAAGAATCCACTTGAGTGTCCCCACATGACCATGAAACTCTAGGCATGAGACCTATCCACCGTTCATCTGTTCTCAACTTGAAAAGAATACCTAAGGTCTGAAATAACAATGAGGTGCACTTATAGGGGTGGTAAATTGTCTTAGTAGGCCACACCAATCATAAACCTATAAATATACTATCAATTGTTCATCATCATGCAGTATTCTCAACCTATCCAATACCCAACTAGAAAGATAAATCAAACACATATAAATTTGAAACCATAGTTGATCATCAGGTTGATGATCTTGGTAAACTAGGAAATTTTCAATCATTTATATTTATATTTATTTGAGTAAATTTATATTCCCATATATATATATTTGTTAATATACATAAGTAAGATGAAAATAGAATAAAAATAAGTGGTTGATCATTGGTTCTATAATCCTAATCGTCTAAACATCCTAAAAAAGGGCATTGTGATGGATGTCGTAGAACTCAAGCCATGTATAATTAATTAAATATTTGGGCCTATAATCCAAATCAACAATACCTGCTTTGTCTAGTGCAAAATGTGTCTCTACGGAAACTATGTCACCACTCGGGGACACATGTATTAACCCTGTGTCAACCTGTACTCAACACCAATCACTATCCTGAATGATTTAGTATACTAAATGACAATCCTAAAAATATGCTATATATTTGGACATCATTCCACCCTTGTAATGTGAATCCTATATAATTTTTAAGCCCTATGTCATAATTTTTAGGCAGTCACATCATTTCAACTCATAAAATCCCTATGGTTCTAACCTGTATGTGATGTATAAGGATAGATCACTGATGATACGACAAGCCCAACCCTGTATCTCTCTAATCTAGGAGATTTTAATCATCCCCATAACCTAGGAGGTCCTAATAATCCATGAGTATATGTTACATCAATAGTGATGAGTGTCATGTCCACCACAACGATCCATTAATCGATCAATGAGAGCATAATCATCATTATCACTTGTGGGAGCATAATCATCCAAGAGTATCATCAGAAGGTATTCCATGCTTGTGTAATAGAATTAAAGTAAATACATGAATGTGTATCATAATCATGTGATTCCATTCCCAAATATCTTAATCAATTTGTTTTATGCCTAAATAGCATAATAGAGGGATGTTATACCCAAATATCAACCACATAAGGAATAAAATCAAGATCAGAAGAAGTAACACTAGATATCCCAATAAAATAATATAAAAATCATAGTATTAAAATATGGATCCTAGGAAATATGTCTATTAATCACAATAAATGAATAAGATAAATCCCACCATGTACATAAAGGTATCCCAAAGAGAGTCACATCATGTCAGGCTCATCCTCCACAAAACATAAATCACATGTATTAATAATTTCGGCATCAACAATATATAAGTGAATGAATAAATAAAATAATGAGGGTGTAATAATTCCTAAACCCACCATTTCTGATATAGTTTCACATGCTTACAAGTTCGATACGAGTTCGAATGTGACACCCGCAACTATCACTACCCAAACCAAATGTACTATCACAGGTTCAGTCAATTATTGGGGTGCCCACTTGGTCCTTCATGTTATAACAAAAGAGAGGTATCCATCTTGGGATCCTTAGTGGTGAAGGTATAATAATGAATCATTCATGGAATACTCTATTGTTATGTAAATAGAAGAATACTACACAGTGTCCTCAGAACAGTACACAGGTAATGTCATTCTGTATGGGACCTTTATAAGTAATGTAAGAAATAGAGGAATCCAACATGGGGTATTTAGAATGGTATATAAATAAAGGGATCCTACAATGGATTTACCAGTACAAATTATAGGATATTTTATCCCATGAGGTACCCTTGGTAATAGTCATGATGTAGAGAAATCATAGAAGAAGACCTCTTAGTTGAAATGTATGAAGAGGCATCCTACATCGGATCCATAAATACAACTAACCTCGCGGCCTACTAGGCCAAAAATGCATATAACAAAAGGGATACATACTCTGGGGGAAATATAAATAATCTTTGGTCAGAGGAGATGAATCACGACCAATATTTGATCATGGTCCCACTCTCAATAGACAGCTAGCACTATAGGAAAATAGATCTATCCCCACACATCTATACCCACAGTTTTGAAGAACCGTGGGTATATATGATACAATCTTGCCAATACCCATGGTTATGTTTAAAACCATGGAAAAACATCCCCAAATTCCACCATTACATCAGGCTTCACCTCCTGATTTCTCATTTTCATCGGGCTCCCTGCGTGGTCCCTCTCCTCCCCTCCCTAACTTCCACCTCCCGGACCTCTCCATCCCACCCCGACCTTGACCTCCCAGCCTCCGCCTCCACCTCAACATACCGACCTCTACCTCCACCTCAATGTCCTATCCTACACCTCCCTTACCCCAGTCCCTCTCGTCTCCCTATCCTCCGGAATCACCCCCCTCTCCCCTCCTAGATCCTTGACGTCGGTGACATCCCCCATCCCCTCTCGGCTCCCTATCCTCTGGAGACATTCCTCGACTTCCTTATCCTCCCTAGTCACGTGCGATATCCCCCATAGCCGAACACCCTGCATGACATCCCCCTCTCTCCGCTCCATCTCCTTCAACGATTTCTATCAAATTTCATGAGGGTTATTGGTGGTTACATCGAAGTAAGAATTCATCTTATTTAATTCTTCAATTTCATAGAGTTTTCCTCTCCCCCGTTGCCCAGTTTTATTCAGCCGAACCCTAGGGGATTTGAGGTTCCATGATTCTTAATTTGATCCTTATTTCAAGGGCGTATCATGATTCTATCTGGTCGACTGTGTGTTTTGGCATCCACTTCTAATGTCAGAGCGGTTTGGATTATCATGGTTTATCTACCACCATTTGATGTTGGTTTATTCTACTCTCTTTGTTTGGCCCAATTTAATCAGATCCTTTTGGTGATTTATGTGCCTATGAAAATCTATATTATGTATGAATTGTTTGAATAAAGGTAATTTGTGAACAAAAGTTCATTTGATGCAAAATATAGAAGTATATCCTCTCATAGAATTATAAAAATTCTATACTATTATCGAAAAGTGGTGTAAAAAAAGATTGTGTGTCTAGAAGCCCGAGGTCTCAATGGTGGTATAATAAATTAATTTATCAACATAACTGTTGAAATACTAAAAAAATATGTTTTTTATGGGAGGTGATTTATATGTAATAACCATGGGTACATCTTATTATAGCGGAGTGGGAGGATAAAAAACAAGATCAATAATAAATCCTCTCTCCATATGATATAGATGGGGAGTATATACACTGAAATAAAATAAAAAAAATATAATGTTTTTATAGAAATAAGACCTCAACTAAAGGGGAAAACATTATTAATGATGTTACACCCATAATATACCACTTAGAATGAAAAGATGAAAATCAAGAAGTTTAAGAAATTAAAGGTGGATATTTCTGTTGAGGTTGGGGAGAAATAACAATGAAATTAAAGAAGAACCAACTAAGGGAGAATATATCAAAGTTAGCAAACATGAAAATTTATTAAGAGAATTATGAAAGAAGAGTCTTACATATAATATAATATATGAAGATAATCGAGAATGTTCCTAAGTAATTATTAATAATACGAACAAACTAGTTTTAATTCTTCAGAATGATGGAACAAGCAAAGCAGAATGAAAGTTCTTTTATTATAACAATGATGAAGGCAGGATAGAAAATCAAGAATGATCCTTCAATAAGTAGTGTTGTAAACATAACCAATAATAAGGTCTGAAATAAACCAGTGAACAATGGGTTGCTTCACCATGAGCTACCATAATCCAAAAATTGATAATTCTAAAAGGTATCACTCCCCCCTTATACATTATATTTGTATCTAACTAATTTTTTGATTTAGGATCAATGGGTAGATATAATAAATCAGTGATTTCTTCCCAAAGGGAAAATTTATTTATTTTTGGACGAATCTTTCAGTTATATTTATGCTAAATTAAATTCTAAATACTAATCTATATTTACTCAATCTGGAAGTCTTTGTGAAGATGTTTAACCATGTTGATAGAGGAAGATGGGTGTATAATAATTTCTATTTAATGGAAAAAAAAATATTTTTATGGTTACTATCCATTTTTTCAACATCTAATAGATATTACTGAAATTTTTTATTTTATTTAAAAAAAAGATGAAAAGACATAACTATATAGTTTAGAGAAATATGGGTAGGGAAATTGGATGTTAAAATATAAATTTCTATTTGATATGCCATTTTCATTCAAGAGAGTTTAGAACAATAATGAATGTTTTTTTAGTTTCTATTAATATATTTTTTGTTTCTATTATATTTTTTTACAAATGAAATGTCAATATTCTTATATGATTTGAAATGATTTTTTTATTATAAGTTTAAAAATGATGTCTTAGTATACTTTTCATCTAAATTACATGTAGCATACTATTTCATATTATCATTTTTGGATTTTTGAGTATATTAAAGTCAATTTTTTAACTATGATTTTTTTATGTAGGATTGTTCTATATTACTCTTAATAGTTTTTTTTAATTTTAGGGACACCATGTTATTTAGTGCTCCTATTTTGTTTTTTGGATGATAAAATGCTTGAAGAAGTAGTGTTTTCTTTTGGATGTGTTTTCTTTATTGTGGATCGACTTATGTGCTATTTTTGGATTCCTCTTCACTTTTCATTTCATTTTAGATCACTGCAACTGAATCCTAACTAGTTCTGTGGGTTTTTTTGTCGATTATTGATGTTTAGGACTCTTGGGTCCCATTAGAGGCTGATTATAACCACCTTTATCAAGGGTAGTGGTCTCTCCATTGGTTTCAGATATGTTTTTTCCCATTCAATTCATTGTTTTTTTTAAATTTATGGGTTTTGGTGTTTTGAGTTATCGGTGATTTTCTAGAGTATTTTTGACCTGCTGTGGTGGTTTCTGGCAGTTGTTAACAAATGTGACTTGCACATTTACGCATAGGCTGGCATATACATGTATTAGTTCCCCCATATATATATATATTCACTCATGGCCATTTGGTTATATATATACTGGGGCTAGGTGTTCTTATATATATATATATATATATATATATGTGTGAAAAATGAATACATGTGTAAGGTAAAGGAGTATATGCATGTATAAATGTATATGTAAGGATCCCTTTATACATATTTGGCCATGATGATATGTACATAGGGGCTATATTTCATTATATATATATATATGAAAAAGTGCATATGTGTGCAAGCGGTAACGGGAATATTTGAGTTGCAGTCGTCACAAGGAGAGTGCGTTGAGTTTGAGTTAGGTTTCCTTATGCATTAAGCATTAAATTTAATGAATCATTTCTTGGTTGTACTTCAGACCATGTTTTCGTACTAAATAGTGATATATATTTCTTATAATAATGGTCTTGAATAGACTCGAAGAAAACAAAACTAACCGACATAAATTTGGGCTACATTGAATTAAATTAAAATGAATGAATTAGGACATCATATTAGTAGTAAAAAATAAAGTACTTTTCATTTTATTAACCTATAATGAGTGTTAGGTCAAAGAGAGAGAAAGAGTAGAAATAAAATTCTGTATAGAATGTTTAATATCTCGAGAATCTTGGATCACAACAAAGTATCTTAACATAAAAATTAGTGGAAGAATAAGATGGAGGAAGATGAAGAAAATAAGGGGATGTAGGAATCCCTTAATGAAGAAGTCCTCTCTTTCTGAAAGGCCAGTTGTGACCTCCCATGGATTGGCACCAGCGACGTCCAGCTGGAAAATTGAAAAAAATATTTGTATCCCCCCTCACATACAACTCTCTCATTAATACTGCCCAAAAAACCAATACCCTCAATCTATATTTAATTATAAAATTACAATGATTACATTGCCATGATGTTTATGGTGTTATGATGAGTATCTATTCCAATCAATTTAAAGTTATGTGGTAGGGATGTTTATTAACGCATTTTGAATCTATGAAAATAATATCTTGAGAAAAAAAAATTTGGCAGTAGGCATGATATGATCTTAAGGGAATACCATGTGTATGATAGGATTTCCTTCCAACATTTTCTCAAACTGGATACTATACTTACATGGTTTTATAAGAATTATCTAGGATAATAACAAATATCCTATAATAATTAAGATGATGTGTACTATCGTATGGAACACTTAGGTTAACCTGTGATGGAAGAATTCAAGGATGTGCAATATGCATAATCTCCTCTCAGTAAGTTATTAAAATTCATCAAGAAAGATCATAGATTTCTCATAGTTGTAAAGTTGGTCATAAATTTTAATTTCTAGTGAGGTAAACAAAACATCGATGGGAATGTTTAACATAATAATGTTATGAAGTGTTTGTGATGAAAATTTTATTGAACCAACCATCCAAGGATATCGTGCCAGTATATAGGATGGAAAATTATCACTTGACCAAGTAGTGGTGTTATTGTGTGTGTTGTTGACTATTGTGAGCATGCAAAGGGTACATGCTTGAGGAAACACCTATTGATCCTGGAGCATGTATGTGGTGACATTGGAGAATGAGGCCATGTAACAACATCTTTTTAGCCATTTAAAATAATTATACTAGATTTTCATGTGTTTACAATGATTTTTAAGTGTAGTCTTATTCGAAATACAGAGGAGCAGTGAATAAATACTAGTGTTATGTCCCATTTGTACCAACAAGTAGATGCTCCCAACATATAAGTCAATGTGAAATGATGAAAAACAGTATGGGAAACTCATCACCACCAAAATAGACAACTTTGATAAATGACATCAAGACAAGCTATGACACTAAACAATGTACATCATATATCTAACCCCTTTGGGGCAGTGCAGGTGGAAAAGGAAGCAGACCATCATCCTCACAGTGCTAGGATAAAATCACACTCCCCCATGGGTGCTGATTTTCCCCTCATAGATGCTTTCAACCATAGGACCATCAGATCCAAAGGTGGTCTCTAAGGTTGGATCATCTAGTGAGGTCCACCACACAGATAGCAAGATAAGGGTGAACAACAAGACAGTTGAACATCACCCCATGGACACTGGGGACAATGTCAGAACTGTCAAGGAAGATGCTTCTCTATATAGATGTTTTCATCTTCTCATCCATCAAAGAATGTTTTGAAAGAAGCACAAAGACGAAGCATAGAATAGGGCATCTGGAAAAGGTGATATAAAGGAGGAATGCCAGAAAAGGTCATCTGGATACCTAGAAAAAGTCATCTATAAAAAGATTGAAAAACCATTTCTGAAATAGTATGCCTAGAAAAAGTCATATGGAATATGATGAAGAACCTAAAAATGACACAATAGGGAGATCATGTGACATCACATGTGGGAATCACATGAGAAATAGAAGAGAGCGTGCAGCAGAGAAGCCTGACAAAGTTCATTGAGGTAGTGAAAAAGAGGAATGGTCGCTGGAATCAGGGGATTTTTTCACCTGGAAGTTGGGTATTTCACCTGGAAGTTTTGGATTGCACTGAGAAGCTGGGTGCACATGGAGTGCAAGAGAGGTATAATCAAAACTCGAGTACCATCTCAGTGCCCATGAATAAAACATGTTGGCTAGAATAGGAAGAGGCAATTCACACTTGGGGGTACCACATGGAATGAACTTTCGATGAAAAATTCCTGATATGGATTACAAACAAATTCATTTATTAGAGAGGGATAACACCACATAGAACTTAATCAAGAGACTTCACTTAATCTACTTTATTTGTACATGTTCTAACATAGTGTAGAAAACAATAGACTATTCACCAAGACATCAAGGTTGTCCATTAATTCTCATGTATGTGATACCATTACCAAATTCTCATTTTGGGTTAGTTTTAAATAAATTAAATGAGAACTGAAAATCTTTATCACATCCCAATAAGTGCATCAAAAAAATATTATGCAAGATATAAAAAAGGGGTAGAAAATGTTATTAGAATACATATTCTTTAATATTTTTAATGATGTTTACATTATTATAGATTTCATGATTTTGAACACTTTGAAATCCTTTTAACATTTTTTCATCCATTGAAATGGATCAACCCACTTTCTCACCATTATTGTAGTTTATATACTCAACGATTAAAATATTCTATTTTTATACAGTAGAAATACCCTCTTCCTACTTCCACAATATTTGATTCTTTTAATTCCCTACAAGTTATAAAACATCAAACGAAAGAAGATAAGGAGGGGTAAATTATATTTAATTAGACCGAGAATGTTGATTGATGTCTCTCTTATGAGATCTTCCATACTTTCCAACTTTATCATTGGGATAATACGTAATCATCTTTTCCTAATTGTATAATCATTTATCCTTATAGACAACCTAATGTCCTCATTCTTCTCAATAGGATTATTGTGTGGGACCTATTTCACTGAATGTGAAACAAAGTGAAATGCAACCTAATATGATAGCATATTCTTATTCATATATGAAATATGTACAGTAACATTCTATCTCCCACATAGTTTCTCTTAAAACATTAGTTTTTCCTTGTTTCATTTCCTCATAAACAACATTTTTTTCTTTAATTAGATCTCTATTTTTTCTCCTGCAATCTTGAACAGTTTTTATACATCTTAGTTGACTCTTATAATGTTTAGAAATAATTGGAGAATTCTTTTAGACATTTCAGTTGTATATTTCTAGATTCTGGTATTATTCCTATTTCTCACAAAATTTATTATTATTTTTCTTGGATTTATCCCATAGATTCATTCATGTTCTATGTTAATCATATTTTCTTATAATAATTAAAGTATATGTTCCAAAAAATTCCCACAACACAAATAGTAACCCTTGAATCTTTGATCTTAGAACATATTAGTGACTGTATAAAAGAAATTATACTTTCTTTCCAAGAATAATGAAACCTTTACTTAGCATTCTCCCAAGGTATTATTCATCATTTTCATTAACATCAATTTTTCATTATGTTGGAGTAACCTTATCATATATTCTTTAATCCCAAACATAATTTTTTGTCTTTAGAATATATTCTTTTAGAGAAAAAACATTTAGGGTGATTTGAAACATTAAGAGTTTCGTACCTTTCCCTTTGGGATATTCTTCTTTGAAAACATCATCCTTTAGCCCAAACACCATTTAATTTCTCTCCCTTTGGAATATTCTTCTTTGAAATCATCTTCCTTTAGCCCAAAAACCATTTTCTTTGTCTTACTAGCTATTTCAGAAGAAACTATTAATCTTATGTATCATTATGAGATTTCATTCGGAGTTCTTAAGATATTTTATTTTCTAGTATAGTAATATGAACTTTTTCAAGGTTGCAACATTTAGCTTCGAATGATGCCTCTACATCCAGTGATTTATACTTTATCTTTTGGATAAACTATATATTTTTTCTAGGAATCATATTTTGAAAAAGTATCTGCATTATTTCTTCATTTCAATATATCTTCTAATTGTCCACCTTCCTTCATCTATTATTATATACAATGCTTCACCTGTAGCAACCTAGTGTATGATGTCTGTATTTTTTTACAGATCATGGATCTAGCACTAACAAAAGTATATACTTTAGAATTCAATTCCAATTTTTTTATTAAGTCAATTTTCATTTGTAATGTCGGTTCAGTTTTGGTTTTTTTGACACTTTCTTGTAGTTTTCATTAGAAATTCATGTTTAGTTTTGTTGTTTTGGTATTCTATTCTGGTTTTTTTGTGGGTGCAAGATGGCTGGAAGCAAGAATTAGGAAGTCTTCAGGCAGCAGCTGCTGCATTTGGGAGAAGCATCTACGCCACGGTTCAATGAACCGTGGCTATATTAGTATTTTTGTGGTCCGGGAAGAATCTATACCCACGGTTCATTGAACCATGGGTATGACATATTGCTATAAAAATCTATTCCTTTGGTTCTGAAAACCGTGGGAATAGATTTATACCCACGGTTTAAGAAAACCGTGTGTATTATGAAATTTCCAAGGGATATGACCACAGTTTTGTAAAAATTGTGGGTATAGCCTATACCAACAGTTTCATGGGATATACCCATGGTTTTAAACCATGGGTATAGGTGATATTTCTAATAGTATAGATTTTATTTCTGAAAAAAGTATCACTCTTTTTAGAGAAAATCAAGAAACATCGCCTTAGAGTCCTCAAATCAAATCACAGGTTTTACCAATGTGATTTATGCCAAAAGAATTTCAAAATACATTACTGATGTTTCTAGTTAAATATCCTAGGTGTGATGGCATGAAAATCCTCAATAGGGTAGTGGGTGAGATTTATATGGCATATATGCCTAGTACACAACATTTTCTCCCAAGGATCCACCTGGGTGTGTGCCTCATCTAGACATGGCTTGTAAAACCGAATGTAAACAATGTGTAGGACCTGTACATGGAATTTACCCCACATGTAATACCTTCTAATATACCTCAAAATTACCTTTACATGTATATTTCTTTTTCATTTTCTTATACATGGAATTTGACCCACACGGGGTCTGGTTATGTACTTTATGGGGCCATGTACCCCTACACGGGCTGTCTGGCATGGTACTCAACAACATGGTTGAGTCCTATTATATATTGTATATACCAAGTTCATGGTGTGTACGTTGAAAATGAATATATATGAAAATGGGAAGAACACACAACTTGTGTTCATGAGCTGCTCTTCGTGTGATCGCTATTTTCGAATGGTAAACCCCTCAAATCGCAAAAAACACAAGTTTTCTCCAAAAAAGCTATTGATCGACCCAAAATGATTCCTTAAAATACATAATAAGTCATTAAAACATAAAAATGGTAATTATATGTGGAGTTAAAGAAAAAAAATTAATGACCAACAACTTCAATAAATAAATATTTTATTTATTAATATTAATTATTACTTTTTTTGATAAAATTTAAATAGCTCAGAATCCCTCCAAAAACCTATCTTATGGTGAAAACCCTATTCTAGGACCAATAGAGTGTCCAGAAAAATTATGTGATAACATCTGATAGGGTAAAAATACTATTTTACCCCATACATGGATCTTAATGAAAAAAAAATTTAAATTTCCTCTCATGGTTTCTAGTATAGAAAATCATGGGTCCTTATAATGTCACAACAACAAATCTTCTTGTCCCCTAGAAACCATGGTGGTAAGATATTTTTCATGATCTCATCCCAATATTCTAATAAACTATGTTATCTCGACTATCCAAAAAAATCTTATGATATCAGTAACTCTACCATCATGGGAGGTGCTTAACTGAAACAGATCTAGTACTCCCCACCATAGGAATACCCTCATCATTGGCTTATAACCAGACTCATAGTTCAATAAAGTAAAAAAATTGGGAATTTCAATTAAAATGAGGGTCAACACCTTCAAATGGATAGCACTTCACTCCTCACCATATGGATTATCTTATACCACTCCTCAAGCATAACTTCAACACATTCCATCGCCAACCAAGAATGAAATTTAAAAATTAAAGAAGCTCGATGTCAATATTAATATCTCTAAGGGTACTTAGGATGATGTCAAAATAGATCATTATCATCTCTAACTATAAATACAATAATATTCCATTTATATGTGGGTATAACTATCTCTTATCCATGCTCACATCAAAATAGGCTACACATTCCGTTTACGAACACCTGATAAAATGTCTCCTGAAAATGCTTGTTCAGATCCAGCCATGGGTAAACCATCTCATGAAAAAAGATATATTTTTTATGTCTCCTCTTATATGGAGGAAAATTATCATTTCATCAAGAATCTTAGGAAACCATTCACATGATATGTCCTTGATACTACCAATCCTCATCTTGCACAATGCCACTTACCAATTTATGATTTAAATGGTACCACACATAATGGGCACATGCCTTTATCACCTGACTCACACTACCATCAGTCATCTAATACCAAAACCCAGATCACCATGTTATAGGTCACATGATAATAAACAAGCTATAATATCCCTTGTAACTCCTCTTCAAAATGGGGCACCTTACCCAGTCCATGATTTATTAAACAACTTCCTATTACACAACATCATTCCTTCCACACGCATCTACCTACACTATGACTACATTATAAATAGAAAAGAATGGTTCAATAGGTCTAAAACCCTAATAATCTTATCTACTTAATCCAATCTAAAAAAACAAACAACCTAGGTGATATCTTAGAAACCAAGCATCAACATTCTTATTTCATAAAACAAGAGTACTAACCATGGATCGATCTCAAAATGATTGTATAGCATGTATTATTTCCTAAAATGGATTCCATAAACATGATATAACCTCTTTTCTAGGTTTCCCTTGATAAAAGGAAATTTCAACCTACATGGGTCTTAGTTAAAATGAAGGGCCTATTTGTCTCTCACTGATCCCTACTGATCAAGTCTCACAATTGGGTCATAAGGCATAACTACCTATCCCATAATATCAAACCTCTCTAAGAATGATAAAGATCAGAAAGACCTATGGTCAAAACTAGAAACATTGTCCTACAAGGGCCATGATCCTCTCTGAATATCCTCAGAAGAAAATACTCTCTAGTGGTCAATATACCAACATATAAAAGATACTAAACTAAAACTCACGGGGAATACATATAAGGTAATACCCACTCACGGTCTGGTTCACCAAAAACATCCTAGTACCTATCATTATCATACTCAACGATCCGAGTACATAACAATGAGTGAAATTCAGTCATGTAAAATTTTATTCCAAGCTATCCACGATACCAATATATTGTCTATTACTGACACTTTGAATAAGTGAATATAAGAAATAACATCCTACAAGGGGTCTGCATTTTGGAATCATATGTCCTATAAAGATACTATGGTTAATGTACCACCCGTGCATGGGTAATGAGTCATCAGCCTAACCATCAAAGGTCTTAATATATATCCACATCACCTTCCATAAGAAGGATATCTATATATGTATATATATATAAAATTCAGACCAAAATGATTACAATTCCACCAAAAACATATACAGAAAAAAACCATTTTAGGTTTATGTTCAAAATTCAAACTGTTGGCCTCTATCGTTAGTATAAGATCAAATAGATTTCCTATAACATGTACATCCTACATTCTAAATATGATTCATGAGATTACTCTTTCATTTTTCAATCAATGGTAAAAATAAATAATTGGACTCTTGACAACGGCCAAAACATACAAATTTGAAATAAGTCACAACATCTACATAACATGTGAATCAATCAAAGAGAATATCATATAAAGTTGTAACAACATCGATTAGAATATTAATCTCATATCCCTAGAAACTAGGACATCCAACAAAAATAAGTGATCTTGATGCACTAATATGATATCCATAATAGGTTCTCACACATTCCTAATACACATGTCTACAATATACCAAATAGTAAATAAAAATGAAACGAACAAATACAATAGCAATTTGAATTGTACCAACCTAGGATATACTAAATTTTTTCCTTGATCTTGTTTACCACAATGCCTCATGTGCACCTCCCCATATGTCATAGGCTTCTAACTAATAGTGAGGGTCTAAATGTGGTACAGTGGGGAGAAAATACTCTCATATCATAGTAACAATAGAATAATTATCCAGATATCATTAAAGGGAGTAAACACATAGAGTTGGGAAGTAGTAAATCATTAAAATAGAACATGCTTCAATACTAATTAAATCCAATAAAATCCCAAATAACCATGTCATACATACAACTTTGGTCATCCACTGGGCCAACTGTACATGTTAAAGTACATATTGGAAACTAAAATAAAATTAGAAGGATCTAATACAAAATCTGAACCATACCACATAAACTGCCTCCATGACACCTTCGAGATTCCCTATCCTGAACAAAATAATCCACAAAAATGGCCTATGCCAATCATGCAAACATTGGTTTCACCCAATATACCATGGATTTGTGGTCAACATGAAAAGAAGTCATATGGTATGCACACACACCAAGGTGTGTGTGTCGGGGTGATAAATAATCTCAGTGGGTCACTAGAATGATGAACTTATGAATCTATGGTTATATGTGCATGATTATGATATATAATCAGCCTAGGCGAGCCACAATTTGAAAGATAAATGTACCAAAAAAACATGAGACCAGAGTCGATCCTTGGGTCTGTGATCCTGGTAAACTGGGAAAAGTTACACCATCTATATTTATATTTATATTTGTATATATATATTAATATATTCCCATATATATAGATATAAAAATGAATATACATAGGTAAGGTGAAAATAGAATAAACTATAGCAGTCAATCCTTGGGTCTATAATGGTGATCGTTTGGACATTTGTTGAAAATGGAATTAAGATGGATTGTATACCACTCAATGCATGTATAATTAAGTCAATCATTGGGTCTATATTTCCAATCAAAAATACAGTCATCACTAGTGATACAAATGTCTCCAAGCAAGCTATGTCCCCATAGGGGGATACATTTCCTAACCCAAGGTTCACTAGTACTCACCTCCAATCACAATCATGATGGATGTCATATACCAATGGAAAATCCTATAAATATGGTATAGAGTATGATTTAATTCCACACTCTCCATGTGAATCAGGTCCAATTTCTAAGGGCTAGGGCCTAGCCTATAGGCAGTGATGATAATTCAACTCAGATAATCCTTAAGGGTTTGACCCTTATGTGATGTATAAAGAGATCTCACTGGTGAGATGTCATGCCCACCCGTGGAGGTTTCTGAACTGGGATAGTGTAATCATATCCACAACCTAGGAGTGAATAATCATCAATGATTATATGTCCCATCAATGGTGGGGAGCTCTATATACACCAACATGATCCAGCAATCGAGTAGGGAGAGTGTAATCATCCCCATTGCTCGGTATAGTGTAATCATCAATGAGTATCATATGTGGGGACACCATGACTGTGTATCACCAAAAAAGTGACTTCAATCCATTAAATCATAAACAATTGACTTCATTCATTAATAACATAATCATGGTATTTTATTCCTTAATATCCTAATCAAGGGATGTCATTCCTGAATATCAATCACATAGTGATCTAATGATGGATCCCAAGAAATACCTCTAGAAATCCTAATAAAATAATATAACAATCAAAGGATTATTTGTTGGCTATGTGGAAATATGTCCAAAAATCAGAATAAATGAATAAGATATCATCGAAATTATAAATGGGAATCCCAACGATATTCTCATCATGTCAGGCTCATCTACCACAGAACAAGAAGCACCTCTGGTAATCATTTCTACATTAACATTACATAGTTCAATGTATAAATAAAATAATTAGGGTGGTCGAATGCCAAAACCCACCACTAATAACATAGCCTCACATGATTACATGTATGGAATGGGTTCTCTGGTGACAACCTCTACCATCACTACCTAATCCAAATGTACTATCTTGGGTTTGGTCAAACATTGGGGAACCCAATGGATCCCTCATGTCATAAAAGAAGAATAGAATCATACTCAAGATCATTATAAGTTAAAGTAAATGGAAGAATCCTACATGTAATCCTCCAATCATATCTAAATAGTGGCATCCTATATGTGGTTCTCAAAATGATACATAGGTAAAAGCATATTAAACTGGACCCTCAAAAGAAGCATAGAAAGAAGAGGCATCCTATGTGGGATTCATGGAATGAAATGTAGGTAAAGAGATCCTACAAGGGATTCCCTATGTGATAATGTATGAAATCCTATCCCATAGGAGACCCTCTATAACAGTCATAAGCTAGAGCTATCATACATGGGATCCTCTAGGTTGAAGTTTAAATTGATGCACCTTGCATGGGATCCTCAGAGACAACTAACCTCTTATCCTCCTAGGATAGAAGGGAAAATCTCATAAAATATAGATCATCTAGGGGAAATATACATAATCATTTGTCTTGGTAAATGGATCAAGGACCATCTTCGATCAATGTATCACTCTTAGGAGACAACTGGATCTGATTACAGGTGGAAGAACTTATATGTTCTTGAAAAATAAAAAAACACATCTTAGGAGTCCTCAAATAACATAAGTAATTTCACCATCATGTTCTATGTGGAAATATGTTCGAAATGGACTACTCATGTTTCCAATTATTACTCACATGAGTAAAGGCAAAAGAACACAAAAAGGGGTAGCAGGGAAGCAGTACACGATGAGTATCCCTAATATACTATGTGCCCCAAGGATCCACCTTGGCATGTGCCTTAGTCAGACATGGAATGTGAAATAAAATTTAAATAGAATTCAATACATGTACATGATGTGTACTCTACATGGGGTTCCTTCTCATGTACCTCATAGGGTCTGGAAATGTATATAGCTTGGTCGTGTATTTCTACACAGCGTGCGACCCACAGGGTCTTAGTCGATAACTGGGATACAAAAACAAGTCCAAGTTTTTGGCATGTATACAACATACATGGTGTGAACATCTAAAAATACATTCATACCAAAATAAAAAGAACAAATGTTGTGTGATCCTCAACTACATACTGTGTAATCATGATTTCCAAATGGAAACCCCCTCAAATCACCGAAAACCCTTGTTTTATCCTCAAAAGATATAGATAAACCCAAAATAGATCCAAATAAGTAATAATAGGGAATTAAAACATAAAAATGGAAAATTTATGGGGGTTTTATGGAAAAACTAAAGAACGGTCATCCTTTTTGTGGAATCCTCCAATGATTCGCATGTTTCCGTGATCTGTGGCTATCGTACGATGGACTGGATCCTCCAGAGCATCATTGTGGTACCTATCATAACCTCTATATCCTCCATTATATCCCTATCCCTTTCATATATCAATTATTTCAAATGAAATCAATGTAGGGTAACTCATGTGATTCCATTGCAAAAAGAATAAAAAATAATGTAAAAGAAATGAAAGAAAAGGAAAAGAAAACGAAAAAGGGACCCTATCCCAACCCCCAAGCTCAACCATAGTTTATGGACTTCCTAGGAAAAAAATAAATGTTGTAGGTTAAAAATTCAATACATATTATCAGTCCTATGGTATTTTATAATGACATGGTCAAACCAACCTTCATTAATAAATTCATATTTAATTACTTAAATATTAAATATTACGCAAAAATTAAAATACATCATAATTCCCCCAAAAATATTCCCTAGGGTAAATACCATAATCTGTGAAAAATGGAGTTGAAATAAAAACTATCTAATAATATATTCTAGTGTAAAATTCCATTTTACCCTCTACCTGCATCTTAATGAAAATATTTAAATTTCATCTCAAAGTTACTAGTCCATAAAAACATGGGTCAATACATATACATAGACCATATGTACCCTATGAGTGGTCCTTGATCCCTTGAATATAAAAACATATAATGTTTGTCCTAGGTAAATATTACATAATGATTTACATTTTTATAGAAACAAAATAAGTAATGATATATTATCACAGAAGACAGGAACTGCTTGTACATAAGTAATAATATTTCCAAAATAGATAATCAAGACACTAAGAAACAACTGAGTAAAAAATAAGAATGTCAAATACACATATATATTTTTGATGGTATAAAATAATATTATTCTAAATACAAAAAAACTGGACTACTCTAGTAAGGAAAACAATAAAAAGTAAACAGGTGATGTGTCATTATTTCCCCTATGATCCATTCTATATTTCTCTAATACCACATGGTGTTCAAACACATGAATCCCCCTACATCTCAGAGCTATCTATAAAACCATCTAGTATCTAACTACATACCTTTAATTCAAAAAATTCCATATAAATAACGGAGTGTCCATACAAGATATGATCATAAACATACTTATAATGGCACCACCAATGTTCCCTAACAATATAAAGAATATTCTAATTTATGTAAGAACAATTCTACTAATTTGTATATATATATATATATATGTGATAAAACATTTTAGAAAACATATAATAAAAAAATTGAAATGGAAACCCAAAATAAATTTATTGATAGATTAAAAAGAATACCATATAAGTCCATATACAAGGTTGTCCTTGCCTACGTTTTCTAGCATCATAAAATCATAGTAATGACATTAGTATAGGGATAGATCATTATTATAGCCCATCCTATCTAGGGTGAAATTATGGAAATCATGTATCCCTTTTAAACCTTGTATATCTATTATAGAGGAAGGTTCTTATCCCATCTCATTTGAATAATAAGGTATATTATTGATTCATGGCCTCATCCCATCTTGTTGAATAGGTTAAGGGATATAAATTTTCATGGAACTATGAGAACATTCCAGCATAGATCTCTAACTTACAAGGAACCTTTAGAACTAATAATATAGAAAACAATTATACATAGACCTCATTTAACATGATGATAAAAAATAACTATAGGTTCCATGATTATAAACAAGTCTATCATTATAATTATCATGATCATTAAACTATTAGTAATATATATGATCTAATACCATCAATTTTTATTGTAAATTATTAAGTGATTTAAAATAAAAATATGTGTGAAATAAAATAAATTTAAATTTATATTAACAAAACTATAAAAGCACTAATGTTTATAAACATAGTTCCAAACATACAATATGTAATTAATTTTAAGGTTCCTTATAAAACTCCAATAGTAAATCATATCATATTCATCAGATAATGAGAGTGAAAATTTTAGGCTTACATCCATTACTAGACCGAAAATATTTTGGTTATTTAATGTATAAAAAATATTGTCAGTTATTGGTAAACCACAATTTCTTTCATGTTTATAATTTATAACAACATTTTCATACTTGTAGTAACCCAACTAAAAATTAGTCAAAAAAAAGTTTGAGAAATTTTAAAAATTAATGAATGTTTCTTTCAAAAGAGGGAAGAATTTATTTCATACAAATCAATTAAGAAAAATAATTCATTGAATATGAGATATCTTAATTTGATAAACTTTTACATACATTAAACTTGCAATATATATAAATATTTATGCCATTAAATATATTTATAAAATCAATATATGAGTTTAAGTCACAAAAAAATACAAAAACATCTTTAAACATCAGAAATAAAAATTACATAATGTCTGAGAGAATTATGTTTATACAAAAATATTAATTCAAAAGGTAAAATCCAGACATGTATAAGAGCCATCAGTTCAACTCGGTCAACTAACCTTGTTATTTATTTATCACAGATGAAATATATAATTTGAGTTATGTTTGGATCATTGTCTAATAAATCAACTTGGTTTTCATGAGAATAACTAATATCCATATTGTGATATAGTAGTGGAAAATAAAAATACATCATAAATAGGGAAAGAAAAAACAATTTAAACATAAATTTTAATGTGTCTTGATGTTTTAAATAACAATCCAATGCAACATACATAGTTAGACTACATGAATATACATGTATGTTAGTTATAACTAATGGGTTGTACATGAACAATAATGCATTACCAAATTTTGACACTCGTAATAAATGATTAATGAAATGAAAATAATAATATAAGTATCATATTTTATATAGTGGAATTCTATTTATTTTAATTATAAAATAAGTTAAACAATAATGATTTTTATCACAAGGTTTTAAACCATGATCTATGGAAAAAAATTATGAATCTATTAAATACATAGATTCTTATAAAATAACATTTAATCACTATTTGTATATGAAAAATATCATTAGAAAAAAATTATTTTATAACTCCTGAATAAGATTTATAATTCTATATTTTTTATTTAGGAAACCATGTTGAGGGAATTTCTTATGTGTAGTTTTAACATTTACATAAAGAGTAGATACCACTAAAATTAACCATTGATGTTCATTATATACCCATAAAAATAGTAAATCAATGCCTAAAAATCCTTATTCACATACCCATATGAATATAACATATGTAAGAGAACCATACAAATAAAATGGGTATATTCCCTAACCAAAACCTAGATGATTAAATTTTAATTTACTCCCAAAATCACTATATTCTAAACCACCATGAAAAATAACCTAATAATCCACCAATTTTAGAAAATACCCATGAAAATATCTTAATAAATCACACCTCAAATGCATATAGTTAAAAAAGTGATACATGGTAGGTAAAAAACACATAGAAGCATCCATTGAAAAAGAAGAGATGATTCCCTCAATGTGTTTTCCAATTCTACAATATCTCAAGGAAATTATTTTTCAATTCTATTAATTGGAGATGAAATATAGTTAAAAAATAATTGATGATGAAACGAATAATTTGGTGGTTATATCAGGTCTTATATAGAGTTTTCTGATAGTCAAGTGGGGGTGAATTGATATAATTTAAAATATAATACAAATTTAAGAAGGTAAATATGTTGATAGGGGATTTTTTAGTACTTCAGATCACAATGATCCTTTGAATACTTGTCACACTCTTATTCCCATTGAGAGTAATAGTACCCACTAATAAAATCCTATCTTTTGAACAAGAGTCACAATGTTATTTCAACCATCTTTATTTAATATTATTAAAGACCACAACATGCTCATAACGTTTAAAATAGAGTGAAACCCCATATAAAAACTCACACCTTTTATTAATTTATAACCAATAGAAGAAAATTATGTGAGTGATAGTAATAAAAAAAATATTTACATAATTATAAGAGAAATATAAATGAAAATAAAATTCAAAATAGAAAATAATTCAAAGGAATATGATGTTAAGTATTTATTGAAGATACTATATTTTTTTATAACGAATGATGAATATTTTTATCATATTAGAGTAACAATATAATTTTAATCATGTCTTCATTGTTATGGACGTAGCATATCTTCTTTTTATCTCACACCACATGTTGAATCAATCTATCTTCATAGCATATACCTTTGATATATTTTTATAAAACTATCATATTTAATATAATTCTATCATTATAATAATTTAAACATATAAGACTAATGACATTTACCATGATTTAATATAAAATCAATATTGCTAATAATTATGTATAGATACATAAACATCATACGAAAATTTAATAATTGAATAATTAACTTATTCATAGTTCACCAATATTACATTGAGATACATAAGAATATTTAAAATATTACAAATAATATCTCTAATAATATGAGATTAAATATTAAATAGCCCTTGAAATATAACAATACATCTCCCATTAAGGAATTCATACATTTGGAATTAAAATTATAAGACATTCACATAAACCAGAAATGGTTGAATTAGTCTCCATGTATTATAAAAATAATCTACAATTTCCATAAACATTATGAAAAAGTATAAACTATGTAAAATGTTTTAGATATTTTATGACTTCATAAAATTAAAATCCTTAACAGATAAATTATTTTGAATTCATTACTACGGGGTAAAATTAAAAAAGTTAATATCTCTGATCCATAACTGTGATCTTTCAAATCTTCATTGTAATCAAGAGTGATATATTTAGTGAAATTAATAGTAAACATCAAATAATAATAATCAGATAAAAAGACTGTAAGATTCAATTTTTGATAACATTGTAAGAATTAGAGTTACAACATATCCAAAAAATACAAAATGTAATAGTAAATATCAATTGTGTATGAGTCAATACAACTTATTTAAAGATACATCGCTTTGTAATATTTTCATACATAAGGGTAACTCTACGTTTGTAAGAGTCTAGTGGTTTGGCATAATTTAATTATCCAAAAATTATGTATATAATAGAATATAATTTCTAAAAAAATCATATTAATTGATATTAAATAATAAATAATATCCAAATAGTGACTATAAAATCCTTTATTCATTTTAGTATAAAATAATAAAAATATTGAATTAGAATAAAATAAATACCATGAGTAATGAATAAAATAGAGAATGGCATATAATAAAAATTATTAAACTAGAATAAAATAAAATAAAGTGAACATAATAAATTATGAAAACATTAAATTAATAAATAAATTAATATGAAGCATAAATCCACTCAACAAATTTATATATTTTTTTATAATAACATGCCTTGAATTAACATTCATTTAAGAGGTTTAATTAGAGGATTATTATATAAACCTATGATTATCATACATATATATTACAATTGTTTTTTAATGAATCTTCATTACATTACACAAACACACACCTAAGGACCATAATAGCATAGTGTATTTAGAATTGTGGAAACACAAACAACCGGTCAATAGGTAAACTACATCATCTCCCACTATAATACTCATAAGTAGAACATTTATTAGATATATCATACATAATAAATTGCTTCAAAACCTGGGTAAAGGAAACATAATAAAGGGTGATATTAGATGCATATTAAGGGTAATCAAGGGAGATATGTAATCATTACATGAACCTAATAGTATGAGAACCTGAAAATAACATTTGAAAACCATACCAAGTATATAAAAGACCATAATCTTGAGTCATGAAATAAATAATGGAAGCTCATATAAAATGAATCATAATGGATTTAATGAACATGAGACATGATAGAATACCCTTGTCATAAGGCATAGACTTATGAAATACACATAATACTATAAAATAATTTCCATATATATCAATGATAATTTTAAAGGCTATAATAGTATAATGGGTTCACTCCCAAAACCAACAAATTAGTAACGTTTCACTCCCAAGACCATAAAATCATGCAAGACCCTTACTGAATCAGGTTCACTCCCCATTCCATTCTTTTCTATATCTTGAGATATAAATTGTTACCTAATTCCTTGGAGGGAGATATAGGTCCCAACTATCTCAAAATGAAACCCATATTTATGTGTTCCACAAGACTATAAAACATTAATCAAATCATAACCCATGAAATTAAATAGTTCTCATAAACATATCATCATATTATAACCTAGAGAAAAGAGAGAAGTTTCATAATCATTTCATTAACTCATCAAGCATAACCCATGGAAAAAATAAATGGGTTTCATAATTATTTTTTCATGCTATAAAATATAGACTAAAATGGATTTAATAAACAAATTCAATCATAAACCATCCAAACAAATAATAAATATGGTATCCTTAGTTCATATCCAATGTAAATAATAAGTTCCATAAATGGATGTCAGTTTATATAGAAAATGATTTTGAAAAATAAATCACATGGAAGATTTCATGAACAATATAAATCTTCTTGGAAAATAAAATTTTAAAACATCAATCATTTTGGAAATAATTTTCTTAGAAAATAAATTTTAAAATTTATTATGTAATATTTAAAAATTATTTAAAACATTTCTTGATGAAAAAAAATTTCCACATTGAAAAAACTTTTTAAAAAATAAATCATTTTGAAAATAATTTTAATTTAAAAATAAACTCAAAAAATAGATAGCACTGTTTTAAATAAAATAATGGTTTGGATGGTACAAAATTCCATTCATGTTGTACATATTAAAACAAAGATTAATTTTACTTTTTCTGTAAAATCCAAACATGTATTTTATGGAATATAACATGATGATTCCCTTAAAAAATGATTGAAAAAAATGGGTTAAAATGGATTTATTATTAATTATATGATTTTCAAAAACACGTATGAAATTTTATTTAGGAAACATGGTTTTAGAATAAAAATGATTTTTTGATAGAATATAGAAATATAGATAATTTTCCTTAAAAAATTAATTTGAACTCTTAAGCACATACAGAGTGGAAAATTAAAGGGAAACGTGTATTATATAGAAATAACCATAGTGTAATAAAAAAATATTTTCAGGATAGGTAGATCATAATATTTCATCATTGGAAATATAATCATGGTAAATATTGATAAATGATGAGATTATAACATAAAAACATTACCATATTGGTAAAATTGAATCATAAGTCTCATGAAATAAAAACATCAAATGATAATTATAATATGATCATAAAAAAATAAATTCATTATGTTACTTGTTAATATTGGTTGTATAAAAACCTTGTGATATAATATAGGTGCATAACATAACGTATGTCTCATATAACGAAAATTGATACGAAAATCACATAACTCTTTAGTAAATTTCGAACCAAAATCCCCATGAAAGATATATATTAAAATTGAAATGTAAATACCCATATTTTTAAGGATAATAATCATAAAATACATTATTTTTTAGTATATAAATCACCTAAAAGAAACACATGGTGAATATGGCTTGTCTTACTACAAATGAAAGTGAGATGGAAATTCCTTACCTTTACTTTTGAATTCCACATTCATGCTCAAAAATCCTGTATATTAAATTTAATTTTTTTATAAATATATTGGATAACAATATTTAAATATATCATACCAAATTTTTTATATGACCTGTAATTACCCATTTACTAACAGTTTCATGTTATAATTATCTTTCGGGTAATAACCGCTTTGTTTTTTTCATATGTTTTTTATTTATTATTTTTGGTCTTATCACTTTTATTATGGATTCATAATATAATGAATTTTAACCATGATTAAAATATAATATATATTCATTATATATATATATATCCATAAAAGTTTGTGAGATAAAATGAAATACATTGTTCTTTGAGATGGTAGGTCATATGTATGCTTGAATGTTGATTCCATTTTCTTATTAGACAGATATATTGTAATTTAAATGATATATCATCTTTCTAGATTAATTTTTATTTTACATAGATCACATATTTCTATTATAAATATTTTTAATACCTTCCATGTGAAGCATGAACGAATCACATCACTTCGCAAGGCGGTAGTCCGCCTTACACATAAGTGAAATTATCATATTCCAAAAAAATGGAAATAATTTAGGTATGCATGATATAACAATTTCATAATAATAATTATATTAGAAATATAATATATAAAATAATAAATATATTATTATAAGTATAATTTATAGGTGGTAATGAAAAAATTAATGACATCGGCTCGTGATGTGGTAGTATGTCATACATACAAACAATGATTTCATAACCCATTTTATTGAAGTGGAGATAGTTTTAGGTCATTCACATAACATACTAATATCTAAAACATGTGGATTATACTTAATATATTATATCATCATGGTAAACTAACAATTTAAGGATGTGGAATAAAAAATAAAACAAAAACACTTGTTGATGAATGTTAACTCTTCTTTAGGTATCCTCTTTAGGTATGTACCAAAATCCTTCCTTGGATGTATTTCTATCCAAAATAAGTCTTCTATTTTGATATTATGGAATTTTGGAATTTAGTTTTGTAATTATTTTATGAAAAAAGATATTATGATTTGAAGAAGAGAGGTGAAGGGGTGGCCATTTATAAGTGTGGTGAGTGAAACACTTGAATGTTTTTTAGAAAAAGAATTACACCCTTTTTATTTCATGTCACAATGATTTAGTATTAAACAATTCAATATACAAGAAGCTATAAAGTGAAAATATTTTCATAAAATGGATTTTTGAAAAGTTTTAGGTTATTTTAACCCTTATATTTTTAGTTTAAAACCCTTGTAAACCAATTTTTACCTTAACAGAGGTATATAAATTTTAAGGCCTTTACTATACATTTTGTTAAAAATTTAATTTTACATTTATTGAAAATAAAAATATTTCTGATTCAAAATATGTAATGCATTTCTCCAAATTCTATTTATATAAGTTTAAATATTTCATTTAAAACTAATCCAACAAATGTGATGAGAAAGTGGGTTTTTAAAGATAAAATATACAAAAGTATAAAAACATTTATATCAAAATTAAATAATAGAATGATTAAAATGATCTAAATTTGATTAATGGATATATAATTATACTAATTTTACTTTAAAATAAATTTGAAATAAAATTAATACTTTTAAATAAAATAATAGAAAATTTTTCTTTTAATTAAATTTTTTTATTCTTCCATATTTATAAAAAAATTGATCTTTCTAGAAAACTATAAACAATTCACCATAATATAATTTTAACATTGTAATTTTAAAAATGAATTTTATTTTTTAAATTTAAATTTCAAAATTTGGAAACAAAATTAAATTTAAAACAAAACATGTAGACATGTTGAAAAGGAGAGTTTTCAAGAAGTGTATTTTTTATGAAAAAAGATGATTTTATATTAAGTATATGTCTAATAATAATCATTTAATCAATATAAATTAAAATTTATTGATAAATCATCTATAAATTTCATTTAAAACCTCATTAATTATTATTTTAATTTATTAAAATGAAGAAACATTATTGAGTTTAAAACAGTTTTCAGAAAATCCCTTTTTTAAACCCAACAATAATCATATACAAAAATCAAATATAATGTTCATTAAAAATTAATTAAGTGGGTTAAGTTTAACTAAATTGTAATTATGTTACTATAAAATTGAATTCTAGAATTTAAATTACTTATTTTATCAATATAAATGATTGCTATACAAAGATCAGTATTTTTTTACTATTCACTGAAAAATCATTATTTTCCAAAAAAAAATATCACAATAAGTTAATTTTTAATGATGATTTAAAAAAAATCACTTTATCAAACCAGTTTTAAAAAGTCTCTATAAACTAATTAGAATAATTTCCTCATAAAAATAGATTAAAATCATTTATAAAGATAACAAATTTTTAAATAATATAATTACTTAACAAAAATTTGATTGAATATTTACTAAGAATGTATATAATTTTATTTTGAGTAGGAATTTTATATGTATATTTCATATAATGTGTTTAATAATATTCATACCCACTTATTTAATGTCTATTTCATAATGGTCATATTTAAAATAATATTATCTCATGGTTTACTGAAGCTCATTATCGCATGTCATGTACATTTTCGAAGAGGGTCACTAATGTGTGTAATTCTAGGTAAAATAATTTATTCATATGATTCAAGATATAATTATTTTTTAATTTAAAAAAAATATCTAAATCATTAAATTCGTTTGAAAAAAATATATTCCACACAATCTTGGGGTGTTACATTGTACCCCATCCCCCTTAAAATGAATTTCACCCATGAAATTAACACCATCCATCAGATGTTTAACATTTGAAAATTCCTTCATAGAAACCCACATATTAAAAATGGATGATAAAAAATGCTCCTAAAAAAGAGAAAAGGATGTGTAAATGTCATATGTAAAAACAAATAATAGGTTTCCAAATTGGAGAACATATATAGGAAGTGAAAACATAGACATAGAAGAAAAAATTAACACCCAAATACTAATAGAGAGTGATAGAGAACTTTGATCACATGAAAGTGGGTGATCCATATAAGTTTAAAAACCACAAATCCATAAACCAAAGAGTTGTGAAAACACAATTTATATCATCAAAATTCATGATAATTGGATAAAGAAATTCAACATCCTTTTCTTAATGTTGGGTAATTCCTTTTCCATCTAGACTGAGAACATATAAAAATGTTCTTACTTGATTAATTTTTATTTTATATTCACAATTTCTTATTTTGGTTATTCCATTATAAATTTATACATAATCTCTTATACTGAGAGGTGAATTTATTTCATGTTTGAATCACCAAAATAAAATACATAAAAAATTATAACTCATTCATTCAATCTATAGTTGTTAAATAATCTTAACACTAGTTATCCAATATGGATAAACCATCATCTCATGAATTAATAAGTTAATATCTAAAACCAAGTCCAATGTTAAACCTAATCAATTCCATAAATTTTTTATTCTACAACCCTTCCGAAATTCAAAATTTATAAATAAGGTAAATCAACATAACATTAATCCCCAATATGTCATAACGTATATCTTGCTTTTCAAATACCAAACATGTGAATAACTTAACCAGGTATTTTCTTGAAACATTTTAATAACCTAAATTACCATATAACCAAAATTAAAACATGAATTATTCCTCATTAATTGAATAAAAACTCATATTATGGAATTTATTACATAGATCCAATAATGTTTTAATCTCCATCAATGACAACATAAACAACTTAGTACACAAATCATTAATCAATTACAAGGCCATCAATACTACCAAATTTACTTTATCCAAATAAATCAACTCTTTTACATACATAATTATCTCATCATCAGTAATATATAAAGAGTTAAATTTTCATTTCTCACATGTTTTCCATCAATATCTCCTTTCTATTCAATCACTTTTCTCAGTCATCGACATCTTTCAATATATTCTTTCAAATCCTTAATGAAAAACATATAATGATCAATACTCAAATATTTCTCAATTCCTATAACATAGTTAATGAATATAAATGAAAAAACAAATCAATCCTTCCACATAAATTATTGGAATGGAATAGTTTATTCCATGATTTAGATATTAACTCTTGGTTCATAGCATTGAGTTTGGTAATGAACATGTTCCCCACATATAAGGCATTAAACTCCTCAAAAATAATACACTCTATAACCTTCTTTTTCACATGGAATATATCATCACATCCATTTGAGATATTCTTTCATTTTCATATTCCCACCTTCATGACATGTAATAAGATGAATCTTATTTCTTCAATTTTAATTACCATATAAACTTTCATAAAATTTCATCTTCCTCTTATTCAATGCTTTATAAATATCATTGAAGTTCATGTTGTAATTAATATACCATGATAGATTATCAGGAATAATCAAAATATCATTCCCTCAAGTTATCATCCATTTTTTTCTCATAGTCACTAAATTGTTCATAAAATTCAATGTTGACATGATTCATTCTCGTTACGTCAATTGACTAAAACCAAAAAAAAACATTGTGTGAGAAACAATTAGCATAGTGTGGAACCATATAATCAAGAAAGATCACTTATAAGATGTATAAATCAAGAAAACATAATTTCGGTCTATAAACCCTTATTTTTATCGTAGATTATTTATCGACATCATCTTATTTAAATACTTCATGATGGTTCATAAATAGTTTATGAATTTTTAAATTATATCCCCCAATAGTGTTAAACTAGTTGTGTAGAAAGGCCCATTCTCATGCACAATGTGATGATCTAGTCTAGCTCAATCCACCCTTTTCAGAGTTATTAATCCTAAGTACCTCTATCCAAGAACAGCATATACTTTTAGAATCTACATAGAGAGTTGATTTCGTATAATCAACTTACTCTATCCTTCACCAAAATTATGAGACCTTTTCCTATACTTTTACTTATCTATAGAAATATTAATAGAATTGTACTTAGGGATTTCACTATGGCATTTTCATCATAGTTTCCAATTTTTAACTAAACCTAAACTCTGATTCCAAAAATAGAGATCCATGTTTCACATACATGGATATTAAATATTTTTTATGAATATTCATTAAATTATTCAAACACACTCTTGTAGAATATAATATTTTAGTGTATTTTGAATTATGGAAACACAAGAAACTATGTCAAATGTAAACCACATCATCTCCCTCTATAATCTTTAAAACTACAACCCTTTATAGAAATATCAAAGGTAATACATTTCTTCATAAAATGGGGAAAATAAATATAAGAAAGGATTAGATAAGATACTATATAAAGGTAAACAAGGGACATATGTAAGAATATCATGACAATAAGGGTATGATAACATCAGAATAATATTTTAAAACCATACCCTTCATAAAAAATTACATAAACTTGAGTCATGCAATAAATATTTGTACTTAATATGACATGAATTATTAGGGAATCAAATTACATTATTCATTAGAGAATATCATTACCCTAATACATATATTTTTAGCATACATATAATCACTGAAAATCATTCCCATATTAGTCAAGGTTCATTTACAAGGATAGCATAGTGGAATGGTTTCACTCCCCAAACCATCATAGTAGTCATGGTTCACTCCCAAGACAATCCTAGAAGAAAATGTCCCTTACTGAACTGGGTTCACACAATGTTCCAAATCTATCAATATTATATGAAATAAATCATTATCAAATAAATTGGTGGGAGATATATGTCCCACCCTTATAATAATGAAAACAATATTATTTGTGTTATAATATCCTAAAACATTCATCAAATCATAACCCCTAAAATAAAATGGGATTTATTATCATTTCACAATATCATAACCTGTGTTAATGAGACATGTTTCATAATCATTCCATTATATCATCATTCATAACCCATGGAAAAAAAATATTTAGAAAGTTTAATGACTTCTGCCTTATGGTTTTACATCCCACGGATACTGCAGATCAACCCGTGAGATGTGATTCCTTGAGTAGGGGTACCGCACTATTGGAGTATAGCTTGGGAAAACCATGTGGGAAAATTTTGCAACCCATGTTTTGAGGGTAAAAATACTTTTTTACAAATAATGGGTTTCAGTTATTTTTCTCCTTTCTTTCCTCCTCCATCACCCACATGAGACTCCTGTCAAGTGTTGTGGGTTTCCCTCCTACATGTCTAATCTATGAATAGTGATGAATCTTCCATTCAATGTCAGAATTGTTCACCATTGGTCTATATGGATCTGCATCAATAATATCTCAAGTCCACTCTAATATATTTCAAGATCTTCATTCCATATGCCTCTCTATTCTGGTGCGACCTCATTTTCCCTATTTTTAGGGTGAATATATATTCCTTAGATTCTTTCAAACTGTATCAAATCAGATATCGATATTGGATGAGTGAGTCATCCTATGTTTTAGGTAGGTGGTCTATGTATTTTTTTTAAATTTTTTTCCTTTTATAATTATCATTATTGAGCCACACCCTGGACATTGTCATGGGTTTCTTTACAATTGGTTCCATCATATTAAAGTGATCAATGCACCTAGAATTACACTTATTAACCCATTTTATGTAGTTAGAATATGTTAAACTCAATCATGGATGTCCCATTGATATTCTAGATCAATTAGCCTATTTAGTTAAATGAATTAAATTCCTAAAATTCCTTATAATAATTCACAATGGATTAATATTGGGTTTTTCCATAGTATGCCTTTTTTCAATTTATAGCGGCACCTTCTAATTCCATGTGGATCCGTCTTGTAATTTTTCCTTTCTTGGTAGTTTCTATAAAATGATTCTTTAAGGTGAATTGATATATTCTACTGGAATTTAAATTCTTAATGGACTGAATAAATTTTTTGAATAATCAATTTCATGTTTTATAATAAAACCCCTATTTGAGGTGTGTTGTCTTCTAAATTAATATTTTTTACTAGTTATTTAGATCATGCTTTATATGGCTTGATATTCTATTACGATTTTATGTTAGATTTTGATATAAGGCATTCTTAAATCTGAACTCATTGGTTATTATTATATTGAGTGGGCATCCTTTTTATATAAATGATAAATTACCAAGAGAACCATCTAACTACATGACTTTTTTCATAAATTGAGTCACATGTCCCAGTACTATTTAATTGTAAAATGAACCAAGAACCTCATAAGTGATTTTATTTTGTTATAAATATTATTTCTCATGTATTTAAATTCCAAAATGTTTAATACACCTTCTAAGTTCCCGTTTAAAAAATTTAACTCATTTTAGGATTTGGTGTTCCTGTTGGACTAGCCTGTTGTATTGGTTAAAATTAATTGATTAATTAAATTATGAACGTCATGAGTGATACTTAGACAACCTTTCACGAAATACCAAGGAATGAATCATCATTATTATGATTATTTAAAATTTTTGGTTTTTTTATATATTGTGGGACATACTAAAATTCCAGGAAACACTCATTTTTCATTCTTTTTACCTCGTTATAAGAAATATCGGTTCCCTAAGGGAGATAACTTGAATGGGCTTGATCAAAGGATGATTGAACCATGCCAAGAGTGCGACTCAATCCTCTATATGAGGTACAAAGTATGGGGTCAAAGGTTATTGTCTCACAATAGATTGGGGGTGATACTTTTGAGGTCTTCAATGGGTCTCATTGGACGTACTCTAATGGAAGTGGATGTTTTGGCGCTCTTAGTGTGATTCATGGATTCCTTGTTCAATGTTTCCTAGAAGAGTCACAACAAGATGATTGATTAAATATTGAAGTTAATTTTATAGGAAATTCTAATGTTATATAAATTTTTTCCAAGGGATGTTTCCTCCAAGTTGATTCACATGCCTAGGCTCAGTCCATATCGTAGCACCTAATTCATACTGTTTTGTTATCACTTTCTCTCCTGATTAAATCTTGTATAGGTTTCTTATGACTTAGACATATTATATCTATGTGATGAAGTAGTTATACCCTCTAGGTGTCCCTTTGGAACCTAGTTGGGTTGTGGTTTTTTTATTCAGTCTTGTTTATTATTCTTTATACTTTCATTATATTATATTATAAAAAAATTGGATTCAGTTATAGACATAATGAGTGGGAACCTATTGGGATTTATTATATCACACCCTACTAGGTCTACCATTTCATTAGGGTACCTGAGTAGACCTTATATTTTTAGGACCTTGGTTGATTTGTTGTGTTGTTTATCTAGTACCTAGGAGTTAGGAGAACATGATCGGGTTGGAGATCAGGATGATCATGGAGATCGTCATGGGGTTTTTATTTTCTTTATTTTCATTAATTTTATATTATATTGTATCAGTTACCTATTTTATTTATTTGTTTTTCCTTATGCATCGTCATCTGTACATGACTTAAATCTATACATTGGTGTCGGTCATCTTTTATATTCGGTTTATTATTACTCTTACACTACTTTACAATGTTATTTATTTACTACATATTCAATTTTCTGTTATTTATTTATCTTCTATACCACTGTGCTACTCTAAAATGAGGTTATATTCTTCCCGCTATCACCTCCTTAGACCATCACTGCTAGTCGATAGCGTTAGGCGTATAGGGAGGAATTCATGAGGCCATGTGACCCACTGTTTCATATACTTTTTTATATTTCAGTCAGAATGAGATGTTACAAAGTGGTGTTAGTGATTTCTTTTTTCCTTTGTCTTCCTATTTTGGTCTACAACATATGAAAATGGGAGTGTGTCGCCACTTAGTATGTAGAAATTTTTGTAACTGATCAACCCACCCATGGGGAAATGACCATGTGACTAGGCATGGGATTGTTCTTCATGCTATTTGATATTACAGTTCATTTGATTTCACCTTGATTTATTAGGGTACTTTACACTACATATGGATTTATGAATTTACAGTATTTCAGCCTCGTCCTGGTATATAAATAAATAATCATTACATTCATCATTATAGGACCATAGGAAATTAATATTTCATGAATTTTTCATGATATGTAGTTGTATTTGTTAGCTACCTACTATTTTGTGTTGTGTCCCTTGAGTGATATTTCATGATTTTGTTTATTAGTGTACCTATTAAGGTAATTCATTAAAATTATTATTATATATATTACCATGCTCTTTTTTTCTTTAGACATCCTACTTTTATAAAAATTTTAGGTTATTATATGCCATGATTCATTGTTTATAGCATGTTTCATAGTGTTTATTGCTTGTTATAACATGCATAGTGTTGTTTTAATATGTAAATGAGTTCATGGGATAAATTTATTGGTTGTGAATAGATGGGAACTAGTTTTCATTTATATGGTGTATTGGTTCCTTACAAATGAGAAAAGGTAGCTAGAGTATTCAAACCATATATTTAGATTTATATTTATGTGTATAGACCTTTGTTAAAACATAAATGGTGGTAAAGTTTAATTTTAAATTCTATTGGTTTCAATTAGATTGGATCCAAAAGATAACTTGTAATGTGTATGGACATTTTATAAATTTTTTAGATGGATACACATATAACTGGACCATTAGATATGATAATGGTATATTATTGTAAATGCTTAAAAATTAAAAGGCTCTAAAGTTAAAATGATAAAGTGGGTTTTTTTTCTAAATTGTGAGTTAGATTGTAGTTTATAAAGTTTATGGGTGTTTTATAGGTTGTTTAATTACGAACCATATAATCAAACCATGTATATGACCACATAATCATTGGAGTGGTTAAAATGTGAAAGATGTTTAATCTTATTCATTAATGAAAGTGTTTCCTCTATAGAGGCTTGTAATTAATATCTTAAATGCACAACTAGACACATGTAGGTCAGTTGGGATATTTTTAATATGATATAACCCTTTAAAGATGTTTTCAAATTTTAAAAATTAATCAACTACTATTGGGATTCATTTTGATGAACATATTTTGGATTATGGGACCCTCGTAGGTCACCTTATTTGTTAAAATGAATTTATGTTGTAAATTACATAATTATGGTGGGATGTAAATAATATGGATAATGTTTAAAAAGGAAGTTTAATAATACATTCCTATTTTTCAATAATCTATTTGTTAAATCATGTACTTGGTGATTTTGTTTTATAATTGGTACATGATGATCAGTTTAAAATCATTTAACATGTTTTAGATATTGAATAAATTAATGAAATGACCTTAAAATGAAACCCTAGGTGGATTCATCTATTTAGAACCTCATGTAAGGGTAGTTTATGTTTCTCTTTTTGTATCCTTGGAATTAAAACATCAACATTTTTATGTTGGCCTTCTCTTTTTTAGTCATGGCTTAGTTGACAGGCTCTTAAGCCTAATAACTCTCTCTTTAGTGTGAACTAGTGATAGGTTTGTTTCTTTTATTTTCTTATGGGGATATCCTGATTTAGGTAGAACACTTAGAGATAAATTACATTCTAAAACCTACGAGATTTCTAACAATGGTTTCATTTGTGCGTTTTTGTCCCTATTAGAAATTTTAGCTTCAAAATGACATCATTGTTCAGACGGGTGGTCATGATATCTTTGACCCTTATTATGGGTGTGAGCATTAAGGAATGATCAATTTCAATAGGTTATACATACCTAGGGTATGGTTGGACACTTCATAGGTTGTGTGACCATGTTCATTTTTCCTTGGTCTCCTTGAGAGGTCATTGATATATTTTACAGTCTTATGCGATAATGCAACTTCGAGACAGTTTTTTGCATGGTCCATCAAATAAATTAATTCATAGGGTTGATAGCCTATGGATATTATCGAGGATGTTCCATTTTCTCATGAAACTTCAGGGTATTATGTGTTCACATAAATAGTACCCTCCGAGATGTTAAAGGATATCACAAACCGATTTAGTACGGTGAAATCATTGAGCCTTGATATATTTAGTACGTTCTCAAGTCATATCCAGAGTAGAGGGACATGGGCGTTAAAGAAATCATGTTTTTCCCAATGCATGGGATGAATTTCTAAGAGGATTTGGTGTTTTGACATACCAATAAGTTTGGTTCTAGATTACATTCCTGATGATTTGATGTTGTGATGTGGTGATCGTGACTCGAAGGAATGATACATGTACGTTCAATGTGGTTTTGATCTAGCGTGCTTGTGAGCGGGGTGGTATATCCCTTATTTTGGTGATGGGGATACTCTTAAGGTGGGGTTAATCATGTAATTTCTAATCAATGTGTGTCGTTCCTATTAGAAGGAACATAATCCAAGGAGGACTATTTATAAATGTCCAATCTTGTTGAATTTCTTTTAGGCCGACGAGTTCTCTAAATGTTGGTGGTTACTGAGTAGTATAAAGTTGAATTGTTAGTTTTGATTGAAATCCTTGAAAACACTATTTTATTTCGATGGACTTCATTAGTTAATCATAAAATATCATGATATGAGTAATCTAATAAAGGCATGATGATTGGTTAATTTTTGGTGCGTCAATAGGTGAAGATGAGTTTCTTCTAAGAAATCAATCGATAGTGGTCCAACTGTTTTTATTTGGTTTTCTTGGTTTCCATATTAGCATAATCTTCAAGAAGATATGATCATTTCCCCTTTCTTGAAATCATCATTGATTCACTAGATAATGGTGGGATTACACCACTATAAAGATCTAATGATGTTGGCATTGATATGTGATCTCTATCTATTGCATGATGGATGCATGATTCTCATCGAGGCTTGGTTAGTTATGATTGATGCTTGGGTTCCCATTTAATAATTATATAATCATAATATTTGACAAAAATCATTATTTTCTTTGACTTTGATGTAGGAATGATTCCACACTAGTATCGTTCAATGTTTTGATGTGGATGTCTTGTCTTGTACCAACGTCTTATATGTATTTATAGAGTGTGGACTACCTTGGAATAGTCCCTTTGACTCTAGTTTTAATGAATCCAAGGTTACCCCAGAATAGTGTTCAGGATTGGTGATGAGTTATTCAATAAACATCACTGAATGTCGTCTTGGGACTTTTGTGGAAATGTTCTTGCTAAACGCAAAATGTCGTGGAAGAAGGAATTTCTCTTATAGTTGAAATGTGTCGGCCTTCTGAGTCGGGAATCTTTGATATAAGTCGGCCAGAGTGGCTTGAAATTTTTTATTCTTGCATGATGTGTATGGTTAGTGAAAACCATTTTAAGAATGTCCTTTAGTTATGATGAGTGTGGTTTTAGAGTTAACTATGTATTTCATGGAAAGCACACTCGACAAGTTTCAGTTTAGTCAATCGGGTTTCAACCATTTCATTGAAGTTTGGTCCCTAGTTTGACTCCATTTGTAATCAGGTTTTCCAAATAAAATAAATTATTTTTCAGAGTATTTATCAAACTGAGAGGTTTTCCTCGTAGGCAATTAAAATAGTGGAGGTGTCATGTCTTGGAATTTCCCCTTCTCTTTTCTAAAATAATAAGGTGGGGAGAACATTTGGCTAGATGTTTAATGAGATTATGATGTCATCATGTCTTGAGATAAATGAATTTTGTTATACTCCCTTTTAGTTTTTTGTTTAAAAAAAATCATTGGATTGAGTTTTGATGGATTTTGTGTTTTAATTTAAAGTTATTACTTGAGGTGCACTTTGAATTTTGAAATACAACACAACCATTTGAATGAGTTTTCATGACCCTAGTAGGTCAGGTGATGATTTTTTTTCTTGAAGGCTTCTTAGAGATAATAATATCTATGATGGGTAGGTTATAATGAGCTATATTTTTAGTTAAGGTAAATTTCAAGGGAATTTAAATTTTTTTCATTTACTGAATGGGTTGTTTTTAAAACTGAGCTTGGGAATGTAATTTCAAGAGTCGAAACACATTAATTTGTTTTTATGGAGTTAGATAAGGGTTTAAGGGGTTCTCTGAGTGTTTTGTTGAGTTTTAGGATTGTCAGGATCTAAGATCCCTTTTTTCGGGGGTCTGTATATGGTGCATGGTTTGATTGAAACCATGGAACCCCTAGTAGAAACCTATGCTACTACAAAGGGGGAATAGAAACTCCTTTAATAGGATAATCATGGTTTTTCCAAACCTAGAAACTAATAGACATCATTAGTTCCACCTAGAAAGTACCCTCTCACTATTCATTACACAATTCTTGTGTGGTTATGATAACAATGTGGATAAAACTATGTGAGGTTATTTCTTAAGGAGGTGGTGCCACGCGGTTGGTGCTCAGTTCGTCCAAACCATGCGGTCAAACCATGCAATCTTGGTTTTGTGAGTAAAATGAATTTTTCCCCTTAATGGGTTTTATTTGTTTTTCACCATTCATTCCTCCTTCATCACACACATGAGGCTCATCCTAGGCTTCGTGGGTTCCCTCCTCCTTGTCAAATCTTGTTAAGATGATAAATCTTCCATTCAAAGTCTGAATCGTTCACCATCAATTTCTAAGGATTTGCATTGGTAGGATCTTGAGTAATCTATAATCAATTGAAAGTTATTTATTCCATCTACAACTCTTTTTTGTCATGAGATCATTTTCCCTATTTTAATGTAGAATTTCAATTTCTTATATACCATGAAAAATTAATCAAATCAAACCTTGATATTGGATGAGTAGGATGTCCTAATCATGAGGTAAATGGTCTAGATCTATTTCCTAAATTTTCCATTGTTTTATATTTAGAGATGTTGCGATGCACACTAGTATTTTTTATGAATTTCTTACTAATTGGTTCATTCATATTAAACTGGTCAACACACATAGAATTACACCCATTGACCCTTGTTATGTAGCTAAAAGATATTAAACTCGGTCACAAATGCCTTGTAGGTGTGCCAACTCGATTTATTTTTAATACTAAATTAAATTAATGCATAAACTGCCTTATAATCATTTTTCTTGGATTAATATTGGGTTTTTCCCTTGCAATACTTTTTTCAATTTATAGTGGAACCATCTAAGTGCCATGTGGAGCCATACTATTGTTTTTCCTTGATTGGTGGCTTCTATAAAATATTTATTTAAGGTGATTTGTGGTATTATCTGGGTATTTAAATGTTTAATGGACTAAATTAGTTTTCTAAATAAACAATGTAATGTTTTATAATAAACATTCTCTATTTAGGTGAAATTTATTCTAAAATAAAAAGTGTTGATTAGTTATTTAATTCATGGTTGATATGGCTTGAGTTTCTTCTATGCATTGATGTTAGTGTTTTATATAAGGCACACTGGTATGAGAACTCTTTAGCTATTATTATATAGAGTGGCCCCCCTTTTTTATAAATTTTGAAAGAAATAGAAAACCTTCTAAGGGAATGGTCTATTTCATAAACTGAGTGACATATCCCACTATTATCTAATTGGAAAATGAACCAAGAACCACCTAAGAGCTTGGATTTTGTTAAGAATGGGATATCCAATTTAGGAAAATGCTCAAATGAAAAATATAACTTCTAAATTCCCCTTTTTAAATGTAACCTTGTCTCAGGATGTGGCACGCTCATTGGCATGGCCTATTGTATTAGTTTAAATTAATTTATTGATTAAATTATGAATGTCGTGAGTGATACTTGGATTTACATTCATGTAATACCAAGGATGGACTCATCATGCTTGTGACGAGTTCCACAGTTTGGGTTATGAATACTCTGGGGAAAATACTGGTATTCTAAGACGGACTCACCATGTAGTCTTCTTACATTATTATGCGATATAACAGGTCCCTAGGGGAGACAGTTTGGACAAGCTCGATGGAAAGAGGATTTGACTACGTCTCAAGTGATACATGATTCACTATGTGAGGTACCAGGTATATGTTTTTTTGGCTCACATTATCCATGGAGTGATACTTATGAGGCATTCCATGGGTTTTATTAGACAAAATCCGACGGTTGTGAGTGTTATGGTACTCCTGGTGCGATACATGGATTCCTTGTTAATAGTTTCCTAGGAAGGGACTAGGTATCTACCTAATTAAATGTGGAAGTTACTTTCATAGAAAAGGATGATGTAATATAATTTTTATCCTAGGGTTGTATCCCCCATGTCAGATCCCATTCTTGGGGTCATTCCATCTTGTAGAACCAGATTCATGCTATTTTGTTACCACTTTATCCATTTATTACACTTTTACATGTTGATAATGATTTAGAATTATTACATCTATAGGCCAAAGTATGAATAGATTCCTGGTATCCCTTAAGAACCTAAGCAGGTTGTTATTTATTTATTCAATATTTTTTATTATTATTTATTAATACACTACATTATATTATATAAGGAATGGATTCGGTTGTAGACACCATGGGTTGGAAGATTCAAAGATTTGTTATCTCACATGATACTCAGTCCACCATTGCATTGGGGTAACCATGTAGAACATCTATTTTCGGACTATGGTGGATTACATGTTTTGTTTAGCTAGTGACTATGAGATAAGAGAAGAGGACTGAGCTGGTGCTCAGGATTCTCATGGAGATCTCCATGGGGAATTTATTTTCCTTGTTTTAATTAAATGTATATTTTATTATATCAATTGCCTATTGGATGTATTTGTTTTAGTCTATATATCATCACCTCGACATGAAAGGATTCTATACATATGCATTGCTAATATTTGAATTTCATTTTATTATTATTCTTGGGTTTCATTTATATGTCATTTATTGAATGATTATTCTATTTTCAGTTGTTTCTTTGGCTTAAATATCATTGTTCTACTCTAACATGAGGGTATAGTCTCTCCACTATCACCTCCTTAGACCCTCACAAATAGTCATTCCACTATGACATATGGGTAGAGGCTCTTGATTCCATGTGACCGACAAGTCTGGTTACCGTCCTAGTGGTCAGTTAGGCCGGGACATTACAATAACAATTTTTAATGGTATAGCATGAAGAAAAGAAACATATTTCATAAAAATATTGTTAATATAAACAATTCATAAAAATAATTATAATTACATCCTTGGATCATATAACTATTAAATCATATGTTACATCAAATTAGGACATTTTATATAGAAAATGATTTGGAAAGGTAAATCACTTAGAATGTATCTTGAAGAAGATAACATTTCATTAATAATAATCATTTATGACATAAAACAATATAAAAATAGACTTCCTTGAAAATAAAATTGAAAACATAAAAAGTAAAATTTAAAAATTATTTAAAACGTTTCTTGAGTAAAAATAATTGTTCCTCTTTGAAAACACTTTTTAAAACATAAAAAATTGAAAATATTTTTCACTAAAAATAACCCTAAAATAATCAAATAAATTTTAATGAAACCAATGGTCATTATGGTAGTACATTCTATCCATTTCATACATGTAAAAATAATTATTTCTTTCGCATTTTCCATAAAATAAAAATATTCAATTTTTTGGAAAACTAAATAAATATTCTTTTAAAAAAATATAAAAATTAAAACATGGGTATAAATTTCTTTAAAAAATCATTTCATTAGTTTTAAAAACATTTTTTGAAAATTTATATATAAAAAATTGTTTTTAATAGAAAATAGTTTACATCTAAAGAGGGAAATATAGGTGATCATTCTTAAAAAAATTATTCTGATCTATTGGGTACATAACGAGTGTAAAGTGATGGGAAAAATATATTTTATATATAAATATATAGGGGGAGAGAAAATAAGATCTTCTTGAGAGTTATATCACAACATTTCATAATTGGAAGCATATTCATGAGCATTCTCGGTAAATGATGAGATTGTGACATAAAAACCATACCACCATTTTATCTTTGAATCATAAGCCCCAGGAAATAATATAATTAAATGAAACATATAATATCTTAATAATATATAAATTCCATATATTACATATAAATGGGGTTGTATATACACCTCAGGATTGAATATAGTTGCATAACATTACATAAATTTCAAAGAAGGAAAATTTAGAAAAAAATCTCTTACATATTTTTTTAATTTTGAACTGTAAATCCCATTAAAGAGAGATCTTAAAATGGCTATGTAAATATCTATAATTTTAAGGATAATAAATTTAATATAAAATCATGGTTATTATATACACCTCATAAAAGAAACATTTAGTGAATATGTATTGTGTCTTATAGAAAATAAAAGTGAGATGGAAATCTGTTATCTAAAGTCTTGAATTCCACTGTAAATGTTCAAACCATATGTATAATAAATATATGTTTATTAAACAACTATTACTAAAAATATTTATATATATCATTCTATATATTACTTTCTTATGACCTTTTACTAAAATTTTATTAACAATTCCATGTTAATCTTACGTTTCGGTTAATAACAACTTTGTTTTTAGTATATGTTTTGATTTTTACATTTGGGTCCTATTAAATTGATCATGGTTTAATAATATATAGAATTATAACCATGATATAAGTATCATATATATTCATTATATATGTATTTATATTAATCCATAAAATTTAGTGTTAAAAATGGAATACACCATTCGAGGAGATGATTGGTTGTATGTATGCATGAAGGTAATTTCCATTTTCTTATTGGATTGAATTAAATAATGGAAAATTATATATTATTATTAAATAAAAATTTATATTTCATATATATCACTTATATTTATTAAACTCATCATTAATACCTTCTATGTAAAGCGTGAATAGATTAGATCACTTCGCGCAATGGTAGTTCATCGTACACACTAGAGACATTATCATATTCCATAAAAATTGAAATCATGATGGTCTATGTGATATAATAATTAAATAATCATAATAAAATCATAAATATCATATATGAAAAACAAATCAATCATTTTATCCATCCATGAAAGGTGTTCATGTAAAAGTGATCAATATTTGTCTGTGAGGCAGTAGTCCATTGTACACATGAATGATGATTTGGT
Source organism: Viscum album (assembly GCA_963277665.1). Taxonomy (NCBI): domain Eukaryota; kingdom Viridiplantae; phylum Streptophyta; class Magnoliopsida; order Santalales; family Viscaceae; genus Viscum; species Viscum album. The sequence goes on from OY728138.1 coordinate 443,263,127, forward strand.
AACCTATTTTATAGAAGTGGATATGGTTTTTCTCATTAACATAAAAAAAGAATAAATGTATAGGGGATAAAATGATGATATTATATCATCATTTTATAATGATACTTGATTTATTTTGAGTAAGAAATAAAAAAATATGCTCCATGATGAATATTCTCTCTTCTTCATATATCCTGTATAGGATTTCACAAAAATCCTTCCTAGGATGGATTTCTGTCTAAAATAAGGCTTCTAGGATGAGTGTTAGGAATTTTGGAAGGAATTTGGGGATGTATTTTCTGAAACAACAAGGTTTTAAGTTGTAAAGAGTATAGGAGAGTGCATGACCTTTTATATGTGAGGTGAGTCGATCACATACAATTTCATGAAAGAAATAATTAAACCCCCATTTTATTATTTCCACAAGGCCCCAATAATGAACTATTCTCATGAATATAATATATAATTTTTATTATTTCTATAAAATGAGTTTTTTATATGTTATGTGTTATTTTAACCCTTGTCGTTTTTGTTTAACACACCCCAAACCTATTTTTACCTTAAATGCGGTAACTAATTTTAACTGTTTACTATTGATTTTAGACCAAAAGTAAGTACCCAGTATTGAATAATATAAATTTTTTTGATTAAAAAATGTGGAATAAATTTTTTCAAATTCTAATCACAAAATTTGAATAATTTAATTTAAAATTAAACTCACAGATTTGATGGGAAAGCGAGTTTTTAAATGGAAAATGATCAAAACATTGAAATATTTTTATATCAAAATTCAATATTTCCTAGATTAAAATGACTAAATTTGGTTAATAGATTTATCATTGAATAATTTTAATTTAAAATAAATTTAAAATATAATTTATCTTTATAAATAAATTGAATGGAAAAGTAGTTTTCATTTAAAATTAAATATTTTTCGCTATTATTAAAATTAATTATTCATTCCATGTTAGTGTAGATAATTCCCGTTAATATAATTTTAAAAATATGATTTCAAATGAATCGGATTTAATTCATCAAAAAAATAAAATTACTAATAATTAAATTTAATAAAATACCCACAGATGAGAAAAACAAGTGGGTTTTCGATAAATTTTTTTTCATGCAAAATATCATTTTATATTAACTCTATGTCCTGTAATAATAATTGTATGAATCTAAATTAAAATTTATTGATATTTAATATATAAATTTAATTCAAAATATTACTCATTATAGATTATTTTAATTAATTAAAATGGAGAAACATTACGTACCTTAAAATAGTTTTCATAAAAAACACATTTCTAACCCAAAAATAAACTTATACTAAAATCCAATAAAATTTCTATTCAAAAGTATTTAATTTGGTTATATATAACTAAAAAGTACAGATGTTACATTAAAATGTATTTGGTTCATTTAAATTAATTAATTTTCTGAAAATAAAAGGTAATTATACAAAAAATCATATGTTTTTACAATTCACTGAAAAGTAAATATTTTCTGAAAAATCAAAATAATTTACCATAATTTAATTTATATAATATGGATTCAAAAATTAAGATCATTTTATCAAATAAATTTTGTATTATCTCTATAAATTAATTGTAATATTTTTTCATAAAAAGGAATAAAATTCATTTCGAAAGAAAACATCTTTTGGAATAAGATAATTACTTTATTAAAAATTGAGTGATTATTTATGAAGAGTTTGCAGATAAATTTATATTAAGTAGGATTTTTATATTTATATTTCTTAAATTAGTTAATAATATTCATACCTTCCTATTTAACATATAAGTTATAATGTTCATATTTAAAATAATATTATTTCATGGTTCACTAATGCTTAGTGTCCCTTTTTATGCACTCTTTCAAAGAAACTCATTTTTGTGTTTAATGAATGCAAAACATTGTGTTGTATATAATTTATTCTACACTCAATTCTTCTATTAACACAATCTATCGAAAATATTAAATTCATTTGAAAAAATATTTCAGAGAATCTCATGTTGTTACAATGATAAAGACCCAATGTAGGCAAACGGTTGACCTCCAGTATGTGAAAGAGAATGTAATTGAAGTGAAGACCAAGGTAAATGAATGGATAGAGTTAAATATTCACATATTACCCATTTCAAAAGGAAAATATTCCTATACCTACAAGGTATCAGGTGGTACACCCAAGTTCCCTCCTCTACAAACATGTTTACTAGGTACGTGGTCCCACCTATAGAAAATCCTACTGGTGAAACACCTTTATAGCCTAACCAAGCAATTAAATTACCTATATAACCTTCTAAAACAATTAAAAAGACATTAAATTCCATAATAAAATCACAAAAAAAAAGATTCCTAAAATTAAAACCCACCCCTCAATCTAAACTAAATATTCAAAATATCCTCCCCCTTTAGTCACTTAGACTCATAGAGATTGAACTAAATTATAAAATATGGGACATGAATCATTACAATAACACAAAATTGTAAGAATAATTTAAATTTTAAATATTTATATTTTCTTTATGTAAAAGTATTCAAAAATATGATCATTATTTAAAAAGGTTTTGTTTTTACAGACTAGATTGTTTTAAATTTATGCAGTAATAAGATAATCTAAACCAATTAAGGATCTATAGATAAAAAATATGATATCTAATGTCATGAAATGTGAATAATTAAATGTAATAAGTAGATGGTGACCATATATTAAATAGAAAATAGGTTTATGATTGTATGTTTTTTTCTTCGTAAGATTATAATATGTCTAAATAAATATTTTATAACTCGTATAATAAAATTGAAATACTTTGTTCTAATTTTTGTGATGAACATTCACAGATTGAAAAAATATTTAATATATTTTTCTAGTGATAAAATATTAGCAGAAGATAATTTAAAAGTTTTAAATTAAATAATGTAAATTAAAATTTGATTGGATACTATGAATGCATGATGCATTGAAAAATCAATCTTTACTACCCTCAAATCAAAATGAAAAATAAATCAAAATTTAAAATTCCTAGAATAATGGGTTGTATAAAAAATGGAAGGAAATCTATGAAAAATACTTTGGGTGATTCTATGTATTTTAATTAGGAATCTTATTCTCAATTTGGGGAAAAAAATCATCCAAAATTTGATAATATAAATTTTATGGCTTAAACTAAAGAGGTAAATTCTTATTTTGTACTTATTTAAGAATCTAATGATTCTCACTATGAAGAACAGAATGAATGTTCTTTGTGAATAATGATAAATATGATTCATTAAAGAAATAGAATAAAAATATTTAAAAATCATATAATAATTTTTTAAAAAAATTAAATATATATCTAGTTACCCTATAGAATTATTGTCTAAATTTCCTAAAGATTATTCTTCTTATGCTATATATAATATTAAAATTAATTATTTTAAAAGATATTTCTTATTTTAAGATTTGATGATCGTCATTTTACACATTTTTGGTAATATCAAGTGAAAATTCATGGTATCCAAATGTATTATAATTATAAATAATGAATATAAAGAAATTATTAAAACCAAAATAATTATAGAAATTATTATTACGTGGTTCTAGTAACAAAATTGTGTTTAATTATATTTGTTTTCAATATTAAATTTGAATAAATAATGAAAATGATTATAGATTTTGATATCCCATAATATATATTGTCTATAATACCTATATTTCTATACATTTCACTTATTTTATGGATATAAATAAAGTTCAAAGTAGGAATATTTTCCTACATAATTTTTTAATAATTATCAAATATGGAACCTATAGTATATTGGTACCAAAACAATTACATGTATGAATGTTTTTCTTTTGATGACTATTTAAAAATTATAAATTGTATACATAAAGTGGTTAATTAATTCATATGATTGTATATTTTATAATTTCTATTTGTCATCAAATATTAATGATGGTAATTTCATATTTTAAGATAATTCGGATGGAAAATCTATTTGTGTAATATATGTTCCAAGTCCATAAGTAGTACATATGAACAATCTACTCTATGTATAAGGGTTAATGAAAAATATGATATGAATCTAGAAACTCTATGTTGATATTAATTACATTGATTTATCTAATAATTAATTAACTATGTATAAATATACAATTCTTAAATTTAATGAAAAATCAACTGAAAATTTTTATACATTAGATCTTGAATAATTCTATAGATGAACTATAAATTATTGTTACCTAAAACAATAAATATTTGATTTAGAGTGTGAGTCATTTATATTTTTTTATAGAACCTCACTGCTACACATATTCCCTTTAACATCATGCAAAACATATTTTAACAGCGCTAAAAAAGAACTGTTAATCACAGGGCTGATAAAAAGGGGGTCCCCTTTATCAACGCTAAATAGGCATTGATAATGGGGGTCCTTTATTCGCACTAAGAACACTAATAATGGTCCCCCTTTATTAGTTATATTTTAGCACTGATAAACGCCAACATTTATTAGTGTTATTTCGATCACTCGTAATGGCTTATCTGGCTGCAATGTGATATTAATATAATAACACCCCCCATCAAAAACATGTAATTTAAAAAAATGCTATACACATTTAATTGACATCATGAATACAAAAATGTATCTCGTTGTATATAAAAAAACACTACTATATACATTTAAAAAAATGTTTTATATAATTAAATTTATAATTATCCAACAAATATTTAAAAAGAGTAATGTTTCATCTTTTGATGTCCTTGACCCCCTCTCAAAAATTTTCAACCATGGTGTCAGTTTCTGAACAAATATTTTCAACCAGTGAAAAGATTATGCCTATATAAGAAAATAAATAATATGTTATTAAAACTATAAAGAAAAAAATTTAGCATTAATATGAATGAATACATTAATAAAATGTAAATTTTTATTAAAAAGGATATATTTGGAGTTACACCGGTCACACCGTGTGTCATATTAAGGTGGGGTTGATTCCTACAGGTCAAAAATGTGTTAGTGATTTTTTTTCAAAAATATAAAAACAATGCAACTTTTTTTTCATGGTTTTGAGTATGTCACTTATTTTTTTACTAAAATTAATAAAAAATTTAAATATTGACACATTTATAGTTATACTGGTCACACCATGCATTGGATTGAGGTGAGGCTGATTCATATACGTCAAAATTAATAGTGGATAATTTTCCTAATGTATCAACACAATTTGAATTCATTTTCTTGGTTTCTAATATGAAAACTTTATTTTTTTAGAAAAATATCATTTCAAACTAGAAACACGCATTTTGAGTCATATCGGTCACATTTTGGGTCAATGTGACATGTTATAACATCATAGATGTCAAAACTGACTTATGAATATCTATACTAAATTATTTAGGCAACAAAGCTTGATTTCATGGTTTTTAATAAGTGACACATTTTGGACTAAAAAGTCAATTTTAAATTGATATCGCAGAATTTTAGTCATACTGGTCATAATGTGTGTCGGATTGAGGTGTGGATGATTCCTACATGTCCAAAATGACTCATAGATCATTTTAATATAGTAATAAAACAACCCTAATGTGTATTATTCATTTTTAGTATGTCCCTTATTTTTTTATTTAAATTATTGATAATTTTAAATAAAAAGAAACACATTGAGTCATACCGACCACACAATGTGTCATATTGTGGTTCGTTTGACTCCTGCATTTAAAAAATTACTCATAGATTGTTTTCCTAAATTATCAAAACAATCTGAATTCATTTTCCCAGTTTTTAGAATGTCGCATATTATTTTAACTAAAATTAAAGTCAATTTTAAATAAAAAGAGATAATTTGAGATGTATTGGCCAAAACATTCATTATATTGATGTTCAGATGATTCATACATGTCAAAAATGAATTATAGATCATTTTAAAAAAATATTAATACAATCCAAAAGTATTTTGTTATTTTTCATTGTGCCTGATTTTCTTTTTTAGTAAAATTCCATTTCAAAGAGGGAAATAAGATTTTTCAGTCATAAAGGTCACATCGTGCATCGGTTTGACATGAGACTGATTCATACACATCAAATGTGAGTTATTAATCACTATGCTAAATTTTTACGACAATCAATGTACAGTTTCTTGGTTTTTATTATGTGACTTGTTATGAACTAAAATTCCAATTTTAGAATGATAACAAACACTTTTAGTTATACCATTCACATTTTTTGTTGAATTTAGGTGTGGTAGATTCATAAATTTAGAAAATTAAACATGGATTATTTTCTTAATGTATCAAAACGGTCTTAATTTTTTCCTTAGTTTTCAATTTTTCACTTGTTATTTTATTTAAATTAATATAAATTTTAAATAAAATGATACACTTTGAGTCATACTTGTCACACTGTGTGTTTTATTTAGGTTTGGCTGACATCTATATGTCATATATGAATCATGAAATTATTTCCTAAATTATAAAAACAATAAAAATGTTTTTTCTCATTTTGCAGTATGTCACATATCCTTTTTACTAAAATTAATATCGATTTTAAATAAAAAAGAGACACTTTGAGTTATATCAGCCACAACATGTATCATATTAAGGTTTGGTTGATTACTACACATCAATAGTGAATTATATATAATTTTTCTAAAGTATCAAAACAATATGAATGAGTTTTATTGGCCTTCAGTATGTCATTTGTGTTTTTTACAAAAATGACATTCCAAAAAGAAAACATGCATTTTGGGTCATATCAGTCGTATCTTGTGTTGGTTTGATACGAGACTACATCATACATGTCCAAAATGATTTATTATTTTCATTATTAAAATATTAATTCAATTGGAGTTCATTTTCATAGTTTTTAGTGACTGACATGTTTTGAACAAAAATATCAGTTTTAAAGTGATAACAGACACTTTTAGTCATACCGGTCACACAATGTGTTGGATTGGGGTGTGATGGATTCCTAAATTTAATAAATGAATCATGTATCATTTTTATAATGTAACAAATAATCCAAATGTTCTTTCTCATTTTTTAGTATGTCACTTATTCTTTTTAGTTAAATTAATTTTATATTTTTTTTAAAAAAAAGACACACTTGGAGTCATACTGGCCACATCGTGTGTCATATTGAGGAAAAGTTGACTCCTACACATAAAAAATGAATCATGGGTCATTTTACTAAATCATCATAACAATTATAATGTGTTTTCTAATTTTTTAGTATGTCACTTAATTTTTTTAATAAAATTAATGTCAATTTTATGTAAAAAGAGACACATTGAGTTATACCGGCCACACTGTGCAACATATTGGGGGTAAGGATGATTCCAAAATTTCAAAAATGAATTATATATCATTTTTTAAAATAGAAAAATAATATAAATTAATTTTTTCAATTTTTAGTAAACCAATTTTTTTTTTACTAAAAATTCAATCGAAACTTTAAACATGAATTTTGACTCATATCGGTCACATCATGCGAATCTTTGATGTGAGGATACTTCATAATGTCAAAATTAAATTATGAATCCTTGTACTAAATTATCAAGACAATAAGAGAATGTTTTCTTAGTTTTTAGTGAGTGACATGTTTTGAACTAAAATGTTAATTTTAAAATGATAATAGACACATTTAGTCATACCGGTCACTCCATGCGTCAAATTGAGGTGGGATTGATTCTTACATGTCAAAAATGACTCATGGATCATTTTTTAAAAGTATCAAAACAATTCAAATTAGTTTTATTGGTTTTTAGTATGTCAATTTTTCTATTTACATAATTTAATGTCAATTTGAAATAAAATGAGTCACTTTGAGTCATACTGGCCACACCATGGATCATATTTTGGTTCGGTTGACTCCAACACAACAAAAAATTTACATGTTTCATTTTTCGAAATTATAAAATAATCAAAATGTGTTTTTCTGATTCTTAGTATGTCACATGTTATTTTTACTAAAATTAATGTAAATTTTAAATAAAAAAAATTTATATTAAAGAAACATTACCTTTTCATTGAATTCTAAGTTGCAATCTCAAATTCCCATCTCTCATGAGAATGATAATATATTAGTAAAACACCACAAATCGAATAAAAGAATACACACGTGTAAGAAAAAATTCATATGTGATTAATACTAAAAAATGTAAATTAAACATAAATATGAAATAATCCACTACTTCTATAGAAGTCACATATTCAAGATATTGGTGCACATTATTCCATCAGGTTTGTTATCCATTTAATTCTAAGTAAATCTATATTATCTTATGAATATGAGACTTTTCAATAATCATAGTAGTACTAAAATAACATAAATACACAAATGATTTACAAATATTTTTAATTAAATAGTTATCATCTTCGAAAAATCCTCTTCAGAGATGCTAGTTTGTTGATGGAATATAATCCCTCTCATAAATTTAAAAACATAAAACCACACTATTTTCCATTTGTTTATTTCAAAAACTATAGAAACATTGATAAAAATAAGTAATTTACATTATATGTTTTTGGATATTGAAATATCATTATATATACCCTAATACTTGTCCTATTGTAGAACATGTTAGGGTCCTCGTGTTTAACCCTTGTCTTCATTCCTTATTTATCATGATACTGATGCACCACCCTATCATAAAATAATCCTCATTAAAATATAATATAAATTATATGGACCAATGTTTATTTCTAAAATGTTAGATGTAGTGTATTAAAAATTGACAAATTCCATCATTTGATGTTGGTTTGTTGGGTATCCATGCATTGAATCTTGAAAATAAATCGTTATATTATCCAAATTGACCATAATGATTATCCATTGTTGCATAAAACCCCATAAAAGAATAAGTAATAGGGAAAATGAAAATATATATGATATGATTAAATTATAAAGTTTTTCCCCTACATCATTGGTATTAAGAAGTTTCTATCATCTAAAATTTTTCATTCCAACAATTTGACCAGGTCTGATACTATTTCATCCTTTTTTAGATTATTTTTTTTGACTTGTAGAGGTTTTGTGAGGACTAACAAGTCTAAAAAATTATGGGGAAATCCATTCAAATGATTTTGAAATATAAACCTACCAAAAATAGGAAATGTATTATTCATAATTATCACAGTATATCAACTTTTGGAAAATCAAATTATGAAAACATACCTCAAGTATAAATTTTCAACTGAGAATCCTAGCCAATCATAGTCATGGATTTCATTTACATACTTAATTCCAATGTAGTCATCACATTCCTATCCATACACATTTTCTTCAAGACCAACTATGTAATGACAAACATTATTTATATTTTAATCCACAAAAACATTAAATGTTAGTACATGTGGATATAGAATGGGTACGGTAAATGTGATTTTGTTATATATTTTTGATCGTTTGAATGATCCTTTAGAAGGTTTTGATTTAGTCCTTCATTTCACTCTTTCCCTTTTTCTATCTATAATAACATTCATCAGTTCAAACCTTTTTTTCATTAAATATTCAAGTTTTAGATAGAAAAATAAATTTGAAATGAATACCTCATTGTCGACATGATTTTTTATAAGATGTGATGGCCATGCGATGAATGTTGTAACAACTCGTTCGACCATATGAATATCTTCATCATCATGTTGAAATGGTAGGCCGACACTTGGCTCAAAAGCTATGTTAATCACCACTCTCGCATGACTTGTTGGATGGGGTATGTTGTTTAGACTATCACCTAGGATATTGAACATAATATCCCTCATAATAAAGAATTTGGTGGGTGATGATAGATATAAATCATAGTCATTTTTACTCTATAGAATATCAGTATAAGAAATTTATCAGTGTCTGTCTGATTCACATTTCATAGAAACAATTATTAGTATTTTTATTACTATGAATAAGACATATCTTTGTGGATAATGGATAGCCTCATATATGGTGGGTGTGGGTTGGGATCTTTATGTGATGGTTGTTATTGAGTTTTATGTTTTCTTTTCTTCCCCCCATAAAATTAGATAAGAACTCTCTCTACCATTGGATTTTTTCTTCAATGATAGCTAGTATTTTATCATCTATTTCATTTCTTAACCGTTATACTCCTCTAGTTTTTTTCTAAAAATATTTTTGGGGTGTCACGCCAAAACCCACACTTTTGTTGTGGCCATACTATTGTGGTCACTTTAAGGCCACCAATAGTAGGTGTTCATCTAGTAAATATGTTTTTAACTGTTGAGACTATATCAAATAGAAAATATAGTTAAATAATTAATAATTGTTATGTAATAGTGATTTAAAGAATCTTTTTTATTAATTTCTATTTACAAAAGTTTCTTTAACATTTTATATGTTCTTATAAATTAGTTTCCCATCATTATTTACACATGAATCCTTCCATAACACAATGAATGTGATGGAAGTGGTTTTGGATTTGGAGTCATAAATCTATATATAAACAGAGAATTATAATTATGTTGTTATTTTAGGGCACATAAATGTATTATGATATATTTAATATATTGACCATTTTTTTTTCAACTGTACCCCATCCTTTCTTTACAGTATGGGTACATTTGTATTACTACCCATTCCTTGTTTTCATCACTCAGTTATAGTTTCATAAATAAAAAAATTTCAATCAATGTAATGAATACATGTAATTTCAAAAAACGTATCACTAGCAACAATGTACCTAAAAAGACACATACACACGACGTTTAGTAAATGCATCCCATGATTTTTGGGTTATCAGGTGTGCATATATAAGTGGTGGGTGTAGGTTTATTTACTTTTTAACATCTTTAAGATGATGTCTCATTAAAACTATGTGAAATCCACTATGAATCCTTCCAGTATGCATTAATACATATTTATTGTGAGAGTAATCTGCTATAAATTCACTCTACAAAGGAAGATGAAGAGCATGTCAATGTTTTATTATATTAATTTTTAGTAAAATAAATATATGATTTTATAATGTTACCGTAATCTATTCCCATATTAGTTTCTTAAGCCCAGGCACAACATGGTACCAAAAATATAAATCAATCGACATGTTTTTTTGATTGATGATTCCAATGTAACTACTAAATATGGGCTTGTTGGGGTTAACATGTTGGACCTATGCATTCCATACAACCTCATATTTTATGCCTTTTATTTTTTCTTTAATGATTTTCTAACACCATAAAACTATGGTGCTCCAATATTTTCTACATTGTTGGTCCGCTTTCGCCTACTATTTTTTCAGATTCAACATCGTCAATATGTTACTCTAGGGAAATAGGATCAATATGTGTAGATAGGCATTGTACCACTACACTGGGATCAACAATAGGTTGAGAAAATTGTTGTTCTTTAGGATTGGGAGAACCATCATGTGTATAAGATCATTGTTCCACTACACAGAAGGATCAGTATGTTGAGAGACATGTTGTGGCTTAGGATTGGGAACACCAGCACATGTCGAATCCATTATCTATAAAATTTGATTAACATTTAATTTATAGTAAATAAATGAATGAAAAAATGAATAATTATGTAGGGTAACATGATGTATATTACAAAAAATATATAACCTGATTATTGAAGTCTTTTTATTTTTATTGTCTGAAGGGATTTGACCTCTTTATTTACTATCAAATCCCTTCATTGTGGTATTATATGACATAAAAACACCGTCTATATTGGAACTACATTGAAATGATTGTGACGTCCCAATGAAATGGTCATCCTCAGTTGAATTTTCTTATGACTCTCCAGTGGTTTTGGTAGATAAAAAAATAATTGACCACATTTAGTTGTTAGTATTTTGAACTTAAAATACATGTACTTCCTGTGATTCCATTATAAAAGGTCCATTGTTGTACCCTTCCTTACTGAAATCTACTTTCACTAATCCCAATTCATCTATTTTAACAAAACACTAATCATAAACCTGCTTACATTGAAAAATCGACACTTGGAATGTTATATAATCCAACTCCCATATTTTTTTTATGATTCCAAAGTATGAAATATTTTCATAAACTATATTTTTATCATTTGTACTAAAAACATGCATCACATTAGCCTCAAGTGTAACTCCACAATTTTTCATGGAAATATCATCATCATGTTCATTTGTATAGAACATATAACCGTTAATTACCTATAAATTTTAAGATAATACACACACACACTTATTCCTTTGACTATCAATTGATGTTGTTCTAAAATGGAATCTGGATTTCCATCTGTCTCGTTAAAAATATAGTCTTCAAACCATTATGTAAAATTTTGATTATGGGTTTTTCATATTTATATTCCAACCGTTGATGGATTCAAATTCATAATAATTTATTTTTGGGTTTCAAAATATGAGGAAACCTATAAAATATTATGAAAAAAGTTACTATGGGCCGGGTTCTGATATGTAATTTTTATTTTCATAATATCTCTTCCAAAAAATCCTTCACCCTCAAGTTTCCCGGTTTGACAAGATTTTGTTAGACCAATTATTTTCAGACTAGACTGGTATTTAGTTTAGAATTCACTAGCTTCCTCAATAATATATCACTCTACAATACAACTCTCTGGATAAATTCTATTTTTAACCTACCTTTTAAAAATATTCATATATCATTCTATGTGTTACATCCATCTATAGTTTAAAAGAACACATAGTCTAATCTCTCTCACCAAGGGAACCATCATATCAAATAATGTTGGCAGGAAGACCATTTCCAATTCACATAATATGATGGAAATTTATCTTTCCATAGTAGGAAATTTTCTTGGTCAATAAATTTATTGCATATAGATTTGAAGAAGAAATAGGTCTTGGTAAATATATGATAGAAATTCTTGGGAAAAAAATCAACGTAAATCTATAGGAATTAGATATTATATCAAAACATGGAATTCATGTGATTTCAAAACCATTAACATTAAATAATTCATTGACATTATGTTAATTATATTCGATGAATACCCCTCTGGAACCTTTACATCATTTAAGAAGTTGAAAAAATGATATTTATCTATCTTGGAAGGTGTGTAAGAAACTAGAGGATAAAAAATTCACTTTTCACCCTTCATTGGCACAAACACTTCTCGGATTCCCATGTCAACCATATCCAACATAGACATAATTCTATCCTTTGTTTTACTTGGTTAATTTAGAAACGTTTTGAAAACAATATCACATAATTGTTTTAAAATTCATAACATCATTAAAATTTATAATGTACAAATGATTCTAGTATTGTAATTCAGAAAAACTAATCTCTTTTTACAATCGGTTTTCATAAGGTTTTTGGAAAATAGTTTACCAAATATAGTGTCTATATATTTTACCTTCACAATCAGTTGGTCACATATTAGTGGAGATAGAGTTGTAAATTCTTCTAAAATTCCATCAAATGATGTCGTCCAATATTGGTACTTATTTCATCAGGGTAGAAATCTAAAATTTCCAAGAAACATGGTTTTCAATGAATGATTGGACCTAATTAACTATATACCTCATTCATAAACGGGACACCCTTGAGTTACTTTAATTATGTATCCTAACAAATATCTATAAGCATGAAATTCACTTATCATCTCATAAAAAATGGATCTCAATTTGAAATATTCATTTATGTAAGAATTATACAATGTAACACCTAAATCCCACAATAATTTCAAATCGTTGATCAATGAAGCCAAGTAATCATCAATATCATTACCTGGTTTTTTTCCTTGATATAAGCATATATAACCTGATGTATTTTAATTTCATGCATAACCACAATGGAAAGTTATAATTTACAAACATAACCATCCTTGTACTGTGACTGTTTATTTAAAAACCAATAGGATTCACTCCATCTGTAGGAAATTAAACATGAAGGTTTCGTGACTTCTTTCCAAATTCAACATACTCATGATCAATTATCATCCACTAAGGATAGTCTACTAGGTGACACAGTTTCCCATATTTATTTATTTCTTATATGTACCATGTAAATTTCCATGCAGTCTCCCCACATTTATTTAGGCAAATATACCTTATAATGATTTGAAAGTACCATACAACTTTCGTATGACCCAATTCGTCTTTCTTGTATAGAGAATCAACAGACATTGGGCATTAAGTAAGTGATTTTTGGTCCTTGAGGAACAGTATATAGTTATTTGGTAAATCATGTATTCTTTTAAAAATCATACCCATCAAGCATAGAATTTATTTAGCATCGTATGTTCGGATCGGTAGCTCATTATCTTCTGGGAGCATGTCATTCAAGAGAGAAAGTAGTTCCATAAAATAAACATCACTCTATATATTTTCTACTTTCAAAATATATTACATTAGTATGGCTGACAATGCTTTATATTTAGATCAACCTGCATACAGTGGCATCATTGAACAACACTTTAACATATCAAACAATTTTGGGAAACCACAATGTTCATCATAAACTATCCTTTTTATTTCCTCAATATGATCTTCATCATCATTAACATCTGTAATTACATCCTCAATATTGTCTTATTTATTTTCCATACTTGTAATCATATCAGATAATCAATAAAACACAGTGTTACCCTAGCCAGTTGCTACATTTTATTTTTCCCCATTTTATTTCCAAAATTTATAACTTATATCTATTCCATGACAAATCAAGTGTTATTTTAACTCATTTAGACAAATTAGTCTTGAATAAAAATAGTGTAAAAACATACAAATATTTTGATAGGGGTCATATGTGAGATCTTTTGCAATCATTATGAACTCTTTCACTCAATATTCATACTCATTTGTTAGATGATTTACATCCATCAATAATTTATTCATTTCCATTATATATGATTAAGTGATATAAATATTTAACAAAATAAATTCACAAAAGATGTTCAATTGGGGTCATCATCCAACTATATATCCCTCTCAAAAGAACCAAAGAAAGTGAAACAAGCCAGAACAAACCCGAACCTATAAAATATAGGTGTTATCTAAAAGTATAGTTATGTCACAAAAACATACAAAATCTAAGAGATAACTTTGTATTACATCCTAAAAACATAGTTTGAAATACATTAGAAAAATAATCATTTTCAAAATAGTTTTTCCAAATAAGTAGTAACACATAATAGTGTGTTAAGAACCTTTTTCTTTGATTATTATTAAATGAAAACAATAACTCAGAAGACATTTTTCCTTAGCCAATACCTCTTTGTCAACTCACCTTTTTAAAATTTTACTTTTAATTATTTCATAAAAACCCATTTTTGAAATACACATTTCAAAACTCAAAGTTGTTTCCAATTATCATACACTTTTATTAAACCTGTTTGAAAACCAACCATTTTAATAAAATAGGTGATGGTGGCCTGAAACCCCATTTTAAAAACCCACACATTCTTGGAGTTTCAAATAAAAACATGTCTCAATTTTCTCATTCGAGAACAGTTTTCAAACTCTTTATTAAAATAGTGTGAATGCACTTCAAAGCCACACTTTCAAATATAGATAATAAGGGCTAAATCACTACTTTAAAATTAAAACAACATTTTCTATAATTTTTAACACTCTCAAATCACCCCAACTCTTGGTTTTAAATCCAATTAACAGAAAAATGATATTTTAAAAATCATGTCAATGATTACCAATGATTTTAAAGTCAAAATAAATATTTTAAATACCCATTTAGGCATTTTTTGAAACACCTTTAATCAAATATGATTCCATGAAAAGGGATAAAGAAACTTAGAAAACACCATTTTTCCCTCAAGTACACTCATATAGCCATAGGTATAATAATTAAACAATTTCAAAGAACACTAATTTAATGATATTGAAAATAAGAAGGAGAAAGTAAAAAAGAAAGGGGACATGGTATATAAGAAATCTATTAAAAACAAGATTATGTAAAAAGGGATAAGGACACATCAAATCTAACCAACAATACAGGAAAAGTGGTTTTTTTGACGGGTCAATTGCAACGGGAATATATATCATTGAAAAAGGTCTAACGAAATACGTATTTGCGACAAGAATAGGTGACTCGTCGCAATAGTTTTGGCGTGGTTTGTGCGCCAAAATGCGGGAAGGGTATTTGCGATGGGGACACATCTCTGTCGCAAAATCCCGGTGGCGGTAAATTCCATTTGCGACGGACGAAGCTGACCGTCGCAAATAGTATGTCGGCAAGTGTGTATTTGCAACGGGACCCATCGCGAATACCCTTTTAAATGTCGACTGTATTTAATGTGGGTGAGTGGATTTGCGACGGGCCCCGTTGAAAAAGCCCAGCGGCGGTAAATACCATTTGCGACGGGCAAAGCCGCCCGTCGCAAATAGTATGTCGGCCGGTGTGTATTTGCGACGGGACCCATCGCAAATACCCTTTTAACAACCTACTGTAATTAATACGGGTGAGGGAATTTGCGACAGGCCCCGTCGCAAATACCACCATTTGCGATGGGAAACCCGTCGTAAAAAATCTAACCTATTTATACCCCCACCCGTTTTTTCAAATCACTCAGATCTTCCTCTCCCTCTCTCTTCATTCTCTGGTTTTAAGGAAAAAATTTCTTTTAGTTGAAATTTTATATACGAGAGCAATTGGAAGGCGCCAATACCTTCAGAATATCAAAGTATAAGGTATTTATATTTTATTTTATTTATATTTATTTTATTTTTTTATATTAAATTTAATTGTTGTTTATTAGTTGTAATTAAATTTGATTTAAATTGTCTCTTATTTATATTTATTTTCTGTAATAAATCCATATTGTTAGTGATAATTATAAATAATGTATGTTAATTTGCAATAATTAGAGATTATTATAGATAATTAGCAGAATTTAGTCATAATTAGGTATAATTAGGGATAATTAGTGGTAATTAGTAATAATTAGATATAACTAGAAATAATTAGATATAATTAGTAATAATTAGATATAATTAGTAATAATTAGATATAATTAGTAATAATTAGATATAATTAGTAATAATTATATATTATTTGTATTAATTAGATATAATGAATAATAATTAGATATAATTAGTAATAATTAGATATAATTAGTAATAATTAGATATAATTAGTAATAATTAGCCCTAATTCATAATAATTAGATATAATTAGTAATAATTAGATATAATTTGGTATAATTAGTAATACTTCGGTATAATTAGTAATAATTCGTAATAATTAGTAATAATTAGGTATAATTAGTAATAATTTGTAATAATTTGTAATAATTGATAATAATTAGTAATAATTGGTAATAATTAGTAATAATTGGTAATAATTGGTAATAATTGGTAATAATTAGTAATAATTTTGGTAATAATTAGAAATAATTAGAAATAATTTGTAATAATTAAATATAATTAGTAATAATTACATATAATTTGTAATAATTAGATATAATTAGTAATAATTAGATATAATTAGTAATAATTAGATATAATTAGTAATAATTAGATATAATTAGTAATAATTAGATATAATTAGTAATAATTTGCTATAATTAGATATAATTAGTAATAATTAGGTATAATTAGTAATAATTAAATATAATTAGACATAAGTAGGTATAAATAGATATAAATAGATATAAATAGATGTAAATAGATATAATTAAATATAATTAGATATAATTAGATATAATTAGATATAATTACATATAATTAGATATAATTAGATATAATTAGATATAATTAGATATAATTAGATATAATTAGATATGCTTGGTTGATCACCTTGCAAGTAGAGTTGCAATAGGACAACCACAGTCATGCCCTTCTCATCTATAAGAATTATCTCACATGACACTTTACAGAGACCATTCTTCCTTGAATATTTATTGGGGATATATTGATGTCCCCTCAAATTTTTAAGGAAGAATGATTTATGTAAAGAGAGCGAGATGATTCATAGAGACGAGAACGACATTACTTTGGTCGTCCTATTGCAACACTACTTCCGAGGTGATCAACCATACAAAGGCAATTATAGTGTTTATATTAGACATGGCTGACACAAACTTTTTATTGCGCATGACCTGACAATTGGAGACCCTTTGAGATTTTATCATGTTAAGAATAGAATAAATCCTGTTGCGAATATTGAGAAATTTAATATTTTATAAATTTTTTATTATTTTAATAATATTAATATTGTTATTTAATAAATATTGATAATATAATTTTTTTATTAGTAATAATTAGTAAACAAAAACTGCTTGGATAATAATTGGAAACATTGTAATCATCTCCAAAATGATGATTACTAAATTTCCATTCATTATTCAAGCTGTTTTTATTTTTCTATGTATTACTATGTATTGCTAAATTAGTAATAAATTGTAATAATTAGTAATAATTAGTAATAAATTGTTATAATTAGTACTAATTAGTAATAATTTGTAATAATTAGTAACAAATTGTAATAATTAGTAATAATTAGTAATAATTATTAATAATTAGTAATAATTAGTAATAATTAGCAATAATTAGCAATAATTAGAAATAATTAGCAATAATTTGGAATAATTAGTGATAAATTGTAATAAATTGTAATAAATTGTAATAATCAGTAATAATTAGTAATAAATTGTAATAATTAGTAATAATTAGTAAAAAAATTGTAATAATTTGTAATTTTTTTAATAATTTGTAATATTTAGTAAAAATTAGTAATAATTAGTATGAATTAGCAATAATTTGAAATAATTAGCAACAATTAGGAATAAATAGAAATAATTAGGAATAGTTAGCAATTATTAGGAATAATTAGCAATAATTAGGAATAATTAGAAATAATTAGGAATATTTAGCAATAATTAGAAATAATTAAGAATAATTAGCACTATTTAGGAATAATTAGGAATAATTAGGAATAATTAGAAATATATTTTATAATTAGTAATAAATTGTAATAATTTGAAAAAATTTGTAATAATTAGCAATAAATTGTAATAATTAGCAATATATAAGAATAAATAAGAATATATTGGAATAAATAGGAATACTTAGAAATAATTAGTAATACTTAGTTAGGAATATTTATGAATAGTTAGGAAGAAATTTTATTAAAATTTAATTTATTTTAAAAACAGGAAAAATTTCCAGAGGATTGACGACACTCTTGCTCGATGACTTTTCACCTTTCAACTCTCACCGATTCAAAACATTATAAAAATGTGCTGCTACGTAGACATATTAAATCTTGTATGCATGAGATTGGATATGCATTCATAGGATAATATTTTTTATAATGTTTTCAAGAGGTGATAGTTGGAAGAAGATGAATCATCGATGAAATGCGGGCTCTATTGTCGGTCGGCTCATTTACTTGCATCTTTCTGACACTGAAATCACAATGAAGAATCTGGTCGGAGGTACCCATATTCATTCTTGTGTATACGAGAATGAATATGGGTACCTCAGACCAGATTCTTCATTGTGATTTCAGTGTGAGAAAGATGCAAGTAAATGAGTCGTCGGATAAAATAGTAGTCGTCAATCAACTAGAAATTGTGTCGCCTTTAATTAATGGTAATTATTAAAAAGTAGTTGTAATTATTTATCTTCTTTTTCATATAGTTTTATTATAATTCCAAATTATTCGAAAATAGTGATGATCATATATTTTAGGTAGAAAAATATGGAACAAGGAAGTCGACATCAGTCATTATTAGATGATCACGCTTGGAAAAATCAGTACAGAAATCCAAATGGTTTCGGATTAAATACTGTATATATTATGGGTGTTGAATATTTCTTAGAATTTACATCATCAAAAACATAATATGTTTCAGAAGTCAAAATTATGTGTCTTTGTAAAAAATGTGCTCTGAGAACATTTGACAGAGTTGAAAAGGTTGGGGGACATCTCTTGCGGTTTGGTTTTCAACCAGATTATCTTTTTTAGTACCCACACGGTGAACGCAGTTCTACAGAATATCCTAATAACGTGATTCTAGATCCATCACAATTTCAAAATTTAGTACATGATGTTGTAGGTTCAGATGTGCAACAAATTGAAACTCACGATGATATTAATTTAACTCCTGAGTTGGCACCTTCTGAATTTTATGAGTTGTTGAGTTCTGCTGAGGATGTATTATATCCTGGTTGTAAGATAAGAAAATTAGAAGCGGTTTCAAAATTATGTCTATTAAATCAGATAATGCAATGTCAAAAAACTATTTTGATCAGATATTTTCTTTTGTTAAAACACTGTTACCTGACGAAAATGTGTTGCCAACAAATTAATTGGAGACAACGAGGTTGGTTCGTAATTTGGGCTTTGCTATCAGAAGATTCATGCATATCTAAATGATTTCATCTTATATTCTGGAGAGAATGAGTCATTGGATAGTTATCCCACATGTAGACAATAGAGGTATAAAAAATCTCAACCGGGGAATTCTAGATTGATTCCAGTAAAATAGTTGAGATATTTCCCCCTTACACCCAGGTTGTAGTGTTTATTTTTGTTTCAGAACATAGCGTCAATGATGTTAGGGCATAAAACCAATATTTCAACTACTAAAAGCTTGAATTATCAATCTGATGGTGATTCATGGAAACATTTTGACTGTCTACATCCATCTTTTTCTATAGAAGCCCGAAACATGTGATTGGGTCTTTCTACTGACGTTTTTTGTCTGTTTGGTTCGTATGGTAGTCAGTATTCATGTAGGCCTATCTTTATAACTCCATACAATTTTCCTCCATGGATGTTAATGAAGGTGGCTTATATATTTTTGACTCTATTAATCATAGGACATCCTAAAAAGAGTATTTATGTTTATTTGAAACCATTGATTGATGAGTTAAACGGATTGTGGTGGTGTTGGTTTTAATACATATGATGTTTCTGAGAAATAAAATTTCATATTCAAATCTGCATTAATGTGGATGATTAGTGAATATCCAGCATATTGAATGTTTTCTGGTTGGAGTACACATGGTCTGAAATCATATTCTTACTGTATCAAAATACAATAAATCCTTTATGCTCGTCAATGGAAAAAAACCTTCCTATTTTTATTGTCACCGTATATTTCATCCAACTGATCATTCTTTTTTGAGGAACAAATCTCATTTCATAAAAGGTACAATTGAAAGGGATGAACCTCTAAAGCGGAGCTCAGGTACATAGTTAATATCAGTTGTATTTTCATTATCTCCCATCACATTTGGACCAACAGTAAACCAACAGAAAATTCATGGATTTGGGAAATAACATAATTGGATAAAACAGATCATTTTTTGGGATCTTTTGTATTGGTCTGATTTATTGTACCGCCACATGTTGGATATTATGCATATTGAGAAGAAATGCTTTGTTAATTTATTTCATAGATTTTTGGATACACCAGGTAAGCCTAAAGATATTGTAATGGCACGATTATATCTTGTCCAAATTTGTAGGCGACCATAACTTGAACTATTTGAAAATGTCAGATCACATAGGTTAATGAAGCCAAAAGCAGCTTATACACTGTTCAAAGAGAGTCTCTTATTAATTTTTCAGTGGATTCCCATTTTGGAAGATGTGTTAAGAATGGTTATATTACTAGATTGAAAAGTAATGATTGTCATGTTATAATGGAAATACTAATGATGATTGGATTTAGAGGTTTGTTGAATTCTATGATTTGGGATTCGATAATAGACATATCAGATTTTTTTCGAGAAATTTGTACCGTGACAACAGAATAAGATGCACTAAGAAAACTGGAAGAGATGTTGCTGTAATTATATGTAAACAAGAAAAAAATCTTTCCGCTGGGTTTCTTTGACCCAATGGAACATCTGATATTACATTTTCTACATGAAGCTAAATGTGGAGGTAGTACAGTTTCTATGGATGTAACCATTTGAGAGATGCATGTCGAAATTTAAGAAAAAATTACGTAATAAAACATCAGTTGAAGGCTCAATTACTGAAGCTTATTTGCAAGAGGAAATTGCTTTTTTCTACTCTCATTACACAATCGCATGGGATGAAATGAGGTAAATGTTAATGATGAAATGGATAATCAATTAACAGTTTTTATCAGCCAAATATTGGTTTCAGTTGAGTACATGAACGATGGCTTTCAGATGATGAACATCACAGAGCTCATACATATGTTTTGTTCAACTGTGAAGAAATGACATCATTTGTCATGTGAGTCCATATATCACATATTCTATAGTTTATGTTACAGTATTTAAACATATTTTATTTTTAGGTTATATGATAATCATATCAAGAAACAACTTCCACAAATTACAGCAACTGCTCTTGAAGAACGCAGACAAAAAAAATTCTCAGTGGTTTCAAAAACTGGTAACATAAATTATTAATGGTTTAATATCAATTCCGTTTAATATTTATTATGTTGATAATTGTTTTTTAAATTTTCAGGTGTCTCAATATGCTGATAAAATTGATAATCCACTGTGTATATTGAGTAACCAATCATCCAAATTGGATAAATCATATAATGCATATGTGGTTAATGGTTTTAAATTTCATACACATGCATACGAGGAATAAAAAAACAATGAACGGGGGAGTTTACATGAGAGGATGACATCACAGAGAAACTGATGTTGACTTTTATGGCATTTTGGATGTAATTACTGAGGTGTGTTATCTGGGATATAATTACATAAAAATGTTTAAAATGTCGGTGGATGGATACTGAGAGAGGCTTGTGTGTTCATCTGACTCATGGAATCGTCGATATTAAATATAAAAGTCTTCTTGCAGTAAATGAACCATTTTTACTGGATCAACAGGCACATAAAATTTGTTTTGAAGAGTATTGTGCTACTTTAAGAGACTTTAGAGATTGGTGGAGCATAATAAAAATTAAATCTCAGCGGAATCAGTTTACTCAAACTAAATGTGGTTCCGCTGAAGTGGAAGGAATTTAAATTTTTCCAGAGACTACTCAAAATCCATCTGATTCACAAGGAGAGCTAAATATCGATGATGACACCCCACAATTAAGGATAGATGGTGATGAAGATGTTATTGATGTTAAAAATGAATTTTAATGAGAAGAGATGATGAAACTGAAACTCATATGGATATTGATGATTCTGAGGAGGAAGATGAAGACAATGACATTGATTCCTATGGAGAAGAAGATGAAGATGAACCTTGATACGGTTAAATGCTAGTTATAATTATAACTAATATATATCTATATATAATAGTTATTTTCATCTATCTGCTAACAAAAATCATTTCGTGTTTCAGATGGACCCTGATATATATCGCGAGTTGCAGGAGGTTGACATACCATTGGCTGAGGGAGATTTTGGATCACCTGACCCTCAGCCTACTGGCGGTTTATGGGGTACACGGAGGGGGAGCAGTCTTACTTGACTATTGATTACTGACCCTATCCCCGAGCAATGTCCACATCTTGGTTTCAATGTACACACATGGAGGTATGGTAGCCTATGTATTTTAGTTAACTTTTATTAATTTATTTATATATATACTAATTGTATAATTATCAATTCCTTTTTCATAGTTTTGCACATGTATCCATTATATAGGGGAGTGTAGTCTAAATCGTAGTTTAGGGATGGAGTTTCCTCTACCTCCTCTAGACGACCCCCGATGATTTGTTTATTATGATAAAAACAATTGAATTCATGTTTTCTAATAATATGAACTATTTAAAGTTTCTGTCTTTTATATTGGTGTAAATATTGCATAATTTAAATTTTTTTAATATTTTATTATTCATTATTAGTATTATATTTTTTATATTTGTTTATTTTACTAATAATAATAATTTTTTATGATTTTTTTATATTTTTTTGAAAATATTGAAACTTTTATTAATTTTTTATTATTTTATTTATTTGATAATATTAATATTAGTTTTTATTAATCATAAATTTATTAAATATTTTTTTAGTATCATATTTTTGTATGTTTGTTTATTTTACTAATAATAATAATATTTTTTATTTTTTTATTATTTTTATAATAATAATATAATTTTTTCATTAATCATAATTTTATTATTAGTATTTAGTTATTATTAGTATTTGCGACAGGGTCTTTTGAGATAGGGCATGTCGCAAATAAGTGAAATATATTTTTTTAAGATTAGTATTTACGACAGGACAATGGGGTCGTTGCAATTAGTATTTGCGATGGGCCCGTCACAAAAGGTTTATGGGTATATAATGTTTATAATCGGAAGGCTATTGTGACAGGTAAGTTCTTCGTCACAAAAAATAATTGTGATGGGCCGTCGCAAAAGGTTTTTGGGTATATAATGTATATAATCGGAAGGTTTTTTGTGATGGGTAAAATTCCCATTGCAACATATACTTTTTGCGACGGGCCCTTCACAAAAAATATCTATTTCGACACTGTTTTCTGCAACGGGTTATTTGGGACGGGGGCCCATCGCAAAAGGCTATTTGTGACGGGATCCCATTGCAAATAGCCCGTTGCACAAAACGGAAATTCTAGTAGTGTAAAGTATATCCATAAATGAAACAAAATACCTTTATAAATAGGATGGTTCATGGACTTTATTATGAGTAATATAAAAATTTAATGGAAATTTTCAAGCAAAAGTACGTAAACATCCAATTCTACATTAAAATATTAAAAATGTCATAATCTGCCAAGTTTCTTAAGGAACTAATTTATAATATTAATAAATTAAAATATATTGGAGTGATATTTATATGATATTATTTATTACTTATTTTTCAATTAAATCTTCCACTAAAACCTTAAGATCCATGTAGCTTTTCTATTCCATGCAATATCAGTATTTGGACTTTATAGAATTCCCTTTTAATTTATAAAAGGCTATCCAACCTATGAAGCTAAATATTTTCCTGAAAAGTAATCCAAATACAGTAGCTTTTATTCTTTAACTATATGACTAGTCTATAGAGTACTTCATTTTAATTTTAAATGATTCTGTGGTCTATGTATGGAAATTAATTATTCCATTTAATATTATCATTCTACATATTCTGGAATAATGATAAGTAAAAATAATCATTGGATGAAATTTTATTTTATGGGGAAGTCGTTCATTAATATTAATATAGGATAGTTTATTTTCTAAATTTTATAAGAGGAAGTCCAATTTATATTTCTGAATGATGTGAATCAAGTTGATGAATATGAATATTTTCATGGATTCATTTCCACTTATTATGATTATAGATAAATAAATAAACTTGGTTGAAGAAAAAGGTATAATGTACTTGATCGATGTAAAATCCAAAAGGAATTCTATGAAATGTATTGATAATATGGAATAAGAATGAAGAATAACAAAAACATAACTAATTTCAATGGATTCTTTTACTAAATTTATTCTATAAATTTTGGATCCACTCAAGTTAAAGCTATTTTAATTCATAAAATACATGAGGTTCTCATTCTTAGGAAAATCATAGGAAATAGTTGGGGAGGCCATGGATTGTAAAGAACACTAAAAAATATCATGGTGGGAGTTATAGATAATCCACAAGATGAAAAGAATGATGGTTCCATTGTTGGAATTTATAAGATAGTTGATCTTGATATTAAAATCAATGTATCTTTGATGAAATTTTCATTTGGAGGGATAAAATAAGGAAATAAAAATGTGTTTTTAAATAATCCAAGTTATTTATCTAATAAAAAAATGGTAAATACTAATAATAAAATTTGATATTCAAAAACATAAAGAAATAAATTATGAAAATTATGGAAATGTGGTTGAGGTATGGCTCATGAATAAAGAATGGTAAAAGATAGTTGATGGCAAAAAAATTATTTCATTATCTATTCAAGTGAATAAAGTAACTCAAAATTGATGTTAGGAAGTTGTGATCGAAGTGTGGTTACTAATAGAGGCTTCTAACTCTCAGAATGGATTAAGAAATATTATGTGCATGGGCTATCAAAGATGAAAAGGAGGTAAATTAGGAATCTACAAAGAGGGTAGATACTGATAGACCAACAAATTGGTTCAATGATAATGGAAATTTAGGCTAATGTAATGATCATAATAACAAATCTGCAATAGTTGAAGAAAAAATTCAATGAACCAATTTTTGGAAAAGGATGCATTTATCAACTTACAATAGAATCAAAAACTAAAATATGATGATGAAAAGGCATAAGAAATACACGAAATATCTATTGTTATTGTTGTATAGATATGGGAAATAGAAAATGTGACATATAGAAAAGAGGAACTTTATGGATAATGAGAAACAAAAATATATGGGAATAATTTTCTTTTCATGATATGTTTATAATGATTGTTGATATTTTTGTATAGGATATGAAAATAAATACATGTATTTACAATCTAAGATATGAATAGAAGTACCAAAACAAAACAAAATCATAAGATCATAACTTTTTGAATTATCATCAATAAGGATAAAATTTATGAAAATATAGAGGTAAAAACCTTACCAAATAGAAACTATAATTGGTTAGAAACCAGTGATAACAACCTATTATGAAACGCTAGTGGGAGAGATAGTGGAAAGGTAGGGAGAAACAACGATGGCGATGGTGAAAGAGAAGGAGGGATATGGAGGGGTAGGGAGAGACGATCGCGGGGCAGCAGTGTGTCAGACTAGTCGTTCGGAGGTAGTATAGTTGGGGGAGAGCGGCGCGTAGTGGAATCAGGGTTCGAAAAGAGCGGTGGTACGGTGGTGCTTCAACGGTGCAGTTGGTCGAGAGAGCAGGAACAATGATAGTGGGATTTAGAATAAGTGGATGCACTGTGGCAGTCAGCTTTTTTGACATCTTGAAGTGTGCAAGAGAAGAAGCCAAATGGTATGGTTCATTTATAAAACCAGGTAAGGCTTTTATCAGCGCTACTTATAAAGTGCTGAAAAAGGTATGTTTTATCACCACTAATAAAACATAACTTAATCAATTTATTTTTAACCCTGATCAATATATAATGTAATTAATTTATTTATATGATTATATATATAATAAATAAATATATTTATTTATTTAATTATTTAAAAATATATCTGTGAATAAATATATATATATTTATATTTATATATATAATTAATATATTTATATAATTATAAATAATTATAAAATTATAAATAATTATAAAATTATGAATATTATAGATGAATATTTATTTATATATATTTATAACTACAAATTTATATAAATATATTTAAATAATTATAAAATTATAATAACTGTATTAATTATATAAAATTATAAATATAATAAATATATATTTTATAATTTTATAATTATTTAAATAAATGTATATTTATTTATAAAAAAAAGGTCCAGGATCCAGGCGAACCTAATCATACAAAAATTTATTAAAAATAAGAGATAGTATAAGAGAGAGATATCGGACGTGTTAAAACAAAGGGAAATCCCTCATCAGAAATAAAACTACAAATAATGAGAAACATGATCATCCCTATACTGGTCGTTAGCAGATTTCTATTTTCACTATAAATTATTTTGCTTAAAGAGTACATAGTATTTTTCTCAGTGTTTTACCTATTCCCAAGTGAGCTGCTTAGAAGAAGACCTGGAAGATCAGCTATACCCACCAGCCTCACTACCAAACCCTCAGACATGGTTTTTTGGATGACAACCACATTGTTATGTCTTTGTTTGTTGCTAGGATCCTTCTTGTTTATCCCCCTCCGTGAGAGCAGGATATTACTTGTGTGAAATATTTTCCTCCATATTACTCTTTCATTATCTAGATTAGAAGTGCCCTTGCACCAGTTTCTTATCCACTTCATTTTTCATGTCACTTTCAATATTAGATTGATAATTAGGCACTAGTTCATGAAAAAATGAATGTTCCATCACTGAAACATCATGTCCCCAGCATGAAACCACAACTAACTAAGTCTTAATAAAAGATTCAGGACCTAAAGGATCCCCAGAAGTTCCACCTTTAATAGAGATTCCCTAATTATCCTTGTTACCATGAACATTTTCATCCACAACCATAGATTTCAACTCCTTACCGGCCATGCTAACATCTCTTTTAAGGATATTTGGAGGCCTTTCAGAGAGGTCCACCTCCTTTCCAACATTATCTTCTTTCTTATTAGAAGAAAACTCACATCCCATATTTTACTTTGGTAAATTATCAGATTCCTTATGCTTAGTAGAACCTTATATATTAGTTTTGATTTTAATAACATGTAAGCAGCCTGATGCATTATTAAAAACTAGTTTACATAAAAAAAGGGAACAACTTCATATTAAAAATCAATATCGATCATTAATCCATCAACCAGTAGATTTTTCTTTCTTGGGCTTGGACGAAGAAGATCAATATCAACCAAAACTCTAAAATAGTACCCTTGTTTCCAATAATGGTATTTTCATCAAGCTTCAGAGGTGCCCCTATAAAAGTAGCAACATCATTTACGATTCACAAATTCCAAAGAAACCAACTGTAACCATGAATGTGAACCCATATGTAAGGGTTGGTATTCTTTTGATAATAAGGAATAAAATTGAGTTCCCATAGAGAGAGCTATAAACCCCCTGGATTGAGACTATAGAAGATAAATCTCCAAGCAGCAGAATGATACAATGCATATTTAAAAATAAATGAAAATATCACTTACCAATTGGAATTATTTTCTACTCATTGAAGCCACATATTCAGCCAAGATTTTATTTTAAATCATCCAAATTAATTAGTTTGTTCCCTTTTGAAAGGATCAATCAACCGATTAATGAGAATTTTAATTGATCAAGTATTTTCTTCAAAACAGCTCAATAAAAAGGGATAAGAAATCAACCATGATCATTTCTAGTAATTCATTACTTATTAGGGGAACTACTAGCCTTCTTGGATTACATTTACACAAATAATAAGCCCTTTTTCTTGGGATTGGAAACACCAATAAGATATTATTCAACATTACAAGATGTGGAAATGAAATTGGGGTTCAGAGAAAAATCGTTTGTGAACATAGAATCAATCCTAACCAAATTTGGAACCATAGTAGGCAATACCTAATTCAGGATTGCAACATCAAAAAGCTGATCCCCCATGATCGGCTGAAGAAATAATAGCATCAGATGTCGCATCCACCTGATCAGTCGTTGACACACAATTAGGGATATGTTGATCTAAAGAGATTTCTTAGTCGGAAGAAAGAACAACAATATAGAGCACCCTCAAAGGGTTTGAGACATCAGTTCAATTCTGATCAGCAGAGATAGCAACATCAATCAGGTTAGACACAGATGACATCCGATTAGGGGTTTAGACAACCGCGAGCCGCTGATCATATGAAGAAACCGCATTAGCACGTTCATCCCCAGAAAACACATGAATAGGGTTAACAACATCCACAGAGCCCATAACCACTTGATCTTTTGAAGGTGTGGAATTCACGCCAGTTTTGGGTTGATCCCCAGCCCGATCACCAGCAGCAGACTCCATCAAAGTCGATTGAAATTAGAGGATCAGTGATGAACACCATTGAATCACCCCGAAATCTCCAATCTATTTATCCCAAACACCATCCTCCTTTGATTCTATATTTATTTACAATTATAACATAAATAAATAAATATTTATTTTTAATTAGAAAATTATAATAAATATATATTTATTTATAGTTATAATTAGATATATATATATAATTATAAAAATATAATAAATAGTTTTATTATATTTACAATTTTTAAATATAAATAATTAATATATTTATCATAAATTTTTAACAATTGTAATAAGTCTTTATTTATATATGATTTTTATTATAAATATTTGTATGTATTTATATATATATTTATTAAATTGTACATATTTTAAAATTTATAAGTATAATAATGTATATATTATAATTTTATAATTATTTACATGTATATATAGTTATTTATAATTATAAGTATAAATAAATGTATTTATAACTATTTATATATAATTATAATTATATTTATATTTTTATATATATTCATAAAATTATAATATAGGTATCTATTGTAATTTTATAAATATTTAAATATATATATATTTAGTTATAATTATAATGATTAATAATTATCTTTAAAAAGTATTTATATATAATTTAAAATTATAAATTATAAATATAATAAATATATTTAGTATTAAAATAAATTTATTTTATCTTCAGAGGTATTTATGAGAATATAATAGAATTGTGGGTATAACCTGAATGAATCATATTCCTATTAAATTATAGGTCATAAAAAACAAGTAATCACAGATATAGAGAACGTGAATAATAATAAGGGTGTGATGTATAAATGAAAATTTATGGTGAATACATAACATATGCATGTCAATTATACCCACACATCAATATATTTATTGACCAAATTCATTGGAAAAATATATTTATTTAAATATATATTTTTTTATTTAAAATTATAATTATAAATATATATTTGTAAATATTGCAGTTGGGGTGTGCCTAAGTGGTAGAGGTGCCCTATGATTATGCATCAGACCTGGGTTCAAATCCCAGTGGGAGTGAATTTCTACTGGCTGTTGGTGACATGGGAAGATGGGGATGCCGACACGATGTAGGCATGATGATACACAGGGCCATTGGGCCATATTGTGGACCTTTGAGACAAGGGGCTTCATGCCCACTGGCCCATCGGACCATGTACTAAATTAATAATTCTAGATCGGTAGGATCCCCCTTATGGGGGGGGATGCCGACTTGTGTGTCTGTGTTTAATGTAATTGTACCCTCAAGAACCTAATATATATATATATATATATATATTTAAATATAAAAAATATATTTATTATTTAATAAAATTTATTATAATTCTATAATCATTTAAATATATTTTTAAAATATAATTTTATAAATACTTTTTAAAATGATTATAAAGATATTTTAATTATTTAAAATAATAGTAATAAACATGCATTTTTTATTTTATATATATAAATAGTCATTATTAGTTAATATACATATAATAATTTTATATAAATTAAAAATATTTTTTATAAACAACATTTATTAGTGCTAATAAAATCGATGATAAATTATAGATTTATCAGTACTTTTAGTTAGCACTGACAAAAGCTCTCATTTTATTAGTGTGTTTTTCTTAGCATTCGTAAATGTCTACATTTCCCTTGCATTGATATGTGGTAGTTCAATATTTAGAAAAATTTAACATCTAGTTTTCATAAATTAAATATTGATGAGATGTTTCTTTGTGATGTATGGAGAATGAGAAGGCTACATAAAACATCTTGAAGTCAATCATTGAGGTTTCTACTTATCAACCATTAGAACATATCAATATAGATTTTTTTAGAGTGAATAGAACATAAAACCATGGTGGAAATCCTTTTTTGTTTTGGTTAATGATTTTTAATGATTTACATGTGTTTACATTTCAATGATTAAATTTAAATATTTTATTATACTTAGGAATTTCTAAAAACTCGTTGAAAATAAAAAAATTCCACAATTATTCCTTTAAAGATAAGTTTTACATTGTGATATATTTATAGAACAATGTCAATAGAATATATGCGGCTTACTCACTTTTTTGATGGGGCTACCTATTAGCCTTGTAATGTCATTGACAAAATTCTAATAAGGCCAATTTTATATAAATCCCCCAATGACATATTTAATGAAGAAATCCATATGTTTTATACTATATGTTTTTCGATGAATGGTGTATATCATAAACACGGATGATAATCCTTGTAAATCTGTTCTAAACCTAATTGAATAAAATAATAATTTATAGGTATTTTAAAAAAAAATAGCATTGTTTAAGAATCTTCTCATTTTATTCTTGATAAAAGTGACCATTTTACACAAAAATATCAACTTGAACTAATAAACACACATTTTACATGGTAACTTCTATCAATAATCCTCACAATATGTTATATTTCATGTTTTATAGGGGAGAAGAAGGAGGACTAGAATCACTACTGAAGGGTATCAGTCATAGTCGAGCCTATCAGTCGAATGAAGGTGTTTCACTATAAGGATGAGGGTTGACACATGCGATCTTGCAGGTGCTACCACAAAAGTTTATCAACACTAAATTTGAGTTTTGCATACATGAGTTGTTTCCATAGATGATGTTCTTGAAGAAGGAATGGGGGATTCTTTCGATATGTGAGATGTTGTTGAGATGCGGTGACGAGAAGTATTGTCATGCTGGGAAAGTGAGTTTCTTACCAGAATTGTTTTGCTGAAGCAAGATTCTTTTGCCACCAGTGTCGCACTAACACAAGTGAGGATGTACCAGACAAGGTGTAAATGAGGTGCTCTAAATATATCAACTAAAAGAGTAAATTGTATAAAATAGTAACTCAAATTTATAATTATTTAAGAATAAACATTTAATAAATAAAATAATTTTGATTAAAATAATTTTAATAATGGTTTTTAAATAAATGGATTCAAAAAATATTTCATAAATAAAAAGATTTTTCAATTAATAAAGACACATAAAATACTATTAACATTATGAATACAAAAAATATACCCCTTTTGTAAATTGAAAAACCAAATTTTATTTAAATACCCAAATTCATCTCCCCTCCAACCTTGAAATTTATGAAAATTCTTAAAAATTAGATTCTGAAAAATATTCTCCCTCTTAAGAAACATTAGTAGAAACTCAATATTTAAAGTTATAATATTTTCAAAATTATTTGAAATTATGAACAATTCTCATGAAATAAGTTATCCATAATTGTTCAAGTTAAATGAATGCATTAAATATAAAATATAATCTTACAAAAATTTAAAATTTAAATCATTTATTATGATTAATAAAATGAAAAAAAAATTAAAATATTTTGAAAATATGATAAATAAATTTTACTTTAATGGTTTAAAAACATAAAACCACAAAATTTTAACAATGTAATGAACTTTTATTAATGTATATTAATTAAAAAATATCGTTAATATAATTTAAGTTCTTTTTTAATAAAATAAATATATTTGAATGGGCTAGAAATAAAAAATAATGATTCAGTCCAACTATTTTATCTTATTTTTATACACCACTATGAACTAAGAATTAAATATATAATTTCAAATATATTTAAAAACATGAATAAAATAAGTTAAATTTTAATGCACAAACTAAATTTTAATTTTTTTATATAAACATCATACATATTTTAGAAGAGTTGAAATTTTATTTTGAAGAAATCACTATATTAAATAAACATTTAATACGATTTCATGTTGACAAAAAAAATCTTACACTAAAATTTAAATTCATGAAATTATAAAATATTAAAAAAACATGAGTTATTTCCTAAAACATAAATTTTTGTGGAAAATTATTCCAAACAAACTAATAAATAGTAAACATTTCTTGTAATTACTATTTAAAAACTAATTTTAAAGATCATACACTAGTACATTAACTCATTTAATGAATAAGGTTTAACTCCCCCTAAATTTATTCTTCTCAAAAGATATATATAAAAATATTATTATAACTATTTATAGAAAAAGTAAACACATGACCAGAAAATATGAAACATGACCTTCTACACTAAATATATTACATTATTCTTACTTTCTAGATTAAAACATAAGTGGTTGTTCTTTCCTAATGATTATAAAATAAAAATAACATTAAAAAAAGTACCATATTAGATATTAAGAATTCCAACATACCATTCTATATAACAATAAATAGTATGCATGCTAGAAGATAAGAGAATACCTACCTGGGCATGGTGAATAACTTTGGAATAATATGATTCGAGTATCACACTTTTGGTACTAATGTTGTCTTATGTTCAACTGAATTGGTAGTATAACGTTTTATCATTCAAATTGTCTTAAAATGTTTATATCAACTAGATATTTTTTTAAAAAAATTCATAGATAAAATGGTTTTAGTATGACCAAAGGATTGAGAAAAAATCCAAAAAATTGATCAGTATAATTCCCATTATTATACATTTTAAACAAGTTATAACAGAAATACCCCCTTTTGATCATCTAATGAAATAAGTCTTATTCATGTTCGGTGAAATGATGCCATATCTGAAACCATTTTTTGTTACTTTTTGGATTTACCACACACATCATTTTCTCATATTGTTCTTTACCTTGAAAAATGTAGATAAACTATATTGAAGATTTAAATATTCATTTTTGAAATTCATATTCTCCTTCTTAATAGTTTCTAAATCATTATAAATATTTTTATTAGAACTAGAAAATACAGTAATCAGTTTCTTATTTTATTGTTGAACATTCTTATGTTCATTCTAAACATTACTCAATTTATAAAACATGGAACTAAATCTTCTCTCTTAATGATTATCATTCACTTCCATAAATTATTTAATATGAATAATTTCCTCTTTTAGTTTTAACATCTCAGAATTTGAGTTCCTTTTAGATTCATCATTATTGGATACAAGAATAATCAAATAATCACATGCCCTTTTAGTGTTTATTTTTATTCATAATATTCTTATTTATAATTTTTATGTCATAAAATTTCTCAATAATTCTAATATTATCATTTTTTAATTACTCATTTTCTATATGTAACAGTTATATTTTAGAACTCATAGAAACAGAATCAAAATAAGAATCCAAATTAGTTTCTTTT
Organism: Viscum album; assembly: GCA_963277665.1. Taxonomy (NCBI): domain Eukaryota; kingdom Viridiplantae; phylum Streptophyta; class Magnoliopsida; order Santalales; family Viscaceae; genus Viscum; species Viscum album. The sequence goes on from OY728138.1 coordinate 443,297,692, forward strand.
TCATCTTCAGATATATAATTATGATCAACATTAATTAGTGTATTAAATTTAGTAAACAATGAATAAATTTCCTCACATTGTATTCCCATCATATAAAGGCTACCTATTTCCGTTTGACTTCCGGATTCACTGATTGAATCAGAACTATCAGATCCATCCCATACAATAAACAAAGCATTATTTTCATTTCTTTTCATGTCTATTAAATTCTATTAATTTTTGATTTTGGGGAAATTATTCCTAATGTAACCATTATTTCAACATTCACAACATGTTACCTTAAAAATGTCATTATTCTTACTAGGATTACCTTTCTTATAATATTTTCATTCATCCTTATTAACTATATCTTTATACCACTAATTTTAATAAATTTGAAAATATTCTTAATAAAGGGTGCCATATATTTTTCTCTTTCCTAAAAATTGAAAACATGAGAATTAGATAATTCATTGACATTAGACATAAAATCTATTCCATTTATATTTTTAGTTTCTATAATAGAAATTATTTTCTACTCTAACTCATACTATATTAAATATATTATTAGTTCATTTAAGGTATACTATTTAAAAAATTTACTCTCATGGATAGACACATTCTTTTCATTCCATATTTCTGGATAAGCTCTCTTTACTCTTCTAAGTTGACACGTTTTGTCCAGTACTTAACCAAGAACACTGATATAGTTTTTAATACTTGTAATCTGATGGAACATCTAATTCACTAAATATTTATATCCCATCATGAAGTAGTAATATTTTTCTTTTCTACATTTAAATCTTGGTTCTCTTGATATTTTAAGTTCCATAGTGAATGACATGAATTATTCTCCAAAAATTTGTGGGCTGTATTAAAAGATGAAACACGATTACATACACTTTTACTTACTGCATAATTAATTTTTTTTACCTTTATAATTCAAATAATTTTTAATCATTTAATTACATGAAATGTCTCCAGATCAACTTTGGGTAGCTCATATGGATTCTATAAGATAGTTAAGTGATCCACACATAACTATTTCAGGTAGGATTACAATTTGTCTTTCCATTACTCATATTCACTTCCATCAAATAATGGGGGTTTTGTGGAATCCCCCCATCATTATAATTGAACCCTTCTATCTTATAGAACAACAATTTTATTCCCTATAATATTAGATCTTGGATTATCTGGTAAGCACGAAGTAAAAAATTAAAAAACAATAAATATGTCCAAAATGATTAAATTATTTGTATATTATAACTATCCTTTAAAGAATATCCTACTCTGATACCAATGTATATATCATAGGATATAATAATAATGACTATAAGGGGTGGATATTTGTTTTAATATTTAAAGAAAAAATATCATAGTTTTATTAATTAATGAGACTTCTTTAAGTGTTGTGTTCAAGAAATGTAGTGTTGAAGAAATAAAATAAAATTACATAGATACCGTATGCTAGCTATGGTCACCAAGATCATTGTCCACTCCTTAAGATATGATGGGTACCCATTGAGAAACGCACATTTAGAGGCGTGAGAACCTGATATAGAATATACCTTTTACAAATACCCAAATTCACAACCCTGCCTTTTTGACATTAGTCTTAAACTAGTTCATATCCTGACTTTGGTTTGGGATTCACAACCCATAACTTTTTTTATGTGGTGGAAAAACCAATAAAAATACAAAAAATTTATTGGGAAAAGTATAAACCAGACACAAAAAAATTACAAAAATATAATGAAAGATAATATGAATAAAAACAAATACGTAAAAAAATAGAAAATATCTTATTATGAAGATATTAAAGTTAAATGTTCATGATCACATCAGTGGTATAGTATGGTACAATAGAAGTCACTTCGTGATAACTATATGTAATAATATCTACAAAGTCTCTCAATCCAACATTAAGAAGCTTTTTTGTATTTCATCATAAATTAAATTTTTGAATAAGCTACTACATGTTTGATTTATCATGATTTTCTTGATCATATTCAGATAGATGTTTTTTTCATAATTAATTCAAATATATTTGTTATTTGTGAGGAGTGCCTAATTTACAATTCAAATAATGATATAAATTAGAGAATAATAAAATTTAATATTACTTTTTCTTATAATTTTAATTCTAGTTCTCATTATTATTATAACAACCCAAGATTTTCATACATGGATATTACATCTTTTTAGATGAATATTCAATACATTATATAAAAAAATCTAAAGGATCATAATATTTTAGTGCCTTTGTATACTTGGTACAAAAACATCTAATTTTAGGATATATCTTTAATTTTCCCCACAATTATCTTCCCTTTTAGTACCCTTACTCATAACCTTTCTCTATAACCCATGGAAAGTAATCATATATAAAGGGTGAGCTTAGAAACTTATTAAGGGTAAACATAAAATATATAAATTTATTATCTTATGAAATCATAAGATATGAAATATGGTTTTGTGTCCATGAGCATAAAATAACAAGTTCACACCCAACATGTCATGGATCATAAATATGATTCACGACATAAAACATTAATATTTAAAAAGACATTAATCATAAAACATCATCATAACTCAATCATGAACCATATTTTCAAGTCATAAATTTGTGTGTAATCATTATATGTATAGAAAATAATTATATGTCTAGGTTATCTTCCAAGACACTCAGATCAGGTCTTATAACATGTTTCCTTAATAGATCAAGCACATTGACTTGTTTCCTATCACTGATCAAGAACAATAACTTGTTTCACTTAATTATATCATGACATAAATTTTATTAACCAAATAATTGGAGGGAGATATAGTTCGCACCCATAACTTAATTAAAACTATACTTATGTGTTCTAAAATTCTATAAATCCTTAATCAAATCAAAACCCGTGAAAGGAAATGAGTTTTATAAACATTTCTTACTAACATAACCCAAGGAAAATAAATAGGTAGCATAAGTATCATTACATAATAAATATAAGACATTTGTAAAAATAATTAGAATTGTATCCCTGGGTCATATACTCAGTAATCATAAATAGAATCAAATAATTTCATCAAATATGGAAAAGATTTTTTTGAAAAATTAATTGAAATAATTATTGAGAAAAATATCATTTCCTTTATGGTTTCATTTTTATAAAAGAGATAAACAATATTAATGGAAAATATATTATTTAAAAATAATCTTATAATATTGAAATTTAATATTCAAGGAATTATGCTGTCATGATAGTAGGGAAATTTATTCATTCTGTATAAGTAAAAAAAATTTCATTTTAAACTTTTGACAGAAAAGTTTCAAAATACCTTATTTAGAAAATGACAAAAACAAATAACATTAAACCCATCTTCTAAGAAGTAAAAAATAGCTAAAAATAAATTTATATATTCATAGGAGAATATTAAAAAACTTTTTAGAATATTTTTAGAATCATGGATGTGGAGGATAAATATTCTCTAACTGGGATTTAAAACAAAATAATCCCATGTGTTGATGAGATAGTGAAATAAACCCTTACAGCATTATAATTAGAATAATTGTCTTCCCCATGAATGAAATAAAATTATATGCAATTAAAATATCATAATATTCAAAATAATACTCACAAAATACATTTATTTAGATTATATACACAACCCATAATAAAAATTGTGTATAAGGAAAGTCTCCCATATAAATAAAAGTATGACTAAAATATCTAACCTCAAGTCATGATTTCTTTCATATATGTTTAAAACACCTGTATAATAAATATAATATTATTATACATGTACTAAATTACCATATAAATATTTATAATACCATCTAATATTTACTTATGACATTATATTGCTCTCTTATTAACAATTCCATGTTTAAGTTATGTTTGGTGTAATAACCGCTTTTTTCCATACATGTTTTGACTTTTTTCCATGATCCTCTTACATATATAATGATTTAGTCATATAGAGAATTATAACTATGATTTATTTATTTATTTATTCATTCATTGTGAATCATAAAACAAAAAATTAGAAAATAATATACATCATTCATAGAGATGGTATGTCGTAAGTACACATGAATGATGTTTTCATTTTATTGTCATATTAAAAGAAAAAAATTACAATGATATATTATTATTAAATAATAATTTTTATGTTATATATATCATGTATATTTATAAAATTCAACCTTATTACCAACCATTTTAAATATAGATGAAAAATGAATCACATCGCATCCTGGAGATGGTAAGCCATATAAGTAAGCACGAGAGATGATATCATTTCTCAAAAGATTATATGGTAAAAAGGTAGACATGATATTATCATTAATAAATATAATTATGTCATAAATATCATGTATAAATATTAAAACATTTATAACTCTCACTCGTTAAAGATGGTGATGGAAAATGAATTGTATCACTATGTAGAGAGATGGTAAATCGTATGTACGCACGAGCGATACATTCACTTCTTCTTTGATGGGAAATGGGTTGAATAATGGTGTGATTATAATCATAATAAAGTTTCTGAATATTTATTATGATAAAATTATTATATTATGATATATATCATATATTTATTGGAGGTATAGAATATTTGAAAAAGAGAGTGATCAGTTAAAGTGATTTCCTTTTCTTGGAAGCAACTCCTTTATATCTCCTCCAATGGACTATAGAGTTTGTCATTTTGGAATAACAACACCTCTATAATGTGGATACAGGAATTTAGAAGATTTTTTTTTCAGATTTGTTTTGATATATGATACTAAAAGTGGTGAAAATAAATAATAGAGGATGTGTCCTTTTTAATTAAGGTGAGAGGAAATTTTGGAGTCTCCAAAAAATTAATTTCTAATAAATTAAATCTAGATTTAAATACCTCCAAAAGAAACTTTATTTGAATATAAGTTGATATAAAGTTGTAATATTTTCATCCAATAAATTTTATACAAGTTTTGGTATTATTTTTAATCTTATCATTTTGATTAACCATTTGTTTACCTATATTAATTTTAACTACTATAACAACAGTTTCAAAATTAAAATATGAATATTTTTACTTATAAGGTGAAAGTTGAAGCATAAATGGTCAATTTGTTATATTTAGACCATAAAATTTTTCATTTACACTTATTTGTTACTTTTATGAGTTTAAAGTAATTTGATAAAATATTCTTTTCCAAAAATATCATTACTGTCAATTTTGACACTATTCATTATATTGGCTTTAAGAATATCAGAAAAGCAAGATAAATTTGGAAAATATAATTTAATACATTATTAATATTTCATATTAACCTATAAATTTTTTTATAACCTCAATTAATTAAAATTATATTTATTTTACTATCAATAATATAATATAATTTACTCTTTCATTAATTGAATAATCACTCAATCATCATCGTGTAATTAATTATGATAATTATTTCATCAATAAAAATTCCAAATAAAGTACAATGACTTAAATAAACGTATTATATTTCTAAATATTATACATAGTCGATCATATAATTTATTTATCCACATATTAAAAATATTATACTTATTAAATCTAAGAGTATTACATTTTTTCACTCTCTTTGATTTAAATAATATCCCAGTAATTTCAGGGAAAAGTATCCACTAAAATATTAAAATTAAATAATTGTGTGTTAAAGGTATAATTAAACTCATAAAATAACATTTGGGTGTTTTAGGGTAGTTTTCTATAATTAATATTATTATTTTTACCTCAATATAACTTATTTACCCTTAAATGAGATAATAAAAATTACTAATGTTTATATTCATATTATCCAAAAATAAGAATAGGACTATTAAATAAATTTTAACATTTGTATTAAAATTATTAATTCCAGTTTTCTAGATCCAATTCATATAATTTTCATAAATTAATTAAAAATCAATTCTAAAGACGTGACTAAACAATGAGTTTTTAATGTAAAATGTTCAGTTGTTTAGAATGTTTCTTTATATACAAATTCAATGTGAAATTGGTTCCAATTACCTAAATCATATTAAATAATAAAAAAATACTGTAATTATACTTTAAATCAGTAAACAATATAATTTAACACTCTAAATAATTTTGATGAAATAATTATTTTCAATTAATATTTAGTATTGTTTCATTATTCATAAAAACATGAATCTTATCAAAAAAATAAAAAAAATCAACCAAATTACATTTTTATATCCTTCTTTCAAATAATAAAATTATTTTGTCAAATAAAAATAGTAAAATTTTTAAGAAATAGTTTTAAAACAAGTGTTCCATTCAAAGGCTGAAAAATTGCCTTTTTCGAAAAATACTTCTTTTATGTGAAAAAATAGTTTTGTTCATATATACTGTAATGAAAAAAATTAGATGAATTTTGAAATTTAGATTAATAATTATATATATATATATATATCATTAATATATTCCAACATGAGGGATTTTTTATTGATTTTTTTTAAACACACTTGTGCATAGATTTTTGGAACAAAATTTCCTTTTATTTTAAAAAGGGATTTACATTTTATAATTAATTATTAAAATAATTATATATACATGAGTAAAACTTAATTTCCTAATTAATTTAATCCTTTCCATACACTTCATTCTTACAGCTAGGCTGTAACTATCTAGTTTAAATAATTACAATAACAAAATGGCATTTGTATAAATTTAGTATTATGTGTAACGTAAGATAGGCTAGTGTCACATATATTGAAAGACATAAATAAGAAATTTTAATATATATATATATATCATAAAAATATAATGGTGTTACATTATACACATGTTAAAATTATTTTCCCCCGAAAATTCAACTGGGTTATCAAAGGATTAATACTTGAAAGCTTCTTTTATAGAAACCTATATCATAAAAATGAATACTAAAACACACATTAAATGTGAAATTTGGAAACATAATGGTTTCCAAAATTATCTCATAATTTGGTTTAAATATATTATAAAATAGGTAGAAATTGAAAACATGTACACTAAAGATAAATATAACTATCATGTTCTCATGGAGAGTGATAGAGAACATTGTCCAGAGAAAGTCAACCATCACAATGACATAAATATGTGATGATCTAAGAGGCCATTTTATTCATCAAGAAATAAGGTACTAGGATAATATTGTTGGATTCAGGATCTTCTCCTTTTAGTTGAAGAATTTTATTGATAATAAATACTAACTTGATTTTATTACATTTTATAGCCATATCTCATCCTTTGGTTGTACCTTGATAAATTCCCACTTAATCTCATATTTCAAGAAATGACAGTGACTTTTTCATTCCTAATGAATTATAAGATCATGGGATCTATACAATGATACATTATTACATAGTAATTAACATCCTAATAAAATACATAACATAGTTTATCCAACATTCATAAATCCTTATATAGATCGATAATACTTTAATCTCTAAAACCTAATAAAAAAATTTTAAATGTAAATAATTTCATAAATGGTTACCCTCATGAACCATTCAAAAGATTAAAATACATGAATATTGATATATGGTCACCAAACATATCATTTATCCCCCCAAAACTTGATGTTTTCTTAATTATCACATACCAAACATATGAATATCATTATCATGTATTCTATTAAAACGTGGTATTAAACTGAATTACCATAAAACCTTAGTAAAAACATGCATGATTTCAAAAATATACTCTTTAATAATACCATAAATCAAAAAATTATATAAACACATTCCATGATATCATAAACAGTCTATTCATATTATCATTCCCAAGTTCAATAATGTTATTCCATTTATTTTATCACAATCAAACATCTCTTTATTTTATTATCCCAGCATCATGTACATATTAAGGGTTCAAGTTTTCTCCCAATGTCACCTTACCACCATAGTCACATTTCATGGTTACTAGTACCATTCATCTTATACTCTTAAATCATTCTATAAAAACTATAGCAGAATAATACTTTCGTTCTTCGTTATTCCATAATACTGTAAACGTTCTTCTATAAAAGTATTATTGAATTCCATTACATAAACATTGAATCATTACACAACTTTTTTATCATACTCTATGTTTGAAGTAGTGATCACATGAGATTTCCATTTATCTTTTTCTTTAAGAGGTTTCTGATATTGATCATCTTCGTTATCCTCTATATCTGGTAATTAGTTAGCCTAATGGACAATTTCTTTAATCATAAAGAACTAAATTATGCGTGGTGAATTATTTGGAATTATCTCTTAATCCATTTCATTAATCGGCCAATTCATCACCTTTTGACATTTATGATCTTTATGCCCTACTTTCCCAAATTAAAATCGCCTCATAGTTCCATTCAAATACTTCCCTTGACGTTTCATCCCACATTTCTAGCATTTATATAATTGGAATTTCCTTCAACCATGTAATTTATTTGAGTTTTTAGGAGACTCAATATTTATTTTCTTATCAAAATCATAGGAATGGTGTTTATCTAAAATTTATATTTCCACCTTAATAAAATATTTAAGAATTTATTAATAGCTATTGAAGTCTCTTATAGCTAATAACCCACAAAAACATGGTTTTAATCCACAGAAAAATTGGTCAATCTTACATATAAGAGCCAAAAAATTCTTCATCCTTTTTCTTTAGATCACAGAACTCCTTTTTCAATCATTGTATGAAGAATAATTGGAGAGTACGTATTGAAAAATAATTTGATGAACTTGTCCCATTCCATGGAGTCAATTATATCCTATTGTATCATAATATTTATAATGTTACACCATCATACTACATAACCTTCCCAATGATAGACATCCAAAATAGACATCTCTTAATCTAAACATTGAACAATCAAAATAATATTTTCAGGGTTACTGATCCAATTCTCAGCAACTAGTGGATCATAAGTCCCGGCAAAAGGTGGAATTTGCCTCATGAATGATTTAATAGAATGGTGTTCCTTCATTTTCTCATTTAAAGGTCAAACATGATTCATATCTTGAAAAAGATGTGTGATTGTAGCACCAATATATTTCATTCCCAGTCCCCTAACATTCTATATCTCAAGAGGATAAACATTTCATTAACTATCACAATCATCATTAATGTGGTTCCTTCAGTTTCCAACCATTGGATCAAAATAGAAAGCATAGTGTAAGAAACAATAATCATAGTGGCAGAACCAGATAATCAGGAGAAATTACTTATAAAATTTAAATCTATTACACGATAGGTTTAATCCTGGTTTATTAATGATAATTATGAAAACACTAGGATTTTATCATATAATTAGACTTATCCATATGGGTCTTACTAATGTTTTCTCATCCTAGTTTCCAAATGTTAACTCTTCATTTTCATTGATACCAGCCATAAATACTAAGGTACATGGATATTAAATATTTTAAGATGAATATTCATTATATTATACAAATACATACTTGAGGACTATAATAGTTTAGTTTCCTTGGAAAATTGTAACACAAACATCTAATTTAGTGAAAGATCTTAAATGTTCCCAATAAAGATCTTCTCTTTTGGTACCCCTACTTAAAACATTTCTCATAACTTGTGGAAAAGAAACATAATGAATGGGTGAGCTCAGATGATCAATAAGGGTAAACATGGAAGATATCAATTTATTACCTTATGAAAGTATATGATAAAAAATATAGGAATGTGATCATGACCATAATATAAATATTTCACACCCAACCTATCAAAAATCATAAACACGAGTCAGGGCCTAAAATAGTAATATTTCAACAGACATGAATCCTAAAACGTCATCATAAATAAATCAATAAACGTAAGTTCAAATCATAAATGTGTGTGGAATCGTCATAAGTATATAAAACAATTTCATATGTCAAGTTTAACTACTATGACTCTCAGATCATTCCTTATCACTTGTTTCCCAAAAAAATCATTCACATTGACATGTTTCCCATCATAGATCAAGCCCGTCAACAGCTTCCTCTTAACTATCCCATGAGAAATAATTGATTAAAAAATAAATAGGAGGGATATATAGTCCCACCTTTCAATTTAGTAGTACTATACTTATGTGTTACATAGGACCATAAATCATTCATTACATCAAAACCCATGTAAAGATATGAGTTTCATAAACACTTCATCATAACATAACTCATGGAAAATAAATATGTTTCATAAGAATCATTCCATAATAAACATAAACCATTAATATAAATAATAAGAATATTATACTTGGTTAATATCCACATTAAATCATAAATAACATCAAATAATGTCATCTTAGATGGAAAATTATTTTTTTTACAAATTACTTGAAATAATTCTTCTTGAAAATATCTTATCCTTAATGAAATCATTTTTTTAAAGAGCCATGTAATTTTAAAGGAAAATGTTTTATTTGAAAATAACAGTATAAAATTGTAATTTAACATCAATTCATTAAGGATTCATGATGGATGGTAAATCCCTTCATGCCTTATAAGTTAAAAAATATTCCATTCTTATTTTATAAAAAATGTTTCGAAGTACCTCACTTTGGAAAATGACATATAAGATTCATTTCAAACCATCAAGTAAGATATCAAACATAGGTAAAAATTACTTTGAATAATCATAATAAAATATTAAAAACCATTTTTAATCATTTTTAGAAATATGGAATTGGAAATATTTCCTAATGGATATTTAAAATGAAACAATCCAGAATGTTGATTAGATCATGAAATAAACACTTACAACTTTATAATCAGTTTAACAATATACCCTATGAAAGAAATAAAATTGTATGGACATAAAAATACAATAATATTAAGAATAAGACTCATTAATGACATTAATTGGCAGTATATACACAACGCATATGAAATATATGGTGTATAAGGCATGTCTCCCACTTAAATAAAATTGATACAAAAATTCATTACCTCAAGTATTGACTTCCTTCGTATATGTTAAAACCACATGTATAAAAAATATAAGTTTATTATAAATATACCATAAAAATATTCATATTTTTAATACCATATATGATTTACTTATGACTTTATATTGCTCTCTTATTAAAAATTACATGTTAAATTTATGTTTTGGGTAATAACTGCTTTGTCTGTCATTCAAGTTTTGACTTGTTATCCTTAGTCCACATTCAAAGATCATGATTTAATCATCTCCATAATGATAAATATTATATATATATATATATTCATATTGTTTCATAAAATTTAGAGGTAAAATTTAAAATACATTATTTATGGAGAAGGTAGGTCGTACGTACGCTTGAATGCTATTTTCATTTTAATGTAATATTAAAATAAAGAAATTCATAAGATATATTATCATTAAAAAATTATTATGATGTTATATATATCATATATATTTATAAAATTTATCCTTATTACTATCCATATAAAATATAGATGAAAAATTAATCACATTGCATCGTGGTGATGGTAAGTCATAAGTACGCACAAGTGATGTAATCATCTACCAAATATTAGATGGAAAAAAGTAAATATTATATTATCAATAAATAAGTATATTTATGTAATTTATATAATATATAAACATTAAATCCATTATATTGACCACTTATAAAATATGGTGATGGAAAATAAATTGTATCGCTACATGGAGACGGTAAGCTATGCGTATGGACGAGTGATACAATCACATCGTATTCAATGGGAAAGGGGTTGTATAATGGTTTTTTACTAATCATAATATAATTTCAAGCTATTTAATATGATTAAGTTATTATTTTATGATATATATATCAAATATTTTTATGAGGTATATAATATTTGAAAGAGATTGTGATCTGTTATAGAGATTACCTCTTCATTGAAACAGTTATTTTAGATCACCTCAAAAGGACACTAGAGTTTCCCTTGTGGGAAGAAAAAACATCAAAAAATAGGTAGGAAAGTATAAAGGATAATTTTTCATAGTTTGGTTGAGCTATAAGACTCAAAGTGGTGGAATGAGATTAGGGAAGAGGTTTCCTTTTATAATTAAGGTTAGGGGCACTTTTAGAATCTACAAAAATAGTAATTTATAATAAATTAAATATTAATAAAAGTGTCAGACTCATCCCATGGGGCCCGGAAGTGACTACCCCAAGCCCACCATCTATAGTCTAGGGTTGGTGACTAGAACTAGAAGGATTTTCCCTATCAAGGAAGGCATTGCCTTAGAGATCTATACACACTCAAAATGGGAAACTGAAGTAAACAACAAACAAAAGTATGGAATAACCACGATAGTAAAGTACAACCACATGTACAAATGTAAACTGAAAACAATGGGCTAGAATTCATGACCTAGAAACTAAAAAGAAAGTAAATAGTTATCGTATTAGCCCTGGATCTCTACCAAGAGGGTAGTAGCTATAAGTCTGAATTAGAAGAAAAGGATCTCGACTGCTCCTGTCATACCAAGCTCCACCAAGTCCCAAACCACCAAAGTCTGCCTCAAAGATTCATTAGTCTGAACCAGAAACAACACGTGAGGGCGGAGCCCGTGTAGGGGTGAGTATAACAATACCCAGTAGGGACCCCGAGACCCCTGAAGCTCTCTCAGTAATACAAAAAGGAAAACATCATAAGAAATACCACAAATATAATATCACAAGCCTGATCTAAATAATGAATCTCAAAGAAAAAGATACGGCTCACTCTAATGGTTTAACTTCTAGGTTACTAAGATAGGGATGGCAAGTTGTAAAGATAGATCATCATATCCGTAGTTACTCTACTGCAGACTAGTATTGGTCATTGTATAATGACATGTAATAGTCACTAGATGCTAACCTGTATTGGTCGTTGGTGCTCACCTGTATTGTTCATCGGTGCTGACTTGTATTGGTCGTTGGTAATTCCCCGTATTGGTCGCTGGTGGTGACCCGTATTGGTCACCAGTGATGACCCATATAGGTCGCTGGTGCTAACCTGTATTGGTCACTGTATTCCAGAACGAAGCTCATTTGATTTCTGGGAGACACTGCTCATCAAGACATAATTGATATTTTAACCAGTACGAAGTCTCTCAAAAATCATACCCAAGGGACCGCCCCGTCATAGGGGTCCCAACGTGACAGACGACGTGTTGATCAGACGCCTGTTTTGTGAGATATGGACACTTTTGTAAAAAGGGCCCGATTGGATTCACGTCAAGTCCAAACCAGGTCACACGTCAAACTCCATCAAAACTCCCTTAGAGTATCTCCAAAGGACATCCTTGTCACAATGGTCCTTATGCCATAGACGATGCGTCGATGAGACGCACGGTCTGTTTGTTACACCCCTCTCCATAAAATAAGGGTGATCTCACCTCGGTCTGGCCCGGAATAGTCGGGACCGCCACAATATGCCACATGGACCATTTCCCAAAAGTGGTCCAAACAACACTGATTACATCTCAAACGGACACCTGGTTCATTAGTTACATGCGTTTTTTTTATTCGGGTGTCGGTTGGGTCTGGGCCCGGTCCGACTCGGTTAGGCCGACCATACGCAACATGTCATAGGGTCTACCTGACTCTGCCTCAGTCAGGCCCATTAAGGGTTGTCCATGTTCACTAGGTCCAGCCCATTGGGGTCGGCCCAGCTGGTTCGCGGGCCCGGGCTGCGGTTGGTTAGGCCTGCTGGGTGGGGCTCGGCCCACCCGCGCTGGCATGCTGGGTCGCAGGTCCGGCCTGCATCTGCCTGAAGGTGAACCGCTCCTCCTAGATGGCCGTGAAAATGTAGGGTCATTTTTTCAGGCATGACACGTCATGGCACGGGGTCTATTCCACCCACTTCTGTTGGGGCCTGCTGGCAACCGCTGGTGCCGCCAGCGGCACCTGCATGGGCCACCCATCTCTTACACAGCTGGCTCAGGCCGGCAACCTCTGGCCACCATGGTGCGTTCCAGCGTGCCACCTTCCACCGCTCGTGGCCGGTTTCCGCAGGTCTCCTCCATCCACTGTTGGCCACCACCGGCACGGCGTGCCGACAGTTGTTTCCACATGCCACCATAATGTCGCCATAATTTCATGGGCCTCAAATGTATTGTCACCATCTTCTTTGTTCCAACATGAAGAAGGCACCAAAGACTAGTTTAGCGAAGGGTCCAAGCCTAGTTGGATTCAGCTCATACCCTCCGCGTTAGCATTTTAAACATGAGGGGAAATTAATAATAACAAAAGGAAAAATAATCCCTGAGTTTAAGATCCCTCAACAACCACCCACATGATAAGATGAGACACAGATCTACCTGTTAGTTGGTTGGTCAAAGTTCATAATATTTTCCAAGAATGGGAAGAGAGGGAACAACACAATACATAAACCCCTACCTTTTATGATGTTCGTTGTCATACGTTCATCCTTGAGGGTTTATGGCGTCTACGTTGCTTCCATGTTCCGCCCTTTGAAAGGATTTCTTCATCATTGGTCATTCTTCACTGGGGTAGAAGTGTATCAGAGCTTCACCAGAGAATCCTCCAAATCTTTCCACTTATTCTTCATGAAACGTCAAACTATTTTTAGAACCACACCGCAACGTTTCTAAAAGTATGTGACGTCGCGTCGTTACTCTATTTCATTTATAAAACATCGTTGCTATTTTTCACAATAAAATTCACTGTCACATTGAAAAATAAATGTCATCCATGTGTTTTATTAAATTTCTCCATCGTCACATTGTTGCATCCCTGCAGCATTGTCGTCAGCCGCTCAATGGAGAGAAATGAATAAAATAATTCTTTTAAATTCTTTTATTATTTTTCTTGAAATTTCCAAAAAAATAAATTTTCTGTTCGGCCCATGTCGTCCGATGTTAAGTCGTTTATAGGTGAATCATGACATTCTAGATTCAATGGTGCCCTCATATTATTAATCTGAGAAAAGAGTCAAAATATAGAAAACGTTGCCCGCATGTTTACTGAACATACCCGAACAAATGTTTAGAAATTAATTTCGGGCACACCGGGCCCTGGAATTACATGCCATCAATTTTCACAGGCTCATAAAAATACCATATAATTTTAAAAAATATATATCTATTTTTCAGGTCTTTACATTCGCCCCACCTTTGGGGATTTACATCCCCAAATTCCAAACAAGGCTACACAAAGAAATAGGGGCATTGGCCACGCATATCAGTCTCTCTCTCCTATTTTCTCTCCTAAATATTCTCATGCTACCATAGAACTCTCACCAGAGGTATCTACCACCCACGAAGGATCCACTCCTATCGATCCTATATCTCCACCGGGTACTCTGAAAAAGTCTCTCTATCGTCAGTCTCCATCTCGCCATGATCGATGACATGAGATGGGTCCTGCATGTATCTCCTCAGCTAGGATACGTGGAAGACATCGTGCACCCTATCCAACTGCGGTGAAAGTTCCAAGCGGTATACCACATCACCAATTCCTTAAAGTATCATGAATGGTCCAACAAACCTCAGTGAGAGTTTGACTCCTTGGCCAAAATCTTCATAGTCCCCGTCGAGGGGAGACTATCAAGAATACATAGTCCCCCTCCTAGAACTCTAGTGATTTCTGTCGCCTATCAACATAGGACTTCTGTTGGATCTTTGTAGTCTTCATTCATTCTTAGATGACTTTCACCTTCTTCGTGGTACCATATACCATCTCCGGGCCCACGAGTGTTGGCTCTCCTGGATCTGTCCAGCACAAGGGTGATCTGCACAGTCTTCCGTACAATGCCTCAAAAGGGTCTATTTCAATGGTGGAGTGATATCTATTGTACGCGAACTCCACCAAGGGTAGGTGGTACTCCCAAATGCGACCAAAATCTAGGACACATGCATGAAGTGTTTCTTACATGGTCAGGATGGTCTGCTCATTCTAACCATCTGTCTACGGGTGAGAATCTATGCTTAAGATATGTTGAGTCCTGAAAGCCTCCCGCAATCCTTTCCACAACCGGGATGTGAAGTGTGCATCGCAGTCTGAGACTAACGTCGAAGGCACCCCAGGAAGTCGCTCGATCTCTGGAACATAGTGAAATCCCATTATCTCTACTGAACCCTTCTCTCGAATATCAAGGAAGTGAGATTACTTGGTGTGTCGGTCAACGATCACCTAGATGGTATCATGCCCTCTGAACGTACGTGGTAACCTGGTCAGAATGTCCATCGATATCCCTTCCCACATCCACTATAGTATCTTGAGGTGTTGGGTCACGCCTGTTGGTACTTGGTGCTCCTCCATCACTTGCTGGAAAGTGAGGCATCTAGAAAACATCTATGCCACAACATTCTTCATCTCTGGCCACCAGTACTGACGTCGGAGGTCCTGACACATCTTTATCATGGATGGATGTATTACCAAGGGGAATGTTTGGAACTCACTCAGCACATCCTATCATAGCGTCCCTAATACAATTGTACATCCTATCAGAATGATAGTATGCTCTCCACCTTTAGAATATTCTTCATGCGCATGGCATGAGGATATCTGAGCACATTTAGTCTCATAGCTACTATCTCCGAGTTGCGCCTCCCTGACTCACTGAAGGAGTGTAGGGGAAACTACCATCGACTAGAGTTAGACTGTCACATATTTATCCATGTATGATATCTAAAGTGGGGATAACTACTTTGATGTGTCGTTCAGTAGCTACGAACTCGATCTCCATCTAAGTGCATCTACCACTACTTTCCCCTTCCCAGGAGTATAGGCTATCTCAAAGTCATAGTCGTGGAGGAACTCTAGCCAATGTCGCTATCTCATATTCATATCTTTCTGTGTGAAGATATATCTAAGACTCCTATGGTCTTAGTGGACAATGAATCACTCGCCCATTAAGTAGTGTCACCACATCTTTAGTGTGAAGACTACTGTTTCCAACTCCATGTTGTGAGTCGCACAATTCTTTTCATGAGGCCCCAAACTTCTACCTGCCTTCTTCTAAAACAACACAAGGGATTCTCATGGAGACAAAGTGGGCCTTACAAATCCATTCCTCAGAAAGTCCTTCAAGTGTACCCATAGCTCTCAGAGCTCTGTAGGGGCCATCTGATATGCTAGTGTAGATATTGGTCCTATTCATGGGTATAAGTTAATGCGGATGTCTACCTCTCTACGAAGAGGTAGTCCTAGGAAATCATCTATAATTATGTCCTCATACATGTCCACTACCTCTAGAAAATATAGAATCACCTCATCCACCATGTCGAAGGTCATACAAGCCAGCTGATATGCAATCGGCCACACCCTCCTAAGCGCAAGTCCATCTCAGGCTGCCATGTTTTCCTTCTCACCCACAATGGAAAACAGGCCCCCATCTCTGCGCCAACATCACCCTGTATGTCTCAAGAATTCAATCTATGTGTGAATTTCTGATAGAAAATCCATGCCTAGAATGAAAGTGTAGGGATTCAACGCCACTACTACAAGATCCCATTTGAAACTCTATCCTCCAAGAGTAATATCACATTGTCAACACCAGTGTGTGACCGCTGAATCTCCCCATTAGGAGTATCCAAATGAAAAGGTCGAGCTAAAAGATCAGTCAAGATCTCAGAGTCTTGAACAATGTCTATGGAAAGGAAATAATTGCTAGCACCTGTCTTGATAAAAATTGTTTCTAAAGTAGAGAAGATATAGATCGTATCTCATACCATCTCAGGGACATCAGTATTTTGAGTCCCTACTATCTCTAGCTGGGCCTGTCCCCATCCACCCACTCACTCAGATCATGGTGGACCACCTGGGGGTAGTGGTGGCAGTGCCTGGGTACCCCGACCACCCCCCGTTGCACGTCCTTCTCTCCCACCTCATCTGCCTCCTGGTTGATGCTCATGCTTCTGCCGATGTCGCTTCCTTGGTGGCCCCTCCATCTTCTTCCGATCATCCACATGGGGAGTCATACAATCACAAACTATGTGACACTATCCCCCGCAAGAAAAATAGATCATTCCTTTCTGGTGGAACTCTCGGCCACTCATGCCTCTCACCTATGACCCTATGTCTTTAGGTCACCTTACGGTTTGTCTATCCCACTTGGACATCTACAACGTCTTTCTACTATTAGCTACAGAAGAATCTTCCACCTATTGTCTGGTAGGGGCCCTCACTGTCTATGCCTGCTCAGTAAAGTATCTCTCTATCAGCAAAACTCTCCCAACCACACTTGCTTGCATTAGGATGCTGAGAGAAACTATCATGGCTTGGATCTCTTGTCGGAGCCCCTAATCAAAGGACTCAGCCCTAAATTATGGGTCTCATACCATGTCGATAGAGTATCAGGAGTAGTCATTAAATCTCACCGAGTACTGAGCCATAGTCTGGATTCCCTGGTGCAGTTGTAGCAGCTTTTGAATATGCATAGAGCGTAATGTCACTGGCACGAACTCTGCCCTAAAAAGGCTCTCAAAGTATGGCCAGGTGAGGGGCATGTCCTTATGCACCTAGAACAATGAGCTACCCCATTTTCATGTCGAGCCATGAATAAGGCTACTGAAAAATATGTCCATCTACTCAACGGGTGTCTCTACTAAGCGAAAGACCCACAAAACTGCCTCAATCTAGTCCTCTACAGCTTGGGGGACTGTCTCGCCTTGAAACCTCGGAGGCCTCTGTCTCTATAACTCATGAAATGTGCTCAGCTGGTGTTAATGATCCAATTGTAGCATCTACTACTCAATAGGTGGAAGTGCAATTAGTACACCACCCGGAGATTTCATCACTGTGAGTGGTCCCTGTACTGACACCTCGTCGCTCGATGGGCCATTGACATGATCTCTAACTAGAATCTTGGATGGTTGTATTCATGGTGGTATCCTGTAAGAATAAGATGTGCCATAGTCAATAAGTTATACCTACTGAGCTAGCTTAGGAATGATCAATAAAACATTTGAAAACACTAGCAACAAGTGTTTTCATGTACTGATTCGGAAAATAGAACTCAGTGTCCTCATGTATGGATACGTCAGCCGCCACAACAATACTGGACTCCAATTACTGAAAACTAAACTCAAGACACATTAAACCATTGCCCTATTAAAAGTAGACTCTCAGTTCTTCTAGTATAACCAACCTCTCTTTGATACCACTTTGTCATGACCCATCCACAGGGCCTGAACATGAGTTCCCCATGCCCACCTTCCATAGTCCAGGGGTTAGTGACTATCACCTGAAGGGTTTTACTGAACCAAGAAGGCATTTCCTTAGAGATATGTACACAAAACAAAAATGAAGAAAACAACCAACAAAAGTATGGTATAACCATGAGAGTAAAGAACAACCACAAGTACAACTATAAACATAAAATAGTGGGTCAGAATACCCCCCCTAGAATCTAAAAAGAATGTAAATAGCTATCACATCTGCACTGGAGCTCAACCTAGAAGGTAGTAGATGTGAGTCTAATTTCAAAAAAGAGGATATCAACTGCTCCCATCCCACCAAGCTCCACCAAGTCCCAAACCTCCAAAGTCTACCTCGGTGCATCAGTAGTTTGCACCGGACACAACACATGCGGGTGAAGCCCATGCAGGGGTGAGTATAACAATACCCACTAGGGACCCTGAGACCCCCGATGGTCTCTCAGTAATCCAAAAAGAAAAACATCATAAGAAATACAAAAAATTTAATTTCACAAGGATGATCAAAATCAGGAAGCTCAAAAAAAAGAGAAAGTTCAGTCTAATAGTATAACCTCAAGGTTACTGGGATAGGGATGACTAGTCGAAAAGCTAGATCATCCTATTTGTAGTAACTCTACTGATGACCTGTATTGGTCATTGTATGTTGACTCGTATTGGTTTCTAGATGATGTCTCATATTTGTCACTGGTGTTGACCTGCATTGGTCGCTAGTTCTGATCTGTATTTTTCACTGATGTTGACCCGTATTGGTCACTTGTGCTGACTTGTATTGGTTGTTGATGCTGACCTGTATTGGTCATTGTATTATCGCATGAAGCTCACCGGATCTCCAGAATACTCTTATCCTCAAGCCATATTTCATATTTTAACTGGTAATAAGTCCCAAAAAATTCATTCCCAAGGGATCGCCCCGTCATAGGGGTCCCAACGTGACAGACAACGCGTCGATCAGATGCCCAGTCTGTGAGATACATGCACTTTTGTAAAAAGGGACCGGTTAGATTCAAGTATGATCCAACCCAGGTCTCATGTCAAACTCCTTAAAAACTCACTTAGAGTATCAGAAATGGATCACCTTGTCACAATGGTTCTTATACCACAGAGGGTGTGTCGATCAAACGCTCGGTCTATTAGTTACAACCTTTTCTGTGAAACGGGGGTGATCGCACCTCGGTCCGGCCCAGCTTGGTCGGGCCTTCTAAAATATACCAAAGGGACTGCTTCCCAAAAGGGGTCCCAATGCTACAGGTGGAATGTTAAATAGACACATGGTTCATTAGTTACGGGCATTTATTTATTCGGTGGGGGGGGGATCTGGGCCCAGTTCGACTCGGCCAGTTCGACCCTACGTAACGGGTCCCAGGTTCTACCTAATCCCACCAAGGTTTGGCCAATTATGGTCAACCCAGTTTAGTGGTTCTGGCCCTTCGGGGTTGGCCAAGCCGGTTGGCAGGCCCGGCCCACATTTGGCCCGGCCTGCCGAGTGGGGCTCGACCCACCCGTGCTTGCCTGTGGGGCCACAGGTCTGGATCGCTCGGTCGGCCTACGTCCGGACCCCGTCCCCCTGAAGGAGGACCAATCCTCCCAGCTGGCCCCGCAGATGCGGGTCGTTTTGTCCGGTGCGATGTGTGGTCTGCCCCACCCCCTCCTAATGCTTGCGGTGCCTGCGGGCCCAGCCCATCTCTTGTGCGGCCATCTCGGTCTGACCTCCTCTGGCCACTGTGACGCGTGATGGTGCACCACCTTCCACTACCAAAATCTGGTTTCCAAGGGTCTCCTCTGGCCGCCACTTACATGGCATGCCGATGGTTGTTTTCGTAGGCCACCAGAATGTCGTCGTCGTTTCACGGCCCTCAAATTTCTTCACACCACGTTCATTCATCTAGTATGAAGAACAAACCAAGGAATAGTTTAGCGGAGGGTCCGGGACTTGTTGTTTTCATCCAGCACCATCCATGTTAGTATTAAAAAATTTGGGAAAATTAATAATAACAAAAGAAAGAATAATCCCCCAGTTTAAGATCCCGCAACAACCACCTGTAAATTTAGACGAGACGCGGATCAACCCATTAGTCGGTATGTCCGCATTTGGTCTATTATTCAAGAACGGAAAGAGAGGGAGCATCACAGCACATAAACCCCTACCATTTATGATGTTCATTTTCACATGTTCATCCTTGAGGTTTTACGGCATCTATGACACTTCCCGGTTCCGACCATCGAATGGCGTTCTTCACATTTCTTCGTTCTTCTCTTGGGTGGAAGTGAATCAGAGATTCGTCCAAGAATCCTCCAAATCCACCCCCCTTATTCTTCCCAACACGTAGAACTATTTATATAACCACACTGAAATGTTTCCATAATGACATGACGTCACGTCGTTACACTATTTCATTTATGAAACAACGTCGCAGTTTTGCACCATAAAATTCACTGTTTCATTGTGGAATACAGGTCAACCATATGTTTAATTAAAGTACCTCATCACCGCAGCGTCACTGCCCCGCAGCGTCTTTGTCCACCACACAACAGAAAGAATAGAATAAAATAATTCTTTTTAATTATTTTATTAGTTTTTCTCAAAAAGCCCAGTAAAAAAACAACAATTCTATTCGGAACTCGCCCGGAAAGTTATGTCATTTCTAGACGAATCTCAGCGTTCTGGATTCAATGGTACACTCTAATTTTTGATCCATGAAACGAGTCAAATGATAGAAAATTTTGCCCGTGCGTTTACTAAACGTACTTAAAAAAAGTTCAGAAATTCATTCAGGACACACCGGGCTTCAGAATTACGCACTTTCAATTTTCACATACTCGTAAGTATCCCAAATAATTTAAAAAAATTACATGGAATATTCATGTCTTTATATGAATTACCTCAAAAAAGATATTTATTTTAATATAATAAGATATATTATTGTAATCTCATTATACAATAGATTTTATACATGTTTTGGCATTATTTTTAATCTTATCATTTGGATTAACCTGCAATAAAACTATTTTAATTTTAACTAGAGTAACAATCTATTCAATACTAAAAGGTGTAGAGTTTTACATATATAGTTTAAATTAAACCATAAATGGTCAATTTATGATATTTTCAACAATAATTTATCTTATTTGTTATTATTTGGTTTTTTATGTTTTTTAACTATTTTTATATAATATTATTTTCCTAAAATATCATTAGTGTAAATTGTGAAACTATTTATTATATTGACTTTAAAAAAATTAACGCATAAGATAAATTTAGAAAAAAAAATCATTTAATACACTCCTAATATGTCATTTTAACATATAATTTTTTATAACCCTAATTAATTAAAATTATATTTATTTTAATACTTAATATATCATTTAATTGATTGTTTCATTAATTGAATATTTAATACATCATCATTTTTTAATTATTTATGATAATTATGACATCACTACAAATTAAAAACAAAACCACTTGATGTATTTATACATATTATATTTCATAATAATATATATAGTTGAGGACATCTTTTATTTACCTACATATTAAAAATATTTTACTTATTAAAAGTAAAAGTGTGACTTTTTTCACTCTCTTTGATTTTATTAATATTGAAGTCATTTTCATCGAACTTTGTCCATTAAATTATTAAATTTTTATCCTTTTGTTTTAAGATTCAAATAAATTCATCCAATAAAAAATTTTCAAGTGTTAGGGTAGTTTTTTAATATTTATATTATTATTATTTATACCTTAAATTTACAAGATTTACCCTTAACCGAGGTAATAAATATTACTAATGTTACAATTAATATTTCCCAAAAATAAAAGAAGACTATATAATAAAATTTGACCTTATAATTAAAAATATTGAATTCCATTTTCCATATTTAATTCACATAATTTTTATAAATTCATTAAAAATTAATTCCGCTTACGGGATGAAACAACTTGGTTTTAATTTAAAATTTTCAAAAGATTGGAATGTTTTTTATATCCAAATTCGATGTGAAATGTATTCAAATTTCCTAAATTTTATTAAATTATAAAATAATACTATAATTATACTTTAAAATAAATCAAAAATATAATTTAACATTATAAATTATTTTAATGAAAAAACTATTTTCAATTAAAAATCAGTTTTTTCACTATTCATCAAGACATGGCTGATCAAAAAAACCAAAAATCAAACCAAAGTGAATTTTGATATGCCAATTTATAAGAAGTAGTTTATTTTTTTCAAATACAATTTATAAATGTGTCAAAAATTAATTTTAAAATAAGTGCACCATCAAAAGGTGACAAACTGCCTTTTTAGAGAAATACATCTTTTATGCGTAAAATTGGATTTGTTCACATATCCTGTCTATAAAACACATAAAATGAATGTTAAAAATTAGATTTAATATATTATATATAAATATATATATTTAATTAACATAATCAAACATGATTAATTTGTTTATTTAGTGGTATAAAACACAATTGGGTATATATTTCATAAATAGATTCCCATTATTTGAAAAAGGGTTTTACATTTTATAAATAATTCGTCAAAGAAATATATTTACATGTGTAAATCATAATTTAATAATTGATTTAATCTCGATAATATCCTCCATTCTAACAACTGGGCTATAATTATCTTATTTAAATAATTACAATAACAAAATGATTTTTTGTAGACACTTAGTGTTGTGTGTAATGTAAGCTAAGCTGGTGTTGCATATATCACAAGATATCGACAAATAAATTTTTTTTAAAAAATATATCTCATAAAAATATCATGGTGTTACAATTATAGATTTTTTGTGATTTTATATTTTTGGATGAAACTCATTAAAAAAATTTATAATATATTCATTAGAATAAAATATTATTATTTCACGCAATTAAAATAATTAAAATTGATCTTATAAACATGCACTATATGAATTGTTTTAAAATAATAAAAAAATATTGAAATGAATAATATGATAATTTTTTATTTATTAAATATTATTAAGATAATATTAATTCCAAAATTATAATAAATCTATTGTAAAATTCACTTATTTTACAAAATAATAAAAAAGTTAAAACATTTTTAATAAAAATATAGTTAAATAATTTAATAAAATAACACTAAAAAGAGTATGAAATAATAATATATAACCCATTAATTTAAAAAAAATCTACCAAACAGTTTACACAAATTACATATATTATATATTCATTTTCAATGAAATAAAATGATCGAACTTAAATTGAACAAACATGAAGTTAGAAATTTATCAAAATAATTAATAAATAGTTCATACTTTAAAAATATATATTTTTGAAAAATAAACAAAGTAAACATCTAACCATATGATGAATAAATATTTTTGGTTGGAATACTTACCGGCGTGCATGGTCATCATACTGATCATGTGATAAAAATCATCGTGTGGTCGGTCTATACATTATACAGGAATTTTTTATGTGTAGTCAGTCGAAATATACATGTGGTTAGTATATACAAAACTAAAAATATCACATGAGGTTAATATAAAATAAAACATCTGAAATATATTTCATGAATTTATAAAAAAAATCAGAGGAATAAAATATTTTGTACTTAATGTAAAAAAATAATACATGTGGAATGTTCAAATAGCCCACCATCACTCAGGTGATGACATAAAATATTTGTAAGGTATGATCTTTGGGTTTTTAGTAATTTGTATAACGCATTATTTTTATAGTAGTTTGGAAATCCAATTTACAATAACATAAAAACACAGACACGGTAGGTACTCCAATCACTATAATGGTATGTAAAATATTCCATGGTAACATCTGTCAATAAGGGAAAATTTTCCTAACAATTTTTTTTATTTTTTTTATTTAAGGGGGTTAGGTCTTCTAATATTTGGTCAATGGGATTTCTCAACACTAATTGAATTGGTGTTGTGGCCCTACTCCCTATTCTCTCTCAAATATATATATATATATATATTTAAATAAATATAATAAATTGTTAGTAATATAAATATAAATATATATACATATATGAATAATTATATATAAATTGATAAATATGTATATATAATCGTATATAAGGATAATTTATTTATTAAATTACATAATTAAATAAGTTTTCATTATAACTATATAAATATAGATTTATAAATATCGATTTATAATTATATAAAATATATATTTTTAAAATAAATACCCATTATGTTTAAAATTTATAAACATATATCTAATTATTTAAATATATAAATAAACTTTATTTTGTTTATTTATTTATAAATTTATATAAAAAAAACCTTATTAAAATTATTTATATTTATACAAATAATCCTTGTTAAATTTATATATATATATATATTAACATTATTATTTATATTTGAATTATAACGTCTATTTATTTAAATAATTATATTAATTAAACATAAAATAAATGAATATTTATATTTATATTTATATTTATATATATGAATAAACCTTAATTGTTAATAGTTTTATCATTAACAATTTATTATAAATAAACCCGAAATTTATATTTAATTAATGTATAACAATACATACATACATATATATATATTTTTATTTATGTTTAGGTTGTTAAAAATTTATTATATTTCTAAATATAAATATATATTTATATTTAAAATATATATTATATTATATTATCAACAATTTAATATATTTTTAGTTGTAAATAATATAACTTATTAAATATTATATATATATATATATTTATAAATTTATTCAATTAAGGTATATATATTATATAAAAATAAAACTTAAATAAGGTTTATATATATATATATATATTTACATACTTATATAGATTTATGTACTTCACTGGATTCTCGAGTGGTTCTTCAAATGTTGTCCATAATCGCGTTTCTCAAAGAATCATCAAGAAAGGTTCATTAGCTCATGTTTCCACTTCTGGCGATGTTGTTTAGAAAAGAATAGATTTATGACAACACTTAGTTATTGCTCGTTATTTTTTGCCAAAAGGGATAACCCCTTGAAAATTGTAGATCTGGTTCCTCGATTAGGTTACATTTGGGGTTTTTTAGATTTAAAATGTATATCCCTAGGCATTGGTTTTTTCCATATGTTATTTCCTTATGTGGAAACAAAATAACAATCATGTAGTGTTGGATCTGTCAACTGAAACCTGATAATTTTGCGGCTCCATGAATGGAATCTGAATCTAAATCATAATGATTTTAGAGATAGTCGTGTGCATGTATGGATCAAAATTCAATGACTTAACTGGGTTTTTTGGTGCTTAGAAAAATCACATGACATAGGCTTGAAAATATGTATACCGATTAGGCTAGATAGTCCGACTTAATTAGTCACCTTTGGTCATTATGCTTGAGTTTTTGTTGATATTGATTTAAGCTGTACCCTAATTGATAGAGCGATTCTCTTTACACTCTATGATGATATTTACCTCTGTATTTTGTTTGAGAATGTCCTGATATTTTTTTATTCTTGCAAAACAATTGGTCCTGAAATTTCTCCTTGTATAAAAAATTTTATTTTCTCAAAATTCAATCATAAAGTTAATGAGTCTGAGTTTTTTAGAAAGAAGGTTAATGATGATAGTGTTGTTCCACCCATTATTCTCCCTATTGAGAATAATGTGATTATTAATAATACTAAAGGATTATCTCCAATGGATGTTCATAATGATTCAATTGAACCTACTGAGGTTGTCCAAGTATTGCAACATATTGTCCCCTTGACAGATGATAGTGTGGAGGTTCATGCAAATTCCCAATCTTGGGTGGACCTGGAAGATGAACACACAACTATAGATGGAGTCTCTTTCAAATATGCTCTAACTAGAGGCATTGTTGAGGATATAGTTGTTGATGATTTGGTAGATAGTCATGATGTTGTTGAGTTAGAGGCTCAAGTTGTCATTGATTAAAGTTGTTTGGAAAGAGATGTTTATGATTTCTTCTAGAAATCACAATGGAAGGGCGAAGGTAGATGTTTCTACATCTGCAATGTCTGGATCAAGAAAGTATCACGCACATGAGTAGTGCATATTGACTCTTTTCAAAAGGGTTGAAGAACTAATAGACACATCTGAGAAAATATTGTTGGTTAGTCATTATAAAGAGCAATTAGCATTTGATGTTTCTCACATACCTCATATTATGAGAAAGATAGAGATTAGACTCAACCAAACTAAGAAGGAAACCTATAGTGCACCCTCAGTTAAGATGGGTTCTGTGATGGAATTTGGCACTATATAGAGAGTTAACTCAAGCTCCATTGTTAATGCAGTTGATATGCAGACAAACCCTGCATTTTATCCAGCCCTTGGTCAGAGTCCAGAAACACTTGCTAAGGTGCATGGGCCAACTTTTTTTTATGGTATTCCCCCTACCGTTACACCATCACCTAAATTTATTAATGCTTCAGAAGGTAGAATTTGCTATGAAAATGTCGGGATGGGACCCCATTTGTTACCATCGGTATTAGTTACACCTGCCCCTCCCAGCTTAAAGTGGTGGCTGAGAAGTATAACATTAATCCTAATCAAATAGATAATCAAGCCTCCAAGGATTCTCAATAGGAGGATGATGTAATTTATCCTGGAGATGTTATAAAAATAACAGGGGCATGGACATCCTCTGGTTCTTTAAGATGTTCGTTTAAGAGTAAAAATATAAAATTCTCTAACACGGTGAGTATTCAAAACTCCTTTGAATTACTTGAATCTTCTAAAAATGATGATGATGGAAAATCAAATGATAATCGGGCTAGACCTAAAATTGAGAAAGCTATTGAGTCTGATGAGATCATGGATGATGGAGGGGGAACATTGATTCAAGCAATGGCTTGGAGGAGAGGAAGATATCCTCATGGTAGGGGTCATCAACATTCACACAACATCATGGGCACTTTTTCTCGAGTGCGTTAATGTATTTTTCAGGATTGTCTTGTTTGGTTCCACTTTCTTTTTCTTCTCTCAGACATATATTCTTAATAAAGGGGCCTTTGCGCCTCAACCTTTTCAAAAACATTCTTTATAACAATAAAATTATAAATCTATATATTTTTATTTATATGTAAACCTCATTTAATTATATAATATGATAATTAAACAAAACTTATATATGATTATTTATATAAATTTATAGATATATATAATTATATATAATTATTTATATAAATCTATATTTCCATAGTGATTATAAATTATTTACTATATTTATTTATATATATTTATATTTATATTTATATTTATATTATATTTATAAATACATCTTTACAATTAATAATAATTATTAATATATATATATAAATAAATTTAATAATGATTACATATATATATAAATAATTTCAATAATGATTATTTTTGTATATCTCTCTATATATATATAAATTTAATAATGTTTATTTATATATTTAAATAATTATATATAAATTTAAAGAATTTAAATATAAGTTCAATTTATATTTATAAATGTATATATAATTATAAATGTAATGTTTATATAAATATTTGTTGTAGGAGGGCCTTCTCGGGTTGCTGATCCTCGAGGTACTGGTGTTTCTTCAACTCGTGATGTCAGCCCGTCAAATCCCAGTTCGTCTGGGGGTATTAGTGTTTCCAATCATGACATTGGTCCACCATTAGATCTGGATTGAAGTGTTCGTCTACGCTATGATGGTCCACAGATTCAAGATCTGAATTGCGGTTGTCGTATGCCTGATGATGGTCCACTAATTTACAATATGAATCACGGCGGTCCGATGGCCTCATTTTCTCGCAATGTTTGTCTGCCAATTCTCGATCTGAATCATGGTGGTCATCTACATCACAAGGTTGGTCCACTGATTCTAAATCGCAGTAGTCATCTTCCATGCATTGTTGAGCTACTGTTCCTTGATCTGAATCGCGGTGATGGTCGAATTCATCTGGCCTTATTTAGGAGTTCTTCCTCCAGTAGGGTTTTGAATAAAGGCTCCTCTGCTCATGATGATTCAAATCCGGATGCTATTTCAGAAATATTAGGCTTGGGTAAGAACTCCCTAATAGTGAGGCTGGTTCTTCTAAAGGGTATTAAGCCCTGGCGCCTTGTGGATCATGTCCAGCGCATCTCCTTTCTTTGGGGGTTCTCGAACTGGAGTTTTGTTTCACTAGGTTGA
The DNA here is from genome assembly GCA_963277665.1 of Viscum album. Lineage (NCBI taxonomy): Eukaryota > Viridiplantae > Streptophyta > Magnoliopsida > Santalales > Viscaceae > Viscum > Viscum album. The sequence goes on from OY728138.1 coordinate 443,326,934, forward strand.
GGATTCTTCAACTGTCTTTTTCATTCAGAAGATCTCAAGTCTCACGCATGGTCCACTGGTTCTATATCTATAAATACTAGGACATTGCATATCCATGAATAGACACTAGATTTTTATCCATCAATGGTTCAAAATACATTTTCATAGGTATGGGGGGATTTTATGGCTTGAATTGGATCCTTTGGCATCCTAAAATTTTACATAACATTGCTGCGACAATTGGTGTTCCCATTCGACTGGAAAAAGAAACTAATGATGTTGGGTATGTTAATTTTGCAAGACTGTTAGTCAAGATTTTCATTTTCTGCACTCTCATTGATAAGGTGACACTTTCAAACCATTCTTATGATATCGTTATATCTCTGAAGTATGAAAAATGTTCGGATGTTTTTCATATGTGTTGCCTTGTTTTCCACTATGATGATAAATGTTGGAAGAATCACAGTGAGAATGTGGTCTCGAAGGGTATGAAATATCTAGATACCTCAAATATTCTTCATGGATCAGAAATGGTTAAAGATAATAATGGTCCCAAAGTTTCCACAGCTATAGGATCTGTGCCTCACAATGTTAGGGCAGTGGTTGCTCAGTCTTCTATGGGTTTTGTTGAGAAACTCACTCAACAGAAGGTTATTTATGGTATGTATCATGGAGATCCAATGTAATCCTATACTAAATTCACAGATCCTGGAAATATTGCACCTTTGGCGGTGGAATCAAGCATTATTTCTACTCAAGATGATGAGAAATCACTAGATCTTGATCGTGTTAGGGTTTATAAGATGGGACATGCTGTGTGTAGAAAGAAATCGTGGATTGAGATTGCAACTGAAGTGCCTGACATTGTTCTTTTGAATGAGGTTTTGTAAGTGTACTCCTTATAAAAAAAAGAGAAAATAAAGATTGATGTCTCCCTAGCATTGAATAATGTTTCACACATGGAATCTCCTCCTTTGGACTCTAAGGGGACGCCTCTCATGGAGAGCTCTCATTTGGAGAGGGATTTTCCGAAAGGGTCTTAGCATCAAACTAAAACATGGAAATGAGTTCATCACCCAAAAAACCATGGCTGAGGACGTGGAAGAGATGAATGGGTTGGGTGTGGCAAGGCTTATCTCACTTTGGAGTTGGTTAAACTCAGGGAAAAGTACTATGTTCTCCTTAATCCGAAGAATTCCCAATTAGAATGGGAACCTATAAATGATATCTTAGGGCATAATTATGGGGATGATACTCTGTCTCCTCATTTGTAGTTCTATATTTTGGATGAGAGTTTTCCATGGTTTGAACTCGTCCCCTCTCTTTCTCTTGTTCTGTCTGAATTTTTTAATAAATTTTAATAGGAAAAGGTTTGGCTGGCTCCTGGACCCTTTTGGTATATAATTATTTGTATATATATATATATTATTATTATTATTATTAAGAATTTATTATATACATATATATTTATATTTATTATCATATTTATTAAAACGTTTTTACAATTATTTAAATATATTTAAAAATATAATAAATTGTAAATAATATAATTTATTAAATATTTTAAATATAATTATATATTTATATTTATGAATAGAATAAATTTTTAATAATATATATATATATACAATAAGGTATATTTATATAAATATAAATAATTTTAATAAGGTTTATATACATATATATAAATTTATAAATAAATTTAATTAGCATGATTTATATATTTAAATAATTATTTATAAATTTATAAATTTTAAATATAAGGCTTATTTATAATTAAATATTTATATATAAATAAAAATACAATATTATTTAAATATATAATTATATAAATAAATTATTTAAATATAATGTATATTTTATTAAATAATTATATATTTGGAATTTATTTATTTACAGATAATTATATAAATACAAATAAACTTTATATTTTAAATTTAATAAGGTTTATTTATATAAATAATTATATATAAATTTATAAATTTATATTAATAAACATATATAAGGATTACATAATTATTTAACTATATTATTAAATGACGTTTATTTATAACTATTAAAATATAGATTTCTAAATATACACTTATAATTATATAATTAAAAATATATTTTAAATAAAATAATATATATATTTGTATATATATTTATAGATATATATATATTTATATATATATTTAGAGATATATATGGGGAGGTGGGTGGGGTATAGGTGGTGGGGGACAAAGTGCAAATAGAATTGGCGTTTTGGGATTAATCGTCAAAGGACGGTTTGATTGGTGTTGAGAAAACCCATTTTCCAAAACATAAAAGGCCTAGCCCCCTTACGTTAAAAAAGACATAGTAGGGAAATTTTACCATCAATAAGCCTCATTTTAGGTTCTATGTCAAGCTACGCATGGGCGATGAAGGAGAATTGAGGTTGTTGTAGAAGGGTTGTGGGTCTCAGTAGAGTCGCCACCATGGTTGATCACGTTGGAGGCCAATTGAAGGTGATGTGATGTATGGATGAGGGATGACATAGGAAAACTAAAAGGTGCAACGACCCAATTGGATCGACTCTAAAGATGAGATGGGTGTAGATAGATATTGTGAAGATGAATGTTTTAGGAGAGGGTTGGTGTATGTGATGTTGCTCAAATGCGATAGGGAGAAGACTTATCATGCCGGGAGAGATATTTGATGCCTTGAATAGTTTTTTCTGAAGGTGGATTATTTTGTCATTGGTGTTGCACTGCCACGGGTGAGGATGAACCAGACGAGGCACATACAATGTTCTACAAGTAGCTATCTCTGCATTGACAAAATTCGATGGAGGAAATTCTATAGAGATCGATGTAGCATGCTGTTGTTTTTACTTGTGCATGTTATGCATGGGAGATGAAGTGTTGGAGCACTGTTGTGATAAGGCAGGAGGTGAAGCTGACACTGGTCATGGCATCGCGAGCTGCTTCATTATTGATTAAGATGAAGGATGAATAGTGATATTAATATATATATATATATTAGAAAAATATTAATTGTGTAATTTGAACTATTAAATCTAACATGATATACATTGTATATTTTTATATAACAAAAATTATATAAAATGATTTATAAAAGCACACACACATGAATATATCTAAATATGATTGTATATAAATATTTATTATACATAATGTATTTTAAAATTATGAATGAAAACTAGAAAAATGTATTTAAAAAATATAAAGGTAATTAGATATATTATATTAATACTTAAAAGATTAAAGGAAGTATAATTCTTTTAAAAAAGTATATTTAATAAAAAAAATTGACCACTAATTATTAAATTTAAAATATGATTAAAAATAAATATAAACAGATAATATTGAAAATAAAACAATTAAAATAGTAAATATAATTAAAGGGTAACTCAAATATATAAATCATAAATAATAAACATTTAATAAAAAACCAATTGAAATATTTTAAACAAATGTTTCTAAATGATGGGATTTAAAATGAGTATTCAAATGAGGTGATTTTCCTATTAATACAAACAAATAAAATACTAATAAACATCCAACAGTAAAAATCTCCCCCTTTTGTAAATTAAAGAACATAATTTTTATATTTAAATACCCTAATTACCTCCAATTTTATGAAATTTATCAAAAAAATAGAAATTTTGATTTATAAAAAAATAGTTTCTTACATAAGGAGTAAGTGTAACTAAAACTTGATATTATAAAGGTAAACCATTTTCATAAATATTAGAAATTAAGAACTATTATCATGAAATAAAATATGCCTAATTGTGTTTGTTTTAAGCGTAAATTAATTATACAATATATTTCTATAGAAGTCTTATAATTTAAGTCAATTATTATGATTTCTAAAGAGAAAAAACAAATAAACATTTATAAATAGATGATAAATAAATTTTTATTTAGTAGTTAAAAAAACAAACTCTCCTTAAGTTTAAGAATCCAAGGAAATTTTATTAAATTATATTAATGAAATAATTTTTAGTATCAATAGAGTTTAATTTTTTTTAAAGAAAATCAATATATTTAAAAAAGATAGAACAAGAAAATAATGATTCAGTCCATGATGTTTATCTTTATTTTATGTACCGCTATAGAATAAAAATTAAAAATATAATATCAAACATATATTCAAAGAAGAATGAAATAAACAAAATAATAATGCATAAAATAAATTAATACTTTTAATGAAAAAACATCAATGTATCAGATGATTTCAAATATGAATTTGAAAAAAACACTACAGTAAATAAACATTTAATGCAATTTTTGGTTAACAGAAAATATCCAACACTAAAATATAATGTTAATATGTTAGAAAATATTAAACAGAAAACGATTTCTATCCTAAAACTTAAAATAGTTATTTTTAAATTACTTCAAACAAACTAATAAAATTTGTAATTTCAAATAGTTATTATTTAAATACTATTTTTTGATATCATATTCCAGTACATTTCTTCATTTAATTAACATTGGTTTACTCTCCCTAAATTCATGATTATCTAAAGATATATATACTGATACCATTACAACAATTTATAGAAAATGTAAACACATAATCAAAAACTATTAAACTGATCCTTTTAAACTAAATAGATTACATCATTCTAACTTTCTGGATTAAAACAGAAGTGAATGTTCATGAGTAATGTCTATAAATAAAAAATGACATCATAAAATATATTAAATATTAAATATCATTAATTCCATCATACCAATTTATATAATAGTAAATAGTATGTATATTGTATAATAAAAAAATATTTAACGGGGCATGGTGACCAGCTCAGGTCTAATTGGATTAGAATAACATCCTTTTGGTACCCTTGACGTCTTAGGTTAAATTAAATTGATGGTAGAAATTTTTTCACCCAAATAGATTTCAAACACCTATTTTAGGGTAATTCTGAATATAAATTCTTAGATATAATAGTTTTAGAATTACCCAAGGATTATGTAAATATCAATGACTATTCAATGGTATAATTCACATGTATTCTCCATTTAAAATAAGTATTATGAATAATAAATATTTAGATTCTAAAATAAGTATTCATATTCAATTTTTGTGAAAAGACGTTATAACTGAAACCTTTCTTCTTACAATTTGATTTTAACATTGACATAATTTTATCATAATTTTCATTACCTTCTCCAATTGGAGATAAATTAACATTAAGAATGACAACATCATTTTTAAAATGCATATTCTCTTTTTGAATGGCATCCAAATTGCTAGAAATTGTTTCATTTGAACTAGAAGATTCATTTCTAAGTTCCGAATTTTCATATTTAAGTTTCTTATAATCATTATCAACATTAGTCAATTCTTCCAAAATAGAGATAAGTATTATTTCCTAGTATCTATCATTCACTAACATAAAATATTTAAAACAAAAATTTTCTTTATTTATTTAGACACATCATAATCAGTATTCTTTTTAGATTCATCATTCTGGGAACACAAATATTTTGTTTATCACATTCCCTTTTCAATTTTTTATTTCCTTTCATTAACAACTTATTTATAATTTTTATTTAAGTAAATTTCTCAATATTCCTAATACTATCATTCCTTAATTCGTCATTTTATTTATAAAGTTTTTTTGATTTTAGAACTGATAGAAACAAAATTAGAAAAATAAAAATAATCAGTTTCTTTTTCATCTTCAGATAAACCATTATAAAAAACAATACCAGGAGTAATTAACTATGTTAAAAATGAATCATTTACCTCACATTATACTCCCTTCATAGTATGGTTACTATTTTATTTTCCACTCCTTGAGTTACTACTTGAATTAGAATTGTATAACCAGTTCCAGCCTAAAAAAAACATGATTTCCCATTATTCTATTATCTTTATAATTCAATGGATGCTTTATATTGGGTAACATGGGCCAAATGTGGCCTTTATCCCTACACTCATGACACATTAATTCTGAAACATCATTATTCTTACTAGGATTGACATTCCTGTAATATTTTTCATTCTTCCTACTGATATGTCTCTTGCCACCATTATTTTTTATAAATTTTAAAAGATTCTTAATAAAGTGTTCTATCTCTTCTTCCCTTTCCTAGAAATCAGAATCAAAAGAATTTTATAAATCATTTACATTTTACTTAAAAGAAATACCTTTTATCTTAAAATATTTTTCCTCAGTAATGTTTTTAACTCTAACTTATACTATAAAAAATGACTATTGGTTCATCTAAGATATAATCTTTTAAATTCTCACTCTCATCAATGGAAACCTTATTTATGTTCCATTTTTTGGAAGAGTTCTAAGTACTCTTTCATCATGATTTGTGGTTTCTAGTACTTTTCCAAGAAAAATCCTATTTTTTTGTAAACTAATGGAACATCTAGTTCTCTAACTCTGTATCTCGCATCATAAAGTCTTGTTTCTATTCTCATATCACTCCTATCATGGTACTCTTGAGATTTTAAGTCCCATAGTGAGTCACTTGAATTATTATTCATATATCGTTGGTTTTCTTAAAATGTGAAACATGGTTATAGACACTTCTACTTATAGAACAATAAAAAATATTTTTAACATTATAATTCAAAACATATTTTATCATGTAATTACCTAAAAAATCACCAGATCAACATTGGTTACCTCATATGTCTTCTCCATAATAGTCTGGTGATCCACAGTAAACTATTTCAAGTAGTATTCTATTTTAACTCTCTAGTACCCATAGTCACTTCCATTAAAGAATGGTGTTTTATGGAATCCGTGAATCGGTTCCATTTACAACTATTGACTTATAGATTTAAAAATTTATTCCATAGAATTTTTGGTCAAGGAATATCTAGTTAGCACATAGTTAAAAACAAAAATTGAAATATATCCAAAATGATTAAACTAATTTGATATTATAATTATATTTTAATGAAAAACATACTCTAATACCGATTTTTTTATCATAATTTATGACAATAATGACTCAAGGGGGAGGGTATTCATTAAAAATTTAATGAAAACAATAATTTGAGTTTTATTAATTGTAGAAACCTTTTTAAGTGTAGTTTTCAATATGGTTAGCACAAGATAAATAAAATAACTTAATATAGAGATTGTATAGTGGAAGAGATAACCAAAATACTATTCCACTCTACAGCCTTCTCTACTCTATGATAATATTAGTACCCACTAATAAACTCACTTTTGTAGGTGTGAGAACCTATTAGAGAATATACCTTTTACAAATACCTGAATAAACAACCTAGAATTTTTATAATAGTCTTGACCTAGTATTTGAACTAACTTATGTTCGGAAGTCACAACCCAGAACATCAGTTATGGTGGTGGAATAGCCAAGAAACAAACATAATTTTTATTTGGAAAATCCTAAACTAGATATAAATAATTACAAACAGATAAATAAAAGATAATATTATGAAAAAATACAAATAACAACGAGTAAAGATAAAATATTGAAGATTTTGAAGTTCAATGATCTTGATCAATTCGGTAGTAGAGGATGGTAAAACAGAAGTCACATCATGTTCAAAATAAGTAAAAGTAGATTCAAAATCCCTTAAACCAATGTTAAGAAGCAGTTGTTTATTTCATCAAAGATAAAAAATTAATGATCTACATCATGTTTATTTTATCATGTTTTACTTGATCAAATTCCAATGAATCATCGTTTCATCATTAATTCAATGATATTTATAATTTGGTAAAGGCATCTAATTTACTAATCAGATAATGACATTTTCTTGATAATAATAAAATTTAAAATTACAATTACCTATAATTGAATTGTAGAACTCGTTATAATAGATTTTTCTACACTATTATATTTTTTCTTAAAACTCATTAAAAACATTTCTCATGTATTCATTAGAATATAAGAGAATTATATCATGTAATTATAATTTTTAAAATTTATCTCATAAATATTCAGTAAATGAATAATTTTAAAATAATAAAATCAAATCATGGAAAGAATAATATGATGACAATAAGTCCCATAATAATTTCTATAATACTTTTAATTTAAAAAATTAAAACAAATTTATTATAATATTTATTTATTTTAAGAAATAACAGTACTTTTTAATAAATTTTAATACACAATAAGTTATTCAATTTATTAAAATAACACTAAAAATAGTATGAAATATTAATATTTATCCCATTAATTCAGAAAAAAAAAATATACTAAATTTTTTACAGATTGTACATATATTATATATTTAGTTTCCAAAATAATAAAATGATTAAAATTATTTGAATAAACTTGAAATTAATAAATTTATCAAAATAATGAATATGAAATTCATACAATAAAAATATATATTTTTTCAAAATAAACAATGTATAAAACTGACCTTGTGGGGATTTAAGCCTTGAATTCAGTATACCTACCACATGTGCATTGTTAGAATATTGATTGGGAGATCAAAATGGTTGTGCGATCAATCTACTACCCCTACATACATTTTTGACATGAAATTAGTTGAAATGTGCATGTATTCAGTAAATAAAAAATTGAAAATATCACATGACGTTAATATAAATTAAAAAATTAGAAAAATATTTTTAGAAGATATAAAAAATATTTTTATGAAAAAAATTTATTTTATACTTACCATATAAAAATATAATATATATTGTATATTAAAATAACCCACAGTCACATGTCTGTTGACTTAAAATGTTTGCATGGTCGGTTGTGTGGATTTTTAGTCAGTTTAAAAATACTAATGTTAAGTTGTATACCAACTTGGCTTCATGATAGGCTAGAAATACAACACACGGCAAATTAAAAACAAAAACAGGGTTGTTATAACCTTCATGATATGTACTCTACACCATATCATGGTAAGTAATATTTTTCATGGTTACATCCATAAATAATCACCATGTTATATTCAATGTCATGATATGAAAGGGAGATAAAGGGGAACTAGGTTACTACTAGAGGGATTCTGGTCTTAGTCGAGCCGCTGCTGTGGTTGATCACACTAGAGGTCAAATGAAGGTGTTACACTATTTGGATGAGGGATAACATAGGTGATCATGGATGTTATGTCACCAAGGTAAATCAATGATGATTGTGATTTGTTCTTTGTTGTGTTGTTATGTGAATGAATTTTCTTGAAAAGAGAACACGAGATGTGTCTTCTATGTATGGTGCTGCTCAGATATAGTATAGAGAAGCACTGTCATTTTGGGAGAGAGATTTGTTGCCTGAAATAGTTTCCACTGAAGTATGATGCTTGTGTAGCCAATGTCACCATACAATAGGAGAGGATAAACAAGATGAGGAACAAATGAGGTGTTATAGTAATCTTTCTATGAATTTTCGAAAGACAAAGAAATCGATATTGTAGAGCTCAACACAACATGGTGTTGTTGCTTCTAGTTTGTGCTCTGCATGGGATATGAAGTGTTAGAGCACTGTTGGGATGAAGAAGGTAAAGTCGATGCTGGGAATAGCATCGTGAGATATTGCATTGTTGTTGAAGATTATGGATTAATATTAATATTATATAAATTTTTTAATTATAAAAATATGAATTGTGTAATTTGAAAAATTAAATTTAACAAGATATAAAATGTACATTTAAAAAAAATATTATATGTGAAGATTTATATATATATGCACATATATATTTATAAATGAATATGTATATTAAAAATGACTTTAAAAAATTTATTTTCAACTTGTTAATTAAAATTAAAATAATGTATTTAAAAAAATAAAGATATTAAGTTAATAAATTTAAATAATTAAAACATTAAAAGAAATATAATTCTCAAAAAATATTAACATTTAGTAAAAAACTGACCAACATATTTTCAATTAAAAATATGATCCAGAATACATATGAATAGACAAAATTACAGATCAAAAAATTAAATGCTTAAATATAAATAAACAATAACTCAAAGATATAACACATAAAGAATACTAATCTAATAAAAAATATTTTCGATTAATTTTTTTTCCAATAAAGTTTTTAAAATAAATGGATTTAAAAATAATATTTAAATGAGGGGATTTTCAATTTATTAAAACATATAAAATACTCATAAATCTACAAACACTAATAATATCCCCATTTCTGTAAATTATAAAAAATATTTTTATTAAATTTCCAAATTTTATCACCTTTTTCGAAATTAATCAAAATACTAAAAGAGATATTTCTAAAACTATATTTTACCTATTAAGAAATAATGGTACAAAAAAATATTTATTAAAAATGTATAGCTTTTTCAAAAATATTATAAAATAAAGACAATTCTCATGAAATAAAATATCCCTAGTTGTTTACCATTTTATAAATTAATTAATTATAATATATAATATTATAGACATTTAATAATTCAATCCATTTATTATGATTTATATCATGAAAAAAAAATTATTAATATACGATAAAGGGATTTTTTTAATATATTTTAAACAAGAAAACTCTCCTATGATTTGACGAATCTAATAAAAATTTATTCATTTAGGTTAATTTTAAAAAAAAGTTTGTCAATAGAGTTTAAGAAATTTTAATGAAAAATAATCGATTTAAAAAAATTGGAACAAGAAAAGAAAGAATCATTCTATGATCATTATATAATTATTTTCACCACTATGAACTATGAATTAAATATATAATTTCAAACATATTTAATACTAAGAATGAACCAACAAAATTATAATACATAAAATACATTTATATGTTAATAGAAAAAACATAAATATATTAGAAGAGTTTAAAATTTAATTTGAAGAAACCACTATACTAAATAGACATTTTATTCAATTTGTGCTTAAAGAAAAAAAAAATCAAACACAAAAATGTAAAGTCATGAAATTAGAAAATATTAAATAGAATACGATTTATTTCATAAGACATAAATATTTTTTTGAAAATGATATCAAAAAAACTTATCAATTTGGAAAATTGCATATACATACTTTTAAATACTAATTTTAAGGATCATATACCAGTACATTAATTAATTTAATGAAAAACGGTTAATTCCTCTTAAATTAATGATTCTATAAAGATAGATAAATAATAATATTATAACTCTTTAAAGAAAATGTAAACACATAACCATAAAAATATGAAATTTATCCTTTTAAACTAAATAGAATATATTATGCTTATTTTCAAGATTAAAACAAAATTGAATGTTCATGCCTAATGTATAGAAATTAAAAATAACATCATAAAACATATTACATATTAGATATCCAGAATTATTGTATACCCGACTATATAAAAGTAAATAGTATTAATGTAGTCCGATAATAAAATAATTACCCAGTAATGGTGACCATCATAGGTCCAACAAGATTTTAATGAAATAATTTCGGTACCCATGATGTCATAGGTTAAATTGAATTGATGGTATAACTTTTTACCACCCAAATAGTTTTAAGACATCTATTTCATGGTAATTTTGAATTTAAATTCTTAGATATAAAATTTTAATATGGGAAAAGGATTGATTAAATTTCAATAAATCTTCAATGGCATAATTCCCATGAATTATACATTTAAATAAAGTTACAATGGAAATACTTCCTTTTGAGCTTCTAACAAAACTAATCTTATTCATGTTTTGGAGGAATATTATTATGACCAAAAAAATTGTTATTACTATTTTATTTTACCATAGACATCATTTTATCATTTTGTTCTTTATCTTTGAATAATTTAGATAATTTCTCTTTTATATTGACAAATTCCGTTTTTAAATTCATATTCTCTTTTTGAATATATTCTTAATTAAAGTAAACGTTTTCATTAGAACCAAACGTTTTATGTATCCATTTCTTATTTTATTGTTTTTGTTTCTCACAATCATTATGCACATTATTCATTTATTCCAAAATATAATTAAATCATATTTCCTTGTCTTCATCATTCACTACAAAAAAGTATTTAATTCGACCATTTCCTTCTTTTAGGTTAAACATCTCAGAATAAATATTCTTTTTAAATTCATTATTCTAGGAAACAAGTATATTCTAATTATCACAATACCTTTCCATATTTATATATTCTTTCATCGATTTTTATGTTAGTAAATTTCTCATTATTCCTCGTAATATCATTCCTTAATTTCTTATTTTATTTATACAACTTTTTTAAATTCAAACTCATAGAAAAAAAATTAAACAAGAATCAAAATTAGATTCTTTTTCTTCTTCAGATATAGAATTATGAACTACATTAGTAGTATTAATTAATTTAGTAAACAATGAATCAGTTCCCACATATTATACACTCATCAAAGATAGGTTACCTTTTTTTCTTTTCACTCCTGTTGTTACTTCTTAAATTAGAACTATCCAAGCAGTTCATGCTCCAAACAAAGAATGTTTTTCCTTTTTTCTATTATATTTACAATTATTTTAATTCCTTATATGGGTAAATAAATTTAATGTGACCTTTATTCCTCTACTATTAACATTTCAATAATGAAACATAATTATTCTTACTAGGATTTACTTTTTTGTAATATTTTTCATTCTTCCTTCTGAACTACCTATTTCCACCATTGTTTTTCATCAATTTAAAAACCTTATTAATAAATTGTTCCATCACTTTGTATCTATCATTGAAATTTAAATCATAATAATTATATAATTCTATTACATTATACTTAAAATCTATTCCTTTTCCCTTTTTAGTTTCTTTTACAATAATGTTTTTCAACTCTAAATCATATTGCAGAAAACAACCTATTAGTTCATCTATCTAATAATATTTTAAATTATTACACTCATCGATGGCCACCTTATTTTTATTCTATATTTTAGGATGATCTCTTAGTACTCTTTCAACATGATATATATTGTACATTACTTATCCACGAGCACTCATACCATTTATAATACTTGTAAACTGATGAAACATCTAGTTCACTAACTATTATTATCCCATCATGAAGTCCCTGTATTATTCTCAAAGAATCCTTAGATTGGTTCTCTTAAGGTTTTCAGCCCCGTAATGTGTAACATTATGTATTATGCATATATCATGGGATGTCTTACAAGCTAAAAATACCTATATAAAATTCTACTTATATTATAGTAAAAACATTTTTAACCGTATAATTCATATAATATTTTACAATTTTATTACCTTCAAGTTTCTCCAGATCAACTTTGGGTTACTCATATGTATTCTCCATTATATTCCACTGATCCAAACATACCTGTTTAAGGTATGATTCCATTCTGCATTGACAGTAAACATAGTCACTTCTATCGATGAATATTGGATTTTGTGGAATCCATGCATTATTGGAATTTGTTCCTTCCATATTGCTGAGCTAAAATTTTATTCATTAGATTGTTAGGTCTAGGATTATTAGGTTATGCACATATTTAAAAATAAAAAACATAAAATATATTCAAAATCATTAAAATAACCAGATATTCTAACTATCCTTTTAAGGAATAACCTACTCTAGTACAAATTAATGGATTGTAAGATATATTAATATTTTCTAGAGGGGGGTGAATATCCATTTAAATTTATAAATACAAAAAATCATAGTTTATTATATAAATATGTTTATGTAATATTTTTGTTAGATATGTGTAGTATAGAGAAAATAAAAGAAAATAACATAGAAATTTTATAGTCGATTAAGTCACCAATATCCCAATCCACTCTGTAACCTTATCTACTCCACAAGAATATTATTACCCACTATGAAACTCACTTTTATAGGTGTGAAAACAAGTTACAGACTCTACCTTTTAAAATTACATAAAGGCACAACCCATACTTTTTAAAGGAGTCTTAAGCTAGTCTATGACCTGACTTTTTTTGGGAGTCACAACTCAGCACATCATTTTGGTTGGTTTAATAACAAAAAAAATACCTAATTTTGATTTGGAAAATCATAAATCATACATGAACAAATTATAACGAGATACAGAAAATAAAATATGAAGAAAAAAATAATAATGATTAAATGATGAAGACATTGATTCTTGATGGTCGGGATCACTTTTCTAGTAGAGGTTGATATAGTAAATGTCTCTTTGTGATTTCCATAAGAAACACTATTTGAATAATCTCTCAATATAATATCAATAAGTAGATTTGTAATTTATCAATTATTTGTTTTTGGATGAACTGTGTCATGTTTCTTTTAAAGTTATTTCCTTAATAGAATTCCAATGTATCATATTTTCATCCTTAATTTGAAGATCCTTGTGATTTTGGAGGAGTATATAATTTACTAATAATGGAATGAAACATGTTAGGGGATAATAAAATTCAATATTACCATTACCTATAATTAAATTTTTCATGCTTATATTCATAGAGTTCGACCACTATTCTATTTCTAATAGAAAATAATTAAATATATTTCTAAAATATTCATTATAAAAAAACATAATTATTTCATGTAATTAAAAAAAATTCTCTCATAAACATGAAGTAATTGAATTGTTCAAAAATAAAAAAATAGATAATGAGATGAATAATATGATAATTATTAATTTCCAAGATTTTATATGATAATTTTAATTCATAAAATTATTAAAACGTTGTTATAATATTTAATTACTAAAAAAATAAAACAATTAAAACAATTTTAATAAACATGTACATAAATAATTTATAATAAATGGCTAAAACAGTGTACAAAATTATAATATGTGCTTATTAAATTCAAAAAAAAAAAATATGCTAAACTGTTTTCACATTTCCCAAATATTATATAATTATTTTTCATAGTAATTCCATGATAGAAATTAATTGAATAAACATCCAGTTAATAAATTCATCAAAATAAGGAATAAATAGTTCTTTCTATAAAAATAAATATTTATACAAAATAAAAAAAGTAAAAAACTGACTATGCAAGGAATTATGATATGTGGTCAGTATACTTGTTGTTTTCACATGGTTGGAATGATCAATTTACAATCAAAATGGTCATGCAGTTGGTCTACAGATCGTATGAATGTTTTTTATGTGAAGTAAGTTTAAATATACATGTGGTTAGTGTATACAAAAAATTATCACATAAAGTCAATATAAATTAAAACATGTGAAAACTATTTCCAAAAGTAATAAAAAATATTTATATTAATAAAAAAAATTATTCTTTACATAAATAAATATTAACAATACATATGGAAGGTTAAAATACCCCATGGATACTTGTGCGGTAAACTGGTTTACACTATCTTAAAAACAAAAATAGGGTAGGTATAACCATCATGGTAGGTAATCATGAAGAGAGATTAATTGAAGAGGAAACTGGACGTTTATTTCACCAAGAACGAAGGATACCAAAATACCACTCCCACGCCTCTATTTCTTTCTCCCATGGAACTCTCAAGGTTCTCTTAATGAAAAGACCTATCTTGGCTCAGAACTGATGATATTTGGAAGCTTGAAAATTCCTCCTTAAATAGGTAAGGTGGGAGGTGTTAATTTGACACAACTCCCACGAATCCCCCACTAACCATTGGACTTCCAAAATGGAATCCACCTACTATGGTGGGTGGAGTTGGTGCATGAGACATATTTGAAAAATGGTGGTTGGAAGATAGATATATTCATCAATTATCCTCCTCTATTTGCAATATGTTGGATCATATGTAAAGGACCATCTTCTCCTGAGCTACCACCTCTATCAAAATATCTGTTGGGTGTTTATTTGTATGGATCTCCACAAGTCACAGAATTTTTCAATCCATCACTTATAATATCAAATGATTGTGAATGTCAACGTGCTTCATCTGAAAATGGTACATGGAGTTATTTATAAAGTAAAAAACACATTTATAGTAATAATGAACCATGTACTTATTATAGTTGAATATGAGCTCCTGGAGAAAATACTTTATCAAAAAAAATCCACTTTCCATCTTTTGAAGCACCAATACACTCTGCTTTCATTGTGTATAACTCATCGCACTTCTACGACCATGACTACCATGATATGGCTCCTCCTAAAAAATTATATATGTATCATAATGTAGACATCATACAATCAGGATATCTAGCCATATCTGCATCTGCATAGCCCTCTAAGATGGGTTCATCTCCCCTATATAATAAGCATAGTATTGAAGTATGTTTATGATACCCCAAAAACTAGTTGACTGAATCCAAGTTTTTCTTCTAGGGATTAGAGAGAAATCAGATTATAATCATCACTACATGGGAAATTTCATGACTCACACTCAACATAACATACATTAGGCTTCCATCTACTAAGGATTATTGTATTATCTACATTGCCTTGATTTATTCCTTGGAGAAATATAATGAACTCTTTATCAACTTAAAATTTATTGGAGGAGGAATTTTCCCTAGTTTTTCCATTTAAATTTTGAATTATTTCAGATCATTTTCAACACAATTTTCTAGAGATAGCTATAAGAACCTCCTATTTTTTCACTAATGATATGAATCAAAAAAAATTCTTAAGATTCGCCCAAGTCCTTTATATCAAAAGTATAATATAACAACTTATTAAACTAGAAAATATTCGTTGTAGCCATCCCAATGATAAATGTGTCATCAACATAATGTAGAAGAGTAGCAAAGTTACCATCTTGAAATATTGGGATGTAAACACACTGGTCGTCCTATGTTTGCTTGTATCCATGACCCACCATGGATGAGTCAATATTATTATACTACTTTCCGATATCTTTTTTCAGTTCAAACATAATATTCTTCAATTTAATATGAGTTTTTCATATCTAGAAACCTCATAACCATCAGGCTGTTTTATATAAATCTCCATAGGGGTTTCACCATGATGAAAATGTATCTTCATATCTGTATTTTCAAGATACATGTCTAAGCTATCCAGTAATCAAAAAATGAATTGGATTGAAGTTATTTTAATCATGGGGGAAAATATATCATCAAAGTCAACTCCATTATTATGAAGGAACCCCTTAAATACAAACTGAGCATTATGACTGACCTCTTTTTTCCAGCCATCCTTCTTCAGTAAGAACACCCATTTTTTGTTAGTTATTTATTACATTTGTGTACTTCCCCCAAATCATAGGTATGATTCTTCTTCAAATAATCCATCTCATCCTCCATTGTATGTAGAGACTTGTATTTTTTAGTAAGAGACATAGCTTTCTAGTATCCTTCAGCCCCCCGTCATCAGTCAATAATAGGTACACTGACAAAGAATATTTTATCAATAGAATACTTCCTTGTAATGATCTTCCAACTTGTGAAATTTTATGTTTCGGAGGAACAACATCACCTAGTTCATGTGATGGTTATAAAGATTCTTATAGAGAGGATTGAGTCTCCCCTACTCAATATCCTATTTCACTACCTCCTTGTCCACTACCAATGATTCTTCTTACACCTCCTCTTCTTCATTGATTGGTGGTGTTGGTGCAAGTGTTGTACCATGAATTTATTCCTCAACATTTTCCCTTTGATGAATTCTAGGATGTTTAATGTCCTCGGTCTTTTGGTTCTCATGGAACCCGACATCTCTAAATACGATCACCTTTTTCACCTTGGGTTCTCAATGCTTTTATCCAAACTCCTCATCTCCATAGCAGATGAAGATGAATGGATTAAAACTTGCATTTAGTTTTTTTCTAAGCTCCTTGATTACATATGAAAATGAGAATCATTCAAATACTTGTAAATAAGTGTAAGAGGGATGTTTACACAACCATCTCTTATTTGGAATCTCAAAATTCAGTGGGACTAATGGTGATCTGTTGATAAGGTAGTACAAACCCTGAATAGCTTCTCCCCATAATTTCGTAAGATGCTTAGCCAAACTCATTATTATTATAACCATATCTATCATGATTCTATTCATAATTTCTGATACTTTATTGTGTTATGGGGTTCATGGAACCTTCTTCTCGTTTTGGATGCTCTGAATCTTATAATATGCATCAAATTCCATGGATGTGTACTCTCTTCCATTGTCTGAATAAAGATACTTCATCTTCCTTCTAGTTTCACACTCCACCATGGTGTGGAACATCTTGATGTATTCTACTATATAGTCCTTCATCTTCAAGAATAACATCCAAAACCTTCAAGACACATCATCAATATATGATAAGAAATATTTTTTGCATCCTAGTGAATACACCTCCATGGGTCAGCGTACATCTGAGTGCACCAAATCCAGTATCTTTGATCTCCTTGAAGGAGTACTACTTAATGGGACTCTATATTTATTCCCATACAAGTAGTATTTAGATGGATCAAGTGATGTGTCTTTGTTATCACCAATGTAATTCTTCTTTTTTAGGGTGGATAGTAGTATTTCAATCATGTAGTTGAGTCTCATATGCCACATATTAGATGACATCTATCCTTCCAACATGTTGAGATTTTAATCATATATCTTCACATGTATTTTGTAAAACATACCAAATATGTGTATTCTAGTGATGATGATGGCTCATTTTTTCAACTTCCATGCTCCAATGTTGAATATGTTGTCATGGCCTTGTCGATCAAAGGCTATACCTAAAAATATGTAGAGTTAAAGGCTTGGAAAATGCCAAAATTTCTTCTGGGTGATTTTGTATCCAACATTTGTCTTGACTTGGACATCACCCATGCCAATAATCTCTTATGAACTATTATTTTCTATATTGACTGCACCAAATTCACCAAATTGATAATTCATGAAATATTCATGATGCAATTTGAATTGATATGATGAAGAAATATTAAAAACCCGTTCCATGTCCATGATTGATGTATGAAATGATGTATCCTATTCATATATATAGCAAAGAATGATTTATCTGCTTACTATCATGTGTGAATCTCCATTTATTCTTTGTTGGTTGTTACTTTAACCCATTTATTTTATCAACCTTCAACACTTCTTTATCATCATTCCCATCATGATAAAATGGTAGCATTTTTATACTATTATCATTCCATCTATGGACCTAATCTGGCTTTGGCATCTATTCCCCACCCCTAGAAAACCGCTTTTAGATGGTCCCTCAATTTAATTTCAATTCTATAAAAAATCATAATATAAAAAATAATAGATCACTGTTTCATGTGAAATGGAAATAAATGGTCCAATAAACTCCTAGATATTATAAATCTGACTCTGATTGATCAGGATATTACCCAAACACTTCCAATGATCCAGATCAACTGATGATGTTGTGATGATGTGGTGCTGATGTGGATTGTCAGATCAGCAGTTGGATTATCACAGAAAATGTCACCAGTATTGGAATAATACCTCCTCCTATAACTGGGTAACCAAGCACCTGATATTTTTCCAACCTTCGACTGATTTTAGGTAGCTCATTTTAATTCACTTTTTATGTCGTTTTCACCATTGGAATAATATTTACAAAAATAAATTAGAGTAAACATTTAAAATATGATTCCAGGAAACATGATTTATTGATAACTAGAAAAACTCTACTACTCACCTCCATTTCACTGAAAATGTATCACATACCACATATTGTGATTTATTGATCATACAAAGAGATTAATAGAAGATAAAACTAGAATTTTATTTCTCTAAGAATAAAGGTTACAAAAATACCCATCCAACATCTCCCTTTCTTTCTCACATCGAACGCTCATGTTTCTCCCAAGGACAAGACATTTCTTGGCTCATAACCAATGATATCAATAAGTTCCACAAGTAATCCGTAAATAGACATGGTTAATGGTTTCATGTTTGACATAACTCTAACCAATTCCCTCACCAATCATTAGAATTCCAAAATGGAATCCACCTACAATGGTCGGTGGACTTTGTGCGCCCACCACCTTTGAAAAATGATGGTGCGTAGTTGGACAGCTCTATCACTTCTCATGGTATGTAAAATTTTCCATGGTAAATTCAATCGATAATCCCTACTATAGGTTCTATGTCTCATTTTGAAATAAAGAAAAAGGATACCTAGTGTCGATGCTGATGGGGTTTTGATCTTAGTCGAGCCTCTACCATGGTTGATCATGCGAGAGGCAGAATGATGTTGCAGTGTTTTATGGATGAGGGATGAAACATTCACACTTGGAGGTGTTATAACTAATGTGGATCAATGATTATGGTGACATGTGCATAGGTGAGCTACTGTGTGGATGAATGTTATTAAAGAGGTAATAGAGGATGTGGTTAGTGTATGAGATGCTACTCAGATTTAGTACAAAGATGCATTTTCGTACTAGGAGATAGAGTTATTACCGTGAATAGTCACTCCTAAAGATGGATTCTTTTGTTGCACTGGCATAGGCGATGATGAACCATATGAGGTGTATACGAGGTGATCGAAGCAGTAGTATGAGCACTATCAAAAGTTGATGGATGAGCCACTATTGATCTCAACACATCATGGGGTTATTGCTACTGGTGTGTACTCTACATGGGAGATGAAGTGATGGAGCACTGTTGGGACAAGGAAAGATGAAGGATGGAAATTGATATTGTGTGTGTGTGTGTTTATAAATATATTAATATGAAAATATCAATTATGAAATTTGAAATACTAAATTTGATCATATAAAAAATGGTTATTTTTATATATAACAAATTTTCTAAACTGATTTATATATATCAACATATATATACATATAGGAAAATATATATGAAATATTATTATATATAGTGTATTTTGAAATTATGAAATAAATTTAAACATTTTATTTAAAATATATATATAATGAGATAAATGATTTTAATACATAAAAAATTAAATGAAATATAATTCTTAAAAAATATTAACATTTAATAAAAAAATATGACCAACATTTTTTCAATTAAAAAAATGATTCATAATGGAGATGAATAGTAATAATTGAATAATAAAACAATTCCAAGAGTAAATAGAATTTAATATTAACTCAGAGATATAATTTTTAATGAATAAACCTCTAATAAAGAAATTATTTTCAATTAAAATATATTTAATATTTTTTTAAAATAAAGGGATTTAAAAAGAATATTCAAATGAGGGGATTTTTCAATTTATCAATAAAAATAAAATACAAATTAAATTACCAACCCTAACAGGTAACTTGTTAGTGTGTTAACCTGTCTCTAGGTCATTGTTCTAGTAATTTGTGTGGACTTAGTCATTTGTTCACTAAGGTGTGAGGTTCAAAGATAACATGGACTTCACCTACCTAAGGACTACTTTCTATTGTGACCATTTTGGATTGTTTATTTATAATTTATTTGAAAATAGTTTGTTTGTGCATTCTTTATAAACTATTCTAAAAATGGTGGCTTTTTTGATTTACTAAAAACTAAAAATATATATATTTCATGAAATTTATTTCATTCAATATGAAAAATTTATTTGTTTAATAATCATTATTTATAGAACACTTTGTGAGATCTTAATGGTCCTATTTTGCTCACATCCTTTGCCTACCTTTGGGTGTTGGTAGACCATGTTTTTTCTAACACATGTAAAGGCAAGGAACCACATGGTACCCAAAGGAATCTATGTTAGTGGGGCGTGGGAGTTCAGTGGTGACATGGTTGGATGTTAACTCATATATCACATTTATATGAGATTTATTTTTTCTTGAGTACTTTGATTTTATTATTTTGATTTAAAATATATATTTTCATTGTACTAATTAACTTCTACAGTTAGAACATGAATTTATATTTCATTTTCCTTTTAAATATGAAAATTACTATTTGTTCAATTTTTTATGACACAATTAATTCCAAAAGGTAGTTCTCGATGCATTGGTTCTTTTTTATTGCTTATACGGATCATGAACGTCCTTCAATCATTTTTACATGATGACTTTAGTGTCCAATTAATGGATGACCCATGTTGGTTTGTGAAAAATTAGTATCTAAGGATGGTTTATTTTCTCATAGTCTTTATGTGTTGGTATGTTTTGGTAGATAACATATAAGATTGTTGAGACTTAAAGGGTAGGTTATAAGGGAGTTTCTAGTCATCTCTCATTGTAATGAGACTTATGTTACAACAGAATGTTAGTAGGTGTGTCTCATGTGTTGAGTTTTTATCTAATCTTAGTACTTTTATTATGTCCTCTTGGTTCATACTATGATTGTGCTTTTTTATGATGGGATCTGTTTCTTCTAATGTATTACCATTCCCCATAGAAGGGACCTGATATTTCTTAAGGAGGGTGTGGAAAATGATGTTTCATAAGGAAACTCTCTTGTTAATCTGGATCGTTTGGAAATAGTAGTGTGACCTGTTTATGCTATCAACAAGGGTTTTGTAACAAACTAACCAAAATACTCTATCACGATGGTACCTGAACCAATCTTCCACATAACTGAATTATGTTCTCGAACCCAACAGGCCAGCGACTAGCATTGAGCATAAAAAATTATAGGGAATCCTTTTGAATAACCTGATTTAGAAACAACAAGATATATATATATATATATATATGCATAGAAGAAAAAAATAGCGGCAGATTTTTTTTCCATAACAGATAACGAACAATGGAAGTGATACAACTAAACAAGGTGGAAAAAAATCTCCAAGTGACAAGTCTAACCACAATGGACTACAAAATAATACATCTACTTCAATATCTCCATGTGATAATGCTGGAAACCAACCAATATCTCATTATGAGCTACCAAAATACCCATATAATAGAAAAACTCACCACCAAACTATGGAACATTTCCTTTCCCTGCATCAAGAGACATAACCCAGTATATAAACCACTGAAGGAGTACATAGGGTGTGAGATAACATGCTTAGTATGGTCTTGCCCAGGTATTCCATATCATGTATCTAAACAGAAATCCATTCAACTTCATTTTTAAAGAAAATAAGGCATGATAATAGTTTAATAGTTTTTATATAAAAAGAATGGTTTTTTTAATTTTTCATTTTTCAAACATTTTAAATAAAGTAGTAAATTGTTTAATAATAATTTCATATCCATATATTATAGAATATATATCATGTCAAAAAAAATAATATCATGTATCATTTCTCATATAAAATCTATGGCAGTACAGTAAAAT
Organism: Viscum album; assembly: GCA_963277665.1. Classification (NCBI taxonomy): domain Eukaryota; kingdom Viridiplantae; phylum Streptophyta; class Magnoliopsida; order Santalales; family Viscaceae; genus Viscum; species Viscum album. The sequence continues at coordinate 443,349,918 of OY728138.1, forward strand.
ATGTACAAATCAAAAGCATCCCAAATTAGCCAAAAACAAAGGTCACATAATACAAAAGATCACACAAGGTAAATATAGATAGAAAACTCATACCTAACATTGAAAATCATGTACACATCAAGACACTAGAAATATGCATCGATTCTATAGAGTATAAGAAAACCACAACAATTGAACCCCCAATAGGTATAACAAGTCCCTAGAACAATAAACCTAGGGAGAAGAGTAAATCCCCATGAGAAACCCCCTTACAGTGGATGAGGTATATTACTATACCTTCCACCAAAGTACCCAAAACTTTTCATGTGCTCTATTTTCTAAATTAATTCATCTAACCCTTTTTGTCAGTCCATGATTTTAAAGAATTTCACAAAATCATTTTACAAAAATATGTCAAAATGCTATGAAAACCCTTTCCATTTACAAAAACTAGGGGAAACCAATCATTGATAAAAACCACATTATACACAAAAAATATCTATCATATCATTCCTTATCATTTAATATAAGAAATTTTGAAAAATCGGAGAAATTAATTTCACCAACACATGATAGATACAAAACCACCTACCTCAAAACACGAGTCACACATGCCAACAGAAGAATCCACCAACAAGGAGGAACCGAAAAAAACAAAGGAGGGCCTATAAGCAATCTAAAAATCTCATAATTAATTTAATTTAGAAAAAATTTAATTAAAAAATATGAAACATAACATACCTCAAGAATAAACACCCTCCTCCCCAAAACCAATAAGGAAATAACTCACAGAATGAGATCACACAACAGATCAAGAAAAAAATCAAGAAGAAAAATCATCATGGGTTAATGGACCCAATAACATAATGTAGAGAAACCAACGAGATCAAATAAATGAAAAATAAAAAATTATTACTCACTCAAAGAGATGAAATCCAACCACTATGGTGATCAATCTTAGAAAAAATCAATCCAGATAGAATGAAGACTCCCAAATTCACCAGAGAAGGGCTCTAAGTTGAGAGAAAGGAGTGCTGTGAAAGAAATAATGGGAAACCAATTGAATAAGTAGCTTAAAAAATACAAACTATCAATATTTACCAATTGTGTAATCCCTCTACACATCATGTAAGACATGGGGCTCAAGTATGTTGAAAACCCCAATGCCTTTTTAATAATACCAGATCTTTTAACATTATACATTTTGTAACAATTTAATGACATGTACTTCTATCAAACTTTGTACACATGTCATGACTTGTGTCTAGCGACAAAGTACACATATTCTAACCATTTTACACCTCATTTAATGACCTAGAACATAGAAAAAAACCCTATTATTATAAAAAACGTCAATCCAACTAAGGAATTTACCATAATTGGGGAGAACCCTAAAAATATATTAAACAAATTATACATGGACTGCATTAATTCAAAAAAAATAATTCAAATTTATTTCATTTTTCTCAAAAAAATGTTCTCCATCCTATGGAGTCCCGAGGCACACCGAATTCAATAGGAAAACAAGAAAAGAGATGAAAAATAACTAAATGTAGGAAATGTGATGTTAAACACTCCCCACCCTAATACATTCCATCCCAAGGATGTTATGTAGAAGAATGAAGTTTGGTAAATAGTTGATCCCATTTCTCCCTCATCAATGACTCCTGCCAATAATTCTCCTGAGAATCTGATTCTTTCTGGCATAACACTCTGACCAACAGAATATGCTTCCCATGTAAGACTATCACTTGAGAGTCGAGGATATCTACAGGCTACTCAACAACATAAAAATCATGTTATCACTTAATATCCTACCAATTAAAAAATTAGAGGGGTCTGTATGATATTTCCATATCATTGATAGGTGGAAAACATCCTGCATTCCTGTCAACTGAGCTAGAAAGAGCAACTGATAAGCAATCTAACCATGTTGATTAATGACCTCTACAATACAATGTATCTCAAAGCCAACATTCCCTATTTTCCAAGACGATGGTGACCCAATCATGGGGAACCATTCATGAAAATATGTTCACCTTAGTAATACTCCAAAGGATGATGTTTTTTATTCACATAATACTTCTTTCGAATTTGTATTATAACCTAAAAATAACATATATCCTAAATAATCATAGATTTCTCATTAACCAAACTTTATCCCACGAAAAAAGCTTCGCCAATCACTACCCAACAAAGATTTGATCTACATGGGAGACCATAAAAAACCTCTAATGGATCCAGTCTAATTGAATACTTATAACTATTCTATAAGAAAACACAAACAGACCTAGATATCTATCCCAAGATCCACCAAAATCCAATACACATGCACATAGAATATCCACCAATATTTGAATAGAATGCTCTATATGGTCATCTATTTGTGGATGATAAGTTGTACTCAATCTGACCTGAGTCCCTGTCACATCATGGAGATGTCTCTAAAACATCAAAATAAACCTAGGACCCCTATCTGAAACACCAACAAAAGGAACCGGATGTAACCTCATAATTTATTACACCTATAACTTCCGAAATCATTAAATTTTGTAGGGTATTTTATCGGAATGAAATTAGATTAATTTTTCAACTAATCAATCACTACCTAGGTAGAATTCTTCCCTTGGGGAATCTATGGTAATCTGAAAATAAAATCCATAGATAGATCATCCAATTTCCAAACTGACACTATAATATGCTAGATCAAAACCGAATGTTTCAAAAGCTCTGACATAATCTGTTAGAAGGTGTAAAAAAGGGAAACATAGTCAACAATGTCACATTTCATACTTGACCACCATAATAAATTTATCATGTCATAAATTATATTTTGAGTGCCTATATGAAAGGAACATGAAGAACTATGAGTATCGATGAAAAAAACTCCTCACAAATGCTGGGACAACAAACCGATCCCCAAATTTGAGAATACCATATTAAGAGATAGTCCAGTATAAAATGGTCTCCCCATGATATTGGATTTCTTAAATTCCTATGAACTTGACCTCATACTACTTACTCAGCAGAATAAACTCAAGGAGAGATTATGATAGCTGAATAATGGTCAGAACCATACCAGAAATATGCTCCAAATCATCCATATACAGCTGATAAAAAACCATATAAGGTTTCACTCTTCCTTAGATTCATAAATATATTTTGATGGTAATTTCCTACTAAGAGTGTCTATGAAAACAATCCCTTTCTCTAGGGTATAGAAGATATATAATTCAAACAACTAAAGGTATTCCACCCACCAACTCTATCTAATATTCAAATATTTTTTAGAACATTTATACCTCAATCTCATATAGCGATAATATATTGTGAACCTTTCCCTAAAAGGCTATTTTCCCAACACATAAGCACATGAATAACTATAAAAATATCTAAATCTTGAGTGGGGTAATTATTCTAATGGGTCGATGAAAATGAGAGTTGTAAGCTATCACAATATCATTCTACATGAGTATAGAACCCAAACCCATGCTGTAAAAATCAATGAAAACCACATAACCCTTTCGAGGAGAAGGTAATATTAGATTAAGAGATGATTTCGAAAGTCCTAGATGATATTTGAAATAATACTAACACTTTTCATCCCATATAAATTTCACCCCTTTAATGGTCAGAGCAGTCAAATAAGGAACCAAAATTTTATAAATTTATGATTAACCATCTATTGTATCCAATAATACCATAGAAACTCCAAATCTCAAAGTTGTTATGTGGGGTTTCCCATGAACAAATAGTATTTATCTTCTTATTTTCAACTAATAATCCATTATAAGAGATGAATTACCCTAATAATTTCACTTTTTGAATCCATAAATTTAACTTCAAAATAATTCCATAAAAATGGTGTCTTATCAAGATTTACAAAAAAAACATAGATGGTACTCATGATCATGCATAGATATTGAATAAAGGAGAATATAATTTATGAACACTATCACAAAATTATCGAGATACTGATAGAATATATGATTCATTAGAACCATAAAAACTTCTGGATCACTAGTCTAACCGAATGGAATCAAAATATTTTGTAATTTTCATACCTTCTCGTTAAATTTTTATTTGGTATATCACACTATTGACCTCTATGCAGATGATAACCTGAACAAATTTTAATATTTTAAATCCTATTTACCCCCTTTAACTGATCAAAGAAATCATCAAAACGTGGGAATTCATATTGTTTTTAACTATTACATAGTTCAACTTCAAATATTCCATGCACAATCAAAGTTAAGAATCTTAATTATTTATAAAGATCCCTAGGGATTCCAAAGGAGATATAGTAGGTTGAAAAAAACCTCCTCCACCAGGTCATCCAACTGAATCTAGAGATATTTTATCTATGATGGATCCATATGATAAGAAGCTATCAAAATCAGCTATGTATCTGGCACCATGTCAATTGTAAACTCTACCTCCCTCTCCAGAGAAATTCTTGAAAAATAATGTAGGAAACTTTCACTAGAATCTTGAACAATGGGGGAAGATAAAAAAGAGAAAAAAACATCATCTAGAACTACTGCTACAATAGAAAATAAACTCCCAAGCTCTGTGTATGAAGATCCCATATTACCACACCTTAGATCCCACTCTCCTGGGAAAACCCATGATCTACCATCGGTCATAAGAAATGTGACACACCTATGATAATATTCAAACTCATAACAATAATAAACAATCCAATCCATCTCAATGATGATGTCAAATAGATCCATATTGAGAACAGGATAGTCACATACTAGCTCTACATCAGTTATCGATACTACACAAGGACTCTAAACCCCCCACACTTTCCTATTCCCAATAGATGTATCTAAACTTAAAATAAAGTACATAAGATCCATTAAATGTTTAATTATATAAACTAAATGCTTAGATATAAATGAGTGGGAAGCATCAATATCAAATATTGTAATCGCTAATAAATATTCAATAAATATGGTACCTCTCATTATCACTTGACTCATATCTACATTCACAAATAATTTGAATACTATGTGAAGGTGATTAACACCTATGGTCTATTGTAGGATCTCTATAGTCTTTAAATAATATGAATTCCCCATATTAGCCTTTTCAGTCGATGATCCCAGACTCTATAGAGGTGTAGATTTTTCCAAATAGATATTTTGTAGATGACCATAACACCTGCTAATATTACACATCTTTTTAGGTGAATGACATCAACTCCATGTGTGTATAACTTTTTTTCACACTAATATTATGTAAAAGGAACACCACTAGATGCATGTAGGGGTACCAAAGAGGCATACTACTAAGAACCTCCTCCTCTACTCCGGAAATGATCTTTACACCTCATCTTCTTCCATAGCGCACCATGGAGGCTTCCAATATGTGGAAGAGATGAGGAATAATATCACACCTTGCCTTTTATATTAATTTATTCCATTATATCCCTATCCACTTTGTTTGTATTGGTCGAAATATTCAACATAAATACATGTGATCTGATATTTGGTCAGAAACTCTACAGCTAATTATGAGCTTTTAACTAATAATTAATTACAACCTCTAGTAAAAAATAAACTAGATATGAAAATAGATTAGTGTATGCCGACACCGAATGCTCTCCATAATATAAATATTGGAACACTAGAAACATCTATATCATTTGTGACTCCAGACAAAAATATTTTATGAATGGATTCTTGAATCACTTTTAGTCCAAGACCACATGTCTATCTACCTACACCATAGATCCAACCAACACCAGATATGACCATGAATCCTAAAGGATTTACACATCACCTTATTACTATTAGGTGTATCCATGAATTCAAAGATATTATTGAAATTGTAATTCCATTCTTATACCTCTTGATGTTTCATTCATTCAATTAAAGGAAGTTTTTTTTCTCATGCAATAACTCTCGTGATCGATCTCTTTATCCTATAGCTTATAGTTTCAACTCAACGACTGATCTATGAAATTGTTTCACATTTTGGTCAATATAATGAATTTCCCATGCAATATCCTCAATAACGTTCAATCCATTGGAGGATTCTATTGAGGAGCATCAGTTTCACCCTCTTGAGGAGCTGAGAGAACGAATCTATGAGGAATAATGTTGCACACTAAAATAGAAGAAATGACCAGAAAATAGAAAAATTATAGTTAAAACAAGAAAAACCATAATAATAAACTAATATTAACATCAAACCTCAAAATATGTGGCACAAATCCCAATATACCTTGATAACTTGAGTCTCATCATGGAAATAGTTGGCTAGGAACTCACTATAATCTACCTCTCAAGTCCCAAATATCTTATCTCTAGTCTACCAAACATCTTAAAACTACAAATCCTAAGGAAAAAGATTCTATGATACCAAACTATAATAATTAGGACCCACTAAAATCACATACACTGCATCTTGACATGTTTTTTGGGTCATGTCACGTCAGGTACCACCAGTTTCCCCATAGACATATGATCCCCTCCCGAGATACTACCCATGTTCCCAAAAAAGTCATCAAACTAATGGATGTACCTATAGGACAATACATGTTCTTTCTATTTGATTTGTACACTCTTACACACACACCATGGGAATCTTCCTAGAACGTTATCCATCATGATCACTACTCCATGACATGCACACTTAACTATAAAGTCATAATTAGACAGGATTTTGAAAAGAAGTGTGAACCTTATTGACATGAGTCATATCATTTAGCCTTTTAATCCTTTAACATTCCATGGTGTTACATTCACCCCACCATTATAACACTACATCTTCATTGTGGACCCTAAATCTCAACCCAAAAAGTGCCATCACACTTAAGGTTGGGTTCCTATTTTGATAAAAAGCTATAAAATACCAACCTGAATACCATATCAAGTTGGTACTTGACCTGATTCACCACATAACTAAAGGGAATTCTTGATCCCCATGGGATTATGAATAGTAATCGAGCATAAAAAAACTAGAGGATACGATTTCACCACCCTTAAAGAGGAAACAACTTGGAATACATTTACATATATATATATATATATATAGTAGAAATAAGTATCAGAAGATAAGATTATATAACACAATAGATAAGTTACAAGGTAAGTGATACAACTAAACAAGGTACAATAAAATATCCCAGTGAAAATTCTAACCACAAAGGACTACAAAAGAAAACAGCTACTCTAACAGCTCCATGTGATAATGTGGAAAACCTCACATTGTCTTGACACTAGCTACCCAAAAATAAAACTGATAGAAAACATTAGTGCGTCACTAAGGATCCTTGGCATTCCTTGCATCAAAAGACATAACTAGATATATGCTCCATTGTAGGGGTATTCAAGCTATGATAAAATAGTCATAGTAGTTTCTCACCTCGATGTTCCAAACCAATACATTTAATAAAAATCCAACCATTCTCATCTTCGAATAAAATATGCATGACAACCATTTATCATTTTTTATATCAAAAGTATGGAAAAATATTTTAATTTCCCCTTTTTAAAAATATATAAATAAATTAGGTAAATCAGTTATAGGGAATTGAATATCTTTATATCCTTGTAGATATATCATTTTAAAAAAAAAATTCATGTATTATTTCACATATCAAATCTATGGCAGAACGACCAAAACTGTTCAAACCAAAAGCTGCCCAAATCGGCCAAAAGCACATATCACATCAAAAAAACGGATCACACTATGTTAGGATATATATTAAAATTTTAAATAACATATCATATAGTCTATGAATAAATCCACTAGGCATATTCATTGAATCTAGAGAGTAGTGGAACACCCCAGCGAGTGAACCCCCTAATAGGCCAACAAGTCCCTATAGCAACAGGCCTACGAAATAGAGGAAATTCCGGAGAGAAAACCCCCCAACAGTAGATGACACCTATTGTTGGACCATCCACCTTGGTGCCCATGGATTAACATTTGATCTATTTTCCAAATTAATTAATTAAACCATTTCAATCAAAACATTCTTTGAGAACCAATTCACAATACCATTTCACAAAACCATTTCATAATGCTTTAAAACCCCTTTATATTTACCAAAACTAGGGGAAAAACATATTTCATAAAAACCCAATTCCACATATAAAAACCAAATTAGTCATATCAACCCATTTTATTTAATAAAAATAATTTATCAAAAATAAAAGTATGCAAGTTCACCAACACAGACTAGAGATGGAACCACCTACCCCAAAACTCGGGCCACACATGACCACATTAGAATCCACCTACAAGGAGGCACCAAAAATGGAAATGGATTCCCTAGAATCGATATACACATGTTATAATTGACTCAATTTATAAAAAGGGACAGTAGATAAGTGTAAAAAAATCATACTTCAATAATTCATGCTCTCCACACCATAAAAAACAAGGAAATATCCTCAAACAAGATCATGCATCAGATATTGAGATAATCAAGAAGAAACACCACCACATGTCAATGGAACTAATAGCGCGACAAAATGAAACCAGAATAATAATATCAATAAAATGATAGAAAATATTACTCAACTGAAGATATAAAATCCAACCACTATGGTGATCAATCACTGAACAAATCAATATGTATCAAACGTGGACACCCAAAATCATTGTATTAGGGATATATGTTGAGATCAAGGATTGTTGAGGATGAATGGATGAAAAATAAATTGATGTCGCACCCTAAATTCAAAATTCAAAATAAATACATGATGTTTAAACCTTTTAAATTTTTGTGTAATACACATTTCTCAAGTACACCAAAAAACAAATGTATTTTTAATGAAAACCATTCTTTAAATATCACATTCCATGTAAACATTACATGGTGTGTAATCCTTTCACTTTGTGTACAGTGGTCATGAATTGTGTCTCGAGACCAAGTACACATTTTGTAACTCCTTAAAACTTCATGTAATCACCCAACACATAATAAAAAACCCAGATTATTACACAAAAAACTCCAACCAACTCAGGAATTCTCCGTACATAGAGAGAACCCTAAAAATACATTAAAATATTTATACCAAAACACTATTAATTAAAAAATAGACATCCCCAAACATTAAATCAATTTTCATAGAAAATTTTCCCTATCCTCAGGAGTCCCAAGATGCACCCAATTTAAGAGGAGAATAAGAAAAGATAAGGAAAATACATGAATACAATTAATGTGATGTTAATATTTTTTCCTTAACCAAGATCATGTTACCGAAGTCAAACTGGGGACTAAAGGAGATAAAGATAAATTATAAGAGTTTATTTTAAAAAAAACCACCATCCTTACAAGGTAAAAATTATCCTCAGAAAGTAGATGATTTTTTTTAGATGATCGAGATGATTTTAAACATCTTGGAAATTATATATTCTGTCAATGTTATGTGTTCCGTTTTTTGGATTGGAGGACCTAGAAGGAGATGATGTGACATAATGGTTTAGAAAAAAACATAAAGTTTTTGAGTGGAAATACATAATTACTGTCATTTTATTGAGTTTTTTCATAGAATCATTTATGAAATCTATATCTATTGATTTTATCACCACTTGACGTGCTGATCAGACTGTAATGTTGTGTTCAAACAAATTCATGAAACTATTTTCTTCTCTCTCAATAATTTATTGAGTGATAAGTTGAAGGCTCAAAGATTTTAGATGGTCTTGTGACCAAATATTTGATCTCAAGTTTATATGGTGAAGCTCAATACCTATACTGAAGTTGTTTATAGAGATCTGATGATATACATTAACATAGATTAAAGGTTACGACCAGTTGGTATTGATATTGTATCTAGTGTTAGTTTTAGTGGAATATCTAGAAAGAAGAGAAAGTCAAATGAGGATTTTACAGTTGGTATTGGTAACTCCTAGTGGAATATATACGCTTGTTTATGTCCACCAAATGAGAATTAGAAAATCCACAAGGGAATAAATACATGAATATATGTATTATTTTCTCTAAAACTCAAATGAAGAAGATGGTGTCCAAGGTCACACAGATAGAATGAACCACCAGATGGAATTATATAAAATGACCTTAGCAAGGTCATGAAGGCTCTTCAGACATAATGTATAACCAACAAAAGGATCTCATGAAGCCCCTTTGAAAATACCTCCTTCACTTGAGAAGGCATCCAATACATTCATTGATCATGTGGTGTGTCACATACATGTCCTTATTTTTAGTTGTTTTTATCTTCAATTATTTTTCTATGTTTTCTCCTAGGTTTACCCTAGGTTACCCCTTGAAATTTGGAATAAAATTAGGGGGTTTTAATGGCCATAATAGGCTGCATGATTTGGCTACACTGTTTACTAAATCGTCAGGAAAAACCGTGAACATGTGTCCATGTCATAAAAATTTATTTCTCTTTCCAAGTATTCCCTTTTCGGGATAAACCCTAGTGTATCCATTTCCTCCCCCATTAGACCCTTACGACCATGGAAGGCTCTCAAGCTCCCTCAAGCTCTTTTGGAACCCAATTTTTAAGGGGTTTCTAGTGGTGGAACTTCAAGATTAATCAATTAAGTGATTCCTCCATTGTTTTCTTCCTTCTCTCTAGGGTTTTTTACTACTTCTGTAGTTCCAAATGTCCAAAAACTAGGGATTCGTACCTTTGGTTTTATTTTTTGTTTCATGGACTAATAATGTGGATTAGGGTTCATTTTCACCCCCTTGTGGTGCGGCGGTGGTGTGGTTGAAGTTTCACAAAATGATTTGAGGGTTTTGACATAAAATTTTGGTGATTCTATGTGTTATCATTATTTCATGAGTTTTCTTTATTTATTTACATTCCAATCATGTTTCGTACCTATTGTTTGTGGTGCGAAAATTATTTTTGATAGAATTGGTTATGTGACTCTAAAGTTACATTTCTCATCAAATTTAGTTTTTTTCATGTGTAACTCATGTGGTATCATATGAGGTAATTTCAAAAAATATGAAAATGGTTTATTATTAAATGATTCTAGGGATTATAATTCAATTTTGGTAAGGTATTGGGGTTCATTGGGCCTTAATGTAGGTTATGAAATTGATTTTGTATGCAAAGCCTTGTTTTACTTCTTGAAATTGTTTTATGAAAATTTTAAATGGTTTATTGAGATACACAAAGATTTGGAAACTTGTTGGGTACTTTTGGTGTCTTTGTAATTTGAAAATGGTATTCTTATGTGAAAATGTTATTTCATAACACACATAACTTGTTTGATCACAAATAAGGAAACTCAAGTATCTAGGTGGGTAGACTAGGACTAGTATACTTGTGATCTGTTAGTTGTATCAACCATATTTTACCTAAAAGTTTGAAAATGACAACACTAACTAAACATTGATGATTTTTGGGGACCACTATTCTATTGGGTTTTTCCTTCCTAGTAGATCTTACATGATAAGGATGTTGGTTATGGTTACTTATACACTGAGATATGATGTACCTAGGGACCCACAACTAGCTAGTGCCTAGGGGTGTTCCCGTGACTAGTGATTATCAGATATATTTTAATTACTATCATCAAATATTTTTTTCGAAAATTAATTATCATTGATGTTTTATTTAAAAGTCTACATGCTTCAATGATTCCCTCTTCAATGCTATTTTCATTTACAGTTTCACCTTATTGAAATTGTTCTATTATTTCTTGTTTATAAAAACATGCAAGATTGTTTTATTGAAATGTTCATCACATGGAATATTTTTTGGGTTTCACCCTATTTGGATTAGTATCAAACCTTACTTACATCCTTAGGTATAATTAGACTTGATAATGTTTGACATAGGTAAGGGAAAGGTCCTTGGAGATGGCGGTTTGGGTTATGAGCTTCTTTTCCAGTTGTGGTGCTGTGGAAAAGGCTTGGGTGTGATGTGCCCTTGTCGTGCGATGGTTCTAGAGTTAGATTTTCTACTCCTTTTGAGTTGTGGCCCTATTGAGGTTTTTTTAAACTGTATATTTCAATTCTGATTTTTTTAAGGCTTGTTTGGATTAAATTATCCAGTTTCAGTTTATTTATTATTGTTGTGTTTTTAATGCTTCTAAACTCGGGTAAATCATTACCAAACAATTATTTATGATACTTTGGTACTTTATACAGCCCATAAAAATAGTGAACATCCTTCGGGTCTTTCAATGGACTGGTTTGGGTTTCAGTTTGGATGGAGACTAGATCTGGTTCATGATTAAATTGTCTTAGAGCATGGTTATGCTCCTTGGGTCATATTATTTGGGATAAGTCTAGCTAGAGAGGTGCTAGGACTATCATGGATCATAGTTCTAGTTTTATATAGGGTGCATGACCTATACCTATCATTATAGACCTTGAGTCACCATGGGATGTTGGGATTTTTGTTTGACATCACTTCCAGGTGAGACGTGCAGGCTGCAGACTACTCATGGACATTGGGTGTGGGTAAAGTAGTTGTTTATTTCATTTTTTAGATGTGTTTGATTTATTTATATTGGATGTTTTTGCGGGAATTTTTCAGAATTTTTTTATTGATGTTTTATCTTGTGAATATTTTATTTTGAAGAAACAAGCCTTCCCAGAAAGTTCCCATTCACCCATAAGAGGAAGGTGGAAATATTTCTCCCTAACTGCCTAATTATAGGTTGGTAGAAGCTATGGTTTGAGATATCTAGGATATATAACAAGGAGTGGATCCAAGTCCTACTTTTTAACTTTCTAGAGACGATTAGTCTAGTCCAAGTAAGAAAAATTCCCATGAGTTTCTAAAGAACCAGCCTCTTACCTTATGAGGTGGCATGAAACCCTAGGAATTATAGGAGTGACTTGACAAGATCTAGTGCATGTTTCAGTTCCATGACACACATGAGGTGGTTAGGGTGAAATATGCCTCATTTTTGTTAGAGGGTGCCAGCTGTAGGTGGTTGGAATCAGCGATTCAAGATGGGAAGCATGAGAAGATGAGATGGAAGGACTTTAAGGTTACCTTCAACGACCAGTATTGTCCTAAATTCTTGTCATATTCTAGATTCCATGAGTTTATGGAACCCATCAATGGGGATTAGTAAGTGATTAAGTATTCCAACCACTTTTTCAAGACTGTTTGAGATGAACATAAAATGGTATCCAATGGGAAGATGAAGGAATAAAAATTTGGGAGGGGTTTGCAACTAGATATCTATTCTCAGGTATTCTTGTTCAAGCTGAAGTCCTATGATAACGTGGTTGATCATGATTTTATGGAGGAGATTTATTATAAGGGAAGGTATAGTTTCTTGGGGACGATATCAGTGAGGGGTAATGGTAGTTCATATTAGAATAAAAGGAAATGAGAGGAGTAGGGGAAGAAGGGAGGTGTTAGTTCAGGCCATCCTCCCAGGGAGTTCTCATCTGTGCCATCTGATGCAAGGTCCGTCATGTGCCACCTGTCTGGGAAGCCATGGAACACCTGACTTGTATGTACAAATCCTATGAGGCCTTCTTATCATTGTGATTATATAAGGAACATTCATCAATTTTTCAAGGAGATGCATCCATAACATAGTGGGGCTGGATCAGTGGCATTTAGGGGAGTGTCAGTTCAGTTAGAGTCATCTAGAATAGTGGGATCTCAGTTTGTTGGGCACATGGGTAGGGCTAAATCTTCTTCTGGGAAGAGTTAGATTAGGGCAAATCCATAGGCGATCGACCGTTCTTAGGCTGAGATGCGGTATCTCTATGATGTGAATCAGGCACCTGTGGGATCAGATATAGGGCCTTCGATAGTCCAAGGTATAATTTTGGTTGCATAATCTTTATCTATTGTTCTCTTTGACAATGGTGAAAATATGTCTTTTATCACTAACCATATTGGGAAAATTCTGAATTTTCCCACTGATTTTATGAATTTTTTGATGGAGATGGTGACATTTTTTGGTATGAATAAGTAGCAAGGTCTCAGGTGCTCGTCATGTGCCCTTTCTATGTCAGGGGTGGAAATGGAATGGGACCTCCTAGTCTAGGATATGGAACTTTTCTATATAATACTCATCATGGATTGGTTAGTGAACTTTAAAGTGTATATTAATTGTTATGGTGGTGGATGTGTTTCATGTAACCTAATGGGAGTCCTTAGGTCTTTCTTTGGGAATGGAATCATTAGTCAGGTCGTGTGAGACCTCCACTCCATGAGATGGCGAATCTGGTCTTCTAGCTATTGTCACACATTCTAGAGGATGATGGTTGTGCTATTGAGGGTGGATTACCTCATATAGTGTATGATTTCTCTAAGGTATTTCTAGATGATTTTTAAGGCTTTCCCCTAGAGTGGGATGTGGAGTTATTTATTGATTTGGCACCGGGAACACAACTTGTATATCTTCTCTCAAATCGTATGGCCCCCACCGAGTTGATGGAATTAAATATATATCTAGATGATTTGGAAAAAAGAGGATTCATTCACCTAAGAATCTTTCCTTGGGCTGCTCCTGTTATTTTTGCAAAAAGGACGAAGGATCCCTTCGTTTGTTTATTCATTACCAGAAGTAAAATAAGGTAAAAATTAAAAACAAATTTCATTTTCCATTAATTGATGAATTGTTTGATTAGTTAAAGGGGGGAAAGTGGTTTTCCAAGAAAGACATGTAATTAGGTTACCACCAAGTCAGGGTGAGAGAGGTGGGTATCTTGAAGATCACTTTCTGAAGTAGGTATAGCCAATTTTGAGTACTTGGTCAGGCCCTTAGAATTGAACAACATCTAATGGTCGTAATTAAACTCCTGAATAGGGTGTTGAACTAGTATCTCAACTCCTTCATCATGGTATTTTTGGACGACATCCTAGTTTACTCTATATCTGAGGAAGAGCATGAGATTCATTTTCAGATCATTTTGGGAACTCTGTGGGATCATAGACTTTATGAAAAGTTGTCCAAGTGCACCTTCTAAATTAGGGAAGTAAAAATTCAAGGCCATGTAATCTAGAGAATTGGGTTTTGGTGGACCCTCATAAGATCCAGATAGTTATGTCATGGAAGCAGATTAAGATCATGATCACTTAGAAAGGGGAGATGTTTGAATGCGGTGTATAATTTCATGAATCCTTCGTGGAGTTGAAGTTGTCGTTGACTACATCCCCCACATTGATTTTTCAAAAATCTAGAAAGGGATGTGTAGTGTACTGTGATGCTTCAGGTATGGGTCTTTGGTCTGTGATTATGTAGTGTGATCTTGTGATGGCTTATGTCTCTGTCCAACTCTGACTACATGAAAAGAATTACCCAAACCATGACCTGGATTTTGTAGTAGTGATTCATGATTTGAAGACTTAGTGTTACTACCTCTTTGGAGAGAAGTTTTTTATCCACTCTAATAAAAAGCTCTTAGCCTACATCTTCTAATAGAAGGATCTTAATCTAAGGAAGCACCATTGGATTGATTATTTGCAGAGGTTCACCATTTATATCATCTATACCCTAGGAAATGGTAATGTGGTGGAT
Source organism: Viscum album (assembly GCA_963277665.1). Classification (NCBI taxonomy): domain Eukaryota; kingdom Viridiplantae; phylum Streptophyta; class Magnoliopsida; order Santalales; family Viscaceae; genus Viscum; species Viscum album. The sequence continues at coordinate 443,365,347 of OY728138.1, forward strand.
GATTCCTTGAGTAGGAATGTACCAGTATAAGCTTTGAGAAAGTCCAGTGATGAGGGGAATATGATGAGAATTTTTCCCAAATGAACTTGGAGACTACGGAGCACGTTGGAGGTGTGTTCTTGGCGAGTGATCAATTGAATCAGCTTTTAGAGTTGATTCAGCGGGATCAGCATAATGAAGTGATATGGAAGAGGTCGATGTAGTTCCTTCATGGTGGGGAGATGTTTTCTAATTAGACTTTGTCTCCCAAGGGAATCTTGTGCATCAAGGGCTGTTTTGTGGTGTTGTTGTCTTTGAGGAAGGTGGTCATGCAGTTTAGCGACAAATATCAGTGGTTTATTCATCTTAGTGCTACCAAAAGGTATTATTATGTTTTTCGATAGTTTTGGTGGCTGGGTATGAGGCGAGATATATTTGATTTTGTATCAAGGTGTTATACATGTCAGTAGGTGAAAGTAGTGCATAAAAGGCCCTCAGGTTGGCTTCAACTATTACCTATTCCTACCTTGAAGTGGGACAAGGTGGACATGGATTTCATTTTTGTCTTACGTCATACACCTCAAGGTAAGAATGAAATTGGGGTAGTAATTGATTTTCTTACCAAATCATCCCACATCATTCCGATTAGAGATACAACTAAATTGGATGAGGTGGGTCGATTGTATATTCAGGAGGTGTTAAGGCTTCATGGTGTGCCATCATCATTTTTCTCAGATAGATACCCCCATATTACCTCTTGGTTTTGGAAAGGCCTTAAAAAGGATTTGGGTCATAGATGAAGAAGGGAATGACATACCATCTTCAAATAGATGGCCAGATCGAGCGGGAAAAACCAGATTCTAGAAGACATGGTCTGTGCATATGTGTAGGACTTTAGACGTTTGTGGGATAACCATTTGATATTGGTCGAGTTTTATTATAATAATAGTTACCAATACTTGATTTTAATGGATCCTTTATAGGTGCTCTATGGTTTTCCATTTCACCCCCCCCCCCCCTATTTTGGGCTGAGGTAGGTGAGACCTCACTATTGGTGTCGAGCCTTATGCATGAGACGTCTGAGAAGGTCCAAATGATCGAGTAGCATTTACTAACTGCTCAGATTCACCACAAATCATATGCTGACTAGATGTGTCAAAACCATTAGTTATATATGGGTGATCAGGTATTCTTGAAGGTTTCCCCTCGTTTGGGTCATCATCGTTTGGGAAAATAGGGAAAGCTAACGCCAAGGTATGTCAGACCTTTTGAGACCACTAAACTCACTGGAAATATAGAATACATGTTATCTTTTCCATATTATATTACATCAATTAAATAACTATTTAATGTATCCCAGTTGAATAAGTACAATTCAGATCCATCCCATGTGTTTAATTGGGAAGAGTTGGAGGTTGAACCTGATTTATCAATATTTGAGCGACCGATGCGAATAGTGGTTTCCCATGAGAATGTGATTTGGGGAAAGTATATTACATTGGTTCATGTTCATTGGAATCATGGGAATGATGTTAAAGATACTTGGGATCATAATTCATGGATTGATCAAGTATACCCATCCTTGTTTTTAGATCAAGGTTTGGGTTTACTTTCACGGCAGAATGTTTTTCATGGTTAGGGGAATTGTCACATACATGTCCTTAGATTCTAGAATTTTTTGCTTTTATTCATGGAATATCTTTTCCCCTAGGTTTCCTCTAGGATTATTATTTAAATATGGAATAAAAGGAGGGTTTTTTGGTTTCCAGAATAGGCTATAGGGTTTGGTCGCACAATTTACTAAACCGTGCAGACATATCATGCACAGGTGTCCCGGTCATAAATATTTATTTGATATTCCAAATTTTCCCTTCTGGTATTAACACTAGTGCACCAATTGTTTCCCCCATTCAACCCTTACATCCATGGGAGTCTCCCAATCTCCCTCAAGATCATTTGGAACCCAATTTTGAAGGGGTTTTGGTGGTGGAAATTCATGATAATTCAAGTAAGTGATTAATCCTTTGTTTTTCTTCCATATCACTAGGGTTTCTTCCCCCCTTATTGAATTTTAAATGTTCATATACTAGGTTTTCATATATATGGTTTAATTTTGTGTTTCATGGTCCATTATTTTGGATTACGGTTCGTTTTCATCCCCTTTTGGTGCGGCGGTGGTTTGGTTGATGTTTCACACAATGATATTGGGTTTTTTGACATCTAAGGTAGGTGATTCTATGTGTGAGTATTATTTAATGTGTAATATTGATTTCATAACCTTTATATCTTTTTTTGTACCTATTGTGTGTAGTATGAAAATAATTTTTCATATAATTGGTTAATAATATTATTCTAAAGTTTCATTTTTGTTTCAAATTTTTTGTTTTTCAGATGTAACTCACGTGGTATCATTTGAGGGAATTTTAAAAAATAAGAAAAAAGGTTTATTAAATGTTTATTTGGCTACCAAATCTATTTTTATATGGTATTGGGGTGAATTTTTCTTTTAATGTGGGGTTTGAAAAATATTTTGTGGGAAAAGCCTTATTTTACATTTTGAAATTGTTTTATGAAAATTTTAAATTGCTTACTGAGTTACACAAAGAGTGAAAAACATGTTGGGTACTGTTTAGGGTATGTGTGATCTAAAAATGGTATTCTTATGTGAAAATGGTATTTTATAACATGCTAAACTTGTTTGAGAACAAGTAGTCAAACCCGAGTATCTAGGTGGGTGTACTAGGGCTAGTATACTAGTGATTAGGTAGTGGTATCATCCCTATTTCACTTAGCAAGTTTGACAATGACAGTACTGACTAAACTTTGATGGTGTTTGAGGACTACAAGGACATTTGAGTTTCCCCTACTAGTGGATCATGTACATTAATTATATTGTTTATGGTTACTTATACACTGATATATGATGTACCTGGGTCCCCACAAATAGCTAGTGCCTAGGGGTGTTCCCGTGACTAGTGATCATCAGCTATATTGTACATACCATCGACATATGATATTTTTTGTTTAAAAATTATTTATCATGTGTATTTTATTTATAATTTTATATTATTACAAGTTTCCCTCTTAAACGATGTTGTCATTTAATTTTTCATCTCTTAGAAATTGTTCTAGCATTTTGTGCATAAAAACTTGTAAGCGTTTTGTCTTAAAATGTTTATCACAGGGAATATTTTTTTGTGGCATCCTATTGGGATTATGACCACACCGTACATACACATTTGGGTGTAAGTTGACTTGATAATGTTTGACATAGGTAAGGTCAAGGTCCTTTGAGATGGCAGTTTATGTTGTTAGATTCTTTTCCTGGTGTGTTGTTGTGAAGAAGACTTGGGTGAGATGTCCCCATGTCATGTGGTGGTTCTTGAGTTGTAATATCTACTCCATTTGAGTTGTGTCCCTCTTTGGGTTTTGTTTTCAACTATATACATCAATTATTAACATTATTAAAGGATTGTTTGGATTAAATTTTCAGATTTGGTTTATTTATTATTGTTGGTTGTTTAATGCATCTAAACTCAGGTAAATCATTACGAAACTGTTATTTATGATTCCTAGTCACATCTTCCAACCAGTGGGGATATGGAACACCCTTTAGGCCTTGCCTTGGACAGAGTCGAGTGCCAGTTTAGATTCCGACTATATCTGGTTCATGACACGATGGCTGCCAAGTGAGCACCCTATAGTCACACAACATGTCCATCAGTAGATACAAGACAATCCATCGAAAAATCCTTGTACAAATAGTAAGAAAATATTAAAAAGAGGGATCCTATTATAGTCATTGATATTACATGATTCACTAAAGTGGTACCGGGGACACTATAATCCCATGGATACATGTTTTACTCATCGCTTGAGATCCCAGAAACATGTCACCTATGTCACATGAAGGGTTTCAGACATGTCCAAGCGGTCTGGTACTCCCCTTTCACCAACAAAGATAAACAGAAGGGTTTTCTCATGAAATGACCATGCATTAATATTGGAATCATTGTCGGTTTCCAAATGAATCACCAATGGAGAGAGTTATTTTCTTTTATAACACTCATGAAATATCTCTAGATCTATAAGCCTTTTAAAAAAATTAGTAAATAATAGGAAAAAGGTATAAGCATCATGCAGTCGTAAATATCACATGATGCACCCAGGTAGTTCGCAAGACACTCTAGAAGTGCCCATAGGCTTGTAAAACTTGTTGAACAAAAGACCATGGACATGTAATACTAATCACTAAAAGTTTTGAGAACATTTATAGGTAGTGTTTCACTCCCTCTACATGTCAAAAGATAAATGCAAGGGGTTTTACATGAAATGCTCACATGTCAAAACATGACCCTTGGTTGGTCACGTGATGCATCACCCATCGATCGAGAGACTTTTTTTGACAACACTCATGCAATACCATTAGATCCACAAGCCTTTTATAAGTTAATAATGAAATAAAAATTGTAAATATTGGATATTATTACTATGTTATCATACATTAATATCATGATAAAGGTGTTTTTTCATCCCAGATGATCACCGTGGATCATATAGAATAACCCTCGACATGTCATCGGAGTCCTATAGAAAACCCCTTAACAAGACACTATGGTCTTATAATACCCCTTGGCTTTTAAAAACGACCTCAAAAAGGTCATATGGAAATGAATATTTCTCTCATGAAATGACTCAGACAAGTTAGTTAAGATCATGAGAAATCCTTTCAACAAGCGTCCTAATTTCATGAAATCCCTTAAACATGTCTGTCTGACATTGTGAAAACCCCTTAACATGTCCACATGAATAGGAATGATCCCATTAATTGGATATAATATTATAAATTTGTTGTTGACATGGTAGTCTTGTGTTTGCTGTAAATTGGGCGATGCCCCCAGAATGACCTGTGGAAGGATGCCGCAAAATTCCTAACACTAAATCCCTCCACCCACTCCAGAATAGATTTTCACAATATTCACCCTGAAAAGTGGTTCATACCAGGGTGTTAAGGAATATAAATCCACCACCCCATCATGAAAAATGCACAATATTTTCCATAGAAACTCACATCGGTGCACCCAGGCATCTGGGCATATTTCTCCAAGTGGATGATCACACGAATGGAAAAGTTTTTCATCATGTAAGTTCCTCGGAAAAACAAGATAGATCATGTGACATGTATATTCACTTCATGTGATCATTCATATATCGCGTGAAGGGATTCTTGTGGGTTATGAGAAAGGAATCCTGTATATCTGCAAAATCACATGGGACATAAACAAGAAAAAATGGAAAAAAATTTAAGGCATATGAAATAAAAAGGAAGAAAAAAGACTAAAAATATGGGATACTTATGCATAGAACATATAGACTGATCCTCATGAGCTATGTGTGAACTACCTAGGTAATGCAACAATACCATGAAATGTCACCCATATCACATGAATCTCCTTTGGTATACTATTTGGATCATGTGAATTCCCCTCCCATGTCTTTCAATGTCGTCCAGGATCACCATACAAACATTGTGATATCCCTCATACATGTCACCCAAAACATGCGGAGACACTAGTACATGTGAGATGAGTCTCAAAATAGCACCAGGGAATGTCAACTGGCTATTTTAATGTCCTCTAGTCATTCCATACAGATAACGCAACGTCATTCAGACATGTCATATGACATTCAAGATGCCCTCCATAGATGTCATCTTGAATCATGTATCAACCTCCATACATGTCACATTGACTCTTGAAACACCCTCCAAATGTGTCAGCATGAATTTTGTGATGACGATAGGGAAGTTCTACTGGATCATGTGATTTCTTCCAAGAATGTTAGTCGAGATCATGTGATATCCTCAATGAGCATCCAGCCATGTCTTCTGATTTCCTCAAAACAAGACAACCTCAATCATGTTATGAAGTTATAACATTCCATCTAGGATATGTGATATCTCTATGACAAGAAAACATGATCATATGTTTTTCTTTGGAGGTGTTCACAACATAACCAAACATTCCCTAACATCCACCAATATTCAAGGTAGACGATCGGTCATGTCAGGATGAAAATCAAGTAGGTTAGGTGGACAACTAGGCTGGGTCAATAGGGAAACCTCAGTGTGTAGGCCCCAATCAAAAGAATAATATTCTATTCCCTCAATATAAGGGAAACCAAATTTTGTAATCCCCAATCAACAAAACTATGATGAATTTGATTCCTAATTTAACCATGATACATAGGATGTCTTCCTAAGGCCAAAGATACTTATTGAAACACATTAGTAGGGCAGTTCTGACATACATGTCCTACATCCACAAGTAGTGATATTGATTATTTTATATCGCTTGTCTTCCACACTGAGAATAACTAATGTGGGTTTAGGGTGTTACAATGATCACATCATTGATACTATAAAAACCTCAGTGTGTAAGCCCTGATCAACTGAACTATGAGAGCTATGATTCCTACAATAACCAGGATACATAGGATGCCTTAATAAGGCCTAAGATAAAATGGGAATCCACTTCAGTTTATGTCCCCTAAAGTCTTTGTTATTTTAACAAATATGACTCAATAATTCCCATGGGAGGATAATTATACTTCAACCATTAGTGAAATGACAATGTAAAACCATGAGTTTTTAAGATCTTTTTTATTCCAAATAAATTAATTTTATCTGATGTCTTAGACTGCACACTAAACCAAGTGAATATTTCATTATATGAAACACCAATATAAGATTTCTCAAAACACAACACTGACTCGTAATGTGTTACATGAAAAATTGAGTTTCTATGAAATGAAATATTATTATTGTAGTTATTTAAACATGATAGTTATGATATAGCCCTTAAAATTATTAATATAAATAGTAATAACAACTTTTAAAATATTATTTATGTAACTCCCTGACCCTAGTTACCCAGAGTCTGTGAATTATTTCATAACATTGGAATGATCAGAAGATATCATGTCTCTAAATATTGATTAGTTTAGTAGCCTTGAAATTATTAGATACATACATAAGATTTATATTACATAATGAAATAAAGAAAAACAACACGGTGTCACCTTTTAGAACACCCATATCCTTTGGCCTATCCATGTAGGTTAATCATAATATACTTCTTAACATCCTAGGAAAAAGAAAACAGAAGAAAGGGGTGAGATCAAATGCTCTGTAGGGATAAAAATATAGAGGAAACTATCATAAATAAGCATAAATATTTAAGGCAATGCATTAGACTAAAACATAAGCCTTTTAAAAATAAACATCAGTATAATATGGAAAAGATAAATCAAATAATTCCATTCACTTTTTCACATGGATATTCTACTAGTCGAATAGTCACATGTAATATAAATAGATAATTTCATAATAATGTAATGAATAATGTCAGACATCATAACCACATATTCAAGGCCTCATGCTAGTACTAAAAATAAAGATTTTTTCAAGGCCATGTGCCATGAAACTAGTTTGACTCATGAGACCTTCCGATTCATCGAGGAGCTATAGAAGGCTCTACCAGTCACTTAATAAGTCCAATCATTCCTCATATGAAAAGGTTTAATCAAAACATAGACATTCATTTTAAAACTAGCATACAAAATGTTAATATTTTGACCACAAACCATGAATGGTATAAAAATAGCACATCCACTATCAAAAATAACTAATTAAATACAATATAGAACATTTTATTATAATATATCAACCTAAACAAATAATAATTAAGGATATAGGTATTGATTAAAATAATCACTAAATCTATTTGAGATATATATCCCTTTTTATTGACAATATGTAAAAGTATCACTATTTATCCAGAAGTTGTTTAAAAGAGATTTATGAATCAAAGTGTAACATAACACTTTGAAACATTTAAAAGGAATTTTAATTTTAAAACATTTATGTCCATATAAAAAAATCATTAAAACCATTTTTAAAACATGGACATTAATGAGAATGATTTAGAAGAATAAATATTTAAAACATTCAAAATTATATTTTAGTTTGAGTTCCTAACCAAATGAGAGAAGCTTGAATAAAAATAATTGAGTTAATAAGAAATTTAAAATATTATGAGAATAAATGGATTCATGATATTCTATGACAAAGAAAAATATATACACCATATAATAGTGAATTGGCATATAACAACCAAGAAGTCTCAATGGAATGTAAATTGAGATGAAATCCCTTATAAAGACCGAACCATTAAGTTAAGGATAAATCATTAAAATAATTATGTATGAAAAATATAAATGCTCTATATATGTTTGGATATTTAGTGTAAATAAATCATAGGACATTCACACATATTCTTGTAAAAACAACAACAATGACTTGGATGTTTTACTCAATTAATGGAAATTGAGTTAAGATTACACTTATCAAGTTAATATTAATGACTTGAGAATTTATCAATAGATTTATTATGTGTATCAAAAGTATAATCACAAAATGGGGAGTGGAAATTAATATATAAACAAATAAATAGTGATTTAACACATAATCTTGGAGTAAAATAAACAATGAACTTTGCATAAAACCCAATTAGTAGAAATTAATATTAGAAATTCCCTTACCGATTTGGTAACATACAAAACATACACCCCATGAAAGAAGGATCATACAATGAAAATTTAAATACCTATAAATTAAAGTATATTACACAAATAATACAATCATGGGATGTACATACCCCATACAAAAGTGAATAGTGGAAATATAGCATGAATATCACAGGAATAAGAAGTGAGATGAAAACCCCTTACCTTGTACTTTTGTTTAGTTGAGGGTAGGTTAAACTCATATATAATAGTTAAATAATTTTTATTAAATTATAAAATAACCACATACATAAATATGAAATCATTTATGATATTTTAATATTGTTTGTTAATAATATTTTAGTAGTATCATTGTTTCGGGCGTTAACTGATTCGTCATACTTTATATGTTTTGTTATGGAAGTCATGTTTTTTATGGATATAATATATTTCATTCATATCCATAATGATATTAAGTTCATAAATATTATTTTAAATCATAAAATGAAAATTATTTTTGAATGGTTATGATGGGAAATGAATCTCATTGCTTTCATGGAGACGCTAATCCGTACATATACACGATCGACAATATCATTTAATTGATAGTGAAATCGTATGTAATTCGATGGTATATCATATATACAGAATCATTAAATTTTTTTATTTATTATTTACATCAATTATACTTATTATTATATCCATCCAAATAATGAAGTATTGAATAACAAACTACACCACGACGTGGAGACGGTAAGCAGTACATACACACGTATGGTGACAACGCCATTCATAGGATGGATAGAACAATTAATATGGTTGTACCATATTTATAATAACATAAAATTGTAGATAAGGTAATGGAGTTATTATTTTCATATGGAAACTACAAATATAGTGGAAGTGGAAGAAAAAAAAGAACTTTGAAAGAGGTGGTCAAATTATTACCACTTCTTCGGTTTCTTCATTTTGATTTGATCAAAAGGGCTCCTTAGGTTAGATTTATGATAAAAGTAATGCCTCTAGGTTAAATTAAGGGTATTTGGGAGGATATTTGAGTATGTTTTGGCTGAGAAAATGGAATTGGATGTGTGAATTTGAGAGAAGGGAACATACCCTTTTATAATAGAGGTGAGGGTCACTTTATGAAATGCTTGAAATATTATTTTATTATAAAATAATTTTCGGTTTATAATGAATCAAAATGGATTTATTTAGAGTATAAGGTGTGTATGGGACCAAATACTCTCAAACAATAGGTTTTAGACAAGTTTAGATCTCAATATTAACCTTATATTTTAAATTTAATTCGTAGTAAACTAGTTTAACTTTTACCATGTCTTCTTGTATTTTTTTATTACATGATTAATAAACTGACTATAAATTTCTGAGAGAAACTCATGTGGGTCATTAATGACATATATATAATTAAAAAATTCCTTTGGCCTAACCTTATATTTTTATGAATATTATTTCATTTAATAATGTAGTATTTTTTTTCAATATTCATTTATGTCAATTTTGACACTATTTAGTATTTGGTTTTTGTGAAAGTCAAAAAAACTTCATTACTTCAAAAAAAAATACATTAAATCAACTCTAACATGTCATATTAACCTATAAAATTTATGGAATGCATCAAAAGTCTCAATTTAAATTCATTTTGATATTATATTATCAATTATTTTAATATTTCATTAATAAGGTAATTACTATGTCATCATTATGTCATAAATAAATTTAAATATATAATGAAAAAAACTATAAATAAAATACCCTGATGTAGAAAAATTTTTATCTTTATAATTAATATCTATAGTTTAATTTTATTTATGTATAACCCTATATTAAAAATCATTTAGTTAATAAACATTAAATTTAACACTTTTACCTATTCTTTAAATAAAATAATAATAAATGTCCTAATCTAAACCAACTGGATAAAAAGGTTCATGTATTATTCCTAAGGTTTATTTTGGTCGAAATATAGTTATCCAATAGAACTATGACATGTTTTAGGGTAATTAAAATATCATTTCTACCATTAATTACCCTATTTACTGTTAACTGTGGTAAATAAAAATCAAAAGTTACTATTCACCAAAAATTATTTTCATCCTATTGAACCACATTTTACTTAAAAATTTCAACTGTGTCTCTCCTGTTTTTTACGTTCAATTCATAGAAATGGGAAAATTGTGTTTTATGCAAATTTGAAAATGTGCTAAGAAGGTGAGTAAAAGGCGGTAAAAAGTTCAATAATTTTTTATATATCTAATCTTATTATAAAATGACTTAAATGAATTACATTGGACTATATAGGTACTGTTTATCTATTTAAATTTAAAATAAATTTAAATTAAAAATAATTATTTAAATAAAAAGTCACCTTTAAATAACAACACAATGTTTTAAACTATTTATCAAAAATTGAATGTTTTTAGAAAGATACCATAAAATCACCCAAATGTAATTTTGATATTCCAAATTCAAAAATGATGTCTATTTTACTAAATTCAAAACATAGAAGTTGTATTAATTATTTTAAAAAAATATCTCATTGTCAAAACCAGAATGCGGGGTTTTGAGAAGTAAAAACTATCAAAAGATTGATATGTGTTTATGTCCAATATAAAAGTAAGTTTACTTATAATGACAATCATTGGATTAAATGATAAAAATATAATATAATTATACGTCAAAACCATTAAAACTTATAATTTAACACTATAAATTATTTTGATTAAAAATGTTGTTTTCAATTAAAATTTAGTATTTTCACTATTCATCAAAATATGAAAGTTATTAAAAAATCATAAAAAATTTAGCGCAAGCTATTGAATTAATTTAAAGAAAATAACATTCTATGAAATGTTTGGGAGTTACATTATTCCATCCTTTTTGAAATTGTGTCCTCGTAATTTTAAAATTGGGCTTGGGAAATTCATTGAAAGTCCCCAATTAGAAAAAGAGTTAATAAAACTATCATTTTGAAATAATGAAAAAGAAGTACAAAGGTCACTCGAGATAATCCATACTAGGATTCCATGTAAGAAAACATGGATATGGAAGATAAAATAAAGGTTGATTTCTGATAGAGAGTGATAGAAAACATGATCAGGAGAAAGTTAACAACAAGAAAACCCCAAACTTATGATGGTTTAAATGGTCATTAGTTTCCCAGTAGGAAAAGTTAAAAGACAACGTTTTTTGTATTTAGTTCCATTTCAAAAATTTGAGGTATTTATTTATGAAATTTACTATGAAAATAAAAAGATATACTTAATTTTTAAGTAGAGTTTCATCCTTTAATTAATTTCTGACACTAACTCATCTTTTCTCTAAACTATGAGTATTCAAGATGACTTGGTCACACCAGAAGTGCTAGAATCAACTTCTAGATAATAACAAAATACACAATGGTTAAACTATATATTTCTCATGTGTTTTAATATTATCCAAAACCAAATGGTTAGTAAAATATCAGATGATCCCTAAAATGGACAATCCTTCATATAAATAAATACTAATCTTAATTTCCAAAATTAAAAAAACAATACCCAATGTTCAAAAAAGACCATTCAATAAAAAATTGTCCTTAAAATCCATCAATATAATCCAAAATAATATTTAAACCCAAAACAAAGAAGAATTTAATCACATAGTCTTTCATAGTAAATCATAACATTTATCTCCGAATAACATCAACTACTCTTAAAGTCACATACATAAGTGTAATTAACCAAATCACATATTCTATATGATAGGTTAATCATTTCCATTGATAACCTGATCCTCTATAAAAACATGGTTTATTATATAAAAAATCCACCATTACTAAAATGGAATCCTATAGTATTCTATTTTCCTGAGGCATATAGTGTTCCCTAACAGAGATAAAGTCATCCAAAATAACATTTATCTTTTAATCACCAAATCATTTTCCCATACTAAAGATATCCATTTGATAAAACACAGGATCCCAAATCAACTTATTATTAATCAATAAAATCATTAAATTAAAAATAATTAGTCATACTAACTTGTGACTTCATGTAGTACATCGGTAGGTGAAAAATCCAAGTTGAACTTTGGTTGTGGGTTTGATTCCCATAGCTTCATCCAATGCGATGGGTTGTCACACGGTCTGCGTGTTTTCCTTTTTCAAAAACTATATTTTATAAAATTCCCAAAATGAGATAAATTCTTCAAAATAACCATAACATAATTTAACCACAAATGTTATCTCATACCTTACATTTTCATCCCAATAATTAATAACCAGTAATTACCTCAAATTCAAGGATGATATAAACTGAAATGGTTCTTTATAAAAATATCCCCAAAAGAAAATATAATTCTTCCCCAAATAGAATAGCATTTTCACATAACAGGCAGCAAGGTTTCACATACAAGAGAAAATTATTCCAAAGTAATCCCATCCACAAAGAGAATTAACATTATAAATATTTCACCATCCATTTTTTCCACATAGGTTCTTCCTTGACCTAGTAGTTATTCTATATAATAGAGTATTGACTTGGGTAATGGTAAGTTCCCTTAAATTAATGACAAATGACTGTAAATGTATTCTTAGGATGGTTTTTATTTTCTTCCATAGTAAACTTCATTTTTCCTTGGAAAATCTTTACTTTATGTCATTATTTCCCACACATAAAGCATTTATTTGTTCCATTGATACACTTTACTAGGTGTATCCATCCATATTTTCAGCATGATAGAAATTGAGATTTCTTTTCCCCACAGTCTCCACTATTGGAGCTCTTATCATTCTCAATCCTTTTCTTCTTTGTTGAGTTTGGGAGTTGGTTAATATATATATTATTGATCATATTTTTGAAAACCTACTTCGGCATGAACATGATATATTTTACACCTATCAACATTCCATTTAGTTTCTCATTTTCACCATCGTGCCCACCTTGTACTTCATTTTCAGTGTTACAATGAATTCCTTGGAATCCATCCATTGACTAAAATCAAAAATCATAGTGTGAGTAACAATAGTAATAATATAATTTTAAGAATATCATGGAACCTTATTTTCAATATAAAACACCATAGGATTAACCAAGGTTATTTATTCTCATCTTATTTTAAAATCCTATAAATCTTTTTGTAAGTAAAATATAAATTATCCCTAACATATCCCCTTGGACTGTCGTAACCAAGAGTGCAGTAAGGTCCATTCTCGTGCACCAGTTCCCGTTCGAGTCCAGCTTAAAGCAGTGTTTTTAGGTTTTACCCCTAGGTACATCTGTGATAGAGTTGCCTCTACCTTCTCATATCCATGCAGAGATTTATTTCTTGGAAAAACCACAAAATATTTACATTACTAATTTTTTTGGCTGTTCTTCTATAATAATCATCCAAGTCTATCTTAGGGTAGTGTTTTCTAATCAGAGTTTTTATAAATATAGCTTCCAATGTTTGTACTAAAATTCCTATGATACCAAATGTAATGCCCCGACCCTAGTTACCCAGAGTCGGTGCATTATTACATAACATTAGCATGAGCACAATAGAACAAGTTTTTAAAGTACAATTAGTTTAGTATCCTTAGAAGTACTAGATACATACATAAGTTTTACCTAACATCAAGAAATAATGAAAAACAACATGGTTCCCCTTTGAAAACACTCATATCCTTTGTACTATCCCAATAGGTTAATCATAATAAAATTCTTCACATCCTGGGAAAAATAAAACATAAAAAAGAGGTGAGCTCAGATGCTCAGTATAGATAACAACATAGCGGAAACTATGATAAATAAACATAAACATTTAAGGCAATGTAAAATATTAAAACAAAATCATTTTAAACATAAACATAAGAATAATATAGAAAATATAAATCAAATAATTTCATTTACTTACTCACATGGATATTCTACTAATCAAATTATCATATGTAATATCAATCGCTAATTTCATAATGATGGAATGCATAATGCCGAAAATCATAACCAAATAGTCAAGGCCTCATTCCAAGACTACAAATAAGGATTTTGTAAAGTCCTTATGCCAAGACACTAGTTTTTCTAATGAGACATACTGATACATCGAGGATCTATATCTGGCTCCATCCATCACTTACTAAGACCAATTCATTCCTCATATAAAAATGTTGAAACATAACAAAAACATTCGTATTAAAACTAGCATACGAAATTTTAAAATTTTAACCACAAACCTTGAATGGTATAAAAATATCACATCCATAGTAAAAAATAACACATTAAATTCAATATAAAATATTGTTTTATAAGAAATAAACATCAATCAAGAATAATTAAGGATATTGACATAGATGAAAATAATGACTAAAACTATTTGATAGAAATATCCCTTTTTTTAGAACATTTTAATGTCTTACTATTTATCAAGAAGAAATATAAAAGAGAATTTTCACTCAAAGTTTCCCATACCACATTGAAACTTTTAAAGGGAATTTTAATTTTAAAACTTTCTTGTCCATATAAATAAATCCTTAAAACAATTTTCAAAACATGGACATGAATAAGAAACATTTAAAAGAAGAAATATTTAAAACATTTAAAATGATATTTTAGTTTGAGTTCCTAACCAATTTAGAGATGCTTGAATAAAAATAATTAAGGTCATAGAAACATTATATTATCATAATAATAAATTCATTGATGATATACTATGTCGAAGTATAGTATATACACCATATAAAAGTGAAATTGCACATAAATGCAAAAAAGTATTAATGGAATGTAAATTGAGATGAAATCCCTTATAAAGACCATATAATTATATTAAGGATAAATAAATGAAATAATTATGTGTGAAAAATATAAATACACTAAATATAATTGGATATTCAATGTAAATAAATCAGAGGACATTCATGCATATTCTTTTAAAAACAACACCAATGAATTGGTTATTTAACTCAATGAATGGAAATTGAGTTATGATTGTTCTTATCAAGTTCATATTGATGATTTGAGAATTTATTAAGGGATTTATTATGTGTATAAAAAGTATATCAACACAAATGGGAGTGTAAATTACTACATAAATAAACCAATAGTGATTTCACACATAATCTTGGGGTGAAATAATCAATGGAGTTTGTGTAAAACCCAATGAGTGAAAATTGAAATTAGAAATTACCATAACGATTTGGTAACTTATGAAACATAAAACCCATGAAAGAAGTATCATACAATGAATATGTAAATACCCATAAATTAAATTATATTACACATATAATATAGTCATGCGCGGTACATACACCAGACAAAAGTTAATAATTACAATATAACATGAATCTCATAGGGACAAGAAGTGAGATAAAAACCCCTTACCTTGTAATTTTACTTAGTAGAGGGTAAATTAACCTCCTGTATAATATTTAAATAATTTTTATTAAAATATAAAATAACCACATACATGGATATGATATCATATATGATCTTCTAATATTTCTTTGTTAATAATATTTCAGTTGTATCATTGTTTCAGGTGTTAACTGGTTCGTTTTCCTTTATATATTTTGTTACATAAGTTATGTTTGTTATGTATAAGATGTATTTGATTAATATCCAGAATTATATTAATTTATTAAAAAATATTTTAAATCTTAAAATAAAAATTATTCTTGAATGGTTGCGATGGGAAATGAATTTCATCGCGTTCATGGAGACGGTAATCCGTACGTACACACGAGCGACAATATCATTCTATTGATGGTGAAATATTATGTAATAAGATGGTATATAATATATACAGAATAGTTAAAATGTTATATTTTTTATTTACTACAATTATACTCATTATTCTACCCATCCAAATAATGAAGTGTTGAATAACAAACTACACCACGACGTGGAAACGGTAAGTCGTACGTACGTACGTATGGTGACTATGTAATTCATAGGATGAATTGAATAATGAATATGGTTGTAACATAATTATAATAAAATCTCATTATAGATAAGGTAATGGAGTTATTATTTTTTTTGGAAACTAAAAAGAGAGAGGAAGTGGAAGAAAATAAGAATTTTGAAAGAGGTGGTCAAATTGTTACAGCTTCTTCGGGTTCTTCCTTTTGATTTGAAAAAAATGGATCCATAGGTTGTCTTTATAATAAAATTAAGTCCTCTAGGATGAATTTGGGGTAGTTGGAATTATATTTTAATAGGCATTGGCCAATACAAATGTCTTGTATATGTGAATATGAGAGAAGAGGAATTACCCTTTTATAACAGAGGTGAGGGTCACTTTAGGAAAAGTTTGAATGATTATTTTATTATTAATCATTTTTGGTTTATAATGGCTATAAATGGACTTATTTAGAGGTTAAGGTGGGTATGGTTTAAAATAATATCAACCAATAGGTCTTATATAATTTTAGGTCCCCATATTACCCATATCTTTATGATTTAATTCTTAGTTAAATAGTTTAACTTTTACCATGTCTTCTTGTATTTTTATATTACATGGTTAATAAACATACAATAAAATTCAAATATACCCTTACGTGGTTGATTAATGACATATATATCATTATATAAGACTTTTGGATTAACCTTATATTTTTAGGAATATTATATCATTTAACAATATAGTATTTTTGTCAATACTCATTTTTGTCAATTTTGACACTATTTAGTATTTGTTTTTTTAAGTAAAAAAAACTTAATTACATAAAAAAATACATTAAATCAACAATAACATGTCATATTAAACTAAAAAAGTCATGGAATGCATCAAAAATGTCAATTTACATTTATTTTGATATTTATAATATCAATTATTTTAATCTTTCATTAATAAGGTAATTACTACATCATCACTGTGTCATAAATAAATTTAATTATTTAAGTTCTAAAAATTATAAATAAAATACCATGATGTTGGAAATTGTTTATTATATTTCTAATGAATATTTATAGTTGAATTTATCTTATGTATAACCCTATATTAAAATGGTTTAGTTAATAAACTTCGAATATAACACTTTTAACTCTTCTTTAAATAAAATAATAATAAATGTACTAATATAATCCAAGTGGATAAAAAGGATCAAGTGTTATTCATATGGTTAATATTTGGGAAAATAAACATATCCAATAGAATTAGTACATGTGTTAGGGTAATTATAATATCATTTTTACCTTTAATTACCCTATTTACAGTTAATCGTGGTTAATAAAATTTAAAAGTTACTATTCACCAAAAGAAATTCATCCTATCGAACCAAATTTTAGTTACTTATGTCAATGGTGTATCTAGTAATTTTGAAATTCAATTCACATAAATAGTAAAATTAGGTCTTATGCAAATTTTGAAATGTGTCTGGAAGGTTAGTAAAAGACGGTAAAAAGTTCAATAAATTTTTTTATATCTATTCTTATTATAAAATGACTTCAATGAATTAAATTGGACTAATATAGGTATTCTATATCTATTTAGACTTTAAAATAAATTTAAATTTAAATTTACTATTTAAATAAAAATCCATCTTTAAACAATAACACAGTGTTTTTCACTATTCATCAAAAATTGAATGTTTTTAGAAAAACACCAAAAATTCACCCAAAGCTAATTTTGATATTCCAAATTCAAAAATGATATTTATTTTACCAAATAAAAATCATATAAGTTTTTTTAATTAATTTAAAAAAATATTCCCTTTGTCAAAACTAGAAAGTGGGTTTTAGAGATGTAACAACTATCAAAAGATTGATACGTGTTTATGTCCAATTTAAATGTAAAATTACTTCCAATGAACAAAATTGGATTAAATGATAAAAATATAATCTAATTATACTTCAAAACCACTGTAATGTATAATTTAACACTATATGTTATTTTGATTAAAAAATAAGTTTTCAATTAAAATTTAGTGTTTTTCACTATTCATAAAAATATGAAAGTTATCATAAAAGCACCAAAAAAATTTCCAAACTAAATTTTTATGTCCATATTCTAAATAATAATTTTATTTTGTTAATTTAATGATATAAAATTTTCAAATATTGGATTTTAAAAAAGGTTCTCTATTAAAAGGCTATAAAATTGCATTTTTTTTGAAAAATACTTCTTTTATTTGAAAAACTGAATTTCTTTTTATATTATGTCTAAAAAACACATAATATGGATGTTAAAATTATATGGAGAATATAAAATTCAAAATTTAGTTAATACTATTCATAATTTTTTTTAACAGCTAGTTTGGTTAGTCGTGGTGCGCTCGAACTCGGTGTTGCGTGTAGCACAAGGTATTGAATTTGTTTAAAGAAAATAACATACTATGAAATCTTGGGGTGTTAAAATTTATAAGGGTTTTATATAAATAAAACCTATTATATTTGGTAGACTCTTTATATGTTTGAAAATACTATTTTCTAAAATGATCCATTTTTATGACCTTTTGTAAAAAAAAGATAAAATTAATTTTCGACACTTTCAGATATTGAATTTTAAAAAATAAAAATAATTTTGGAATTCATAATTTTAAAATTATTTTAGGCTTAATTTTAGTCATTTTTCTAAAAAAACGTCATTTTTGGATGAATAGTGAAAAATACGGAATTTTAATTCAAAAATAATTTTTAATTTAGTTAATTTATATAGTAAAATTATTTTCTAATTTGGTTTTAAAGTATAATTGGATAAATTATAAATAGATTAATACAATTTAGGTAATTGAAACCAATTTCACATTGAAATTGGATATAAAAACATTTCAGACTTCTAAACATTATTCGCTTTAAAAAACTGTTGTTGCAACACGTCTGTAAGATTAATTATAAATTTTTTTTTACCACTTATGCAATTATAATTTTTAAAAATGGATTCCAAATTTTTAATAAGTATAAATTATATGGTCTAATAAGGTAAAATTAGTTTTTGACCAAAAATTTAAGTGAAATTAATTAAATTTAATAATAAATATTAAGGTAAAAAAAGATTACTTAGTGGTTTAACCTTACCTTTAATGAAAAAATTACCTAGAAACATGTAAAAAATACATTTAGGGACATATTTCGACCAATTACACTCTTTTATCAAAAATTGATAATTATTGGTGGAACATTATGTAAGGGAGACCACTCTATAGTGTTTGCCATTTTATATTTACAGGAATTCCACTCCTTCTCCACTATAAAAGGGAACCCCCTCACTTATTCACAGCTATCAAACACATTGTATCAACAAAAATCTACCCAAATAACCTCCATAATTCCATCCCTTCATCCTTAAATCCTCCATTTTTTTAGAAATCTAACCATGTAATCTATTTGGTGCAAACTAAAAGGGGTTACCAAAAGATGAGGTAACATCCTTCCACTAGCTCTTTTTTTTATTTTCACTCTCCACCCCTCAAATTTTCTTATACAATGATTATATAATATCATAATTATCCTAAATATTCTTATATGTTATTATTATATATTTTATACCTACACCTACACACACTTCCTTCAAATGGGCAACAAACTTACTGTTTGTGTGTATGGAAGACTACCACCTCCTGAAACGATGCCGATCGTTTTTCTATAACCACATAACATGGTTTGAAATTATGAGGTAAATATTTTCTTATATTTTATATGTTATGTTTATGATTTATTTATTATTATTTAATTATTATATAACACATACCTTCATTATTTCTATTTTTTGTAAATATGAAAACTTTGTTGGTTGACGTGTGGACTACAGTCTCCTCAAAGTGACGTGATGCATTCACACATTACATAAAATTTATTAAGGATGGGTTTAGTAAAAACATATGATAAATATTACATAATAATTATAATTTAATTATATTATACACACACACAGAAATTTAATTTACTTACTTTCTTTCAAAATGATAATAAAATGGAAACAATGTTCATGCATACTTATAGCCAATCATCTTAATGAATGGGATATATCATTTTTTATTTATATATTTCATAGATTATAATAAATATTTATATATTTAATATATATGACATTTATATCATGTTTAACATTTTTTAGATATGTAAATCATTATCTAGGTAAGAGGATCAAGAATAATAATTTAAAACATATACAAAAAACAACAGAGATATTTCCCCAAGCATAAAATTAACATGTAATTATAAATAAATGGATAATATAAAGTCATAATAAAATAATATATGGTATTATATATAATAATTTATTTATTTTGTAGAATTATAATAAACTTATATTTATTATACAGGATTTTTCAATGAGTATGATAAGGGTCAAGACCTAAGGTAAGGGTTTTCTCGTCTCACTTTTATTTATGTGAGATTTATGTATTATTCACCATTCATTTATTTTGTTTTTTGTACATAGTGCACCTGAATATATTATTTAATTATTATCCTAAAACTTATAGTTTTTTAAATATCCATTTGATAATGTATCTTTCATGGGTTTTATGTTTTAAAAGTTACTAAATCTGTAATGTAATGTTGTGTCACTTTTCCATCTTTGAGTCACATACCATGTTATGGATATATATTCTTATATGTAGTGAATACAATACCCATTGACATGATATATAATTAATATAAATATTTTAATGATATTTTTTTCTTTGGTTTATGTTTTTATACATACGAAGTATGATTCAAAGTTACCATGTGGTAATAGTTTTTTGCAAAAATCTCATCGACTATCAGGATTTATTATGATTATGCTTTCATTGATGAAATATTATGATTCATCTTTAAATAACACTCATGAATTTTATTCACCTATTTTTATTCATTATATCTTCATTTATTAGTACCATTTCCCACTATTTGGTACTTAAGATAATTAAGAGAATATTTTTAAGAAGATATGACCTCATTTATCTCTTTGGTCAGAAATATATTTTATTCAAAAACTATGTTTTCAAAAATGTTTTCAAGAAAATAGTTTTTAAGATCATTTTCAAGGAAATGGATTTTAAAAATGTTTTATGTTTTTAAAATCTTCTTTTTTAAGTTTTCATATATATTTTCAATGAAAAATGATTCAAAAAAAGTATAATGTTTTAAAAATAATTTTTTCAAAGAAGAAATTATATTTTACACAATAAATGATTTTAGTAGATCTTTCTAAATTAATTTTTATCTAAGATGATATGAATTTATGTTACTAATTCATTAATTGGATAATTATCCAAAGATTATATTCATATTATTTCATTGAATGGTTTATGTTTTGATTCAATGATGTTTATGAAATCTAGTTCTTTTCATAGGTAATTATTTGATGAAATTATTATGAAACCTATCTATTTTTCATAGGTTATGATACATTTGCATTTTTATGATACCCATTTTATTTTATGGGTTATGGTAAGATGAATGTTATTAATCTATTGTCATGCATATGTATGATTTAATTACAAGATTGGTGGGACCTATATCTCTCTCCAATGCATTGGGTAAAGATTTATATATCATGAGATAAACATGGATAAAAGGGGGAGTGACCTCGGTTTAGTAATGAACTTTATCCTCTAAGATGGTATGTGGAGTGAACCTTGACTACTAACACAGTCATTAGAGTGAACTATGTCTACCAATATGGTATGGGTAGTGAACCCATAACATTAATATGACCTTGGAAGGGATAACATTAATACTATAGAAATCATTTTATATGTTTAAGTGTATGACAAAATTTCATGTCTTATTCTTATGTTATTTTTTCATAGATTATTATCCTAATTTCATTATGGATCATGTCTTATGGACTTCCAATATTTATGGAATGATTCACATTTGTGATCATTGATATTAAATGTATGATCTTCTAATGTTCTGATCACATTCTCATACCATTATGACTGTGTTTATTTTTACATATCTACCTTGTTTACCATTACTAAGAATTTGATCTCCCTCTTTTTTTTCATTTCACCATGTTATGAAGATATGTACTATGTTTGATGTGTCTTAGAAGGGTTCTAATCATAAAGAACCCAATGGGAGATAATGTTGCTCACTTTTGTACCATTTTTTATATTCCATTGTTTCCAAAGGAACTAAACAAAAATGGTAACTGGGTGTCTGTTTGAGTAATGTATTAAGTATTATTCAAAAATTATATAATGGTAATGTATTAAAATATAGTGTCACTATAGTTGGTATTATAGTCAAATTTTAGTTAACATTTTTAAACTAGGATGAGCAAACCTTAGTGATAGACCTAAGGACATGTCTAAGGAGAAGTCTAAGGATGATGAAAAGTATAGGAAAATGTCATAGAATTTTGGTAAAGGATAGATTGATTGGTTTCCTAGAAATAAATTTATCTCTGCATACTACAAGTGGATGTTGACCAGGCACAATTTTACATAGGGGTAACAAAACCTAAAACACCATATTGAGTTAGACTCAACTGTGAACTGGTATAGGATAACGAGCCATTTTTCACACCTGGTTTGACACTACCGAGGTATATGCTTTGGAAATTCACACAAATTTCATGAACCATCATGAATGATTTAAATATACGTTCCCTATGAATAAATTGGGATAAAAATTAGGGGACATAGATTAAAATATGTTTCATAATTATGACAACATATATGTTTTTATTCATAATTATGTGGTTCCTTGTTATGTTTATTGTTTCTAACTCTATTCTTTTTTGTTGTTGTCAGTGGAAGGAACACAAAGGAACCAAATCAATGATGAGTGTGAAAGAAAATAAAATAATTTTTCTCCTAAGAATCCAATTTCTATGGGATCTAGAATAAAAAATATCATTGCTATGCTCAACCTACATTCTCAATATTTGAATCATACTGGACCACCAATTGAGTAAATGATGGAAAAAAATTCCGTTGGGTCCTTCATGAGGAAACATCCACCTTATTTTAGTTGGTCTCCTAGTCTACTTGTTGTTGAACAAAGGATCAACACCACTAAAAATATATTATCCATTATCCAGTGTTTAGAACATGAGAAATTCATTCTGACTGTTTATTGATTAGAATGTGAAGTTCCCTAGTTGTGGACTCTAATCAAGAATATAAGGCAGGATGATGAAATTGAAACACTTGATTGGGATGAGTTTGAAAAAAAAAATCAATATTTACTTTCCTTATATTATTCATACAAATATGGAATAATAGTTTTTGAGTTAAGAAAAAGGGATGATGAATATATTGGTACCTATGTGGCCAATTTCACAAGGCTTGTGAGGTATGATTATGGTATTATCATCCAACTTGAATGTAATGTTGATAGGTACTTCAGTTGATTAAATATAAGTCTCAAAAGGGTGTTGTCCATAATATATGTTAGTAGATATTAATAGACTAAGCATTGTTCAATCACATTTTAAATGGAGGTTTGAGTTATATATCAATGTAATGGGTTTGAAAAAAAAATGAAGATGGAGTTCAAAGTAAAATCTAAAAACCAGGATGAGAAGAATATGAGCTTTCATTTATGCTCTAAGTGTAGGAAGAAGCATTGTGTAAATTATCATAATGGGGATAATAAATGGTTTAATTTTGGAAGAGAAGGTCATCAGGCATTTGATTGCCTAAGTGATGGGGAGAAGTTAGATAAATATACGAATGGAGAGAAGCTACATATAATTAACATCCACTAATTTAATGTTACACATGTAAGGAGAATGGGAATTATGCAAAAAAGTACCCAAACAATAAGGTTAACGATGATGATCAAAATCAGAAACCTATTAATCCAAGGGACAAGGGAAAATCTCTTGCAATCACAGTTTCAAATAAGGGGTTAAAAACAATTGGGTTAAAGGTATACTAATCATCCACTCCAAAACTGCTAATGTCTTATTTGACTCTATATATACAAACTATTTCATATCAAAATAATTTTCTAAGGGTATTTAGATTCCACCCAAATGATTAAATGTGGAATTATCAATGATAACCACAAATGGTAAAATGATTTCATCTCATGTCTATGATTCCTACCGATTTGAAGTTTATAGGAATTTTCTTCCTCAATATATTTTTATTCTTCCTTGGGTTGAATTTCATGTCATATTAAGAATGCATTGGATTTCTCTGCATAAATCCCATACCAATGCTCAAGGAAGGGATGTTACATTTGATATATCAAACTAACCTATGATCATCTATCAATGTAAAGATATGTATGAACTTCCTATGGATATTATATCCATTTTACTAGTATTAATTCACACTCAGAAGGTGTGTTCATCTCAAATGGTTGGGGGTAAAATAGGCAATGATGATATGACAATTGTTCATAATGTTTTTTATGTATTTCCAGAAGAGCGTCCTAGCCATACACTGAAATGTGGTTTTGAGTTCTCCATAGAGATCATACATTGTTCCAAAACAATTTCAAAGACTCTCTATAGAATGTTCCCAATTGAGTTTTAGGAATTGAAAAATAAACTCCAAGAAAACCATGATAAGGGATTCATTCAAGACAATTACTTCACCATGGGATATACCAATTATTTTTAAAAAAAAACATGGATCAATGTGACTCTACATTTATTATTGGTATTTGATAAGATCACAATCAAGAACAAGAATAATATTCCCTGTATCGATTAATTTTTTGATCAACTCCAAGAAACTCAATACTTTTCCAAGATTGAGCTTCACTCTAGATATCATCAATTAAGGTTCAAGAAGAAGGATTAACCCAAGATGGCATTATGTATATGGTTTGGACACAATTATTATATAGCTATTCCTTTTGGTTGTAATGTCCCAGTTCTAGAAGACACTGAGAGGATCCCCATACCCGGTTGGTCACATGGCCTCAAGTGCATTTCCCGAAATTCCAGAGGCTACCGACTAGCAGCTAGGGCCTTGGGTGTGATAGTGGGGAAACTATGCCCTCATTGGCAGAGTACACATCAGAAGTAAACATATCATGAAATAGTGGATGTAGTAAATATCCAACAACAATACACAAGTAAACAGCGGAAGACTAAAACAATAAACCACTAAAGCACATATGTATATATGAAATGATTCATGTTACATATCTAAGAAAACAGCCAAACATGTCACAATGCTGGAAATAAAATTGCTACCAACGAAAGTACAAAAGAAAAGATAAACAACTCCTCAGTATCACAAGCCTAAGCTTGGTTCCATGATCTTCTACTCCAAGAAATCAAGTACCCGAAGTCGAGTGGCACTTTTCCTTGACTATACCTGCAACAACATAGTATTTTTGGGCCCAAAAGCATGAGCCAAATAGAGTGTGAGAATAAATCCCAATAGGGAACCACCCAAAGATATGTGCCTAACAGTCAGTGAGCATATGGTAGGTAATAGTACAGTAAGCAGTAAACAGTAATAGTAAACAACAGACGGTAATCAGTAAGCAGTAACAGGATGATATAAAATAGTAATCAATCCATATAACAATAGGAAACTGTGAAGAAAATAGCTAACCACAACAGGAACCCTTCTGGGAAGTACTCACAACCAACCCCACTAGTCCTATCCAAGAAGTACCAACAACCCTCTGGGTAGTTCACTCAGCCTAACCCCTCTGATTTGGTCATACGAAATTATAATACTCTCTGGGGAAGCTCAGTCGGTCAATTCCCATTAGAGTCTAGGGTAGTCAGGGACTCTCTGGGGAAGATCACACTGTCTTACCCTCTTATATCCCCAAGGTATAGAAACTCTATATGGAATCTCACTCGGTCAATTCCTCCTATAGTCTCAGGTCTATCATAGACTCTTTGAGGAAGCTCGCTCGGTCAATTCCTCCTCTATCCTGGAATGGTTTATGTAAATTCAACCAAGTAAATAATATCTGAGGAAGCTCACTCGGTCTAACCTCCTGTAGTCTATAATATCCAAGACTCTCTAGGAAGCTCACTCGGTCTATCCCCTATAGTCTATAATGTCCAAGACTCTTTGAGGAAGCTCGCTCGGTCTGCCCTACTGTAGTCTATAATATCCAAGATTCTCTGAGAATATCACTCGGTCAATCCCTTATAGTCTATTGCACCATGTTCTCATGGTCTCATGCCAGTCAGTGTATAATAATTCTATAAGTCCAATGTACACATAAAGAGATACTTGGCTAACCATTCTACAGAAAACAGGCATGTCAAGAATATCATTCCATCCTATAGTCATAAGGCATGGAAAATAGGTATAATGGACAAAGTCTAACCAAACCCAAAGCTCGTAAATAGAGAAAGGCATGGGAAAAGAATTCAAGCATAGAAATTAACCTCATACTTGATCAAATAACCTCTACAAAAGCATACAACCAAGGAAAGAAAACAATAGGGGAAAAAAGGTAAACACGCAATACCCCATTCACGGGTATTGGTGGAAATTTGCACATAAAACTGAATGAATTTGAAAGGTAAGGAAAAAACCACCTACCTTGATGCTATGAGATCAATATACTTGAACTACGAGGCTTTATCCTCCTTATAATGGCGTAGATCTATGAAAACACACAAAATTTTCAACCCATGATATCTCGAGAAAGATGGAAAATCATGGAATGAAACTCAAGTAGAAGGAAGAGTTCACCACTACGGTTCCAACGCAATCGACGGTGGTTGATTCAGAAAACAGATGGAGGCTCGGGGGATCAAAGGATGTTCGCGGCCGTACGGGCGCTCTCTGTCGAAGAACATAGAGAAGATGGTGTTTTTGTCGATTAGGCACGACCCTGGTCCGTTTAATGAAAAAAAAAGTACACAGTGTGTAATTATTTGGTACATGATTTGTAATTGGCCTTTCTGTACTCCTCTTTAAGCAACCTCCACACTGCCCCTACACAGCATGTGTGTGGCCCGGACACGTCCAGTACACGACCATACGCGGAATCAATGTACATGAGGTGTACTTATAAAGTACACGATGTAGAGGCCCGAAGCTTGATGTACATAGACATTACATTACTTTTGCAGAATACTTAGTACATAAAAAAAATAGACACACAAGGACCGTAATAGTTTAGTGTCTTTGGAAACTTGGAACGTAATCTTCTAATCGTGGTGAAAGATCTTCAACATCTCCCATAAAGATCTTCCCATTTTTGTTTCCTTACTTAAAATATTTTTTTAATCCTGGGGGAAAAGAAAACATAAAATGGGTGAGCTCAAATGCTCAGTAAGGGTAATAATGGATAAAATAAAACATACCATATATATATTGAACTTAAAAAAACATGAACATTATAAATCTTGAGCAACGACATATAACATGGAAGTACATAAGGAATAGATCATAATGGAACATAAATCATGATAAAATAGCATGGGAATAAAACATGTAATTGTGGAAACCATTAAGCACATGATATGATTTCAATATTAGCCAAGGTGTTGCTGCCAAGACCGTCTTAGTGGACAAAGTCGCTTTCTGAATCGAGTTCACTTCTCATTCCAGTCCTGTATTACTGAACCGACTTAACTTGTCGTTCCAGCCATGTCTATCTCATGAGATATAATTCTTCACACAATGCATTGGAGGGAGATATAGGTCCCACCCATCTCATAATGAAATCATTCATACTTGTGCCACAAAATAATTATTCATCATTCATAATAACCAAATAAATAAAATGGGTTTCAGAAACATCATCCCATCATCACATAATCTATATAAAATAAATGGATATCATTTCATAATAAGAAAAGTGAAACCATGTAAATCATAGAGACATGTTACTTGAAACATACACATATGAAATAATGTCATATTAGATGAAAAATGGTTTTGATAGAAAAACTTGAAATGAATTCTTGAGGGAAATATCTTTTCTTCTTCAAAATTAATTTCTTTTCACAAAACATCATGCAATTTTAAAAGAAGGAGATTTTGTTGAAAATAATCATGAAATATTTTTGAGGAAGCTTCATAAAAATAAGTCTTTATAAAACCGTAAAAATATGTTTGTGCCGTATAAGTTAAAAAAATTCTTCTCATACTTTTTTCGGAAAAGTCAAAAAAGTACCTCATAACGTAAACAAAAGAATGATTCCTTACATACCATGTAGTAAAAGTAAAAAATGGGTAAAAGGACATTAAACATACATGAAAACACTTTTATAAAATATGGAAATGATAGAAATAGCCCCAGTAAATACTTACTAATAAGCAATCTCAGATAAAAATGAGATTTTCAAAATTATCCCTTACCTTAGGTCTGATTTTCTTCGTAAGTGTCCGAACCTCTTCTTTGAAGCGCATCATTGAGACCTCCTCTTAGGGCACTAAAATTGGCCTATGAAGAAAACCAGGACCTCTAGGATGTTTCTAGGTAAGTGGAGAAGTTAATTGGGTAGGGTTTGGCCGATCTTGAATGCTCAAAGTGGTGTGAGGAAGAGAGGGAGGAGGTTCCCTTTTATAAGGGAGGAGAGGGGAACCTTTGGAAATCTAAAAAATATTAATTTATAATAAATCTAACCCCACTTAAAAACCTCCAAAAATGTATGATAATCTAAGATTAGATTATATAGGGTTGTAATCGAATCAACCAATCAAATTTAGACATGTTTGGATCTTATTTTAAACCTTATCATTTTGATTTGTCCTTAATTAATCTATTTAAGTTTATTTGTGGTAATAAAATTATAAATTATAAATTTTAAAAAATAATTACTTATTTGTTTTGAACATTCCATAATTGGTTACTTTATAACATTATAGACCATAAAATTTTAAATTTATAATTTTTAAATATTTTTGTGATTTTTAAACAATTTTATAATATGTTATTTTTTTAAAATAACAATAGTGTCAATTATGACACTATTCATTTATTTGAATTTAAATAAAATATATACAGAAGATATTTTAGAGATAAAAGAGTTAATAGATTTATAAAATGTCATATGTATCTACAAAATTAGTGGATAACATTAAATAGTTCATATAATATTTGTTTTATTATTTTTAAAACCATTTATTTGGTTTATCTCTTAATAAAATAATTACTACAATATTTTTGTATAATTATTTAATATACTGATTTGTGGCATAAAAATTAAAAATAAAATCTTATCATGAAGATAAATCTATTACCTTTTATAATAATACTTTTACTCTAAGTTATAATCTTAAAATCACAATATTTAAATTGTTATATTTATTAAATTATGAAGGTGACAACATTGGCATCATTAAAAATAAAATAATATAAGTGTCATAATCACTTTTATAAGGCTCCAAACGGTTATATATTAGGTCATTGGATTATTAAGGTGTCGATAGACACTACAAATAAGTTTCAGTCAGGTTTGTGGGCCTGTTAATGGGTATTATTATTTCAATAAAAACAATATTACTTATTTCCCACTTAATAAATAATTTCTGTATCATTAATGTATCACCATTAATGACAATTATTTAATCCCTAAAAATTATAAATAAATTATCATCATTTAGATAAGTTTATTATCTTTCTGGAGACTATTCATGTTTGAAGTTTTATGATGTTTATCACTAAATTAAGATTATTATTCTTATAAATTTAAGAGAGTGACATGTTGTCACTCTCATTGGTTTTAATAATAATTAAATTATTTTCATGGTCAAAAGTCCATAAAATGAATCTAATCCGACCCTTAGGTAATATGGGTCTACTTTTAGCCATCCAATAGAATTTTGGCATGTCTTAGGGTAATTATATAATATTATATTTACCCTTAATTACCTGATTTACCTTTAACTATGGTAAATAAAATTTATCGTAGTTACTATTCATAATTCCCAAAAATAAAAAGTAGCTTATTAAAATAATTTGGACCCACTAATTAAAAATATGGAATCCATTTTTCCAAATTCAATACACAAACTTTTCAGAAATTAAATCAAAATTAATCTCGTTGTCGAAAGAAAACTAGTTTTTCTTTTAAACATTGCAAAATATTGAATTGATTTAACTTACGAATTTAATGTAAAATCAATGCTAATGAAATAAATTATATTAAATGGTAAAAATATATTCTATTTATACTTTAAAACCATTAAATATTATAATTAACCATATAAATTATTTCGATGAAAAAAGTTGTTTTTAATTAAAATATAGCGTGTTTTTACTATTCATCAAAATATGAATGTTACTAGAATAATATGAAAAATTTATCCAAAGTAAATTTTTATTTCTTGATTCCAAATAAGAGTTTTATTTTGTAAAATTGAACTTATAAACATTTCAAAAACTAGATTTAAAGTGGGTACGCCCTCAAAAGGCGGCAAAACTGCATTTTAAAAAAAAACTTATTTTACCCGAAAAATTTATTTTGTTCTTATACCATGTTCCAGAAAATTGTAATATGAATAATAATGTTATAAAATTCAAACTTTAGTTAATACTATT
Source organism: Viscum album (assembly GCA_963277665.1). Classification (NCBI taxonomy): domain Eukaryota; kingdom Viridiplantae; phylum Streptophyta; class Magnoliopsida; order Santalales; family Viscaceae; genus Viscum; species Viscum album. The sequence continues at coordinate 443,396,237 of OY728138.1, forward strand.
CCTAATGGCTAGTTCATAATAATATAATAATAATATATCGTTGTTTAGTAAAACCCGGTATTGCGTACAACACACGCTATCGAGGAAGGTCGCGATTGCGTGTAATGCAAGCCAAGTCAGGGTTGCGTGTTGTGAAAGAATACTTCGTTGTTTCGTATAACAGAATACAACAATATTTCATTTATACATTGAATATATATATATATATATACTCAATGTTGCGTAGAATAACTATTATCAAAATTGTGGGTAACACGATCCAAGAATAGTGTTGCGTATACTGCAAGCTAATACGATGTTTCGTATAGCGCAAGGTCATCATGGTGTAGCATGAAACATAAGAAATTAATGAAATTGAAATAATATTTTTCATAAAATTTTGAGGTGTTACATTCTACCCCCCTTAAAATGAATTTCATCCTTCAAATTCTTCGGAGTTATAAATGGTTTACTACTCGAATGTTTGTCTAATAGAAACCCACATCGTAAAAAGGAGTACCCAAACATGGATTTAAAAACTAAAGTATGAAATGTAACGGTTACCCAAATTAACTCATTACTGGGTTTCCACCTAGGAAAACATAGGTGAAAATATGGATATGGAAGAAAAATATAACCATCAAGTTCTGATAGAGAGTGGTAGCGAACATGGCTATGAAAAAGCCAACAATCACAAAGCTATTGATTTGTGATGATCTATGGTACCATCTAATTCATCGGATATAAGGGAACTAGGAAAACATTTTTGGTTTTCAAGATCATTTCCCTAAAGTTGATGAATTAAAAGAAATACTTGCATGATTTTGGTACAATCTCACTGTTGTTCGTAAATTGAACAATTTACACTTCATCCCTTAAAGAAATGAAGTTGAATTTTTTATTCGTGATATGTTAGCAGATCATGTGATAGAATGATGGGTCATTCCATCTGTTTAAAAAAAAAGGTTTGCAAAATTTATAAGTCTATCTTGGTTAGATTAATCGTATATAGTTCCAAAAATGAACTTATACTTCATATATCATACCACTAAATAAAATAAAACTAGTTTCTACTAACCAGGGACTTCTTGTAGGCCAGTGGTAGGCGATAAAGGCCAGTTTCACTTCGGTTGTGGGTTCGATTCCCATAGCCTTGTCTGACGTGATGGGTTGTCACCCATCCTACAGGTTGTCCTTTTTCTAAAACTACATTATAAATAATATCGGAAAACAAAAATCTATCCTTAAACAATACTAACTTATGTCCAACATAATTCATTCCAATGTTTAGGCTTATACAAAATACAGATGTCCAATCTTTTAGTATAAACCAAATGATTACTTGAAATGTCATCAAAAAAGAATGTGAATACCATCATTTATCCCCCATATATCTTGTTGGTCACATTCCAATCATGTGAATACCTTAATCATGTATTATCTTGAAAAATGAATACCCATTGAACTTTAGTGAAAACTTGAATGCTGTCAAAAGTTAACTCTTTCCAAATTACAAAATACCAAAAATTATATATACTCAAACCATGATATGACCTTCTCCTTATATCAATAATGAGCTCATGAATACTATCAAACATTTAATTTTCACTTTATCCCTTCATTATGCACATATCATCTACTTTCCAAAAATATCTGAATAACCTTTCATGGTTATTGGTACCATTAATCATAAACTTTCAATCATAAGGAAAGACAACAGTGTAAAAATCCTTAGATGTCTCTTTATTCCATAGTACCATGAGATTACTTATATATCATTTCACGTGATAAACATGTTATCATTCCACTACCTTATTAAACCATTGACCGAGCTTCAACAATTCTTTCATCTCACATATCATTTGTAGTCTCTTCGTCATCATCAACATAAATACTACCCATATGACCGTACAGATTCTCTTTATGAGACTTTCCCTTAGGGCATTGGTTTTCATAGTGACCGAAAATTCCACATTTAAAACATTTAACCATTGTTGATGTTGTAGCAATACCATTATCCTCATCCATGGTGTTAACTGAACCTTTTCCGTTCCACTTACTGGCTTTGTGTCCTTTTTTCCACACCCAAAGCATCTTCCAGTTCCCTTGAAACAATCTCCCTGATGCCTGTTCCCACATAATTTACATGAGGCAAACTAAACTTTCTTTCCCCTATGATAATCATGAATCTCCATATTTCTCTTATTATCTGAGTCTGGAAACTTACCAAAGTTGAGATTATTGATCATATTATGAGATTGCTGATTAGGCATAATAACGATGTTTGGACTTCCAGATCCCGTTTCATTTGGTTTCCCATGAAGAAAATCATTCCATTGTCTATCATATCCTCTATTATCGTGAATCTTCATGTTTCCATCCATTTTATAAAACCCAAAAAGAATAGTGTGAGGGGAAAATCATGCTAGGGAAAAAAACATAGTAAAGTGGGAGTATCCTCAATATCTAACATCTTAGGTTAAATTCTATGATCGTTTCCGTAGTTCTAGGACTATATCTAATATGTATACTTATCCTTAGGGACATCTCTAGACATACCTTAGAAATATCTCTACGGATCTCACTAACGTTTTCGCATCCTAGTTTCTAAAGATTGACTAAACCTTTCCTCTGATACCAACTGTAGAGGCCTGAATCTTGACGTAGATAGACATTACATTAATTTTTTGGAATACTTAGTACATAAAAAAAACAGACACACAAAGACCGTAATTGTTTAGTGTCTTTGGAAACATGGAAGGTAATCTTCTAATCGTGGTGAAAGTTTTTCAACATCTCCCATAAAGATCTTCCCATTTTTGTTTCCTTACCTAAAATCTTTCTTTTAATCCTGGGGGAAAAGATAACATATATAGGGTGAGCTCAAATGCTCAGTAAGGGTAAGCACGGATAAAATAAAACATACCATGTATATTTGAACTTAAAAAAAACATGAACATTATAAATCTTGAGAAACGACATAAAACATGGAAGTACATAAGGCATAGATCATAATGGAACATAAATCATGATAAAATAGCATGGGAATAAAACATTTAATTGTGGAAACCATTAAGCACGTGATATGATTTCCATATTATCCAAGGAATTTCTTCCAAGACCATCTTAGTGGACAAAGTCCCTTTCTGAATCAACTTCACTCCTCGTTCCAGTCCTGTATTACTGAACCAGTTTAACTTGTCGTTCCATCCATGTCTATCTCATGAGATATAAATCTTTACCCAATGAATTGGAGGGAGATATAGGTCCCACCCATATCATAATTAAATCATTCTTACTTGTGCCACAAAATAATCATACATCATTCATAATAACCCAACAATCAAAATGGGTTTCATAAACATCACCCCATCATCACATAATCTACATAAAATAAATGGATATCATTTCATAATAAGAAAAGTGAAACCATGTAAATCATAGAGACATGTTACTTGAAACATATACATATGAAATAATTTCATCTTAGATGAAAAATGGTTTTGATAAAAAAACACTTGAAATGAATTCTTGATGGAAACATCCTTTCTTCTTCAAAATTAATTTCTTTTCACAAAAAATCATGCAATTTTAAAAAAAGGGGATTTTGTTGAAAATAGTCATGAAATCTTTTTGAGGAAGCTTCATGAAAATAATTCTTTATAAAACCATAAAAATATGTTCATGCCGTATAAGTTAAAAAAACATTCTTCTCGTACTTTTTTCGGAAAAGTCAAAAAAGTACCTCGAAACGTAAACAAAATAATTATTCCTTACATACCATGTAGTAAAAGTCAAAAATGGGTTAAAAGGACTTTAAACATACATGAAAAAACTTTTATAAAACATAGAAATGATAGAAATAGTCCCAGTAAATACTTATGAATAAGAAATCTCATATAAAAATGAGATTTGCAAAATTATACCTTACCTTAGGTCTGATTTTCTTCGTAAGTGTCTGAACCTCCTCTTCTTTTAAGCGACTCTTTGAGACCTCCTCCTAGGGCACAAAAATTGGTCTTTGAAGAAGACCAGAACCACTAGGATGTTTCTAGGGAAGTGGAGAAGTGAATTGGTCAGGGTTTGACCGAGCTTGAAGGCTCAAAGTGGTGTGTGGAAGAGAGGGAGGAGGTTCCCTTTTATAAGGGAGGAGAGGGGCGCCTTTGGAAATCGTCAAAATATTAATTTATAATAAATCTAACCCCACTTAAAAACCTCCAAAAATGAATCATATTCTATGATTAGATGAGATAGGGTTGTAATATCATCAACCAATCAAATTCAGACATGTTTGGAACTTATTTTAAACCTTATAATTTTGATTTATCCTTAATTAATATATTTAATTTTATTTGTGGTAATAAAATTATAAATTTTAAATTATAACAAATAATTACTTATTTGTTGTGAATTTTACATAATTGGTTACTTTATAAAATTATAGTCCATATAAATTTAAATTTATAATTTTTAAATATTTTTGTGATTTTTAAACAATTGTATAATATGATATTTTTATAAAATAACAATAGTGTCAATTTTGACACTATTCATTTATTTGAATTTAAATAAAATATATATAGAAGATATGTTAGAAATAAAAGCTTTAATAGATTCATAAAAGGTCATATGTATCTATTAAATTAGTGGATCACATTAAATAGTTCATATAATATTTAGTTTATTATTTTTAAAACCATTTATTTGCTTTATCTCTTAATAAAATAATTACTACAATTTTTTGTATAATTATTTAATATATGGATTTGTTGCATAAAAATTATAAATAAAATCCTATGATTAAGATAAATCTATTACCTTTCATAATAATACTTTTACAAGAATTTATCATCTAAAAATAACAATATTTAAATTGTTATATTTATTAAATTATGAAGGTGACAACATTGGCATCATTTAAAATAAAATAATATAAGTGTCATAATCACTTTTATAAGGCTCCAAACGGTTATATATTATGCAATTGGATGATTAAGGTGTATATAAACACTACCAATAAGTTTTTGTCAGGTTTGTGGTCCTTTTAATGGGTATTATTATTTCAATAAAAACTATATTACTTATTTCCCACTTAATAAATAATTTCTGTATCATTAATGTATCACCATTGATGACAATTATTTAATCCCTAAAAATTTTAAATAAATTATCATGATGTATATAAGTTTATTATCTTTCTTGAGAATATTCATGTTCGATATTTTATTTTGTTTATAACTAAATTAAAATTATTATACTTATAAGATTTAAGAGAGTGACATGTTGTCACTTTCTTTGGTTTTAATAATAATTAAATTATTTTCATGGTCAAAAGTCCATAAAATGAATCTAATACGACCCTTAGGTTATATGGGTCTACTTTTAGCCATCCAATATAATTTTGGCATGTGTTAGGGTAATTTTATAATATTATATTTACCCTTAATTACCCGATTTACATTTAACTATGGTAAATAAAATTTACCATAGGTACTATTCATAATTCCCAAAAATAAAAAGTAGCTTATTAACATAATTTGGACCCCCTGATTCCAAATATGGAATCCATTTTTCCAAATTCAATACACAAAAGTTTCATAAATTAAATCAAAATTAATCCCATTGTCGAAAGAAAACGGGGTTTTCTTTAAAACATTGCAAAAGATTGAATTGATTTAACTTACGAATTTAATGTAAAATCAATGCTAATGACATACATTATATTAAATGGTAAAAATATATTCTATTTATACTTTAATACAATTAAATATTATAATTTAAACATATAAATTATTGCGATGAAAACAGTTGTTTTTAATTAAAATATAGCGTGTTTTTACTATTCATCAAAATATGAAAGTTACCAGAATAATATGAAAAATTTATCCAAAGTAAATTTTTATTTCTTTATTCCAAATAATAATTTTATTTTGTCAAATTGAACTTATAAACATGTCAAAAACTATATTTAAAGTGGATGCGCCATCAAAAGGCGGCAATATTGCATTTTTTGAAAAAAACTTATTTTACCCAAAAAATTTATTTTCTTCTTATACCATGTTCTAGAAAATGTGTAATAAAAATAATAATGTTATAAAATTCAAAATTTAGTTAATACTATTCATAACGTCTAGTTCATAAAATTATTATTATAATATATCGTTGTTTAGTAAAACCCGGTACTGCGTACAACACACGCTATCGAGGACGGTCGTGATTGCATGTAATGCAAGCCATGTCAGGGTTGCGTGTTGTGCAATAATCCTTCATTGTTTCGTATAACTGAATCCAACCATATTTTATTTATACATTGAATATATATATATATATACTCAATGTTGCGTAGAATAACTATTATCAAAATTGTGTGTAACACGATCCAAGAATAGTGTTGCGTATACTTCAAGCTAATACGATGTTGTGTATAGCGCAAGGTAATCTTAGTGTAGCATAAAACACAAGACATTAATGAAATTAAAAAAATATTTTTCATAAAATCTCGGGGTGTTACACACGACATGTATTTTGAAAATATCCAGATTTTTATCTTTTTCTAAAAAACGACCAGAAAAGGAAAAACATACCAGAAACGAAGATCCAGATTGTTTAAAAATTCCCCCTTAAATAAATTCATACCAGAATTTTCCTAGCGAGCCGCAGAAGAAGATACCTTGAACAGCTACGGCCACTGTGATCGTACAACGGCCTCCCTCTCCCAGTTCTCATCATGTACCCGCCTGTGCTGCCATAGCACACGTACCAGAGGAACAGACCGACCACGGAGAACTTTTGTACTGTGATCGATAATCCGGATAGGATGCTCTTCAAACGATGCATCTACTTCAAGATCAACCTCCTCAGGATGAAATACATAAGACGGGTCTGAAAAGTAACTTTGGAGCTGAGAAACGTGGAAAATGTCATGCATGGCCCGGTACCTCTGAGGTAACTACAACTGATAGGCAGCCAACCCAACTCCTACAACACCTCAAACGGCCCTATGTACCGTGGTGAAAGCATACCCTGTCTCTGAATCCCCTTGTGTCCGTACGTTGGTGCAACACACAGGAAAACCTGATCCTCGACATTGAACCCCAGAGGGCATCTCCACTAATCATAATAAGATTTCTGTCAAGATTGGGCTGTAGCCATCCTCTTCCGAATCAACTCTTTCTGCTCGGAGGTCTCCTGAACAAGACAAGGTCCTAGCAAAGCTGCCTCCCCTGCCTCCAGCCAGCACAAAGTTTATCTGTATGGCCTACCGTACAAAGCCTCGTAAGGTGCCATCTTAATAGTCTCCTAAAAACTGTTTGTTATAGGCACACTCCACAAGAGGAATATGCTTCTCCCAAGAACCGCCAAAGTCTAGAATGCAAGCTCGGAGCATATCCTCAAGCACCTGGATCGTATCACTATGGAAAAAAAGGAATTTAGCGGCGGTTTTTTTTCCGTTTCGCGGCGGTTTAAACCGCCGCTTAATCGATTGGTGGCAGTTTTCAAAAACCGCCGCTAAATCGTGCGTCGGGAAACTATTCGCGGCGGTTTTCAAAACCATCGCAGAACGTTTCGCGGTGGTTTTTTAGCGGCGGTTTAAACCGCCGCTAAGCGGCAGTTTTTTTTTAATTTTTTTAATTTTTTTAATTATATATATATATATATTTATTTATTTATTTATTTATTTATTTATTTTGTATTTATTTTGTATTTATTTTGTATTTATTTTGTATTTATTTTGTATTTATTTTATTTATTTTATTTATTTCGTATTTATTTTATTTTATTTATTTTATTTTATTTATTTATTTATTTATATATTTATATATTTATTTATTTATTTATTTATTTAAATATTTATTTATTTATTTATTTATTTTATTTTATTTTATTTACTTTATTTATCCATGCATGCACATCCCATACACATGCACATGCATGCCCATGCATGCCCATGCAATATACATGCATTCCCATGCATGCCCATGCAATATACATGCATTCCCATGCATGCCCATGCAATATAAATAAATTATGCGTCAGGTGAGATTTTAACCCCTAACCTCTTGCATATTTTCCAAAGACTTTACCACTCCAGCAAGCTCGCCTTGAGGTTAATAAACAGAAATTAATATACTTATATATATTAATTGAAAAAACAAATAATAAATAAATAATAGATATAAACTCGATAATAATAAATAATAAATAATAAATAATAAATAACAAATAACAAATAATAAATAACGAATAATAAATAATAAATAATAAATAATAACTAATAAATAATAAATAATAAATAATATATAAATATTAAATATTAAATATTAAATAATAAATAAATATAAATAATAAATAATAAATAATAAATAATAAATAATAAATAATAATAATAAATAATAAATAATAAATAATAAATAAATATAAATAATAAATAAATATAAATAATAAATAATAAATAAATATAAATAATAAATAATAAATAAAGACAAATAATAAATAATAAATAATAAATAATAAATAATAAATAATAAATAATAAATAATAAATAATAAATAATAAATGATAAATAATAAATAATAAATAATAAATAAATAATAAATATAAATAATAAATAATAAATAAATATAAATAATAAATAAATATAAATAATAAATAATAAATAATAAATAATAAATAAAGATAAATAAAAAATAATAAATAATAAATAAAAAATAAATAATAAATAATAATAAATAATAAATAATAAATAAGGAATAATAAATAATAAATAATAAATAAATAATAAATAAATAATAATAAATAATAAATAAAAAATAAAAAATAATAAATAAATATAAATAATAAATAATAAATAATAAATAATAAATAATAATTAATAAATAATAATTAATAAATAATTAATAATAAATAATAAATAATTAATAATAAATAATAAATAATAAATAATAAATAATAAATAATAAATAATAAATAATAAATAATAAATAATAAATAAATTGAAATAATAAATAATAAATAAATATAAATAATAAATAAATATAAATAATAAATAATAAATAAAGATAAATAATAAATAATAAATAAAGATAAATAATAAATAATAAATAATAAATAATAAATGATAAATAATAAATAATAAATAATAAATAATAAATAATAAATAATAAATAATAAATAAATATAAATAAAAAATAAAAAATAAATATAAATAATAAATAATAAATTAATATAAATAATAAATAATAAATATATAGAAATAATAAATAATAAATAAATAATTAATAAATAATAAATAAAAATAATAAATAATAAATAATATAAATAATAAATAAATATAAATAATAAATAATAATTAAATAATAAATAAATAATAAATATAAATAATAAATAATAAATAATAAATAAATATAAATAATAAATAATAAATAAATATAAATCATAAATCATAAATAAAGACAAATAATAAATAATAAATAATAAATAATAAATAATAAATAATAAATAATAAATAATAAATAATAAATAATAAATAAATATAAATCTAAATATAAATAATAAATAATAAATAATAAATAATATATAATAAATAATAAGTAATAAATAAATATAAATAATAAATAATAAATAATAAATAATAAAAAAATAATAAATAATAAGTAATGAATAACAAATAATAAATAATAAATAATAATTAATAATTAAATAATAAATAATAATTAATAAATAATAAATAATAAATAAATATAAATAATAAATAATAAATAATAAATAAAGATAAATAATAAATAATAAATAATAAATAATAAATAATAAGTAAATATAAATAATAAATAAATATAAATAATACATAATAAATAAATATAAATAATAAATAATAAATAATAAATAATAAATAAATATAAATAATAAATAAATATAAATAATAAAAAATAAAAAATAAATAAAGATAAATAATAAATAATAAATAATAAATAATAAATGATAAATAATAAATAATAAATAATAAATAATAAATAATAAATAATAAATAAATATAAAGGATAAATAATAAATAAATATAAATAATACATAATAAATAAATATAAATAATAAATAATAAATACATATAAATAATAAATAATAAATAATTAATTAATAAATAATAATTAATTAATTAATAAATAATAAATATAAATAATAAATAATAAATAATAAATAAATATAAATAATAAATAAATATAAATAATAAATAATAAATAAATAATAAATAAATAATAAATATAAATAATAAATAATCTATAAATATAAATAATAAATAAATACAAATAATAAATAATAAATAATAAATAAAGATAAATAATAAATAATAAATAATAAATAATAAATAATATATAATAAATAATAAATAATAAATAATAAATAATAAATAATAAATAATTAATAAATATAAATAAAAATTAATAAATAATATATAATAAATAATAAATAATAAATAATGAATAATAAATAAAAAATATTAAATAAATAAATAATAATTAATAATTAATAAATACTAAATAATAAATAAATATAAATAATAAATAATAAATAAATATAAATAATAAATAAATATAAATAATAAATAATAAATAAAGATAAATAATAAATAATAAATAAAGATAAATAATAAATAATAAATAATAAATAATAAATGATAAAAAAAAAAAATAAATAATTAATAATAAATAATAAATAAATATAAATAATAAATAATAAATAAATATAAATAATACATAATAAATAAATATAAATAATAAATAATAAATAAATATAAATAATAAATTATAAATAATTAATTAATAAATAATAAATATAAAGAATAAAGAATAAATAATAAATAATAAATAAATATAAATAATAAATAAATATAAATAATAAATAATAAATAATAAATAAATAAATAATAAATATAAATAATAAATAAATATAAATAATAAATAATAAATAATAAATAAAGATAAATAATAAATAATAAATAATAAATAATAAATAATAAATAATAAATAATAAATAATAAATAAATATAAATAATAATTAATAATTAATAAATAATAAATAATATATAATAAATAATAAATAATAAATAAATATAAATAAGAAATAAGAAATAAGAAATAAGAAATAATAAATAATAAATAATAAATAATAAATAAAGATAAATAACAAATAATAAATAAATATAAATAATAAATAATAAATAAATATAAATAATAAATAATAAATAAATATAATTAATAAATAATAAATAATAAATAAATATAAATGATAAATAAATATAAATAATAAATAATAAATATTAAATATTAAATATTAAATAATATATAATATATAATATATAAATATAAATATAAATAATAAAAAATAAAAAATAAAAAATAATAAATAACTACTACATAATAAATAATAAATAATAAATAATAAATAATAAATAATAACTAAACATAAATAATTAATAAATATAAAGAATAAAGAATAAACAATAAATAATAAATAACCAGTTACAAATAATATATAATAAATAAATTAAAGTATATTATAAATGATAAATAATAAATAATAAAGGAAACACATGAAAAAGTATTAAAAGACATGATAAGGGATGAAAAATCATGAAAATGTATGAAAAAGGAGGGAGAAGCATATGAAGAATGAGGTATTAGAAAGAATGAGAACGCATGAAAACTCAAGACAACTTTGGAAAACTCCTTAACAATTCAACATAATCATCATAATAACCCACAAAAAACCATTGATAAAGATAACAAGTCATGGAAACCCAAATAAACAGTAATAAATGGAGCTACCGTTAAAACCCGTCAAAACGGTCATAAAGTGACAAAAATATTGGACTCACATAAACGGAGATAACTTAAGATCCGAGAGTCCGTTTTAGATCCGCGACCTGTCTAATCAAAGATCCTGAAACGATCTTCAACCTGAAAGGTGAAAGTGTCCGAATGGACAGGCGGATCGGAAGTTACGACCATTTAAAAAAATGCTGACGGGGAACGGGTGCTAGAAACGAGGCATTGAAAAACATAACAAACCCGATACCCACTAAAAAGGCCATAACATATGATCTAGGAGTGCATGTGGGCGCCGCAACCAGTCAAACTGAAGCTCATGGAACGAGCTATGATCTGGCTGGTGGAGTAGGCCGAAATGACACACGGATCGAAAGGAAGGTCCGTTTGAAGACAAGTTCGACGGGACACCGGTGACAGAAACGGGGTTTTGGAGGCCTTCGGAGGGGTTTTTGGGTCGAAAAACACGACACAAGTTTCCTTCTGTCGAATTGGTGCGTAGCTCTCTTCGCTGGCTTCGATTTGATATGTGGTAGAGCCCAAACGGACACCCGGAGCAAAAGTTATGGCCATTTGAAGTTGGAGAACTTTTTTTAACTTTTTTATAACTCTAATATATTCCACACCTTAGAATGTCTCACGGTTTGGATTATATGTTCCTCTAGATCTCTTCATGAGGTTCGATTTGACTGGTCGTGGCGCTTCAACGGACGCCCGGATCAAAAGTTATGGTCGTTTTAGTGATTTCGGGGTTTCTCACGATTTTTTATTTTTTTTCATTTCATTTCGCGGTGGTTTTACCGAAACCGCCGCTATTTCGCGGCGGTTTTTTAAAAAATCTGCCGCTAATCCTCGAATAAACTTAAAAAAAAATTAAAATAAAATTAAATAAAAAAAAAAATTTTGCCGTTTAGCGGCGGTTTTTTCGCCGCGGTTTTAAAAACCGCCGCAAAATGCGTTTCGGGCCAGCATTTCGCGGCGGTTTTTAAAACCGCGGCGAAAAAACCGCCGCTAAACAGCGGTTTTCTCGTAGTGTATGCTCGGACTGGCCATCTGTCTGGGGATGGTATGACGTACTCAAAAGTACCTGACTACCCAAAGCCTTCTCATGCTCCTACCAGAACTGAGAATTAAAACACGCAACCCTATCTGAAACAATGGATTGTGGAACTCCATACAGACATACACTATCTTGGATGTACAACCATCCCAATTCGTCAACAATGAAGGTATCCTTAATCGGAAAGAAATGAGAAACCTTCATAATCCTGTTGACGACAACCCAAACAACATCACACCCTCGTGGCGACCTCGGTAACCCAGTCACGATGTCCATTGCGACAGCGTTACACTTCCACTCGAGAATGTGTAACTACTGTAAAAGACCTGATGGTCGTTGATGCTCCACTTTCACCTGCTGAAAAGTAGAACATCTCATGATGAATCCACAAACATCTCTCTTCATACTTGGCCACCAGTACTGGCGGTGTAGATCACGATACATATTTGTGATGCCAAGATGAACTGCCAAAACTCAGGAATGGAAATCCCGCATCAGCTCCTCGCGTATGTCTTTTAGCACCCATACACGTCCCTGGAAATGCAAGATATCATCCTCACCCACTGTCCATCCAAGAAGAGGGTCCTCTCCTGACACACTCTCCCACAAGACTTGGCCTTCTGAGTCTGATAGTTACATCATCCGTACCTGATCAAGTAGGATAGAGGTAAAAACTACAGAATATATAAAAGTCTGCCCCTGTTTTTCGTGAACCTCCAAATGTATCTCAGAGAATAGATCCATAAGCTTCCACTCACTACTGGCCTCCTGAACTTCCTGAATGTGAGTTTTCCTGCTCAACGCATCATCCACTGCGTTTCGCTTTCCCGACTTATAGGAAAGATTAATGTCGAAGGACAGAAGATACTCGACCCACCTACGCTGTCTTATATTCAGACCACATGGAGTGAAGATGTACTTGAGACTCTTGTGGTAGGTAAACACCACAAAGTGATCTCCTAGAAGGTAATTTCTCCAACAGCGTAAGGCATGAACAACAACTGCCAACTCCAGATCATGCATTGGGTAGTTCCTATCATGCGGTCTCAACTGCCGAGACCCGTAACCAAGGACTCCATCTCCCTGCATAAGCACCACTCCCAGTCCGACACTTGAAGAATCAAAGTAGACCGTATATCTCTTTCCCGACTCTAGAAATACTAGTATCGGTGATGACATCAACCTACCTTTCAGCTCCGAAAAGGCTGTCTCACAAGAGTCTGACCATAAGAACTTCACACATTTTTTGGTCAGGCATGTCAGCGGTGCTGCAAGGTGTGAAACGTCCTGTATGAAATGACTGCATATTCATCTGGCCCTAAAAAACTTCATACCTCAAAGACATTCTTTAGATTCTCCCAGAAAACTACAACTATCACTTTCTCTCGGTCTTCTGATACTCCTGTCTATGAGATAATGTGGCCGAAGAAGTGAATCTGATCCATCTAAAAGTGGAATTTCGAGAGCTTAGCATATAACTGATGCTCTCTCAGTATACTCAGATCGATCTCAAGATGGGTATCATGGTTGGGTCAAGTGTGAAAGTACACCAAGATATCATACCTGAAGACCACCATGAAAGAGTCTAAGTATAGATGGATAAATCGGTTCATCAGTGCCATAAAAGCTATTGGCGCACTCGTGAGTCCAAATGGAATGACGATATACTCGTATAGACCATACCTACTCCTGACAGCTGTAAAAGGTATATCTGATGATCTAATGCGCAATTGATGATAACCGTACCTGAAATCAATCTTGGAGAACACCCAGGGTCCTCAAAGCTGATCAAAGAGGTCATCGATCCTCGACAAGTGATATTGGTTATTAACCATCAACTGGTTCAGTTTCCGATAATCCACGCAATGCCTTAGGGTATCATATGCCTTCTTCGCAAATAGGACAGGCGAACCCCAATGAGAATTACTGGGTCAGATGAAACCCTTTTCCTGTAACTCCTCCAACTGCTTGTTGAGATCCTGCAACTCAGGTGTATCCATAATATAAGGAGGAATGGACACCAGTGTCACTCCTGGAACGATCTCAAAATAAAATTCTACCTCATGGTCCAGAGGAAAATCTGAAAAGTCCTTTGGAAACACATCCCTAAAACAATCCACCACTGGAGGAAAGTCTAACTGTGATGTCCCCTGGTCATCCAGATAATGACTGGAAATCTAAGTTGTAACTCCTCCAAGCCCATGATGCTCTGGTCTAGCTCTACTCGCATGGACATCCCACTCGCCTATATAAAGAAATGATTCACCCTCAGGTGATATGAAACTCACCCTACGGCGATAGAAATCGACGACTTTCTGGAAGGGAACTAACCTGTCCATACTGAGAATGTAATCACAACCTGTCATCTACATGATATAGAGGTCCCATAAGGATTGATACCCTAAAATCTCAAGAGGGAAATCTCTGCACTGAAATATGCTAGACTTTCTCATTCCCAATGGTGTATCAAGAGTCATCATGTCGGCAAACGTAAATATACAGAGCCCAAGGATCTCAAAAACAGCAATAGAGATAATACTATGAGAAGCACTAGTATAGAAAAGGGATGAAGATAACAATGAGGCTACAAAGATCGTACCTCAAACTATAGAAGGGCCGGTATCCTACTCCTGATGGGTCTTTTCAACAGCAAAAGTCTCTCCTGTACCGCAGCCCTGCGCCTCTGGCTGACCACATGGAGCTGATCCACTCTGTTGTCGCTGGTAACTTGGTGACTGACCACCGTGGCCTCCACCTCAGCCCAAATGGCTCGAAGAACTCAAGTTCCTAGACTGGTGAGAAACTCGTGATGCATCTCTTGTACGCGGGGTCATAGAAGAACCCCTACCACCAGCTGTAGGTGAGAAGATCTGACAAAAACGCTGAAGATGGACCATCTTTCCACAAGATCGGCACTCCATTGGTTCTCTCTAGAATTGATTCCTAGTTTGTCTGATCCTACCACAATGATAGCATACAACCTGGCTACACGAAGATACATTCCGCCTACCTTGATATCCTCGAGAAGACTCCCTACGGCGGTTCCTACTATCAGTAGGAGGAACACTGACTCTAGATGTCTAACCGCCCGGGATCACTGCACCAGAATCCCTCAGATTGGATTCAATGATCAGTGCCTGGTTGACAATAGAGGATATCGAAGTCAACCTGAATATATTCACTTAGTAACGGATCTCCTGCCTGAGACCATCCTCAAACTTCCTAGAAAGGAACAACTCATCACTTGCTAGGATCGGTGTGAAGCGCTACAGCTCGATAAAACGAGATGAGTACTCTATAACAGAACGAGTACCCCACTCGAGACTCATAAACTCCCGAGCTTGGTCGGCCGTCATGGTCTCCGAATAAAATTAATCATAGGAGAAGCGTTGAAACTTATCCCAAGTCCTACTTTATTGGCTCCCAGACTGTGGGATCACCTCCCACCACCTCTTGGCGGTGTCTCAGAGCATATAAGTATAAATATTCAACCTCTTCTCTGGAGGTATCTCCAGATGCTCGAAGATTTTCAGTGTGGCCTCTATCAACGACTCTACATCCTGGGGTCCTCTATCCCCTAAGAAAGTAGGAGGATGCTGCTGCTGGAAAACCCATGTCAACTCAGCCATCGACGGGGCAGGAGGCGGCGCTCCCTGAAAGGCCTATATTATCCTCATGAATTCCC
The DNA here is from genome assembly GCA_963277665.1 of Viscum album. Classification (NCBI taxonomy): domain Eukaryota; kingdom Viridiplantae; phylum Streptophyta; class Magnoliopsida; order Santalales; family Viscaceae; genus Viscum; species Viscum album. Next base: position 443,412,780 of record OY728138.1, read on the forward strand.
CCCTGAACTGTGAATTAACACTTGAAATGGGTATAACTACTGGTTCCAAGGCTGGCACAGTAGGAGGATCTGCAGGATGTCCCTGATCGGCCATATCTGGTGTCTGATCACTATATGGCAGCTAACGTACAACTGGAGGATGTCTCGGTGGCATAACTATAAAAGAACAAAACCACACCATAGATTAGAAATATCAAGGACAGAGAACAAAATAGTACAAGATGGGAACATGATAAAAGAACAAACAAGTTTCACTAAACACGACTACACAGTGTGTATAACACTACACGTCATGCTCCTTAAGGCCATTCACATGGGCGTGTACTTCTTCCACCTTTGGTCATGTAACACCCCATACTACACAGTGTGTTGTCCCCACACACGGCGTGTAATTCATCTCCATTCACTTTTTCTGACTCTCCATACATGTCTAGTCCACATGATCCTTTAAACACTAGACTACATGACGTGTTGTTATTTACTTGGCTGACTACATGGCTGACCCTTAAACGATAGGTTCCAAACAAACACGGTGTGTATAAGAGAAGATAACATCATCCTGTGTTTTTCTTGACATGGATGGGCACCCTGAACAAGACTACATGGTTTTTTCATTCCCAAAACATCATGTACTACACGAGCTTCCCCAGCCTGTGTTGTTAGTGACACGACCGGGTACACAGATCACTACTACACAGCGTGTAACGACCGTACACGGCGTGTTCTTGAAGGCTTTTCACAACCCTGTGTTTCTACTCACACAATCAATGACACGGTTTAAAAACTACACGGCGTGTAGTCATAAAGTACATGTTGTGTATTCTGGTTTTTTATGGCACGTAGCTCAGAAATTGCACTGAAGCCCAGAAAACACTGAAAAACAACCATGGAGGTGCCAAATTCCAATCTGTGAGGGCCCATACTCCTCGTGACCCAAATCTTGGAATCTCCTACATATCACATACAAGTGAAACAATTCAATGATCCACCAAGTTCCGATTCATGAGGGCCCATAACGCCTAAAGAACCAAAATTTGTCCTTCATTTATGCAAGGCGCAATAAAAACAATTTCTCTATCAAACTTCAGGGTTCTATCAAAGCATCTATCACAAAAACATGCATAATCTACACAACGTCTATCACAACAACAAGAAATTGCTATTTCACCCTAGATTGCATAGCAAGAATGCATGGAATGTGATTTCTAACAAATTCCTATATGATGCATGAGATGGAATACCCTCATCTCATCGGGTTGTGATAGAAATAAAACTACAATAGCAACAACAATAACAACACAAGGCATGTGAATCACTATAGGTGAAATCATATCAACCATAAAATCACAAAACCAGAAAACTGCAATAAACGAGGTAGATTGGATTTTCCATGTACATGGGTTAGCTACTCCAGGACACAACTTATTTCCATGTACCGAATCTGTCCTATCCCTGGATAAAGGCTCCAAACAGTAAATCCAGAGAAAATAATTCCTCTGATACCACTTTGTAACGACCCCGTTCCGGAAGCCACCCAGTGGCACCCTGTACCCGGTTGGTCAAATGGCCTCAAGCGCATTTCCCCAAATTCCAGAGGCATCCGACTAGCAGCGAGGGCCTTGGTGTGATAGTGGGGAAAATATGCACTCATTGGGAGAGTACACAATGGAAGTAAACAAATAATGAAATAGCGGAAGCAGAAAATATCCAACAATAATACACAATTAAACAGTGGAAGAATAAAACAATAAACCACTAGAGCACATATGTATATATGAAATGATGCATGATACATATCTAGGAAAACATCCGAACATGTCACAATGCTGGAAATACAAACAGTACCGAAGCAAGTACAAAAGAAAAGATAAATAACTCCTCAACATCGAAAGACTAATCTTGGTCCCATGCTCTCCTACTCCAAGCGGTGAAGTACCCGAAGTCAAAGGGTGCGTTCCCTTGTCTATAATTGCAACAACATAGTCTTTTTGGGCCCAAAAGCATGACCCAGAAAAGGTGTGAGACTAAATCCCAGAAGGAAACCACCCGAAGATCTGTCCCCAAGAGTCAGTGAGTATATGGCATGTAATAGTATAGTAAGCAGTAAATAGTAACAGTAAACAGCAGGTAGAAATTAGTAAGAAGTAATAAGTTGATAAAAAAAGTAATCAATCCACAGAACAACAAGCAGTAGTGAAGCAAACAGCTAACCACAACCGGAACCCCTCTATGAAGTACTCGTATCCAGCCCCTCTGGTCATATCCAAGAAGTACCAACAACCCTCTGGGTAGTGAACTCAACCAAACCCCTCTGGTTTGGTCAAACAAAATTATAAGACTCTCTGGGGAATCTCGCTCAGTAAATTCCCCTTATAGTCTAGGGTAGTTAGGGACTCTTTGAGGAAGATCACGCGATCTAACCCTTTTATTCCCCCAAGTTCTTGAAACTCTCTGAGGAAGCTCACTCAGTCAATTCCTCCTATAGTCTCTGGTCTATCACAAACTCTCTGTGGAAGCTCGCTCGGTCAATTCCTCCTCTAGCCTATAATGGATTAAGGAAATTCAAACAAGTATTGACTCTCCATGGAAGCTCACTCAGTCTACCCTCCTATAGTCTATAATATCCAAGACTCTCTGGGAAGCTCACTCGGTCTATCCCCTATAGTCTATAATGTCCATGACTCTTTGAGGAAGCTCACTTAGTATACCCTCATGTACTATATAATATCCAAGACTCTCTGTAAATATCACTCGGTCAATCCCTTATAGTCTATAGCACCAGGTTCTCGCGGTCCTGTGCTAGTCAGTGTATAATAATGCTATAAGGCCAAAGTACACCTAAATATATACTTGGATAACCATTCTACAGAAAACAAGCATGTCAAGAATTTCATTCCATCCTGTAGTCATAAGCCCTGGAAAACATGTGTTAAGACCAAAGGATAACCAGACCCAAAGGTTGTAAAGAGAGAAAGGCATGCGAAAAACATCCAAGCACATCAATTAACCTCAAACATGATCAAATTACCACTAAAAATCATACAAGAAAGGCAAAAAAACATTAGGGGGAAAAAGGTAAACACCCAATACCCCGTTCACCGGCATTGGTGGAAATTTTCACATAAAACTAAAAGAATTCGAAAGGTAAGGAACACACCACCTACCTTGATGCTAGGAGATAAATATACTTGAATTACGAGGCTTGATTCTCCATAGAATAGAATAGATCTATGAAAACGTATAAAATGTTAAACCCACAATATCTCAAGAAAGATGGAAAATCATGGAATGAAACTCAAGAAGAAAGAAGAGCTCACCACTGTGGTTCCAACACAATTGAAAGTGGTCAATTTGGAAAAAAGACGGAGGCGCGAGGGCTCAGAGGATGTTCGCGGTCATACGGGCACTCTCGGTCAAAGAACCTACAGAAGAAGGTGTTTTTTCAATTAGGCGCAACCCCGGTATGTTTAAAAAAACAATGTACATGGGGTGTACTTCTAGGGTACACGGCTTGTACTAGGCCTTTCTATACTACGCTTTAAACGGCCTCCACACCGCCCCTACACACCATGTGTGTGGCCCGGAAATGGACAACACATGGCCTTACGTGGCATCAAAGTACACAGCATGTACTTATAAAGTACACGATGTGTATTTTGATAATTTCCATAATTTCCTCTTTTTCTCTAAAATGACCAGAAAAGGAAAAACATTCTGGAAATGAAGATCCTGGTTCTTACATTGGTCTTATTAATTCCCCAACAATATTCATGGATTTAATGAATAGATTATATAATGATTTCCTTGATCAGTATGTGTAAGTCATTATAGATGACATTCTTATCTATTCCATGAGCATAAAAGAGCATTAAGACCACTTGATAATTGTACTAATGGCCATATAGAAGGAGAAAATATATATGAAAATCTATAAAGATTTAATTTTAGATGTGAAAGGTTTCATTTTTGGTTCATATACTATCAAGAGAGGGTATATAAGTAGATCCATCAAGGATGGAAGATATTGAATATTATCCTTGAACAACCGTGGTAACTAAGATATATATTTTTCTTGGTTTATCTGGAAATTATCAATGCTTTTTTGACAGTTTCACACTAATATCTAACCCTGTAACCAAGTTAACTCAGAATAGTTTCATGTTCTTTTAGATAAGGGAATGCGAGGAAAATTTGAAGGAACTAATGATAAGTTTACTTATGGCACCTGTTCCTACATTACCGTGTGGTTGAGAATAGTTTGTAATCTATTGATGCATCTATGAATGGATTGGGATGTGTTCTTATGAATAATAACATTGTTATTTCCTATACCTCATTAATGTTGAATATTGATGATAAAAATTACCCAACTAATGATTTGGCATTAGCAGAGGTAATTTTTGAATAAAATATATGGAGGCATTATCTAAATATAGAAATGTTTGATATGTATACTAATAATAAAAGTATGATATATATATTCATAAGGAAGGAGTTAAAAATTCTCTATATAAAATGGTTTGAGATGATAAAGGATTATGACTTCTCAACACATTACAACTCTAGGGAATAGAACAAGGTGGAAGATGCTTTGAGGCAAAAAGATCACTCTAGCTTATCCATGATGAGGATCACAAAAGATCCTACAATTATGGATTTGCAAAGTATGGATCTAAAAATATTGAAGGAAGGGGAAATTTTTTATCTTTCTCAACTGAATGTTCAACCCTCTATCCAAGTGATGATTAAAGAGGTGGAAAAAAATATGTAGATCTATAAAAGAATGTTAGAAATGGTCAGGATTTTAACCATAATTATGATAAAATGATAATGTCCAAGAACTGTGTATGCATTCAATTCACACCATATTTAAAGAAGGAGTTGTTAGAGGAAGCTCATAGATCTTAATTCTATATTAATCCTTGAAGTATATATAACGATTTGTAGAGACAAGAAAGAATAATTCTTTTGGGATGGAATAAAGAGGGATATCATAGATTTGGTATCATAGTTGTTGGTATGATAGCAAGTTAAGGCTAGAAGAAACAATTCTAAGGGGATTTGTCATCCATTACCCATACCAGAATGGAAATGGGAGAACATCATGTTAAATGTTGTTTTTCGACTCCCCCAAACCTCTAAAGTTATTAACTCTATATGGGTGGTAGTCGATCACCTTACTAAGACAACAAACATCATTTCTCTAAGAGAATAATTCTCTCTGGATCCACTTTTAGAGATATACATTAAGAAAGTGGTAAAGTATCCTGGAGTACCACATTATATTGTATCGGATCATGATTTTAGGTTTACCTCACATTTTTGGAAAATTATTCAAATTGAAATTGATACAGAATTGATTTTTATCACTTATTATCATCCTCACAAAGATGGTCATTCAGAAATAAAAATTCAAACCATAGAGGTCATGTTGAGTTCTTGTTATCTGAATTGAAAAGGTGGTTGGTATCAAATCATTCCTCTAGTTGAGTTTTATTACAATAATTGATTTGACTAATATATTTAGATTCCTCCTTATGAATCCCTCTATTGGAATAATTGTACATCTCCAACATGCTGGTATGAATTTTGAGAAATAAAGCTTTTGGGACCTGATATCCTTGAAGAAATAGGGAAGAATGTTGAAACCATTTTGTATCATATTAAGGAAGTTCAAAGTCGGTATAAAATTTTTATAGATAATAATAATAATGATCTATAATTTGATGCTGGAGAGAAGAGTTTTCAAGGAATATATACCTGGAATAAGGATATGAGATACCGGATGTAACAGAAACACTACTACAAAAACGGGCAAGGGAAGCGCCACCCTTTATCAGCGCTAATCAAAAAGTGCTGAAAAAGGATAATCTTTATCAGCGCTAATTAAAAGCACTGATAAATGGTAGATTTATCAGGGATTTTGTAGTGCTGATAATGATTATCCTTTATCAGTGCTAGAAAATCACATATAATGGCGCTGATATAGGCTCGCTTTATCAGTGCTTTTTTAGCACTGATAACACTTGTCTCCGATTTTATTAAAAGCAGGCACAAAATATCATCTTTTTTATTTGACCCCAAGCTCTCGTGGTGCTGTACCCCTGCGATAGCTTCACTCCCCCTGATCTTCCCTTTTCCAGACTTCCATCGTACTCTTTCTCCTTCCCCTCGAACCTCTTCCGCGGATCTTTCTCCCTCCGAACCATACTCCTCCTCTTCCCCTCTGGACCCTACTCCGCATGAACCCTACTCCGGTGGATCTTCCGTGGATCATCCTCCCTCCAAACCGTACTCATCCTCTTCCCCTCTGGACCTTACTCAATGGTTGGTGGCTCCTCCCATGCACACCCCACTCCGGCGGTCACGTCTTCCCCTCCCGAGGCAGCGTAGAAGGCTCCCTCACCCTTTGGGTTTTTCCTTGGACTTCATCGATTTCTAACCCAAGGTCAGTGGATGCCCTAAAATATCTAGATGTTTTTAGTATGAGTTTTTGTGCATTTATTGTTGTTCTATAATTTAATTTTGTGATGCGAATTGTGTTTTTGAATCATTTTGTATGCCTATGTGTTTGGAATTCGATTATATTGTTTGTGGTAAATGTCTAGATTTCATTTTATATAGTGCATCTTTTAAATATAGTTTTTCCCTCTTGATTTACCCCTTGAAAAATACACACCAACCCTACTTCCATCCTTGGGCCGTAGTGAAATCCTAATCACTCGATGCCATTCAAGATGCTTCAGATTGATCCCATGTAAAACCTATGCTCAAACATATAAAATGGATATACGGTCTGAACATGATTTAAAGATCCTATGCATGGTGTGATAAATACATCTAAGTAGGGTAACAATATGTTCCCCTAGTATATATCATCATATCTATGTATGGATGAGGAAAATAAAAACAACACCTAAGAATGTTGGATGTCATGTGCTAACTAGGGCAACCTGACTCAGTGAACGTTAGGTCTTTATGTGCTAACTACGACACCATAACACATGTTCATTCCATATTTGGTACCATAAAAAAATTCCATCATCGCCACATACCATCATATTGGTACCCATGTTCCAACCCATACCCAAAGGCTTGGGGAAAGCATCATCCAAGAACTCAACTCGCTATTAAAAGGTACAAGTTAATGTCCTAGGTTCAAATCCTAACCCACTACCTCATAACTCAGGATAGGTTTCATCATCCACATGTCCCATCTCATTAAAACCCAACATTTTCACTCAAGGAATTCCTCCATCATGACCCAAGCCTTTCCACTGAAGCAATATTCCATCATCCACATGTCCCATCTCATTTATTTTATTACTTATTCCTTTTTTTGTATTTCTGCAACATTGGCTGCTAATTGCGGTGAATTTGGATACTCCCAAGATTTATTTTCTAGATTCAAAGCACATATATCCAACAACCCGACCGCATGTGATGCGGTTTGTCAATATGTAAGACACTACATCCTACATTTTAGGTCTAAATATCAAGTTATATAATATATATTATCTTTTACTGAGGATTCTGTTATGATAGGGCGGTGTACCAATATCGTCTAAATCATGGTATGAGGATAGGGTCTAAGCCTAAGGAGCCGAGGAAGTACTACGTCTAGACAAGTATCGGGGTATATATAATAAAATTGCAATATCCAAACATATATCAAAACAAGTTACTTAATCGCCTCCTGATCAATGGTTCTACAGTGTCCAAAAAAAACAAACAACAAAGATTGCAGTTATTATGTTTGTAGATTCGTGAGAGAGATCGCTGTCCATGGACAAACTAGCATCCCTAATGAGGTATTTTCAAAAACAAGTACTATTTAATATTAATTATTTATTAATTATTTATTTGTATATTTTTCAATACTATTATGAATTCCGAAAAGCATCATATTCACAAGACAATGTAGATATATTCAGAAATGAGTGGGCCACATACCTAATGCAAGATTGTCCAGAAATAGCATGAAGATCTGACTTTTATTGCAAGAGTTGAGGACGTGTATAATTGGCAAACATTTTTGAGAGGGGTTCATGGAGATAAAAATATGAAACATTATTTTATGTAAATGTTTGTAGAAAAATTGTAATTATTATTAAATAAAACATTCTTTCTCCAATGGGTCATTTGTCGTTTTTAACAGATGAAACGAACCAGCAACATGCAAGAATGATGAACCACATTTCGTTGGGATTTGGACAAAAAAACCAGTAAAATCTCCAAAATACCTTCATACCACGCATGAACCAGTAAAATAGCCAATTGATAGTTGCATGTATAAGCCATCTTCCATGATAGATTGGAAGTTCACCAATCCATTTGATGAACAAGATGAGATGCTAAATCTGGAATTTAGAACATCCAATGAAGGAAGTTGTTCCAATGATTCGGCAATTGACGATACATTTAAAGATCTTTCCTCTGTTTCATCAAGAGAGTCAGTGCCCAGTTCCAAAAATCATTCACAAACATGACTATCTATTTATTCATTTTGAAAAACATAAAGGTACCATTAAATACTAACATTGGTCAACTTGTTTTGGGAATTGTTTATCTTCATCCATGCCTTGTACTTGCACCCATGAATTTGAAGGTGAGTATGCGTACATGATAGTTGACATTCTTAGATAAGAGTTTCTGGAAGAGTATAAGAGACATGAAGCAATGAAGATCATTAGAGTGTTGGAGAAAATGTGGTTGCTACAAACAATGTGGCAATTGGCTTGTTCAACGTGGTCTAAGTTACAACTTGCAGGTGTTGTACTTTAATTTTTTTCTGGATGGTTTCAGTGTAAATGAATTTTGGAATGATCATTTCTATTCATTGTCTTTTAGGTTTTTTTGATAACTGAGGGGAAAGGGTGGGGTCTGCAGACATTGGAGGATATGTCGAAGAGTGATTTTTTGTGTGAATATGTTAGAGAAATGTTAACTCACACATAACCACGAGAGAGAAAGCTAACTAAGAGTAGTGAAAAGCATGCATATACAGTTCTCTTAGATGGTGATCGGGGTTTGGGAGCTTGAAGTGAAAAGAGGCCATTTGGTTAGATGTTAGATTCTATGGTACCACCTAGAGAACTGTATATGCATGCTTTTCACTACTCCCTGAACCCCGATCACCATCTAAGAGAACTGTATATGCATGCTTTTCACTACTCTTAGTTAGCTTTCTCTCTCGTAGTTTTGCATGATCTATCATTTCTCCAGCATATTCCCACACAAAATCACCCGTCGTCATATCCTCTTATGTCTACAGACCCCACCCTTTCCCCTTGTCTATCAAAAAAACCTAAAAGACAATGAATTGAAATGATCATTCCAAAATGAATTTACACTAAAACACTCTAGAAAAAAATAAAGTACAATACCTGCAAGATGTAACATAGGCTGCATTGCACAAGCCGATTTCAACATTTTATGTTGCAACCCCATTTTCTCTAACACTCTAATCATCTTCATTGCTTCATGTCTCTTATACTCTTCCAGAAACACTTCTCTAATAAGGTCAACTATCGTGTATGCATACTCACCTTCAAATTCATGGGTGCAAGTACAAGGCACGGATGAAGATAAACAATTTCCAAAAAAATATAACCAATATGCATCATCCTCAATGTATGTAAGATAGAAATTCACATGGACGTTCTTAAAGATATGATTTTGATGTATATAGTGAAAGGGTGGTGGATGTTCATGGTTGATTTTGATCGTCTATGGGACTTTCTCCTTCTATTCTCCTCTCGCTATGTCTTGGACATCATGCAATAGCCTTATATCATGTGGGGTAAATTGAGGTTGCTGAGAAACTATGGAACTGCATGATATTTCATGTCCAGTGCCCTCAGTATTGTTTTTCTAATCAAGTTGCCCCTGTTCATTAGTTGCGTGTAAAGGTGATGCGGCATCCACCATGATAGATTGGAAGTTGACCAATCCATTTGATGAACAATATGGGATACTAAATCTGATATTAAGAGCATCCAATACAGTAAATTGTTCCAATGATTTTGCAATTGATGCTACATTTAAAGGTATTTCATGTGTTTCATTATGCAAGTCAGTTCTTAGTTCCAAAAAGCATTCACAAACATCACTCATAAGTTTCCTCAAGGATAAAATTGGGTTCATGGCTTTTTATGATCAAATAGATCTATCCTCTACTACTTTTACAACCTATGTGGTGCATGTTTCAAATTCCTCTAGGAAAAAGGAAAAAATGTGGTGAGTTGTAAGCCACATCAATTTGATGTTTTGAAATGTTAATTATGTTTTGAAAATGGTTTCAGTCTTTGAGGAAAAGTTTAATTGTCCTTTATTCATGTATGGATGATGGATTCACATCCATTCCAAGTGGTTTTGATGGAAAAGATGAATGATAACATTGGTTGGTGTTCTCATGGATGTCTAAGCACGGTAAGTTAGAAAACATGTTGGGTATGTTGTGGAGTTTTAGTTGGGGTTCTAGTTGTTCTTTCCTGATGAGTGAGGTGTTAAACATCAGATGGTGGTGTTTGTGAGCTAAAGCGTATAGTGGGGAGAACCATAGAAATTATGTTGTCGGTTGATGACATGATCAACATTTTGAATTAGATAGTCTTGGGTAAAATCCATCTTGGTGTTTAGATCGGTTGAGTACATTGAGATGAAGGTTGTGGTTGGGTTGTGTTATGGGTGTTTCGGGAAATGTAAGTATTTAATGGTACCTTTATGTTTTTCACAATGAATAATTAGTAGATCACATTTGCTTGTTTGATATACTGGTTTTTCTCCAGGGATTGTTCAGCTGGTTGTACTGATGCAGATTTTCTATTCGCAGCAGGCATGGATTAAACAACGCTTTTTGAGCGCTGTTAAAGGGGCCCACCCCTTTATCAGTGCTAAGCTTTACAGTGCTTTTTTAGTGTTTTTAAAGCCCAATTTGAGCGCTTATATTTCCCATTTTTATAGTAGTGAAACTAAACCCTAGGTATACCAACCCCTTTGAATTTCGTGATCATATCATGATTGTAGCAGATAACAAGGAACTTCCTACAAATCTCTCTAAATTCCATGATGTGTTCTATGTATCTCTAATGAGGAAGTAAATACCTAAACCTTCACATATACTAAACACATAGGTCATAACGCTAGAGTATGATGTTTCTTACAAGGAACAACTAGTTGAAATTCGAGATGATACATGAAATGTTCTACGAAACAAGACCACTCACCAGTTCAATGTTTTGAGGAGAAATCACCAATTATATGATGCTACATAGGAACATGAGGATATTATGAGGTAGAAATATCCTCATTTTTGTGTATCAGAATGATGAATTTCAAAAGAAAATTTCATTTTAAGGGGGGTAGAATGTAACAACTCGAGTTTTTTATGTACCTTATTTTTTTAGTAAATTAATTTTCATTGTTTTATTACATCAAATGCTACATAAATTTAATATTTTTTTATATTTTACACCAAGATAATATTGTGCTATACACAACTCTAACTTGACTTGTGTTACATGTAATGCTATGTTTCTACAAAATATCTTTTTATTGTAATAATTAATAAAAAAAGATAGTTATAACATAGACGTTAAACATATAAATATGAATATTAATAAATAATTTTTAAATATTATTTACCATGTTTTATATATATAAAACACGTTGATAATAAAACATATAATATTTTGTAAAGTCTTCATGTGTTTGAAAACATTATTTTCTAAAATGAATTACTTTTTATGTCCTTCTATGAACACCATTAAAATTAAATTTAGATATATTTAGAATTTAATTTGATAAAATAAGAATAATTTTTTAATTTGTAATGTTATAATTATAAATGGTTTAATTTTATGGATTTTTTTGAAAAACATCATTTTTGGATGAATAGTGAAAAATACTGAATTTCAATTCAATACAACTTTTTCATATAATTTATTTATATAGTAAAGTTATATTTAAATTTGGTTTAAAGTGTAATTATATCCATTTTACATCAATAAATACAATTTAGGTCATTTTAACGAATTTCACATTGAAATTGGATATAAAAAAATTTCAAACATTTAAACATTTTTCTTTTCAAAAACTCATTTTCATGATACATCTGCGAGATTAATTTTAAATTAATTTATTCCACTTATTTTATTATAATTTGGAAAAATATATTCCATATTTTTAATTAGAAAAAATTTTAATTTCTAATAATTTTAACTTAGTTTTTTATAAAAAATATCAATGAATGTAATTAAAATTATTCATAGAAATTAAGGTAAATAAAGAATACTTAGTGGTTAAACCTTAACTTATTAGGCCAAATAACCTAGAAAAAAGTTGAAATGAAATTTTTTAGAAATATTTCGGCCATGTACCATATTTTCTAACAAATGATCAATTATTGGAACCATGATATGTAATGTAGTCCTCTCAATAATGTATTACTTCTTTATATTTACTAGAATTCCTCTCCTCCACTATAAAAGGGTACCCCCTCCCTTTTTCACACAACTCAATCCCCTTGTCTCAGCCAAAATCTACCCAAATATCCTCCAAAATTCCCTCCCTTAATACTATAATCCTCTATTTTGGAAGAACTCAAACCAAAGAATCCCTTTTGTGAAAACAAAGAGGAGTTACCCGAAGAAGAGGTAACATGCTTCCACAAGATCTTTTGTTTTTTTCACTGTCAACAACATCAAATATTATTATTCCATCATTATATAATAAAATAAGTATAATAAATATTCTTATATGTTTTTATTATAAGGTTTAGACATACACCTACACACACTACCATCAAATGGGTAACGAACTTACCGTTCCTGTGAACGATGGACTACTGCCTCGCGAAAAAATGTCATTCATTTTTTCATTTACCAAATCTCATGATTGGTAATTATGAAGAGAACTATGTTTTTATATGTTATATATAATATTTATGATCTATTTATTCTTCTATAATTATTATATAAACCAACTTTCATTATTTCCATTTTTTTTGTAAACACACTAACTTCTTTTCTTGTCATGTGGACTACTGCCACCCCAAAGTGATGTGATTCATTCACACATTACATGTAACGTATTAAGTATAAATTTAGAAAAATTAGATAATAAATATGAATTATTAATTCCACTATAATTATATTATATATACATATATATTTCATTTACTTTCAATCTTTCAAAACATCAATCAAATGGAAACAATGTTATGCGTACGTATGGCCTTCTGTCTACATAAACGGTGTAATTAATTTTATATTTCTAAATATTATATATTATAATAAATATTTATATAATTAATATTATATATATATATATTTCATTATAAAAATAATTAAATAATTATATAATTAAAAGGATCACGAATAATAAGTCAATACATATATATAAAACAAAGTAGATATTACCCGAAACATAACATTAACATGGAATAATTAATAAAATGGTCATATAAAGTAATAAATAAATAATATATGGTATTATATAAAAGTATACGGTAAGGTGGTAGATTTATAATAAATATTTATTTAATATACATAAATTTTGAATGAGTATGAGGGGAGTTAATATATAAAGTAAAGATTTTCTCATCTCACTTTTATATCTATGAGATTTATGCCTTATTCCCCAGTTGATTATTTTTTTGGTGTATATAATATATTACATGATTATTATCCTTAAATTTATGTTTATTTAAATATCCATTTTTAGATATCTCTTTCTTGGGTTATATGTTTCAAAATTTACCAAATTGGTAAAGTAATTTTATCTCAATTTTTCTTCATTGAGACACATACCATGTTATGCACCTATATTTTTCTATGAGGTGTATACAACGACCATTGACATGTTATATCATTAATATAATTTTTAATTATATTTAAATATTTATTTTAATCCATTTTTTACATGGTTATTATGATTAAAAGTTACCAAGTGATATGAGTTTATTACAATAATCTCATCAAATATTGGGATTTTTTATGATTATGATTTCATTGAGGTAATATTATGATCCATATTTCAATAAAACTAATTAGTTTTATTCTCCTTTGTTTATTAATTATATATTAATGTATTATTTACATTTTCTCACTAATTGGTACTTAATATAATTAATATATTTTTTGAAAACCGGACCTCATTTCTCTCTTCGGTTGGAAATCTATTTTATTCAAAAAGCATCCCTTCAAAAATATTTTCAATGAAAGAAGCGTCTTGTCAAATACTTTTCAAGGAAATAGGATTTTAAAAATGTTTTATGGTTTTAAAAGATTCAGTTATAGGTTTTCAAGTCTATTTTTATTGAAAACGGTTTTTGAAAAGTTTTTATGTTAATAAATGTTGTTTTTCAAATAAAAATGGATATTTTTCAAAAGAATTTTTTTTTGATATATTTCCAAAATAAATTCCATGTAAGATGACATCCAATGTTGTTAATAATAAATTTATTGGGAATATAACCAATTTTTTCATTTATATTCTTTCATTTAAGTCTTTCAGTTTTTATGACATGATATTTATGAAACCTGCTTCTTTTCATAGGATATGATTTGATGAAATGATTATGAAACCTATCTATTTTTATAAGGTTATGATATGATTACCTGTTGATGATACCGCATTAATTTCTTGTGTTATGATAATATTAATGTGTATGATATATTCACAGAAAAATGTATGATTTCATTATAATATGGGACAAACCTATATCTTCTTCCATCACATTGTTTAATAGTTTATATCTCATGAGATTGAAATGGATGTAATTGGGAGTGAAATAGGTTTGGTAAAGGATTTTGTCCCTAATATATTCTTGGGAGTTAAACTAGACTACTTAGATTGTCATGGTAGTGACCCATGACTACCAAGATGGTATACAGAGTGGAACCATACTACTATGTTTTCCTTGGAAGTGATTCCTTGACTACTATATAAATAATTTGATATGTTTTTATGTCTGCCAAAAATTCATGTCTTATTCATATGTTATAATTTCATGGCTTATGATCTTGATTCCATTATGATTCATTTCTTATGAACAGAAATGTTTTATACTATAATTCATTTTTATGATATTTGAAATATAGGGTATGACATTATAATGATATGATCATGTTCTCATACCCTTATAATCATGTTTATGCTTACATATCTCCCTTGTTTACCCTTACTGAGAATTTGATCTCACCCCTTTTTATGTTTCCATTCCCTATGTTATAAAGATATTTATTATGTATGTTGTTTCTATATATGGTTATAGTCATGAAGAACCTTGTTAGAGATAATGTATCTCACTTATATACCAATGTTAATGTTCCAATTCTTCAAAATGCACTAAAATAATATGGTATTTGGGTGTCTATTTTTTAAAAATATTATCTATTCCTCAAAAATGATGTAACGATAATGTATGAAAAGTGAGGGTGAATATATAGAAGACTAATTTAACTATAATGTTACTTATTTATACTATAATTAGGACATGTAGGATGCATTAATGAGACATGAGTTCCATATTAAAACATACAAAGGATTTCCATAGTACAAAAGTCCCACATCCATATACATTATGAATGAATACTTTCTATCTCTTGTTTCTCACACCGTGCATGGCTCACATGAACCCAGGGAGTTAAATTTTTCATATAATTGGAACATGAATCTTCACTACACATAGAGACTTAGGTGTTCAAGCCCCAATTAGTGGAGTGATATGATTACCTCCATACAATGGAATATACCTTGGGACCAATCCCAAGGGGTTGAATAAACTATTCCAAATCTGATTCTTATTATAAACAAGAAATGTATGATGTCTCCTTGATAATCGAGATCAAATAATGGGTGCCTATGTTCCAACATATATGTCCCTTCCACATTATGTTAAACTGCAAAGTTTCAGCAACATACATGTTCTTTGATTCCTATTATAAATGGGATACATATGACACATCATAATGGCTCAATCCCATCCTTAATATATTAAATATCTCCATTCATAGAATAAAATTTTGAATCATTTGGATACACATCGTCAACATAAAAGAAGTTACCCATTAGGGGGAAAAGATAAAGATCCTCAAATACATACAAATGGATATACTAAAAGATTCCACTTCACATATAAAAGTGAATCAACCTATAGTCATTCTATGATGGTAACTGGTTCTGTACTGGTATAACAAAAGAGGGTTGACCTACAATCATTATATTTAGCATAACCAGTCCCATGTCAGGATTAGGATGAGATTCTTGAACATATATTAGATATATAAGAGAGTCCTAGAGTAGGAAAAAATTCTCCCCAAAATGATGTAATGGGACTAACCATCTATCTTCTCAACCAATGTGAGTTCCTATAATTCATTTGGTTTGAAACCCCAACTGAGCACCTACCTTTGGAATGTAGTTATGTACATAATTATGGATGTGGGAATCATTGGGAGTTTCCAATAAAAACAAAAATGATGTCTTGATGTCAATGATTGTGTAAGAAACTGAACCTCCCATAATCAACCATTGGGCCAAACTGAATACCCCTCCGTTGACACCTTTTCCGCCAAATAAAAAATGATAAAATCGAAATGAATCCCTCAAATATAAGAGTGATCAGTTGACCATGCATTGACCAGTTTTGTTTATAAACCATACACAAACAAAAATGGTGAACTTGACGTCAATATCTTAAATAGAATAATGATCGATTGACCATGTGTCATTCCATTTTGTTTTTACACCATACAAAAAAAATGTATAACCTGACATGAATATCTTATATATAAGAATTATTGGTTGACCATGCATCGGTCCATTGTGTTTTCACACCATACACAAATAAAAATTGGAAACTCGATGCAAATCTCTCAAATAATAGAATTATCGGTTGACCATGCGTCGAGCCATATTGTTTTTACATCATAAGGAATCATGGAAAAACTAACATGAATCTTATTAATGATCCAATGTAACTAAAATTATTATGAAATAATTCTTTACTCATTTTTTCAAGTCCACATGAGAAGAATGGATTGATCAATAATAAAAGAAAAATTGTGTCACCCATGCATATTTGATAGAGAACATATGATGAATACAATGATACACTGATCAGTTACCTTGTTCATTGTTGTCTTCGTGAATGTAGATCATTTTCTCCAAAAAAACCCTTACCCAACATGTACTCATCCAGTGACCGTTCTGGATAATCAGTTGCAACTAAAACCCATACGGGCCTCATAATAACCTCTCCCACCCAACATCATCAGTGTAGGGTGGTGAATGCAATGGTATGGGAGTAACATAAACATTGTACAATCACTAGTCTTGGGGATTCCTGTGACGGTATTCAATAAAAAAATTACTATTCCACCTCATCTGTGGAAAGATGAAATAAAGAGAGTGGCCCTCATCACCACAACCAACTACTTCGGGAGATTATCCCTTGATCGTGAATATCACCACATTCAATATCTAATGAAGGTGGATTGTAGAGTCAACTAAATCTCCCTTCTAGTTCATGGGACATCAAGGAGGGTTCATGTTTATTGTTGTCTCCAGTTCCATCACACCAGTACCCTTGAGTCACCTAATAAGGGTACCACCTGAAACACTGCCACCTCTGATACCCATGCATGGAAAAAAGGAATATAGATTGGGTGAGGAAGGATCAGGATAATAATGAGTGGGCTCTTATCCCTACTCCCACTAATGATGTATGCCGACATATTCGGGTAGTAACCAGCAGGTAGGTTCGTGTCCCTACTCACATGGAACAAGTCTATGAGCATATTAATACACCAGGTATGGGGGAGGTTCATATCCTTACCCCCGTGATTGTTGCCCATTGGAATATTCCGATGTTACGAGGAGGAAAAAGTGGTCTAATATTCCTACATTAATCGAAGATACCTTTCAATATATATTGGATTTAGAAAATTTGTAGGCATAAACCCCTGTACGCATGTTGCTAAAGTGTTATTACATATTATAAAAAAATTTAGAACTCTGCCAGCATATTATAGAACCAATACAGTTGCAGGGAAAAAATCATATTCCTTTCCCGACAGTCATGGAATCACAAAACTCTGATTAGTATAAACATTTTGTTGTTATGGAGTAATTTCACATTCTTACTCCCATCCAGGAATATTATCATCATATTATGGTAAAGAATGAGGCACTGATATGGGCTTATATTCCCCTTCCAACCACGGATCACTAGGTGAGAATGGATCATGTCTTAGGATATGGGAACATGCCAATGAAAAAATATCAGTGGTATATTCCTAAGTCCCATGATTGGGTTCATATCCTTGTTCTGACTAGGGATCACCATGTGAGAGGGGAACATTCCTAGAGAAAGGATCATATTCATATCAAGTAATACTAACGACGTACTCCAAAAGACCAGGATTGGGCCCATATCCCTGTTCCGGCCAAGGATCACTAATTGATAATGGAACATGCCACAAGACATGCTCAAAATCCTATCGTTGAATATTATATGCATATTCAAGAAGGCCAGGGAAGCTTGGATCATATCCTTACATATTCTAATTAAATACTAGACCAACATCCTTATGAGTCTATATTGGAGTAGAATCATGTAACTTATCCAATTCCAGATGTATATCAGAATATTCTAATGGGGAATGAATATTCGTACTAGGATCATATTCCTAATCTGACTGGGGATCACCAAATGAGATAAGTAGAAGAAGGAAGATAGGATCATATCCCAATCAAGAAATATTATTTCCATATTTCATAGGATCATGATCGGGCTCGTATCCCTCTTCTAATTTAGGCTAACCATGTGAGAGAGTCATACTCATCATGACAGACTCATATTCCTTTCAATAAATAAGAATCTCATTGGTATATTCTAGAAGCTTCTCAACTAAGGTCTCATACTCCCACAACACTAAATAATTATCAACAAGTTCTAGTAACCATTCTACAGTAGGCTCATATCCCTACACACTTTTAAAAGGCAGTCATCATATTCTATCAAAGATGTAGAATTATGATTATATCCTTAATATTCTCAATTTTAGTGACTTTTATGTTTTTCAAGAAACATTATCAACACCCCAAGGGTTTGTCGACTCTTCAACCAAAGAAGAAGGTGATCATTACCAGAATAGTCTTTCTCATGATAGTGTGTATATGGACCATGAGGACTATACTCCTAAAATACATCGTGGTTAACCTCCCCATAGTTATATCTTCCAGGGATAAGAAAATCATCCCCTTTCATAGACACATTTGTATATAGAGGTGTTCAAAACATCGATTCCTTTATATAGAGAGGTTCTCGAAACATCAATGTCAAACGCATATATTTCCTTATAAACTCTTAGAAATACTTCACTCCAGTTAGCAGGTGACCCAAGGAAGAATCTTATATGGTCTGATTTGATAGAGGCGTGTATGTTTGATGATGATGAAGAAAACATATTCATATAGCGAGAGTTAGCTAGAAAAAACCTCCCCACCATGTTCTATCCTATTTCTATTTCTGAATATGAGATCCCAAATGATCTATAAAATGTGTGCGTTCATTATCTACACCAATTCAAGTGGGAAACTAATTAGTGACTGAAGGATAGAAACCTCCCTTATCCAAGATATGAGGGACACCTTCAGACCATGAAGATACTCTATCATCAGCTAGACCTAACTAATATCTCCGTACCCCAGGATCCAAGACCAGAAAATCATAGTGCAAATCAGTAACATGATTTCTACCATTGCAACAAAATTATTTTTCGTCTAATCTCTTATGACACATCATGTGTAACGACCCAAAATTTTGAATAAATCTTGTTTCCTAATTTTATGTGTTATTTTATTTTATTTTTATACTCAACAAAAATGTTTCATTTGATAACATGAGTATAATTAAAATGAGACTGTTGGGTTTTGACTGTTATATGACCATTGGTCAATATGACCGTTAGAAACAAAACGTTTTGATTATTGTCTCTAAATACAAGTTATATTGGTTAATTATTATAGAAAGAAGATTCGATGGCCTCACCCAGTAGTCTTGGACCAATCGAAGCCCATCTAACAGATTTGGGAAAGAGGTAGCACCACCAGGCTTTTCTCTGGACCAAACCCAAGCTGAACTTCATCTTGTGAAGCTATAATGGAATCGCTTTCACGAGAAGTTCAAACTGATAGAAATTACTACTCGTGCGATGTTGGCCGAGCCTCCCTCAGATTCTCTCATCTTAGCACACATTACACTTAGGTCCTATGCTGGTGTGATAAGGGGCTATGTAAGGATACCGTAACTGCCTTGTGTAATCTTTTGTTTTAAATAAAAATTGATATTTCTTCTTATGATGATGTTTATGACTTTTCAAATGTCCGGATAAATATATTATGCATATTTTTGGTGAATTTTAGAGAAACGATATTTTAAAAAAGGTGTATGTAAACCTTAAATAATTAAAAATGTGTACTGATTTTCAAAAAATGGTCTTCTACAATTATGTTCAGTAAGAAATTTAGAGTCAAATAAGATCAACTTAATTTTTGATGAATAGTAAATTATGAATAGTGATTTTATGCTTAGGATTAGTAATGTGACCAAATGGATTAGTAATCTCACTTAATGAAAGTATTAATATAATATTGGCACCTTGATTAAGCAATGTGATTCAATAAAATGGTTAAATAACGGTTTCATAAATTATTATTCAAGTATTATCTTTTTCGGGTGAATAGTGTTTTTTAATTAAAAATTAAATTAAAAATATTTATAAAAATATTTTTATGAAATGGATTTCATTTTTGAACTCAGAGCATCGATATTATGTTAAGGTAAATTTTGGGGATTTTTTTGAAAAAGTTGAATTTTCAGTGAATAGTAAAAATACAGTTTTAGGGTTTCAATATGTTTAATGACATCATAACTATGTAATGATGATGTCATGAGATATTTTATGGGTTGGAAGACCAAAGGTGATGAATTATTGTATGGGGGGCCCATGTGGCCTAACTCCATGGGAAATACCGTGGGAGAGCCCATGCTTTTGAAAAAACCACTGGTGAGGTGTCCCTTGGCCATTAATGCCTTGTCCTCTCACTTTCCCTATAAATACAAAGCCATCCTCTCATCCTTTTCGACTCCCCACTCTCTCCCAACGAATTTCTGGTCTCATTACATCCCAAGGAGTCCTCCCAAGGTTCCCCCAATCCCTCAAGGTCCCAAGCTTTGAGTTTTGAGAGTTACATTTTAAGGTAAGGGATCCGACCCCTCTCTTTCATTTCAAGTGAACTCTTTTATGTCATTTCTATTATGCTATATGGGTTTTTTTTATGAAATTATTTATGATGATATATGGGGCTCACATGATAATAAAGACATGTCAAGGGTGCGCCCAGATGGTGCTCCAATGCATTGGGTAAAGACTTAATCTCTAGAGATGAACTTTTAGACTGATACCTTGGTGAATAACCTTGGTAATTTTTAATGACACCTTGGGGATGGATCTTGGTGAAACGAAATGATTGTCCATATTAAATGTCATATCCACATATTAAAGTTATGAAAAATGTTATTTTTATTATGATATGCCTCACGAATTTTTTCTCATGCCTTAAAGTTCTTTTTCATGACATTGTTGATGTATCCCAAGTTCACATGTTAAATATTTCCCCTTGTTTCCCTTACTGGGCCTTCTGCTCACCCTTTCTTTTGATGTATGTCCCCAGGTTATGAGATGTAGTAATGAACCTAGGATGAACATGAGGAGATTCCTTTCAAGTGTTTGAGAAGAATGTTTTATGTTTTCATGTTTTATGTTCCTGGTTTCCAAGACACTAATCCTCAAAGATCCTCGGTTTTGTAAAATTTAATGAAAGTTTATGTGATAAAAAGGCAGGATGCTATAGTTGGTATCAAATGATGGTTTAGTAATTTGTGGAAATTAGGATATGAAAACTCTAGTAAGAAACCTATAGAAAAGTTTAAATATATGAAATATTCATTGTATTTTGGTGAGTATTGAGTAAGGGGTTTCCAAGAAAATACATCCCTATGTGGATACGAGCATGTAGAGGTGGCTCTGGCACAGATGTACATAGGGGTAAAACCCGAAAACACCGCTTTGAGCTAGACTCAAACGGGAAATGGTACACGAAAATGGGTCTTTCTGCACTCTTGGTTACGACACTCCCGGGGGATATGCTTTGGTAAATTCATAAGATTAGTATGAACCATTATTAATGGAACAAAGATAAAATTAAATAAAGATTCACATAAGAATATATGATCATGGATAACCTAGATGGGAACCTAGGGGATCACCATTTAGGGTATACTTTTCTTCTACAAGTAATCCTTATATGCTTTAAGATACTTTTCATGATTATTGGCTAAGTATTTCAGCCCCTAATTATACTATCTCTTCTTAGTTAATGGTGGGAAATAGAAGAACATGTCCCAACAACCAATGTGATAGGAAATGTAACGACCCAAAGTTTTTCAATGGAAAATTCCCTTCTTATATCTATGTCATAAAAACACAAAATAATGAACTACTAAGTGATAAGTGACCTTTAAACATAATTTTCTCACCCATATGTTTGGAATTTTAAAAATCCAACATTCACAGTTGTGTTCAAGATAGTTTTTGGAGTCCAATGAAACAAAAATAATTTTTGGTGAATAGTAACCTAACCTTATGAATAGTAACCTACCCTTATGAATAGTAATATGAACCTTATGAATAGTAAATAAGAGTAACATTACCTATGAATAATAAAATAAAATTTAGACATCATAGAAAGTGATAATTTGACCTTAGTAAACGTTTTTGGTATTTTATAAGTCATAAATACTTAATTATAATTAATTAGTTAATTTAAAAGAATATTTATTTTCCTGAAATATATTCATAAATTATTGAATCAATGTCTAATAGTTTTTAGATAATTTTATAAGACCCTATGTAATTTTTGAAAGAATTGAAAAATCAGTTTTAATTTTAAAAACTGTTTTTTTTTGTAAATTATGATTTTAATTAAATATTAAATTAATAATAATTAGAAAATTATTTTTGAAAAATGGACTTCATTTTTGGATTCTACACGTTGAAAAATAGTTGGGGTAAAATTTTGGGATTTTTCTGAGATACTTGAATTTTTGATGAATAGTAGAATACATTAATTTATCATATAAATACATTTTAATTAAAACCCACTATTCCTGACATCACAAGTGATGTATGCACCCAAATCCCGAATTCACAAGTCAAATTTTCTATTCTTAGTCATCCAAGACTCACTATTCCTTGTCTTAGGTGAAATTAATAAACTAATCAATTTTATATTAAGGAAACCCCTCTCCCCTCCACTATAAAAGACACCCTTCACTCCCTCTTTTCCTGACACCTCTCATGCTCCAAGACTTCTCTAAATTCTGCCCAAACACCTTCCCTAGCTCATCCACCACGTTCAAAAGCTTCTGGTCTCATCAAAAGACCAATCCTAGCTTCCTTAAAGAGGATCTCAAGAGAAGGATTCTAAAGGTAATTTCTCTCTCTCTCTTCTCCTTTAATTTCCTTTCAAGTTCAAGTTCCTTTCTTGATCTCTCCCTACCTATCTTCATCCAAATTGTTCTGTAAACCCAGTATTATATATATATACTATAATATTATGATTCTAATGTTATATTATATCACCCCACACCCTTTCCCTCTTCCTTTTATTTTATTAAAGAGAACGTTGTTCATGTGGTGATAATTTATCACCTTCAAAAAACAACATGCTCTCTTCTTTCATTTAAACCTTCAATCTGGTCATGAAACCATTTTTATGGTTGAAAAAGAATGTTTTATATGTATTCTGTTCTATTTTAAGTTCTGGAAATAACCTTTGGACATACTACCAAGTGAAATGATAAAATGAGTTGGTTGTGATCCAAAAACCGCTCAAATTAGCCCAAATAATCATCATTTAATTATTATCTAATGATTCGGCCACATGGATCTAATATAAATCATTATAAAATCATTAATGCTTCTGTAATATCATTAAATACATATAATATCAGTTCTGGATGTTTACCCATGATCTAACCAAACATCAATTTAAGAATACAAGTGGACCGCTCAAGAAAACCATAAAAACGAAAATCCCCGATCAATGTTTTTAAACTCTATAAGTCTTCCAAAGGAACATAATAAGAAATAATGAAACCAGAATGAACCATATTAATGTATAAAAGGTTCTGGAATTTCTAATTAATGAATATAATGTCATTATACAGGACATTAAAGAGAAGGAGGCATTCGCGTACAAGGTAAGGGGAAATCTCGAACCCAATTTTATTCCTTCGGGTTCTCCCTCTTTCACTCCATTTTTGATACGGTTACTCCTCAAAGGTCTTTTGTTCGTCTTTTCCGTTACTTTTCTGGGATATACAAGTTTATCACTGGATTTTATGTCCATCAAAATGTTTTCCAAAAGAACTCTTCTTTCAAGATCTCACCTTTTACCTCTCATTCAAGGTTGATGGTTCTTATATCAAGTATGTTGTTCCCTCTTTCTTTTGGGAACCCAAAGCTTATGAATGTGTTATTATGAGATGAAACCCATTCCTTTCCATGGGTTATTTATGTACACGTTTGATATGTGTTCTATGTGGAAATTATGATAATGATAATGTTATGATGTGACGGGTGCGCCAAGAATTATATAGCGCAATATGAATGTTTAAATGTGACGGGAGCGCCCGGAATTATATAGCGCTCCAATGCATTGAGTAAAGTGATGAATCTCATGAGTAAATGTGAAATGATGCGTGAACATGATGCTATCTTTGTTCAAAATTATGTGTTCTAGTTATCCACTAAGACATGATGTTTCATTTTTTTGCTTTTCCACATTTCAAGTGTATTGTTTATGCTCCTCTCATGTTCAAGATCTTCTTCCTATGTCATGATTATGCTCACCCCATGCTATATTGTTCTTATCTATCCTCTTACTGGGCTTTTAGCTCACCCCTTTTGATGTATATCCTCAGGTGGCTACATGTACTAAGGAGATGACAAGTTCTACTAAGAATCTATAGAAGAAATGATTAAATGAATTTTTATGCTTGATGTTGTATTTTCAATGTATGATCCTAGTTTTCCCAAGACACTAAACCTATGGATCCTCCAAGTGTAATACTATTATGTTGTTTATCTTTGAAATTATGTAATAGTAAAGTAATAAAAGGTCGGATCGTTATAGTTGGTATCAAAGGAAAGGTTTAGTTAATTTGGGAATTAGGATTAGTGAACCCTAAAGAAAACCTCTAGCATGAGATTATGTACAAATATGCACATAAGGATATTTACCTAGGGATCCCATATGTTATGTTTTTGGTATAATTGTTTAAAAGGATAATTTATTCATGACTTGTTTACTTATGTTTTGTTCTAACCTTTTCTATTTTCGAAAATGGTTGGAACTAGGAGGAATCAGGCCAACAACTCTTGCGAAGGCCAATGCAGCGATTGCCCGAACGACATCCCCAATGATTTTGGAGGTGGAGTTCAAAACTTCATGGCGATGCTTACCCAATTATCCTGGGTTATGAATAATAACCATAATAATGGGGAATGTCCTCCTTCACCAAAGTGGGAGCAGCTGGGTATCGAATGTTTTATGCGGCAACGACCACCGACGTTTTGTGGATCTTAGAATCCACTAGTTGCGGAACAGTGGGTCAACTCCATGGAGAAGATCATTTCTGTTCTTCATTGTTCCGAGATAGAGAAGGTGACTCTACCCGTTTATCGTCTAGATGGAGAAGCTGATCAATGGTGGGCTTTGATTAAGAACACCAAGCCAAGGGAGGAAATTGAAGAGATGGAATGGGAAGACATTAAGATAGTGTTTCTTAATATGTACTTCCCAAGAACTCTTTGCACGAAGATGGAGAGAGAATTAATAGAGCTCAAGAAAAAAGAAGGAGAATCTGTCACAAACTATGAAGAAAATTTCACAAGGCTCGCAAGGTATGCTTCGGGTTTTTTTATGAACATTGATAGCAAAATTTATAGATTCTTTAGTGGATTAAAACCACATCTTCGAAAAGCTCTTGCAATTCGAGACTTTGGGAGTTATGAAGAAGTTGTTCGGTGTGCTCTCAAAGTGGAGATGGAGTTTGGAGAATGGTCCCATGGCTATGGTGATAAGAAAAGAAAGATGGAGTTTCAAGATGGTGGATCTAGTGATAAAGATGGGAAGAAAACACAACGACCCACTTGCAAAAAATGTGGGAAGTTGCACAATGGGAACTGCCTCAAAGGGCGGGGAAAAGCTTCAAGTGTGGGAAAGAAGGACACCTAGCTCACGAGTGTCGAAGAGACATGAAAGGTAAGGATAATGTAGCCGATGAAAGGAGAGAACCACTCGTGGTTCAATGCTACAACTGTATGGAGCTAGGGTACTATTCAAACCCGTGCACTAAACCTCGAGCTTTCGAGGGTAATCAGCGCCAACAACCACCAAAGCCAAAGGAACAAGGGAAGGCTTATGCCATCACTACTGCGGAGGTGGAACATGATAATGAATTCATACAAGGTACACTTCCTATTCACTCTAGAATGGCAAAAGTCTTATTTGATTCTTGTTCTACGCATTCCTTTATATCTTGCAAGTTTGCTAGAACTATAGAATTGAAGCCCCGAAACCATGAAGTAGAGATATCTGTAAAAACACCAAGCAGTGCAATCATTGCATCCCAAGTGTTTGATTCTTCTCCTGTTGACGTATGTGGGAATATTCTTCCGGAAAATCTCCTAATACTTCCCTTGGTGGAATTCGACGCTATAATGGGAATGGATTGGCTCTCGTTATATAGAGCACATATCAACAGTCGGGAAAAAGAAATATATTTTCATATTCCGAACCATCCCATGGTCCTATACAAATGCAAGGAAGATCATGAGTATCCTTTGAAAAATCCTTCAATGGTGTGGGTGATGATTCCCTATGAAGAAGCATACCTCGAACAAATGTTTGAGCCAAAGGAAAGTTCCAACCTTGAGGAAATGCCCATCGTAAGGGAATATGGCGATGTATTTCCTAAAGAGTTACCCGGAATTCCCTCGGATCGTGAGGTAGAGTTCTCAATTGAACTCATACCCGGAGCTACTCTTATCTCAATGTGCCCCTATAGGATGGCTCCTATCGAACCGGAGGAGTTAAAGAAGCAGCTGCAAGAGCATCTGGACAAAGGGTTCATACGCCCTAGTGCATCTCCTTGGGGTGCGCCAGTGCTCTTTGTGAAGAAGAAGGATGGAACCATGCGGCTGTGTATCGATTATCGGGAACTCAACAAGATCACCATAAAGAACAAGTATCCTCTCCCAAGGATTGATGACTTGTTCGATCAGTTAAGAGGAGCTCAATACTTTTCAAAGGTGGATCTTCGTTCTGGATATCATCAAGTAAAGGTGAAGAAGGAAGATATTCATAAGACTGCCTTCCGTACAAGTTATGGGCATTATGAGTTTTTGGTGATGCCCTTCGGACTTACTAATTCCCCTGCAATCTTCATGGATTTGATTAATAGTGTCTTTAGAAATTACCTCGACAAATTTGTGGTAGTGTTTATCGATGATATTCTCATCTACTCCAAGAGAAAGGAGGAACATGAAGAACATCTAAGACTTGTGTTAGCGACATTGAGAAAGGAGAAGTTGTATGCCAAGTTCAGAAAGTGTGACTTTTGGATGAATCAAGTCACATTCTTGGGACATGTGATCACAAGCGAGGGAATTTCTGTAGACCCTTCAATGACAAAGGCGATTGAATAATGGCCCAGGCCCTCTAGTGTCACAGAAATCTGTAGTTTTCTTGGATTTGCTGGGTACTATCGACGTTTTTTGAGAAACTTCTCACGATTGTCAAGCCCGCTAACTAAGTTAACAGGGAAATGGGTAAAGTATGTATGGACGGAAGAATGTGAGGGATGCATCAAGGAACTAAAGAGAAGGCTGATCACTGCACCTGTACTCACACTACCGAAAAGTGGAGAATGTTCTGTGATATACAGTGATGCTTCAAAGAAAGGCTTGGGTTGTTTACTCATGCAAAATGATAATTTGATAGCCTACGCCTCACGATAGTTGAAGATCCATGAGAAGAACTACCCGAAACATGATCTAGAGCTGGCAGCCATGATTTTTGCCTTGAAAATCTGGCGGCACTTCCTTTATGCTGAGAAGTGTGACATATACACCGACCACAAGAGCCTAAAGTATATATTCACACAAAAGGAGCTCAACATGCGTCAAAGGAGATGGTTAGAGCTAATCAAGGATTACGATTGCTCTATTCACTATCATCATGGAAAGGCGAACAAGGTAGCTGATGCTCTAAGCAGGAAAGAACCTGGTACTCTATCCATGTTGAGGATTGAGAAAGACCCTATCTTCTTGGATATGAAAAGGATGGATTTGGGAATCGTAAGGTCAGGGGATACATCCTACCTTGCCCAAATGATTGTGCAACCATCCATCCAACAAAAGATTAAGGAAGCACAAAGGGATGATGTAGAAATACCAAAGAGGGTGAAGGCAGTAAAGGAAGGAAAGATGCAAGGGTTCCATATAGACGATGATGGTGTGATTCGGTTTGGAACGCGGCTTTGTGTGCCTTCATCACCCGGAATAAAGAAGGAGCTATTGGATAATGCGCATAGCTCAACTTTCTCTATTCATCCTGGAAGTACCAAGATGTATCGTGATCTCCGAGAACACATCTGGTGGGATAACATGAAGAATGAGATTGCGGAATATATATCAAGGTGCTTGGTATGTCAGCAAGTTAAAGGTGAGCTGAAAATGTACAAAGGTATGATGCATCCATTGCCTATACCCATGTGGAAATGGGAAAATGTTACTATGGGCTTTGTCACGGGTCTCCCGAAGACGTCAAGAGGAAATAATGCGATATGGGCTATGGTTGATCAACTCACCAAGACTGCCCATTTTATCGTTATTCGGGAAGACCTCTCACTTGAATAACTTGCAAAGATATATGTGAAGGAAGTAGTGAGATTGCATGGTGTTCCGCTCTCGATTGTCTCTGACCGTGATCCAAGGTTCACTTCTAAATTCTGGAGGAGCCTTCAACATGCTTTGAGTACTGAATTAAATTTCAGCAAGGCCTATCACCCTCAAACTAATGGCCAATCTGAAAGAAAAATTCAGACACTTGAAGATATGCTAAGATCCTACTCTCTTGAATTCAAAGGTGGATGGGATCAACACCTTCCATTGGTTGAGTTCTTATACAATAATAGCTTCCACTCAAGTATTCAGATGGCTCCGTATGAAGCTCTTTATGGGAAGCGATGTAGAACTCCAACATATTGGGATGAAGTTGGAGAACGAAAACTACATGGTCCCGATCTTGTTCAAGAGATGACAGATAAGGTTCAAGTCATCCAGAAACACATCAAAGCTACTCAAAGTCGGCAAAAGAGCTATGATGACAATCGTCGAAGGGACTTGGAGTTCGACGTTGGAGATAAAGTCTTCCTTCGAATATCTCCATGGAATAGAGTAATGCGATTCGGGAAGAAAGGGAAGCTAAGCCCAAGGTACATTGGCCTCTTTGAGATCCTTGATCATATAGGATCCGTGGCCTATCGTTTGGAACTTCCACCGAATATGGATCAAGTTCATGATGTGTTTCAAATATCACTACTGAGGAAGTACATTTTAGACCCCTCACATGTATTGAACTTAGAGGTGGTACAGTTGGAAGATGATCTCTCATATGAGGAGTAGCCGGTAAAAATTCTGGACCGAAGTGATAAGGTTCTATGCAACAAGACAACCCGCCTTGTCAAAGTGTTGTGGAGGAACCAAAAGTTTGAGGAAGCAACTTGGGAACCGGAAGAGGCAATAAAGGAGAAGTACCCTCACCTGTTTGTGTAAAGTGAAATTTCAGGGGCGAAATTTCTTAAGGGGGAAGAATGTAACGACCCAAAGTTTTTCAATGGAAAATTTACTTCTTATATCTATGTCATAAAAACACAAAATAATGAACTACTAAGTGATAAGGGACCTTTAAACATAATTTTGTCACCCCTATGTTTGGAATTTTAAAAATCCAACATTCACGGTTGTGTTCAAGATAGTTTTTGGAGTCCAATGAAACAAAAATAATTTTTGGTGAATAGTAACCTACCCTTATGAATAGTAATATGAATCTTATGAATAGTAAATAAGAGTAACATTACCTATGAATAATAAAATAAAATTTAGACATCATAGAAAGTGATAATTTGACCTTAGTAAACGTTTTTGGTATTTTATAAGTCATAAATAATTAATTATAAATAATTAGTTAATTTGAAAGAATATTTATTTTCCTGAAATATATTCATAAATTGTTGAATCAATGTCTAATAGTTTTTAGATAATTTTATAAGACCCTAAGTAATTTTTGAAAGAATTGCAAAATCAGTTTTAATTATAAAAACTGGTTTTTAAGTAAATTATGATTTTAATTAAATATTAAATTAATAATATTTGGAAAATTATTTTTGAAAAATGGACTTCATTTTTGGAATCTACACGTCGAAAAATGGTTGGGGTAAAATTTTAGGATTTTTCTGAGATACTTGAATTTTTGATGAATAGTAGAATACATTAATTTATCATATAAATACATTTTAATTAAAACCCACTATTCCTGACATCACAAGTGATGTTAGCACCCAAATCCCGAATTCACAAGTCAAATTTACTATTCTTAGACATCCAAGACTCACTATTCCTTGTCTTAGGTGAAATTAATAAACTAATCAATTTTATATTAAGGAAACCCCTCTCCCCTCCACTATAAAAGCCACCCTTCACTCCCTCTTTTCCTCACACCTCTCAAGCTCCAAGACTTCTCTAAATTCTGCCCAAACACCTTCCCTAGCTCATCCCCCACGTCCAAAAGCTTCTGGTCTCATCAAAAGACCAATCCTAGCTTCCTTAAAGAGAATCTCAAGAGAAGGATTCTAAAGGTAATTTCTCTCTCTCTCTCCTCCTTTAATTTCCTTTCAAGTTCAAGTTCCTTTCTTGATCTCTCCCTACCTATATTCATCCAAATTGTTCTGTAAACCCAGTATTATATATATACTGTAATATTATGATTCTAATGTTATATTATATTACCCAACACCTTTTCCCTCTTCCTTTTATTTTATTAAAGAGAACGTTGTTCATGTGGTGATAATTTATCACCTTCAAAAAACAATATGCTCTCTTCTTTCATTTATACCTTCAATCTCATCATGAAACCATATTTATGGTTTAATCAGAATTTTTTATACGTATTATTTTATATTTTAAGTTCTGTAAATAACCAATGGCCATACTACCAAGTGAAAAGTTAAAATGAGTTGGTTGTGATCAAAAAACCGCTCAAATTAGCCCAAATAATCTTCATTTAATTCTTATCTAATGATTCGGCCACATGGATATAATATAACTCATTATAAAATAATTCAAGCTTCTGTAATATCATTAAATACATATAATATCAGTTATGGATGTTTACCCATGATCTACCCAAACATCAATTTAAGAATACAAGTGGACCGCTCAAGAAAACCATAAAAACGAACATCCCCGATCAATGTTTTTAAACTCTATAAGTCATCCAAAGGAACATAATATGAAATAATGAAACCACAATTAACCCTATTAATGTATAAAAGTTTCTGAAAATTCTAATTAATGAATATAATGTTCTTATACAGGACATTAAAGAGAAGGAGGGATTCGAGTACAATGTAAGGGGAAATCTCAAACCCAATTTTCTTCCTTCGGGTTCTCCCTTTTTCACTCCATTTTTGATATGGTTACTCCTCAAAGGTATTTTGTTCATCTTTTACTTTACTTTTTTGGGATATAAATGTTTGTCACTGGTTTTTATGTCCATCAAAATGTTTTCCAAAAGAACTCTTCTTTTAAGATTTCACCTTTTACATCTCATTCAAGGATGATGGTTCTTATATCAAGTATGTTGTTCCCTCTTTATTTTGGGAACCCAAAGCTTATGAATGTGTTATTATGATATGAAACCCATTACTTTCCATGGGTTATTTATGTACATGTTTGATATGCGTTCTATTTGGCAATCATGATAATGATAATGTTAGGATGTGACGGGTGCGCCCGGAATTATATAGCGCAATATGAATGTTTAAATGTGACGGGGGCGCTCGGAATTATATAGCGCTCCAATGCATTGGGTAAAGTGATGAATCTCATGAGTAAATGTGAAATTATGCGTGAACATGATGCTAGATTTGTTCACAAGTATGTGTGGTAGTTAACCACTAAGACATGATGTTTCATTTTTATGCTTTGCCTCATTTCAAGTTTATTGTTTATGCTCCTCTCATGTTCAAGATCTTCTTCCTATGTCATGATTATGCTCACCCCATGCTATATTGTTCTTATCTATCCTCTTACTGGGCTTTTATCTCACCCCTTTTTATGTATATCCTCAGGTGGCTACATGTACTAAGGAGAGGACAGGTGCTACTAAGAAGCTATAGAAGAAATGATTAAATGAATTTTTATGCTTGATGTTGTATTTTCTATGTATTATCCTAGTTTTCCCAAGACACTAAACCTCTGGATCCTCCAGGTGTAATACTATTATGTTGTTTATCTTTGAAATGATGTAATAGTAAAGTAAGAAATGGTCGGGTCGTTATAGGAAATGTGATGATTGTCATATTAATATGACAGAGAAGATTAGGAGATTAAATGGTGATTATTATTTTGGAAGACGTTCACTATTTTAGGAACACTATATGATCGAGGTAAATAGATTACTATGGTATTTTTCATTGAGGAGTAAGGATGACTTATATTTTTAATAATCGATGAATTTGAGGTGGACTTATAGTAATTTAGGTTACTTATGGGAATGATTAACCTATCTTGGGTAAAATATGTTTTGGTTAGCTACTTTTCTTATAAGATGTTAGGAGTTGTTGATGTTGTTTGTAGATGAAAAATTAAGTTTATTTTGGAAGACTATGTTATCAAATCCTTCTTGTAATTGGGTTTCAATCATAGTTTGGTTTATTTTGAGGAATTTTAAGGACCGTTATTTATGGAATGGTCTATGATGAACATTGGGTAGTACCATGGAACTTTAAAGATTTAAAAGTAGTTTCCATTCCTATGGGATTCTTTCTTTTTAAAGAGTTGTTTTACCTTAACCATTTTGTTTTTGGGATAATGTTTAATGATAGAACAAATAGATAGTTAATCTTTTTTGGATTATGTGATTCTCTAGAAGATGATTCTTGTGCTTTTGATGAGACCAAGTGTTTTTGAATTCTCGTCGTTTGGAGAAAAGATTTGTTTTGGTAGAAAATTATTAAAGGATGAAACTCTAAAAGAAGTTAGGTATATTTATTATGTTTTTGATCTATGTAGTAAATTAATTCCTCAAAATTATGAAATGGAACGTAAAACAAAAACATTGTTGGTTTACATTTCCTACTAGGTAATCAAAGTCCGTTTACACATATAATATGTTTGGGATTTTCTTATGGTTAACTTTCTCCTAATCATGTTTTCTATCACTCTCCCTCAGAACTTGACCCTTTGTTTTCTCTTCCATGTCCATGTTTTCTTACATGGAATCCTAGTGTGGGTTAACTTAGGTGACCTTTGTACTTCCATTTCATTCATTTAAAGTAATAGTTTTACCGACTCCTTTTCCGATGTGCGACTTTCAATGAAATTTAAAAACCAAAATTTAAAAATAGCGAGGACGCAATTTCTTAAGGGGGGAAGATTGTAACGACCCGAAATATTGAATAAATCTTGTTTCCTAATTTTATGTATTATTTTATTGTATTTTTATACTAAACTAAAATGTTTCATTTGATAACATGAGTATAATTAAAATGAGACCATTGAGTTTTGATTGTTATATGACCATTGGTCAATATGACCGCTGGAAAGTAAATGTTTTGATTATTGTATCTAAATACAAGTAATATTGGTTAATTATTATAGATATAATATTAGATGGCCTCATCCAGTAGTCTTGGACCAATCGAAGCCCATCTAACAGAAGTTGGGAAAGAGGTAGCACCACTGGGCTTTGCTCTGGACCAAACCCAAGCCGAACTTCATCGTGTGAAGCTTGAACGGAATCTCCTTCGCGAGAAGTTCAAACTGATAGAAATTTCTACTCGTGCGATGTTTTCCAAGCCTCCCTCAGATTCTCTCACCTTATCACACCTTACACTTAAGTCCAACGCTGGTGTGATAAGGGGATATATAAGGAGACTGTAACTACCTTGTATAATCCTTTATTTTAAATAAAAATTGGGATTTCTTCTTATGATGATGTTTATGACTATTCAAATGTCCTGATAAATATAGTATGCATATTTTTGGTGAATTTTAGAGAAATGATATATTAAAAAATGTTTATGTAAACCTTAAATAAAAAAAATGTGTCATGATTTTCAAAAAATGGTCTTCTACAATTATGTTCAATATGAAATTTTGAGTCTAATAAGATCAACATAATTTTTGATGAATAGTAAATTATGAATTGTGATTTTATGCTTAGGATTAGTAATGTGACCAAATGGATTAGTAATATCACTTAAAGAAAGTATTAATATAATCTAGACACCTTGATTAATTAATTTGATTCAATAAAATGATTAAATAACAGTTTCATAAATTATTATTCAAGTATTAGATTTTTCATGTGAATAGTGTTTTTTAATTAAAAATTACATTAAAAATATTTATAACATTATTTTTATAAAATGGATTTCATTTTTGAACTCAGAGCATCGATATTATGTTAAGGTAAATTTTGGGGATTTTTCTGAAAAAGTTGAATTTTCAGTGAATAGTAAAAATACAGTTTTAGGGTTTCAGTGTGTTTAATGACATCATAACTATGTCATGATTATTTCATGAGATATTTTATGGATTGGATGACCCAAGGTGATTAATTATTTTATGTTGGCCCCATGTGGCCTAACTCCATGGGAAATACCATGGGAGAGCCCATGCTTTTGAGAAAACCACTTATGAGGTGTCCCTTGGCCATTAATGCCTTGTCCCCTCACTTTCCCTATAAATACCAAGCCATCCTCTCATCCTTTTCGAGTCCCCACTCTCCCCCAACGATGTTCAGGTCTCATTACCTCCCACGGAGTCCTCCCAAGGTGCCCCCAAGCCCTCAAGGTCCCAACCTTTGAGTTTTAAGAGTTACGTTTTAAGGTAAGGGATCTGACCCCTCTCTTTCTTTTCAAGTGATCTCTTTTCTGTCATTTATTTTATGCTATATGGGTTGTTTATGAAATTATTTATGATGATATATGTGGCTCACATGATAATAAAGACATGTCAAGGGTGCGTCCAGATAGCACTCCAATGCATTGGGTAAATACTTAATCTCTACAGATGTCCTTTTAGATTGATACCTTGGTGAATAACCTTGGTAATTTTTAATGACACCTTGGGGATGGACCTTGGTGAAACGAAATGATTGTCAGTATTAAATGTTGTAGCAACATATTAATGTTATGAAAAATGTTATTTTTATTATGATATGCCTCAAAATTTCTTTATCATGCCTTAATGTTCTTTTTCATGACATTGTTGATGTATCCCAAGTTCACATGTTAAATATTTCCCCTTGTTTCCCTTACTGGGCCTTATGCTCACCCATTATTTTGATGTATGTCCCCAGGTTATGAGATGCAGTAATGAACCTAGGATGAACATGAGGAGAATCCGTTCAAGTGTTTAAGAAGAATGTTTTATGTTTTCATGTTTTATGTTCCTGGTTTCCAAGACACTAATCCTTAAAGATCCTTGATTTTGTAAAATGTAATGAAAGTTTATGTGATAAAAAGGCTGGATGCTATATCATGAATCCTTATTCAAGGATTGAAAATTTATAGAGTATTAAAATCTAGTGCACCCCTAGAACAACAGAACCCCTCATACATGGTGTCCTATAATGTTATAACCTCTAGGGAAATCAAGGGACCGAGTAATACTCAGCCCCATTGGTCACTACAATAAAATTACACCAATTAAATGTTGCTATGAAATCATAAACACAGAGAGATAAGATAGCAAAAAGATACTTGTAATGGGCCCATCAATGTAATGGTAAGTAATTTCATAAACAATATCCAATGCTACAATCAACTTGACTACATCCCATATAAACCGACTCCAATCAGGGGCTACCATTAAAACAATATCCTACACGAGTACAACTATGCCACATCAAATAGGTTGTAGTAGTAGCATTCATAGTAGCCATCCAGAAGAAATCCCTTCCCAATAGGTTGGGGTAATATCTAACATTACGTCAACCCCTAAACGCATCAACTTCTAGTATGATTAAGGACATATCTACTATATTTGCAAATAAACCCCATCCCACTAGGCTGAAGGAATTTATATCTTAATCACTATCACATGGTTCTTTATCCTCTGAGAATGTCCAGGGAAAATCAACGTCAGTTCTAGACTAAACCTATCCTGATGGGATGGGGTATTTATATCTCAATTTCCATCATGGGAGACATCAAATCTTCAACTAGAATCATTGGATCCTCAACAATTGGAACAATCAATTCCAATTGTGGCCCTAAATAACCCCATTATTATAGGGATGTGGGTATTATCATCATCCTAATCACAGTGGAGGAAGTCTATATTCTCAAGGATTGGAGGTAAATATTGACAATTGACATCCCATCTATTCCTCCTACCATAGAACAAACCTCTACTATTCGGGGCCCATTTAAAAAACACAACTAGAAACTCCATCATGGTCACTAGTCATAGACCAAGATAGTAGGAACGTATGAAAAAAAAAAAAAACCCCAATGGGGATTCTAGACCAAATGACTTAATATGGCCATGGGTTTAAGAAATGATGCTAATAAAGGCAGTGCCTAATTATCCAATTGCATTGAACGTCATGGGACAACCACCATTACCCGATAAACCTCTATAATTTTTTTCACCATTAACAGGAATGTTATTGTTCAATAATATGAAAATGAAGAGGGCTGGAACATGGTAAACCAGACAAAATAGGAGGGTGATATGGATTCACCAACCTAGTCTACATGCACATGGATCTAAGAGATGCTCCAAAACATGGAACCTCCAAATGTTGAATTACCACAACTATGGGAGAACACTATGAAATATAAAATGAAAGGGTGGATACATCCCAATCACCACACAAAAGAGTCAAAATTCCTTACACAGAGAAACAATTATCACAATATGAGAATGAAAAAATAACTCTCAGACAAATCAATATGAAGCTAATTGGAGAAAATATTCTGGCTAGGTATTATCTTTAGGAAGAGATAAATATTCACCCTGATAAGGTTGATCTACCTGTAAGAGTGGCATCTGAGCATCAGACTAACTCCGCATCTAAGAAACCAGTCTACATAAATGAAGAATTCAAAAACTGATTTTGAATTCCATTCATTTAGGTGATAGCCTCTCCCTTTCCAGGGTGACCATTTAATCTATGGAATTATCAAAAATCAGTGGAAGATGAAAATTAGTCCACATAATTAGGCCCTATCGACTCCCTGTAAATGAAAGGCATCTTAGACAGTAGTACCCCAAGAACATATCAATGTAATCGAGTCCCTAGATAGTCTAATATATGACATAGAAGGGAGATGAACACTTGTACAACTTGACCAGAATCTATATCCCAGATGGGTGGATGAAACATTTCCTCCAACCTATTTCTGAAATCCTAACTTCTCTACCTTTGAAGGTGCATGGAAACCCGAACAAAATCTCACACACTTTTTTTTTCTCGATGTGGCTTGATGATAACACCTCAAGCTCATCAATAGAAAAAAATATGAGATGTTTTTTTACAGGGCTCTAATAGGGAAAACCTTCATTTCATACAACATCCTTCAAGTAGGATCCATTGTATGATGTGAAGTCATTCGTCATTAATTCCTTCACATGTTCATCCCTACATTGAGGGAAACAAAAAATTTCAACCTAACAAACTGCATGTAATATGAAAATGAGAGAAGTATGATATCATAACCAGATGGAAATGTTTAACCTATTCACTTAGCCTCCCTCTCTGATAGGATAAATTTCTATAACTGTTTTCTAAAAATCCCCAGGATGAGTTGCACACACGTCTGATCCGAAGGAAATATCCATGTGTGTTTTGTGAGTTTGTAGAAATTGAACAATGTTTAGAAGAATCTATTTAGATAACCTGATCCAAATCTCAACACATTCCCAAAATATAGTGTAAAAGGCTTGGAAAGGAAGAAAATGACACTTTTACCATCAAACAAGAAACATTTCTTATTCAAACACCTAGGTAGTTTACTAACCACCTATGTCCTCATATCGAGTGGAAATAATCACAAAAACATACCTTTAATAGAAGAACTGAAAAATCAGGAACACCTAGGATTTGGTGAACTGTTGAGTAAAGAACAAACCATCCCAAAAAAACATGCCCTCAATTATTTCCTTACAGTTATGGATAATAAACTACTCAAGCTACCATAACCTACGAAGCATAATGATGTCAACCTCACCAATCATACCGAATACTTCCATTTCCATTGGAGGATAGGTCATTATATCTATAATTTATTTTATTTAAGGACATTCTCCAAGGTATGGTATATTCAGGGAAGGGGAAGTTGGATAACTCCTCAGAGCAAGTGGATTACATAACCATCGCTATGTTAGAAGAAGAAGTTGATTGAAAAAATGTTTCGGGAAGGCATGTGAAAATGTTCAACAACTAGATGACGTGAAAAACAATTGACCAAGATCATCCCACCTTGATATCATAGCTCCAAAAACCCAAAACACCACCACCACCCAATGAGGTGACATTATATATTTTTCCCAAAGGTGGATGTATCCATCATACATTTGAATAAATAGAATAGGAAGTTCTATTTCTACTCTGATGAAATCTCTCACTATTACAGATTTATTCCCTCCAACAACCAAATAATGGACACCACATCACCTAATGTAATCCTTAATAGACAATGATCTCATTTTTTATCTATTAATGTGATACACTTGGAAAAACCATTATATTATGATGACTATGCCTCAAATCATGAGTTCCTGAAAAATAAATGTGGAATGGGATGTTTCATGCATATGAACTGATGGTCAGACCGATTATTTCACTCACCTCCCAACATAGGAAATATATGAAGCTGAGACCCATGGGAAGGAACTCCACTAGGGCCAACGAAAATATAAAGTGTCCCAAAACCCTCTAATGGCCATCCAATTCCAATCATCCTACATGATGAGTTAATAGGGGAGTGATTATTTGATAATCCCAAACAATAGGGAAGTTCCTCCTAGATTTCTCCACTAAATGAATATTCTACCTTAAACTTTTCACAAGTTTTATTCCTATATACCTCAGGTTTCCCAATTTCTAAGCCACATAACAAAGAGAAACCCCACCATGGGAAGTGCGGACCTATGGAATAAAAGTATGACATTATTAAATAGCTAATAGTTGTCCCATCCATGCTCTCAATCCTATATACACCCCATATTTTAAAATAACTCACGGAGGAACACATTAAAGCCCTCTAGATCCTGCATGAGTTTCAGAATGATATCATTGCAGCCTAGGTTTATCATGTGGAGACTATGCCATCTAAATTCCATGTCTCATGTATAGTTCACTGATCAAGATCCAAAAAAAGTCATCTAGGGACACATCATGCCATTATATATTTCAGGAAGACTCAATAATGTTGATTTTTGAAGGTCTATGATTGACAATGGTTTCTGGATCAACCTCATCTTGATTTTCACCCTTTGAAATTTGAGAAATGTTGAATGCTACTTAGCTCAAAAAAAGATTACCATTCAAGTATATGAAAAGAATGAGAAAATAAATCTTTAGAAGTTCCATCTCAAAGATCAATTTGGGGATCTAACATTTTATGTTGATTTTATGGGTATCTTGCAAGACACCACATATAATGTCCTACTCTGAATGCCCTGGCTCTATATTTATGATGCAATGCCTTCAACATTCCATTAGTATTTAAATATCCCATCGATGGATAGTTGAGCATACTAAATGTTTATAATTCCCCCTTAGAGACTATTTGAGCTACATATCTCAAAAAAAATGTCTTACAAAATAGATGGCAAACAACTAATGTTGGATGATGTTATACATGTTGCAGCAACCAATGTCTTGTGGACTGACCCTATGAATCCTTGGAGTATTCTTGATAGTGATTATGTTCTCCTCATAAATCTAGTTAAGGTAATAAAATTGATCCCCGACATCCAATACCCTTATGTCCCTAGAGATGTTTTAAAATACAATCACCTCTAGAATCTCTCTGCAATAACTGAAGGTACTGGGGATGATAATGACTCTTCTCATGGACTCTATCATCTTGATAGTGGAATAAATTACCCTAGATTAATAACCTTATCTGATAATGCCTCCATATACTCATAGTTTTAATAAGAATAATATTACCTTATTAACACCCCTCCTACAATCTAGGAAGATGTATCCACCACCATTGATGAACCCAAATCAGCTAAATCTTAGAAAAGAAGAATTTCTTCAACCTACATTGATTAGGGCCTCTATGCCTCTTCAAGAGAAAGATATTTAAATTTAATTTTTAAAGAAAAACTAATATGTGTTCACTCAAAATTATATATAAATCCATAAACTGAATCAAGATGTGGCTACACACTATCTTGGCTTAACCGATGAGCATTGAGTCTTAATGTAAGAAACATAAAGGATGCACCCCTCACATTCCACCACTATAGAGGCAAAATTTGACAAATTTATCAATAAAAAAATTGTTTTAGACGTTTAATACCCAAGGTGGATCACTAATATCATCCCTATCAAGAAAAAGAATGGGAAGATTATGGGTTTTATGTACTTCATAGGGATTAATTGGCACTGTACAAAGAATTATTTCCTATTTTTGATCATAGAACTCTTAATCAATGAAAAAGATGGATTCTAATAAATTTCCTTCATGGATGGGTACTTAGGTTACATTGAGATAATTTTTTACCCTAATGATGAGGTAGCCACCAACTTCAAACCACCATATAGGATATTTTACTATCAGGTCATGCCCTTTGTATTAAATACTAATGGAAAAACTTATCAACTCTCCATGAATCATATATTTAACATCATGGGGAATAATATTTGAATGTTATGTTGATGACCTGCTGTTAAAATGCATACAATGATTTGACGAAATCATATATCTTAAAATATTATTCAACAAGTTGCAACAACATAATATAAAGATAAATCCATTCATATTCACTTTCCGGGTAACATTAGAGATGTTCCTTGGGTTTGTGGTATGCCCCCATGACCATGATGTTTTACCATATAATACAAGAAATATTTTAGGAATGTCACCCCCCAAAAATCTCAATGAATTGAGGCGACTCTATGGGATCCACCCTTACATTTAGCATTTCATAGATAATTTGGAAAGAAAAGCGATAAAATTCACTAATCTAATAAATAAGGGAATATAATATCAATGGGACAATGACTTACAATAATCCTTCGAGAGCATCATGAAATATCTGCTACAACCACTAGTCCTGATGCCCCTAGTTGAAGGGAGGCCATTCTTATTATATACGGACACTATAGAACACTCACTCGGCACCCTCCTCAAATAGAGGAAAGATGCATGGAGAGAGAACATTCTTTACTACCTCAATCAGAAGATGAATGGTATTTAGACTTGATACACTGATGTTAAGAAGAATTTCCTCACAATCATCTTTCCAGTACAGATGAGGAGGAATTACATGCAGCCCGAAGAATTCCATATATTCTCTTGAATTGATTCATTTAAGTAAATCCTTGGTCATTCCATGCTGACTAGGTGCTCATCTCGATGGATTTTTATTCTGAAACAAAATGAAATTCAATTCATATCACAATAATGAGTGAAAGGGAATGCTCTGGCTGATTTCATTGAATCACATCCCACTATATAGATTACACTAGTAGACATTGAACATCTAGATGAAGAGTTTTTCTTTGGCCCTACAACTCTACACACATGGGAGATGTATTTTTATGGAACCTACTAAAGTAATATCATCACAAAGATGAAAAAAGAGAGATTAATCTAGTTTTATTAGGGATTGTTTTTACCTCTCTATACAAAGAAATTTTCCCTACACTTTATCAATATCTGAAGGTTGTAAGAACAACAAGAAAGAATACCAATCCATCATTAGAGGCTAGGATCTAGCCTCACAATTTTAAATAGCATAACTAAACATGAAAGGGGATTCAATACTAGTGATGATGTAAACCAATGAAAAATATATCATTAAAAAAGAAGAACTTTTCCTTTTCACTAGATCTATTAGGGTACTAATGGAATAGTTCCCTTTTGATCCCACATTGCATCATGTTCTCCCATTACAAAATTCTTGTTTCGATGCATTGTCTAATGAATCCAAAGTCTTGGTTGACCTTAAAAAGAAGGAAGAAATATTGCATATCACACACTAAAGGATGGTCTCATTGATCTCTATTTTAGATATGGAAGAAATAATCCAAGTCAACACTTGCCGAAAGCATGATAAACTTATATCCACTCTTGGATGGATGAAATATATAATTTTTTATCTCAAAAAATGGTACTCTCATGAAAAATTGATCAAGAAGGGAACAAATTCAAT
Source organism: Viscum album (assembly GCA_963277665.1). Lineage (NCBI taxonomy): Eukaryota > Viridiplantae > Streptophyta > Magnoliopsida > Santalales > Viscaceae > Viscum > Viscum album. The sequence continues at coordinate 443,455,610 of OY728138.1, forward strand.
AGTGGGCATGGAACTTTTCCCCATAGGATGATCTAAATTAGTATAAATCCCTCTATAAGAAAGGATTTGTTGGAATTATACTTAGATTCATAATAGAAAGATAGATTCTAATCATCCAGGAAGAAGTCCATGTAGGATCCTATGGTTCTCATCAATCTTGGACCAAGATCACTCGCTAAATTTGGAGGCTAGGTTACTACTGGAAATCCATGAAATGAGACTGTGTTGAATTCACCATGAAATTTCATGAATGATAGATTAATAAAAACATCACCCATCAACCAATATAATGGCTACATATAGATAATTATTCCATTCCATATGTCGTATGGGGAATGGATGTTGTGGGTCCATATCACTTGGCCCCATCTAAGAAGTTCATGTACATCCTTACAACTACTGAATTCTTTTCCAAATGAGATAAGGCATTTCCCCTCAAGGAATTCAAGATTAAGAAAATTGTTAACTTCATAAAGTATCATGTCATCACTAGGATCATGGTCCCTCAAATAATATTTACAGGCAACAACACAAATTTCTATTCTAAAGAGTTTATGAAACTATTATATAAGTACAACATTGAGTCCAATCACTCATCTCTCTATTACGAAATGAAAAATGGAAAGATAAATTCCTTCAATTATTCTATGACAAATATAATCTATAAGATAGTGATAAAAGATAATAATTCCTCATTTTATAGGATCCTACATGATTTTTAGGACTACCATACCACCATGCGTATTGATACACAAGAAATTCCATATTCATTAGTGTATGGGACCATGTTAGTGATACCCATAAAAGTCCAACTGCATTAAATACAAATAGTCATTTGCGAAAAAATATCACATATTGAGAAATTGAAAAGGTGTCTAGATGAATTTTAGTGGCTTTATGTGAACATTTTTTTTATTTCACAAACATGTGGGCCATCAGAATAAAATCACAAAAGCCTTCAATAAAATGGTTTTCCTTCCTTCATTCCTCCAGGGAGAATTGGTATTGGCTCTTAGAACCACAATGGTACCAATAAAGAAGCCTCTGAAGATGGAACCCAAAAGGTAACTACCATTTATTATACATATGTTCTATGATAAATAATATTTATCACTGATCAAAATGGATGGGGATAATTTCACACCCCCAAATTAGATATATTTTGAAAAAATACTTTTCATAGCTATAATCATGCATCTATCATCCTTGGTAAATGATGTTAATCTATAAAAAAATTCATAGTAGAATGATGTTAAACTATATAGTATCTCCCATACTTACCACATAGTATTAAACAATATGGAAAAATTCCTGTTTGTAAAACATCAAAATAAAAAGTATCCATCGTTCTTAATGGAAGAAGATAATCTGCATGGATGAAGTCCTCACTGTATGAAACTAAAATGCCGGGGAAAAAATCTCACTGAAAATTCAATGCATATGAGATATATATGTGTAGAAGAAATATGATGTTCCCCCATCCATTTGTGAGAATCAAATACACATTAATAATATCTTCATCCAATAACTATGTGTGGTTTGATTCCTACCATCACATGATACGTAGTGACGCCCAAACCTCCACTATCAGATCCAACATCAATATTCCTTTTGTTCAACATCAATTGATCCCCATCCTTACTACAAGACATTAAACTGCATATAATGTGTCCTTAATGTATGACATAAAATCGCATGGGCCCCCAATGTTCTTCTTCTTTCACAAAGAGGCATCACATTTTCACCACATGATGTTAAACAACACGACTGATGTCCTTTTTGAATGAAATTAAATAACACAGGTCATCAGAACTAAGTACATCTTGATACTAATTTGAATGAGATATGTAGGTATTCCTCGATCCAATATCTTGGTCCATCCACCATATGATACAAAATTCACCATCCTCTATTTAATTGCCTATGTATAGTGAGAATGACCCTTTCTATTAATTTTTTCTCACACAAAGAATAGCCAATGTGAGATAAGAAATTTTGGTAAGGGATTACATGCACAAAAAATGCATATAACTCATGATAGATTTATCATGGTATTAAATGAAGGACCTTAAAATTAACACCTTAAGTCATCACTGCATGGTGTTAAATTGCACGGGTGGTATCATTGTCGAACGACACTAAACTTCATGAATTATAGTACTACAGGTGGCATAATTCTTTCCATCATAGGATATTTAGTGACACTAAAATATCAAATCTTGGGTCCAGTCATAATAAATAAACATGAAAATTCCACCCTCTGTATGCATGGGTTTGACCTACACTAGGATCTTTTTTAAAATCTATGTGTGAAAAGATTCTTGTTGTTGCATGATACATAGTGATTCCCATATCTCACATCTGAGGTCAAACTGTAATATTACCATCTCATGTTAGGAATCCCATGTCATTATCGCATGATTTTAAACTACACAAATTTTCAAGAACTACAAGTGTCTTGATTCTTATCATCACATGATATGTAGTGAAGCTCATATCTCCATTCCTTTGACCAACCACAAAAATCAATTGGAAAAGTCCCCCTATGCATATGGGGCATACCTTCATTGATTTTTCACATTTATGAACTATGTGTTTCTTTATTTCTATCCTCATAGGATATTTAGTGATGTTTGGATATCTGATTCTTGAGTCTAGCCATGACAAAAAAATACCTCCATCCCTGTATATGGGTCTGTCCTACACAAGGAACTTCCCCAAAATATATAGGGGACGAGTCATAAAAGTTTATTATACCTAAGTATATGTCATATCTGTATATGGATTTCTTGTACATGTAATATACCTTGCACAATTTTCCACATCGATTCCCACATCCTTACCACATGACATTAAACTATAAAGAAAAAAATAAATCCTTACCACATGACATTAAACTATAAGGAAAATGTCCTGGTTGAATTAAATTAAAAATTCATGATATATACATCCCCAATAAACAATATTAAACTCTTTATACAATCACCCATTTTTATCCCTTATCAAAGGAATACAAGTTCATTTCCCAGGTCAACTAGAGTAAGGGGTGGTTCTGTCATCTATTAAGCACCTCATTCCATAAGTCACACATTATATATTATATTCCTTAGGTTTCCAAAAACCTTCCTTGGTCCATAGAAAAGGATAAATTCATTCAAGCTACCCATTCTTGTCTATAAATGAATGACTATATCTCTTGAAAATTCAAATATAGTCATCAATAGAATGATTCATTTTTCAAAAATGGATTTCTAATCTTTGTGATCCTAAAGTAATTATGGTGGATCTAAGTGCCCTAGTGTGTTTTTGTCTATCACCATTGAAATTTTCCTATATCATTACTCATAACCTGAGAATCTAGACCACTGATTTACAATGTTTTAATCTCCCACTCAAAAGGATGTTTTAGTACTCTTGACCTTGTGTATCAAAATTAGGATATTGTGTAACATTCCCCCCTATTAGGTCCACATGCATCATGTCCATAAACTACATACACATTGGTCAATGTTCTATATCCTTAAACTCAAACCTTTTATGTTTTGAATATTATGACCTTAAACTGCTAGAGAATGATATATAAAACTTTTCAAGTCAAAATCTCACAAACTATGGCCAGAGAAAAACTCTAGTCTTCACTCACTAAACTCTTCATCTCCATTGCTCATGAAAAATCAAGGAATGAATAAATTATCAATAAATATCATAGGGCCAAAAATATTTCCTTAGTAAAATCCATGATATGATCACCGGACCCCATGGTCATGAAAACAAGTTATATTATTGATTCTCCACATATCCTTAGCATGATAAATTGTTTTCTCAGTGTTGAAACAACCTTTACGGTGATCAAACCCTTCTTTGATATTACACTTTCCATATATCACACTTCATGATTTGAGAACCTTGGGTCACTATAACCTTCCATGGCCCTTATAAAAAATATACCCATCTTCAATGGGCCGTTGTTTTGACTATGCATGTATGTTTGTGGATCCTACATATGTGCCTATAGTTATCAACTAGATGTGTCATGTAGAAAAAAAGGATTTCCAATCCTTGTGATCCCTAATATAACTGTGTAATTACACACAACATTAGTTTGTTTTAGGAAATTTTGAGTATTTTTGTATGAAACCATCCTTATGTCCACTGTGATTTCCTATCCATATAACCAAACTATACAATAAAATTTTACATCCCCGACGTTACATCACTATATTTTGTACCCATTATCAAAGAAATAATGTGATACTCTATTACCAAAACTATTGATGGAACACACCTCATGATTCAAAACCATAGGGTGTAGAGAATGATCTCCATAATTTGAAAGATAAACTTTATTAGGGTGCTAAAACAAGTCCTGGATAGCTTATCCTCCATACAAAACATCATTGTTCTGATGCCTAAGTCTTTAATATTATTGCTAATCCCTTGTAAAAGGGTGGGGAAACCTCTGTTTGACCATTATACCAATGCATAAGGGCATTGACGTATCAACTATAGGCTTCCCCTCCTTATAGGAAAAGAACACCATCCCTTATGATCCCTTGTAAGACCGTCATAGAACCCGCCACATTAGGGTGTTATGGGTCATTCCTCACATGTCTTCCCCATCCCATATTCACCGAATCAAACATTTGGGTAATGAATAAAATATCTGACATTTCAAATATGAGGGTGGAACTAACATTCATACTATTTCTCCCTCAACCAATATTACCCCCATATATCATCTATATCACTTTGAAAACAGCATAGACACCTCTTTTTCACCATGATACTAAAAAATAATGGATTTTAATACTAATCAAAGGAATATCCCTAGGAAAGAAAAGAACTACAACACATATAAGCACTAGAAACACCATCGAAGAACTATGAACTTTAGGGTTTTTTGAGTCATCCCTGGTCTTTCTGTCTGATATTCCATATCCATCAATCATGTCATGAGAAATATAATTTAAACTAAACTATATCAAAAGTTCCAAGATAACAGTTTTTAAACTACAATGATAGAGGTTCTGAGATAAAACACCCTAAACTACAGGGATATAAGGCTCGAACTAAAAGACCCTAAAATATATAGATATAAGGTCCGATCTAAAAGACAATAAACTACAACAATTGATGGTCCGAGATGAAAACCCTAAACTATAGTGATGTAAGCTCCAAGCTAGAAGACCATAAAATAAAATGATAGAAGGTCCAATAATGAAGAACCTAAACTAAAATACAATAATGATTTGGTCTCTATGATTAAGTAAGGTGTAAAGCTTTTCAGTTTGAAAAACCATACGGGGGACCCCAAAGTAAATTCCAATTCGTCGCCAGCTAAGTCTTCCCTTATATTAAGATTAGGAAAAAAGGAAAAAAAATTCTTGAGGCCCCCAATATAGATTCAAAAAAATCATGCTATGATCTCCAATTACATTGACTTCAAAAAAGGTATATGTCTCTCCCTTTGGGACATTTATTTTACAAAAATTATTCTTCTATGAATCAGGTGGTCTCAAGATAGCTTGTACAAATATATCAATAAGAAATATCATGTTTTTGGGCATTCATGATAATTTCCTAAGAGAATCAGTTAGAATTATAACATTCAATTCCAATCATTCTTGTTTACTTGATAATGTAGAAATTAAGGGTATCGTTGGTGATTCATGTGACACTAAACCAGTGAAATGACATGCATATCATGAATAAAGGTGAATTGAACAAATACATATAAATTTTGGAAGATCCACTCATCGATAGCTTCAAATAGGATAAATATCTACATTTTAGAGTCTCTCCAAGAATTTTATCAAAATAAAATAGACATTAGTGGTAAAAATAAAATAAAATTTTATTGGAAAATATAGCTAAATCAGTAAGAGTATGAAAGGACACATTGATGGAGTGTCGATGTGTTTTCCACCCTACTTTTTCTACTTATAACCTATGATTAAGGATCCGGATAAGAGTAGTCAACTCTTCAAATATCTTATGAGTGGTTTTCAATAAGGATGATGACACTAAGATTTCATACATTAGAAACATATGATCTCCTCATATCACAATATCTGTACGGTCCAGACATCCATCTAGGCTTGAAAATAAGATATGAACTGTCAAATATGCTCCATTGCCTCTGAATCCTCCTTCATCTTTTTATACATGGAAGTCTCATCTTCAAGATCATTTAAGAAATTCTAATTGGTACCGAAATATTATAGAGTCAGGATAATTTGTCTCATGATCTCAAATAATGGTTTTCAGTCAAAGACATCCACCCCCATGTTATGAAATAGCTGACGAAGGAATTCTTATTGGCCACAAAACGTTTATAGTGGAGTCTTGGTAATCAGGACATGAATCTACAACCAAATCATTACAATCCATGTCTATGAATCTATGACCAATGGAGTGGTTATTACCATAGGGGTAATTATTAGTTGAGATAATGAGGAAGTAGGAGAGGAATCCTCATATGTTATTCTCTCAATAAGCATATCATCTATTAAAATTTTCAGAAGGGCTAGCCTTCTCAGTAGATTCTACTATTCTGATAGGATAATCACCACTTGGATGAGATAAGTTCCTCAATTCCTTTCTTGATTCCTAAATCAACTCCATCACTACCAAAAATATAGGGGTGGGTAAGGCAAATTATTTGTACACATGGAGGACCAATTCGTTTAGCACACCACCTAGGTAGGATTCTACCCATGCCCGAGAATAGTCCTACGAGAGGAAGAAAGGAGCATCAATAAGCGGAAGAATGATATCAATGTTGATATCTTCGCATAATAATACCATTCTGAAATAATGGATGATACCCATATTTCTCTCTCCATGCAAATCAGATGAGGGAAGTGGGGACACACTCTGGGTGCATCTGAACTAGTGAGAAAATTGATAAGATGTATACAACATGTAAACAATTAGCTCATCCATCATAGATGCATGAGAATCACCTCTAAGGGATATATTTTATGACCTTTTATCAAGAGATACACTTCCATTATCAATAATTATCTTAGTCAGTATTGGATAAGGTGTGAAATCAAAACAATCGGGTCATATCAACTCATCACCATACATTTCAGGGCCTAAAAACATAGCCCCAACCCTAAATAAATTCAGAAACCTGGGATGAATTAAGGCACCAGGGACCCCAAAGGTATTTTGGTATTCATATTAGTGGAAGTTATTTTTTATAAAGAAAAATAAAAACTATAAGGGACCACTGATCCAATATGGGATGCTTACCTGTTGAATGTGGTCTAAGAGCTGGAAAATGTGCTTAAGAGTCGATACCACTAGATTGTGTCACCACCCCTCTTCTAGCTATGCTTCCATCACTATAATACTAACCAAGATTCTTATGTGTGTGTCGCCAACTAGGAAAATCCACACATTCATGAACATGGTCATGAATCCCACTAGCCTAAGGCTTGGTGATATATCTAGCTACACTTGGTATCCCCATGAGGTATGATCCGCAACTTCCAAAATTTCCCAACATTAACCGACACTATCATGAACCTATTGGGAGGGACACCGATGGGGGGTTATAGTAATTAGCCTAACTCTACTATAATGAAGGGAAATATTGATCCAATATTTAAAATAAATGAGGGAGCACATAGTTATCTCATTTCCTAATTTTCTTTCACAGTGATAAGCATGTCCTTCTCCAAGACTGGAGTTTTCAATGGGGCATCCCAAACATCTGCGGTAGATAGAAACTCATTATACATATCTCTGAGTGGTGGTATCCCACCCAGTTGATAGATATCCTAGAGGTTGATTCCCAACTCACCAAGAAAAATATGGAATGAGTTGGTGTGATGAAAACAATGAAAGATTTGTTCTCAAAGAATATCATCATACCAATAAATGATGAATTGGGAAACCCTAATACTTTGTAGAGATATACATCATCTAGTTGGTCATAAAACATTAATTAAACTCTTCTTGATCTCGAACGGCCACACCCATTCATTGGAAAAATTTACACCATATTCAAAATCACATTCCATTCTCCATCCACCACCCAAGTAGTTTAAATAAGACACAAGTATTCTTAGATGGCTTTGAGCACTGGGATGATGAGAGAAATTGTAGCTGTCCAGACCTAGAGGAGAGTTCACCAGTATATATGAAGACCCCTGGGTCCATACATAAATTTGTTTTCCATCCCCAAAAAACATCATCTAATTGAATTCAAGATAAGTTTAAAACCTGCAAGATGGTAGTTTGAATTTTGGAAAAGGGATGAAAATTTCATCCAGGAAGATAAGCACGTATAAAAAACGCCAGTGTGATAAGGGAAAATTTTAGTGATTGAAAAGGAGAATCCTTTCCAAAACTAGGTTATCAGAGTACAAAAGATATTGAGGGTTGGCATTATGATTTCTAGAAATTATGGTCTTCTAGTTAGATTTGGCTGAGGAAGTGTGATGATTCCTAGAAGCCAAAATAATAAAAATGTTAGTGGAACATGTAAGATAGATGAAAAATAATCTTGTTAAGGAAAATGAATGATTTTAGAAGCCTCATGCATATCACATGAATCATCAATGGATTCACGATCAAATAAAGGAATAAAAAATATCTTGTCCTATAGAAGATATCATGTACCACATAAACCCTCATAACATTTCAATACTACTTGAAGCCTCAAAAATAAACTTGATCGCATGACCTATGCATGGTCATGTGATTCACATAATAGTTGGAAGATCAGGCGTTCAATCTAGTAGATCCCATGAAACTCCCAAGATGATCATGCATCCCCATGGATAAGGCACCAAAAATTACTAATGATAAGATAATGGTTGATTGAACAAGTTAATGGGAAAAGAAAGTATTGTGAATTAGTTCCTGTAAAATGGTCTCATGCATGAGGTCTTGTGATGGGTTCTTGTGGGAATGTCTTGTGACAAGGTCACATTAAAACTATAGGGCAGATGAACTCGTAGATTTTGGAAAAATGGTGATTGATTAACACTTGATTCCCTAATTTATTGTGCATTCCCTAGAATACAAAATTTTACCCAAAAGATGAAGAATCTCTCGAGGAACCGATTGGAAATTGTTCTAAATATTTATGAGGGAATTTAAATTATTAATAACCAATAGCTTGTCCCTGAAGATGTCTCTCTTGAGGGAGGGGGGATTTGTTAATTCCCACCCAATAAGAGTTGAAAAATCTACAAGGTATGAAATACATGAATATGGGTATTATTTTCTCTACCAAGAAAATTAAGAAATAGGTGGCCAAGATCACATGGATTATGTAAACCTATAGATGGAATGTGATCGCATGACCTTCATAGGGCCATTTAGAAACTTTATATGTAGTACATAACCTATATAAGGATCTCACCGTGCCCCTCTTATAAGCCCTCCCACACATGTGATGGCAGCCAATGCATTTGTTGATCATGCGGTGGATTACAAATGTGCACCCTAGAGTTGCACAACATTTAAATCAGAAAATTAATATAAATACATCCAAAAATGCCTTGAAAATAGTACGAAAATATGAAAAGGTGAGAATCTCTTTCAGTCATAAAAATCACGTGATGCGCCCAAGTGGTTCGTGATACACCACATGCCAAATGAGACATGTCCGCCTCGCCAAATTGAGATCCCTTAGACATGGAACCCTCATCATGTGAAGGGTTTTAGACACATCTGGAAAGTCTAGAAATCCACCTTCGGCTCCAACGACAAACATAAGGGTATTTTTCATGAAATTACATCATATTACTATAATAAACATTGTTGGTTTAATGATGAATTACTGATGAATAATATTATTTTCTTCTAAAACACTCAAGAATGCTTTTGAGATCCCAAAGACTTTGACAAATAAACAAAAAAAAATTAAAGGGAAAACGTGGGAGAATATTGTGGTCATAAATATCATTCTACACACCTAGAAAGATTATAAGACACCACAGAAGTGCCTGAAAGAATTTCATCCTTGTCACGAAAAATCCTATGAACATGTCACCCTCATCATATGAAGGGGTTCATTCATGTCTAGGCGGTCTTTTGCTCCCTCTACAACTCCAATGAAAAAAGGGGTTTTATCTGATATGACCATGCATCACCACATAACCCATTATTGGTCATGCCACACATCACCAATGGATAGAGTGATTGGCTTCGACAACACTCATTCAAGATCAGAATATCCCCAAGCCTTTGACAAATAATGAAGGAAATAAAAATGGAATAATGAGAGATTATTGTGAGGGTAAGATATGTTGATATCATGTGAAAGGGGTTGTGCATCCTGGAAAATCACCATATATCTTGCAAAACCCCCTCAATATGCCATATGGTCCCACATAAATCCCCTTGATAAGACAATACAGTATCACAAGACCCCTTGGCATGTCAACATGATCTTGAAAAGGCCTTATGGAATTACATCATTGTCTCACAAATGGTCATAGAAAAGTCACTTAAGATCACATTAGAGTTTTTTAGTAGGAATCCTAATCTCATGGATTCCCTTAGACATGTTTTCCTGACAACATGAAAAAACCCTTGACATGTCCACATGACTATGAAAGATCCCATTAATTAGATATTATCTAATAAACACTGGATTGATAGGATCATATCATGGTCGTTGAAAATAATGTGACCCCCATGAATGGACTATTGTAGGATCCCACAAAACATGTGACAAAAAATCACTCCACAATCTCCAGATTGGATATGAGAAATACAGGACATGCAAAGCAGTGCATAACCAGAATGGAGACGCCTATAAATCCCTCACCATAGCTAGAAAAATTAATATACTTTCCCTTGGAAGCTCTCATCGGCACAGCCATTCATTAATACAGATTTTTTATAGATGTTGATCTTATGACTGAAAAGGTTTTCCATCAGATAATATTTGGGGAACAACTGGAGAAATCATGCGTTATGTATAGGAACATCATGTGATCACTCATATATCATATGAAGGACTTTTGGTGTGTTATGCGAATGACATCACACATATCTTCTAAATCACGCATGAAATAAACAAGATAAAACTACAGAAATCTAAGGAATATGAAAAAAGGCTAAAAAAAGACTAAAAAGATGGGCAACTTATACAAAGAACATATATGATGACCCTCTTGTGCTTCACTAAACCAGCTAGGTCACATGAAATCACCAAGACATGTCACCTAGATCACGTGACACTTCTTTAGAATACCATTTGGATCATTTGAAGTCCCATGGACATGTCAGAAAAAATCACATGACACCCCCTCGGTATGCCACCCAAGTATCATGAAACCCTATGGTCTTTCCATACAGACCTTGTGAATCCCTCAAACATGTCACCCAAATCACGAGACAACACTAATAAATGTCACCTGAGTATCAAAATAGAACTAGGGCATGTAAACTAGCTCTCATGATGTCCTCCCAACATTCCATCCTGATCTCAAGACTTCCTTCAAACATGTCTGCTAGATTTCTCAGAGACCTATAGTCATGTTATCATGGGTCATAAATCACCACCAAAACATGTCACATTGACTCTCATGAAACCCTCCAATAATTTCATCTTTAATTTTTAGATGACACCAAGGCATGTCAACTGGATCATGCAATGTCCTCCGAGCATGTTAGTAACGATTATGCGATGACCTCTAGGATCATCCAGACAGGTCTTGTGATCTCCTTTGGAAAATCTATCTTTGATCATGTGATAGCCTAATGACATTCCATCCATGTTATGCAGCACCTCTCCAATAATACAAATGGATCATATGATTGTATTTGGAAATTTCCTCAATATAACTATAAATTTCTAGACATCCTCCATCATTTCAATTAGAAAATTTAGCATGTCATATAGATAATCAAGTAGGTTAGTTTGAAAACTAGTCCTGGTCAACCAGGTAACCTCAGAGAGTAAGTCCAGATCAGAGGCATAACTTACTATTCCCTTAATGTATGGGAATCCTTAGTATCTACTCCCCGATCAACTAAACTATGAGAAATTTTATTTTTGTTATACCTAGAATATGTAGGACTCATTCTTAAGGCCTAATCTCTATATGAAAACACTTTAGATGGGTTGTTTTGATTCAGAAGTCCCATATACAAACGTAGTGAGATTTATTATTTCATATCTCTTATCTCCCACATCGAGTAGAGCTCACGTGCCCTTGAGGAGTTGTAATGACCATATCATTCATGCTAGGGAATCCTCAGTGTGTAATCCCTGATTAAAAGAACTATGAGAACTCTGATCCCTGCAATAACCAGGATACTTAGGATTCCTTCCTAATGCTTGATCTCAAAAGGGAATCCACTTCTGTGTAAGTCCCATAATATCTTCATAATTTCAAAAATCAGGACCCAATCCTTCTGATGGTTTGATCATTATACCTCATAGATCAGAAGACCAAGAAACCTAACATAACTGTGATGAATCTGATTAATTCTATAATTATGATATGTAGGATTTATTCCTAAGGCTAGAAATTTATGTCAAAAAAACCAAAGTTTTATCCTAGTACGTGTGTCTTGCATCCATATACAATTATACTAATTACGTTCTATCTATTGTTTCTCACACTGAGCATGGATCATGTGAGCTTATGGACATTCAATGTTCATATCATATGCATAAAAAATCTTCACCAACTAGGGATACATTAGTTTGTAATCCCCAATTACTGGAATGATATGATTACATTCTTACAAGGGCATCTTCCATAGGGCCAATCCAAAGGGCATGGATGAACTATGACAACTCTAATTCATTACATAACTAGGATACGTAGGTTGTCTCCTCAAGAATCAAGCTTTAATACTTTGTGAATAAGTTCACATAAATATTTCCTTTATATATGATGTAAAACTACATGAGTTCATAAAACTAAGTGGGCTCTAATTCCTACTATAAACAAGATATGTAGGATTACTTATAATAGATCAATCCCATCATCGAAATATTCAACTCCTCCCTTCATGGAAGCATGTTTTGGAGCATCCAAATATATAGATTCAACCTTTAATAAGATATCAGTTAGGGGGAATTAATGAAGAACCTACAATAAATAAAAATGGATTCACCAAAATATTCCCTTTCATGTATAAAAGAGATTCAACCTATAGTCATTCCGTGAGGGTAACCAGCTCATTATTGGGATTATGGAAGAAGGTTAACCTATGATCAGTTTGTTATGGTAACCAATTTCAAATCAGGATTAAGAATATATTCAAAAACACATGTTAGATCTATAAAAGAGTCCTATAGTAGGAAACAATGCCCCCCCCAGATGTGTGTGATTAGAACGACCTCCCATCCTCTCGACTAATGTGAGTTCCTAAGTATTATTGGGATTGAAACCCTAACTGGTCACCTACCATTGAAAAGCAGGTATGTACCTAGTTTTAGATGTTGGAACCATTAGGGGATTTTTGTAAATAAATAAATTGTGACCCTACGTCAATTATTGTGCAAGATATCGAACCCTCATCAATCAATTGTCTAGACAAATTGAATTCACCTCAATTGTCCCCTTTTTCATCAAAATAATATCGTACCTTCAATAGTAAATAAAACTATACCTTGGACATATTATTAGTGTGGAATGACATGTAACATGAGATCTAATTTTACCACACCTTCTAAAATATATAACTCGTGTGTTCACTGGGGTAACTTATAGACGTTTTATGAATATTTTTCTTATCCATGTTATAGTACATGCTTATCATCACCTAAAGGGTTTGTGGTTTAGTTGGATGCTTCCATGAATATTTTGATTTATCCAAATGATTCATTAAAAATGTGTTTTATGTAGTGAGATAATCTCATGTTGGATTTTAGGCGAGATCCATAACTATAAAAGGTAATATATTTACTACTTCTTCTTTAGTAACTAATTTATTTGATATTGCTGCCAATTATTATTTTATATTGAACATATTTGTGAATATTTTAAAAAATTAAATGTAAAACAAACTATTTTTTATAGAGTTACCAAAAACCACTTGTAAATGATAAAAAAAAGGCTTTCTATGTCCCTCGTTTTCTCTTTTGATATCGAAATTTGGGCTAGTTTGGGATTTTTTTGGTTCTCAAATTAGATCCCATTGATTTTATCCATAGGATGGATTGGGTTGTTTCCCATTGATTAGATATTAATTACTATCATTGAAATTTTTCCTTTATAGAAATATAGAAATATGATTTCCAATTTTGAAATTAAAAATGGGGAGGAAACTTTGGGTGGTGATCTTTGTTTGGTTGTTGAGTTATTTCTTAGAGTGTTTCCACATGATTTCCCTAGCCCTCCTCTAGAGTGGGAAGTAGAGTTTTGATTTGTTTTGTTCTCAAAATTTATATAATATCTATTTCTTCACACAAAATTTACCCAATGGAGTTGATGTAATTGAAGCTCTAGTTAGAAGATTTGAAAGCTAAAAGATTCAGTTATACTAATTTATCACATTGGAAAATGCCAATGATTTTCACCAAAAAGGTATATAGGACCCTATATTTTTATATCGATTTCCCAAAGTTTAATCTGGTGATGATAAAGAGTAATAAATTTTCCCCTTATTTATGTCTTTTTTGATCAATTAAATAGTAAAAAGTGGTTCTAAAAAATAGTTATTCTGTCTAGATATCATCAACTCAATCTTATGGAGTTAAATATTCTAAAAACCTCCATTAGGGTTAGTTTGAAAAATTTGAACACCTTGTGATTTCATTTGGAATTTATAATTCTCTATCTATTTTCATAGCCCTAACAAATCATATTTTTCCCTGGTTCCTTGATTCATTTATCATGGTATTCATGGATGAAATTCCTTATTATTCATGAATAAGATCTTGTGAATCACTTAATATCTATTTTGGGAATCTTGAGGGATCAATAAATTTATACTAAGTTTTAAAATTTCATTTTTGGACTCAAGAAGTTAAGTTACTAGGTTATTTTTTTAGAACATGACATTTCAGTTGATCCTAAAAATTTGAAAGTTATATTTTGATGGGAGGGTCCAAATAATGACCTTGAGATTCAAAGATTTCTGTGTTTGGAAAGATATTATCAGTGGTTTATGAAATAATTCTCCGAGCTTGCATCTCCATTGAATAATCTTACAAACAAAGTGATAAAATTCATATCGTATTTTACGTATTAGACTTACACTGATGAATTGAAGTGATATCTAGCCTCAGTAGCTATTTTGATTTTACCAGAAGAAGTAATACGCTACATGGTGTTTTTTGTGCATTATGTTCTAGTTTTGGATATTTTCTTATTCAAGAAGATCATATTATGATGTAAAAATATATTTAACTTCAAAAAAATTATAATAAATAACCCATCCATGATTTATAACATAAGAAATATATGAATTCTTTCACAATTTGGAAACATTACCTCCTTGGGGAGAGTTTCACCATCTATTATAACCATAAGAGTTTGAGTTACATATTTTCATATAAATACTTGAACCATATGAAAAGATGAAGGGTATAGTGTCTTCAGTCTCCAAACTATGACAATTCCAATACCCCATGAATGGATAATATTTTTGTATACTCTTTGAGTTGAAATTTTCCATTTTCATGTAGTAATGGAATTGAATGAAGAATATAATCATATGGGAATCAATAATCATATTCACCTAAATATGATTATGGTATTGACTAGAGTTATTGAGGATAATACTTAGTAGAAATCATCTCTTTTATATTGATTTATAGGATATAAACTGGGATGAAGAGTTAAATAGAATGTAGAACTCTTTATATGGTGGGGATACCATTTTTGAGCGGTCTTTACCTCATAAAGTATTATTTGTATAGAAAATAGTTTTCATTCCTTACTATGGGAGGAAGTAAGGGAAATATTCTTGTTATCTAAGAGGGATATGGATATAATGATTTAGTAATGGTGTCTTGGTTTGATACATTACATAAATGACTTTTTATCTCATTTTTATATGATTTAACATATTACGGTTGAACACCTAAACCAATTTTGATTTCCTCAACCACTCATAGTGCCAATATATAAATGGGAAAAATATTTTTATGGAAAATTTCATTGGATTATCATAGACTATTTAATGGATAAATGTTATAAGGGTGGTGATTAATTGACTAAAAAAGTTGACTCAGTTCATTCTTGTTTGAGACAACACCATGGTTGGGAATTTGGGAAACATATACATTTTGGATATCATGAAGTTTCATAGTGTTTCATCTTGTATTATTTCAGATAGGGACCTCTATTTTAACTCTTATTTTGGGAAATTCCTTCATGTGGTGTTGAGTTCTCAGGTTAAATTGAGTAATACAAACCATATTTAGAAATACGGGAATACAGAGAGATATATTTAGATTCTGGAGGACATTCTGTGAGATTGCATCATGGAATTTGGAGGCTCTTGGGATGGGTAATATATTTTATTTGTAAATGTATTTTAGTACAAAAAACATATTCTCGCAATACATGAGAATTAGAATTGATGATAAGGGGGAAATAGATTCAACTTTTCTTTGATAAGTCTTATTTGAATTGGCTTTTTGGATATAGAAACTAAAATGTTGGGGAGCGTTTTCATATCTTCATTTCACTTTTATTCACTTGTACCCATTTTTTTAAAAATATTTTTTTATTAATTAGTTTTGGGGTTGTTCTAGGTGATTTCTAAGAGTTTTATAGATTTATGGGAATGTGAATGGTTAGTGAAAAGTTAAACCAAACCCCACCACATTACCTAAAAATCATGTGACTTTTGGTGGTTGGGGACAGTGGTGTTTCACATGGTAGGCACATGGTTAATCAAATTGTGCATCTTCCTAGTTCACAAAAATGGTTTCATGGTTATTTCACATTTTATTAATCTATGAAAGGTGAATTAAGTAATTATAAAATCATTTTCAACCCCAAAACAATCTTTTTTTTTGTTTTATTATTCCATCCATAGCATAGGCTCTTGACTCTAGGGATTTACATGGAGGCTTTGGAAATCATAACACTTATAGAGAGAAATTATGATGGATATTATGGTGTTTGATCTTTGAAACTCATGTTGTAATCCCATTCTTTGTAACTCCTCACCATTATCATAAACATACTCTCATTTTCTTGAAAGGAAGAATTGATCAGTGATATAATTTCTGGATATATGAGTTTGTTCATGATAAAATGGGGTATTTAAAGATATGTTGTGAGGAATGATGGAAGTGATCAGGTTTGTGTTAGTTATTATGAGATTCATTGGAATGTTTCTTGGTATTTAGTTTCCCATATCATTATTGATCTTGAGTTTACTGAATATAGGTTTTCTTATATGGTTTTAATTTCATAGAGGTGGCCTTTTGTTATTAGTAGCCTACATTCATCATAGCATTGATTTTATTCATTGGTGGAAATACTAGGTATTTGAGTTTGGCGGTTTCATGAAAATTCTTTTTTATAAACCATGTATTATTTATTATTTTAAATAAGTTTTGATTAATTATTAAATGGTATGATATATGATTTTGAAAATATGATAGTTTGATATTTTTTCACAAAATCAATTTGCTTCTTATTATTGAAAATGGAAATTGATTTCAAATCATGATTTATTTTCAATTTGGGATGTTTGATTGTTGATGTGTTTTTTCCTTGAATTGATTAGAACTATGGTAGTTAAAGCCTCAAAGTATGTGTCATTTTTGAAATTTTAAGCCTCAATGTGTGGCTATGGTTAATAGGAACTTAGGGTACTTTGGAAGGGGATATATTGGGAAAATCATTCTATAATGGCTTGTGGTTACCTGAATTAGACTTACAATACAACACTATTGAAGATTTGTTATGATAGAGAGTTCACTTGTTGGGGTATTTTCCCGTCCATAGGACTATGTTATAGGGGTTTGATTAAACATAGTAATTTTTCACTACGATGTGAGGATAATATAGAACATGGTACTATGCTACCCTAAGACAAGTTTCAATGGTTCTCCTTTTGGGTTTTTAATTTATAGATGCATTAAAAATGGATTGTTTATTATTTATTTATAAACTGTTCTAAAAATGGTGAATTTTAATGATTAAAAAAACAATGATTATCTATATATCATTCCATTTATTTTTTTAAAATTTGAAAAATTGGTTTATTTTATAAATACTACTTATAGAACACTAGGTGGGGTCCTACTGGGATTTTTTTCTCACACCCAACACATACCATTGGGTGCGTGTAGACCTTGTTTTTTCTGATGTAGGTAAAGGAAAGGTGTCAAATTATGGTGGTGGGTAGTAATGTTATTGGGTTTAAGGAGTAAATTGGTGAAATTTTGGGATGTTAACCCAAATATCACATGAAGATGGGATTCCTTTTGTCTTGATTAATTTTTTTTACCTATTTTAGTTTTTCAATTGTATTTTCCTTGAACTCTTTGAGTTTTTTTGTCTGGATTCTTATTGGCATATTATATTTCTTCTACATATCATAACTATTGTTTTTAGTTTACTATTGGTTAAATTTTTACCAATTATATATTTTGATTCCCAAGAACTCGATAGACTATGGGGATCATGAATTCCCTTCAAGCCTTGCCCTTGGACAACATAGGTGTATAATTCATGGTTGACCTAGGCTAGTTCATGAAAAGGATTCTTTATAATCACTGAATGACCTAGTATTTATACTAAATGGAGTTTCATGCAGATGTATTTGGTATACTGGGGGTTTATTAATCATTTTTGAGTCCCCATTACTTGATGTTGGGAGGATACCTAGCATTAGAACCTTTATACTTTGATACCCTATTATGTATGTCTCCTTATTGTGTTAGTTAATTCTGGGGGTGGTTAGATATGTTTCTGTTCATTTTTTCAGTTAGATATCAACCAAGAAGTGATTTATTCCTCTCATATGACGAGAATTTCTTCTACTCCTTCTACAGAGAGATATTATTAAGTGTATAGTTTCACCTAAAAATCACATTTAATGCTCTTATATATTAATATTTGGGACATGTGATGTGGTCATCCCTGAAGATAAATTATATGTTATGTATTCACCGACCAGTTCAGTCAATACTATAATAATTGAAAATGTATGAATTTTTTATATAGGATTAACATGAAGTGTGTCCCATGGTCTCTCAATTTCTTTTCCAATGGTATAATAATATAATTCTTATTTTTCATATAAGGTATACTAGTGGATATAGGTATAGAGATACATTTGTTTGATGGAGATCATGCTAGATCATTCTATATTTTGAGTAGCATCGACACCTATATATAGGAATATAATTTCATATATATAGGGATCTACATAGTCATATTCTTTCTCAACACTATAATGGATATTAGGTTCATAATTTTTGATTCACTAAAAGAGGATTGAGTTTGAACCATATCACTACTCTAAACATGTTTTAATGTTAATCTGAAAGTATTTCGGATGTGTATTAACAAGGTATTTTATTTGATGTGATATTAGGTGAATATAATGATATATTTCCAAAAAAGTTTTATTATATATTCAAATGTGATTTTTGTATATGGTTTCACAAGTTATTATATACTATACAATATGTGATGAAATGGAAAAACGGCTTTCAGGATTTAGAAAAACTGGTAGATTAATGAAAATATGCTCCTAAATCCTTATATATATGATATATATATATAATCTGTTACAAAAACACACACTCAAAGATATATATATATATATATGTTGTGTATCATATTTCATGAAAATTAAGATTTTCTTGTATTGGGTATATTATTCTGTGTTTTTGTTGAACATGCAACCTATTATCCTTTGAGGATATCATTTATGATTTTTTTCAAAATATGAAATAGTAGTCAGTACTTTTTTTACATGGAATGGATGGTTAATTAATGCATACATTAGAAATATGTGAATAAATTCTAGAATCACCAAGAGAATACTCAATACCTTAAATAGATCTTTTCTATGTGATGGAATTGTGTGTGATTATTTAATGATTCCTAGATTAGACTCCTCCAGGCTTGAATCCCTCTTCATCCTCCTTCATTACAGTTAAGCCTCTAAAAATGCATAGTGAAAGGTTGGATCCCACTATAACATAGAGTGATTTAGTTTGTCATCTAGATAAACAAAGGAGTTAAGAAGTTTTTTTTTCCGATCATGAAATATTTATCAAAAAGTTTTAATAAATATAAAAGAAATAACATAATATTATTCAGTGAATTTTATGCATCAAATTAATTTTATATAGTTTATAAATATTCTAGTGTGGATATCCTCAAGTAAGTGATTTTTTCACTTCAACATGGTCTATTAGTATTAATTACACTCATTTAAATCCCATCTCTAACATCAGTTAATAAGGTTCAATACTAGAAACCATGACACCATATAATATTTTTAAATCATATAATGATATCAATGTTATTAAAAATATTTTTTTAAAAGTTATATACATTAAAAAAGTAATCAGAACGGAAACACAATTTTTTAAACAATAAAAAAAATAATTTATTGGAAAAAAACACATCAAAAAATACTCATACACTATGAGAAGACCCTATAGACCCCATTTCATGTGATATCACATTATTCGATACATAAAAATGGAGAACCAGACATGAATAAATATTTTGCTTTGGAAAAAATATTGAACAAACCCAGCAGAAGGATATATATCCTTTATGTAGGCTTTCTTCATTTATTGAAGGAAGTCAGTCATCAGATGTCTATTACTTGTAGCCTCTATTTGTTTCTTATAATTCACTCATCAGTGTGTATAATTTTTTTTATATATTTCAAAAAATTATAGTAAATTTTTATAGACGTAAATAAACCATCTTGATTGTTCATAATATAAGGAACCAGTTGGGATGATTTGGAAGTAGCTCGTGCACCAAATCATATATCACTGATCTATCATGCACAATGATCGATGAATTCCATGATATTAAAAAAATATCTAGTTCATGGCCTATGATAGATTAATATTAATATCTTGGAACATGATATATACCAATATTAAAATTTTATTGGTCTTATTTTAGTTCATATCCAACACCTATTTCCAAATTCTTCCAAATGATGATAAACAAGAAAACAACATATTTAAAATTATGGTAATGCATTATCATTTACCAATAAATCCACAGTCTAAATCGAGGTCATCACCCACCAACACATACAAAATAAGCCATTAATTTCCCATGGTGCACATATACTATAGTCATCGAGTCATGTCCCTAGATTTTACATGTCCTGTGGATTACATTTGTTGAAGTAGTTGTATGATCCACTATTTATTATTCCACTAAGAAATACTCCCCCTAAAGAGTAATACAATGTAGAATCATAACTAAGGAAACATCACTGGTCACGATCCTTGAGTTCTAACCATCACCCATTGTATCATCAACAAGAGACACATCTCATGTTACTCCCCCATCTGGCCATGATGATACGTCACCCAAAGGAAATAATTCAAGTGCCAAAATCCCTTATCTATTTATGAGTAAAATCACCTAATGTATAAAGCTTAGTGACTAGTTCCTCTTTCTACACAAGGAGTTACATTAACTAGATATTAAACTATATAGTTTATGTGTATGTGTTAACGTTGCCCCTATCACCAATGTGATGAAATCACAAAACAAATTCAATAAACTAATACAGGTATATAACTAGCTCCATAATAGGGAATTTTCACTCCAATAAGATATAACACCATTCTATCCATGGAATCACATTCCAAAACAAAATATCTACATATTACCCTCTAATTCTAATTAGTCATGAAAATAAAAATATAAAAAATATTATAAAATTAAAATATTTAAAAAAATACTTCTTAATTTAAAATGATTATTATAATATTAAAAACACCAGTTGTATAATATACATACCCATTTTAATATATTTTAAATCCAAGATTTTTTAAAATGTATATTTTAAAGAAATAATTTTAAAGAAAATCATTCCATGGTTTTCCGTAAAATCCTAAAGCATTATATAACAAATTTTAAATCTTAAAATCCCCATAAAAAATTGAAATCACCATTGAGAAATACATTTATTTCCAAAAAATTTCATGTTAATATAATAAATCACTTGTTTCAAAAAACTATTTTTGCAGAAAATCATAATTTAACAATAATTTTAGAAAATTACCCAAACATGTATAAAAATGAGGATTTCGATTTATCATAACTAGATACATGAAACGTGGAAATACATGAAAATCACATTTATATCTTTAAAATCAAATTTGGTAAATAACTAATGAAAAATAAATATAATTTTTATAATATATAAAATGTTATAATTTATTTTTGGAAAAATCATGTGGGAAAAATTTCAATTCCAAATATTTTTTTATCGTGACAAAATAAGATAAAAAATAAAAGATTCTAGATAGAATCCTTTTCACACCCTAAATAACAATTTTATCCAAACAGCATTTAAAAATCCCAATTCATTCTTCTTTAAGAACCCAATTCACTACAATGTGTTTCAACATAAAACTTAAGCTTTACACCAATTGTACATAAACCCTAATTTTTTCCTAAAAATATTTATTTCTTAAAATATTCATTGAAAAAAATAAAAAAATGAAATAGATAATTTAAAAAATTATAAAAAATGAATCTTATGTTTTAAATAAATAAAAAAACAAGTAACACCAATTTATAAAGTTTTCCACCAATATCAAACCAAGTAGGTCACCACAAAATAAACCATTTGGTTACAAATATATATTTTTCGTGTAACTATACAACCATATCAAATCCAAACCCATTTTATTGAATTTTAAATTTAGTCAATCAGACTCAATACCAGCAACCAAGATTCTATAAAGTATTATTAAATTCTATAATGATATTAATGATACAAAAAAATAAGTATTTTTATCCAGTTACAAAATTAACCAGAAATGAATACCCAATTTGTTTACACAATATCAAAAAAAATTAGGGAAGATAAAACATCAACAACTACATGTACTCAAATATATTCCATGAAATCCTTGTCATGAGACAATGTTATGAATTCTATGAATTTTTTTTTCTTGGAATATAATGGACATGGAACCATACCAATAAATGAAATAGGAAAAACAATTAACATGAGTTAACCCAAACCTTACATAAATATACTTACATGAAGATTTTTTCCTTAATATAAATATATAGATAAATAGTTTTTATAGATGACACCCTAAATCATTAGAATATTATCTATACACCTACCAACCACTTTAATAATCTAATGGATCAAATTTATATCATTTGTAACATCCTAACCCAACCTAAGTACTCAATCCTATGACTGATTCCTTGATAAAATGTTACATATACTATAACATATCCCCCACACCCACATCCTAGAAGTGAAATGATGAGGGTTTTATAAAACACCATTGTGTGGTGAACTTCATTACACATACAAAAACAAATAAAAATTGGAAAAAATATACAATTAAATATGGAATGTCAATGTATATATATATACACCAATAATACAAATAAGTTCCCTAATAAAAATTAAAATTTTAACAAATAATTAAAAAATAACAGATAGATCCTTCTACATTAGTATCTACTAAATATGGTAATCATATTGTCCATACCACAATGCCATATACTCAAGAACCTACAACTGATAAAAATAAAAATAATAGTTTTATATGGACTAATAATAAAATTCAAGGAGAGATTATAAAAAACCCAATATGATTTCCCTAATTACTTCCCATAAACCCCATGTATATGAAAACCAAGTTATCTTGAATGAATTTTATAGAATAATGAAAAACACATGGTATTTCATTCAAAAAAAAGTTAATGATTCACAATAAACAAAAATTAGAAAACCCCCATTGGTTAAAATGTTATAGAACCCATTAGATTAAAGAAATAAAACCAAAAAGCTATTTGTATTTCAAAATTAGATGGAACTCAGTGTCATTGATCCTTAACCAAGTTGGTACCACCTACTCATGAGTATATTGAGGGTCATAACTCTATCCTTGTGTTATAAAAAATACCCCCACACTAAAGAAATATTTTTTTTAACAAAATTCACTCCTCATCACTATAATCTACCATGAAACTCATACTATAACAAATTACAATTTTTTTTCTTAAAATATTAATGTACAAAAAAATTCCACCATTCCATCTTCATAAATTTATAAACACAACAACAAATTAATTTAATGAACAATAAATATAACAAAATTATATAAAACAACTAAATCCAACAATAATCCATGATGAAGTTATATTTTACCTATTTTGTTTGATTTTAGTGATCACAAAAACACACAAAAAATACATATATAATTTATTCAAAATACAGACACAAAAAAATGAATAATAAAAACCTATTAATAGCCATCAGTAAATCATTTCAAATATAATTGAAATTTTATTTAAAACCAGCATCACATAAAATAGGATTCATAAAAAGAATAACATGTGGGAGAATCAACCACCTCCACAGAAGAGTTAAATCACACTATTCCAACAAAGATATTGTCTTCCTCGAACCTAAATCAAAATCTAAAAATCAAATCACTAAATTATTAACCATATTTCCTTTATTTCACCTATAATTCATGGCTAGGGTTTCTAAATGAGAACAGATGAGAATCTATGATGAAATAGAGGAGATATTACCTTCAAAACAAGGTTTTATCAATAAATGGTGATAAAAACCTACTTTTTATTGGGGTCCAATTATCCAAATTATCCACAAAACCACCTAAGAATTACCTCAATAAATTTTCCATCAAAATTTTGGATGAATTTGGGTCGTTTGGGTTCAATGAATATATTTTTATAGGCCATTTAATTTGTTTCTGTTTAGCACATATTTATAGAAAACCATGTTAAAAATAATATATCATGTTACTCCGCCATTTTTGCGCCTTAAAACATTCAATCAAACCTCCACTATCCAAGTTTATAAGTGTGATCCTCAAAAAAAAATACTTAAAAACTAAAAACACCATAACTAGAAATACTATAAAACATGAAAAAAAGTATCAATACCCAATATTGGTATTTCAGAACACCCAACCATTCAAAAACTACCTATACTTAGTGATCTATATCCCTCATTTAAACTATAATTATCCTCTAAACATAACTATACTTACATTAGCATCTCTATTCACATTTCCTTAGACTCATACATGACTTATTCAATCACAAGTGGCCTCCCAAAAATCAATAACCCCATAAAACCAAAATATTCCATCTTAACATAAGTTCAAGTCCCCATTTGAGTATCTATAAATTATTAAAAATAGTTTTTAGCAAGTAGAATTATTTTTTTAGTATAAAACGACAATAAAATGATTAAAAAGTGAAAAAAAATAAATTTGAAATTAAAATTTGAAATAGTGAAACACCATTTATTTTTAACATATATGAATGAAATGAGAATGGATATGAATCTATGGGTGATTAGAATTATTGGAAGTATACATTGTGGATTAATATTTATTTTTAACTTTGAAATGAGAATAA
The DNA here is from genome assembly GCA_963277665.1 of Viscum album. Taxonomy (NCBI): domain Eukaryota; kingdom Viridiplantae; phylum Streptophyta; class Magnoliopsida; order Santalales; family Viscaceae; genus Viscum; species Viscum album. The sequence continues at coordinate 443,481,154 of OY728138.1, forward strand.
TATAATAAATAACAAGTAAATGAGATTTTTTATTATAAAAATTCAACAAAAGTAATTATAAATCATTTTTTACCTATAGAAATGAAAATCACATGAATTAAATATTCAAGGTGCTCAAAATTATTGAAATCATTATTAAAGGATTAAAACTATTTTTTAACTATTAATTGATTATAAAAAGTAAAAAATTATTAGATGAGATAGGTTTTACATAAAAATATTATAAAATGAATTATCAAATATTTCTAACATGTATGAACTATCCATGATTGAATATGAATTACCGAGTAATACAAATGACCAAAAGTAATTTCTATATATTGAAATTAAATTTTAAGTGTCAATTGATTTTAAAATGATTTAAAAAAGAACAAAAAATTGGGTTTGACATGAAAAATTAGGAAAATTTCCGGAAACTAATGTATAACCATTAATAATTAAACTCATAAAAATTTTGATTCATGTGGTTCCCAAATTGAACAAATGTAATATTTATTAATTAATATTTATTTACTTTAGAAAAAATAAGTTTGATAAATAAAGAATAAGAAAATGATATTTTATTGTCATATAAAATTTAAAAAACCTAAATACCATTTTGAGATATAAAATGTATAATAAATAAATTTAATTTGTGGGGTGTTCAAAATGATAGAAAGTTATTTTGTAGTATTAAATTTTATTTTTAGTGGGAAACACGCATAAAATTATAAAAAATTAAAAAATGGGGTTAGTTTGTAATGAAATTTTAGGAGAATGACTAGGGAATCATTTTTTACCTTTAGGCACGAACATGTATAAATATATAGTGAGTCTTTTTATGAGTGAAATAAACATAAAAGATTAAAAAATATATACAAAACTATATTTATAACAAAACAAAATTGGTTAGGAACTTGTTGTCCATTTAGGAAATTTAGGAATGTATTACATATATATCTAATGTTTAATACAGTTATAAGAATTTAAAGTACACTTAAAAGATGAATATTTCTATTTTATGTTAAAAACAACAATAAAATAATCAAATATGTGAAAAAAAATTATTTTTCATTAGATTTAATGAAAACTAACCAAGAGTCATTTTTTATTAATAGAAATAAATTACACATTAATTGAAAATTAATTGTATAATATTTAAGTATTAATACTTCTTTTTAAATTCAAATGAATCATATAATGATAAATAATGAACAAACATGATTGGATTTTCATATAAATTCAGAAAATAACATCCAAGACATTTATAACATGTGGTAATGACTTACACCTAAATTGTATAATTTTGATTCTCTAAATAAATGAATGTATATTTTATAATGTTAATATTAATTTTTTATTTATTAAATTTTTATAAAATGACAAAAATAAGAGAAACAATTTTTAGTATGTTATGAAAATTTTAGGCAATTACTCATGGGTCACTTGGGGCCTATATAAATGAACTAAAAATGACTACAATACAAGAGATTTAGAAAATATCCAATAGTATATCTTGTAGATTAATATTCATTTTAAGTGTGAAATGATGAAATATGATTAAAAAATAGTAAATGATCTCAATTTTATTAAAATGATTAGGATAATGGCATAACGTTTCTTTATTAGATCTATATAAAAACCATGAATAGATCCAAATTCCTTATTTAGTTAAAATGATCAAAAGTATAATATAAGTAGTAATAATCCTTTTAAATTTTCAAAAGAGTGTAAATCAATCCAAAATAAAAAAAATATCTATTTATATGGTAAATTTATAATAATATTCCTTATAAAATTCAGGATTTATAGGAATTAAATGTTCATGAATTTGATGCTCGAGGTAATAGAAATTACTAAAACAAATATTTCTCATGAGCATTTTTATTTAAACAAAAAGTAATCCATAAGTACAATAAAGGACATTAATGTTTTAGTTTTTAATATTTATTTTATATTTTATTTAGGATATTTTTTAAAAGTAATAATGTTTCAAATTATTTTATCAGAATGGTATATTGGTTCGCCATATTTTTAAATTAGTCTTCTTATATTGGAAAATATATTATATGTAAATTAAAAAACCCAATTTTTCATATATTATAAAAAAATTTAATGATGAATTTTAAAAATAAAAAACATAAAAAAAAATATAGAAACAACAAAAAATTTAAATACATTGAAAAAATTTAATGGTTTTTATATGAAGGGATTGTTAGTGAAGTATTTATTACCCCAGATAGGGTTTATACACTATTTTAGTGACCAATAAATTTATATATTTTGAGTTTCCTTTATTATTTTCACATCCTATAATGAACATGACATAAACATATGAAAGGAATTGAACTAGGTTAATACAACACTTCAAGTGCACCTACCGGTCACCAGAGGTAGGCCTGAACACCAATGGAATAATTTTGCTCATGTATAAGTCAGTTTTCCCTATTTTAATTTTATGAATAATAATACAAATATTAATCCTAAAATTGGGCATGAACATTGTAAGCAGTCGATATACAGCGAATGGTCAAGTAAAACCACATACATGTACATATTCCATGGGATATTAGGGTAATAATGGATGGAAAACTACATACACATGTGTTATGATACAACCATTGTTCCGAAAATTATAAACTCTACAAAGTATGAGAAATTAAAGAAATAGACTATATATTTAATTGACGTTCCTAAAAAGTTTTAAGGATGAAAAGAGAATATATTCATTGGTATGAATTCTTAATCAAACACATGAGGATATAACCACCATAAAAATCCATTCTTTCAATTGTAAAAACGAAAAATAACTAAAATAGTCCATACATACTCAATACTCTTTGTAATAGGAATCCCTATTATTTAACACTTTACCCTTTCCATATTCATGTTCAAAAGTTCTATAAATGTCATGTTGGGTCATATACAGAGCATTATCATTACATACTTAGTAATAAATCACTACCCCACCCAGTATAACCCATCAAAAACTAAAGTTCATTCATTAATTGTTAAAATATATAAGAATAAGTTTTGAAATAATCAATGTTCTTTAACATAGATATAGATGGTCACATTTAACCCCTAACACTAAGAGGGTTCGTACCAAGTTCACCAGCATAAAACCTCAGATTCGAATTTGAGATAAATAAATATAAATAATATGGTACAATACCCATCCCAGGGTATAATTAATCTTATATGATGAGTTTGAGAGATCGTGTATCCCTCGTGCGTAGAAAACAGAGAGGGTAAAAGGATTTAGGGCATTCAGATATTTTCCCAACCCATTGACCTATTTTTTGGAATTAGGAATACCAGAAAACCATATATATAATAGCTAGATACCCTTTTTATAATGTATTAAAAACATTGAATAAACATTACACATTAAAAAATAAAGTCCACTAATTTATGGAATTCATTATTCACTAAATCACATGAATATAAAATTTAGTAGAACCTAAAAAAAACTATATAGAAAGGTAGATTGCAGTAACACATAACCATTTCACTTATCTAAATTTCTACCAACATATATTAAATATATATATTTTATATATAAATAATAAAAAGTATATAAGACATTTATATAATCAAATTACATTATGAAGTAATTTATAGAAACCTTATTAGTTGAAAACATTACATTTTTAATTAAATCCAATCATCCCCAAAATATTTATAAACTATCTATTTTTGTATATGATAAGAAGAATTGGTTTAAATAATAAAATAAATACAAAACTTTTTCAAATGATGAATATACTCTACTATAAATCAAATGAACAAACTAACCATTGGATTTTAGGGATTAAATGATGCTATTAATGGAGTGTGCATCTAGAATGTAAAACAAAAAAATAAATACCATAGTTTTACTTAGGATAAACATCGATAATATATATATGAATAGAATATTGATGGAATAATTAATATTCATAAGTTAACATGTAATAAAATAGGGTATTAAGATTGATTACTTAAATTAATAAAATAATAATAAACATTAAATAGTGACAACATGTAAGGACCTAGCCTGAAACATTATATATTATAGTGAATTTGAACTAGAATTCACTTTCCTGCATTACTAAATATATTTTAGGTATATAGTTTTACACAGATATGTCATAAATATTACATAAAAACCCATATAAATAAAAACTATACATTCTAATCTATATCCATTTTTCCAAAATATAAATATTTTAAATTAAAACCAGATTTATTTTCATGGAAAATATTCATGACTTTCTATGTTACATAGTCCCATACTATAATAATACTTAAACCTCTTGATAAATATTTTAAAATGTGGGATGATAAAAAAATCATTAAGGGGCTTAAAGAGAAAAGAAAACCATTAGTACATTGAAAAAAATGAAAACACATTTAATGCATTATGTTTAACTAAATTATTTTTGGTGAAATAAATAAATCATTCCCACATTAAAAAAACACACACATTTTTTTCAATGAAAATAATTTAAACCTATATAATGAAAATAAAAAGCCTTTTATGAAACTTAGATAATCCCATTCATAACCTATTAGAAACTCATTTTAGAAATATGTGGATCCCTACTAAATTCATATGGTAAACCCACTATAAAATTCTTACTTATTTTCCCATTAAAATAAATAATATTACCTAATTCTTTAGAGTGAAATATATGTGCATCCATTGTATATGCTATATCAGGTTCACCCAGTGTTATCATGGTGAATCCATAATAAAATATGTATCGAGATCACTCATTTCTCATATAATTCTCATGTACCATATCAAAATAAAACATTTTATTCAAGAAAGTTTTCATCATAAAACATATGAAAAACTTTTTTAAACTCATATTACAATCACATTTTTATATTAGAATATCATTTAAAAAACCCATTTTCAATACCAAAATACCATTTTTTAAAAATAAATTTTCAATACTAAAATACTCGAAAAAATGGAAAGATGGTTTTTCATTGAATAAAAAAGGTAATATTGTAAAGGATTCCAAATTTAAATAATGGATACAGTGGAAGAAAAAGTCATTGTCACCATATATATTTGAATAGAGCATTCCTTTTGTCGTTTACAATGAAAGTCAAATACTCTGTACAAAGAGTCATTTTTAAAAAAAACTATTTGAAATGTAAAACATTCCCTTATAGAAATCTCATGCACAAATAATTACATGTATAAAATCATTTTCAAAACATGGAAATGGAATATAAAGATAATTTGAAGTAAAACATGAAAAGATTATTTTTTTAAAAAGTCCCATACCACTTTGGAAACATTGGAATCATAAGCCCCATAGAAGAATAAAATTAAAAAAAACATTAAATAGCATGATAATCGATAAATCCAGGGTATAAAATATCAAAGGTGATGTATATACACTTTATTGAATAATATAGGTTCATAACATCGAAATTTTCCTCAACAAAATAAAACTGAGATGACGTCCCTTACCTTGAGTTGGAATCATCACATACGTTATTTACCTTCCGGAATAATAAACTTATGTTTATTATTTAATTTTAAAGAATATTTTTCAGGTTTATTATTAATTTTATTTATCTTATTATCATTTTATATAAAATTTCATAGTTAGTTATTTTTGTCTCATATGTTTTGAAGATAGTTGTCCTATATTTTTAAAATGACTACAACAGACTGAGTATAGCCAAAGAGGTCATTTTTTAACATCTCTATAATAATAATAATAAAATAATTATCATATTTTTACATAAATTAATCATTTAAAACAAATAATTAAATATGTTTTTGAAAAAAGAACTATGTTACGATCGTAGAGACGGAATGTTGTACGTATGAATGAGTAACATTTCCATTTTTAAATGATCATTATAGAAAAAAGGTATGTAATATTTTCTATTTTCCTAATTTAAGTCATATCATAAATACTATATTATTTCTCTTAAATATACTTATATATAACATACATGTGTTTCAGGGTTAAAAAATAATTGCATCGCTTCATGGAGGTGGTAGTCAACACATACGCATGAATGATGTTATCATTTTTCAGTGTAAGAATGAAAATGATATAGTAACTTTTATGGATGAATATTTTGTGATTAATATAACATATATTTCATTTATATCACATATATTCATTCAATTTATCTTTATTACTTTTCATGTAATGATTTAGAGAAAAAATGGATTACATCACTTCACATGGTGGTAGTTCTCTATCCACATGAGAGACATTATCATATACCCCACAGAATATAATGTAAGAAGTTACATGTGACATAATAACTCCAAAATATTAAATATGTTAAAAATATAATATATTAAATTTAAAACATCAACATGAAAAGCTGTTAGAGGTGATGATAGAAAATGAATGGCATCGATTCGAAAGGAGGTAGTACTCCATGCACACAAATGATGATTTCATATCCTATTTGATGGAAGAGGAGATGGATTTAGGTTATTACATCAACATAAAAAAATTTAATTATATTTTATATAATTGTGTTTTTATATAATACTAATTGAAATTTTTTGAAGGATCTGGAAGAAGAAATAAAATAAAATCATTGTACTAATGATGATACCTCTTCATTAAACAACCTCTTTAGGTAAGCACCAAAATCCTTCTTAGGTTATATTTTTTATAAAAAAAGGATCTAGTTAATTTTAAGGAGAATTAAGAAAGGTATTCAAGGGATTATTGTCTAAGATAAATATCATTTAAGGTGTGAATAAGAGAGGATAAGGGTGGCCTTTCATAATTGAGGTGAGTGGCATACTTACAATTTTTAAAAAAATGCACCCCTATTTTTCACATTCCAAAAGGTTCCAAAATGAACCATTCTTGATCCTTAGACATTATATGGTATAAATATGTCCACAACATATATTTAAAAAAATAGGTTATTTTAACCCTTATATTTTTAGTTTAATCCCAGGTAAATATGTTTTTCCTTAACCATGATAATTAAATTTTACTATTTTAACTATTCATTATGCACTACAAGAAAAATGGCCTTTTGCGACATGTTATTTGAGACAGGAATAGATCTTGTCACAAATAGTCCGTCAAAAATATTATTTGTGATCGAGAGATCAACCTATCACAAATAATTAGTTATTTGCGATGGGGTGAGGGGTCCCGTCGCAAAAGGTATGGCATGGTTTGCACGTTAAACTGTGGAAAGGGTATTTACCACGGGGGGTGATTCCACGTCACAAATACCCAGAACCGGTAAATACTGTTTTTGGCAGGATATTCCCCCATCACAAATAGTGTGTTGGTAGGTCACTATTTGTGATGGGACCCATCACAAATACCCTTTTAACCACTGATAGTAGTTAATGCGGCCAAAGGTATTTACGACGAGTCCCTTCACAAATAGTAGAATTAGTGATGAGATACTCATCCCAAATAATATAACCTATATATACCCCTGATCCATTTTTTCCTTCTTCCTCACTATTCTTACTTTCTCCTTCTCTCAAAACTCTAATTTTAGAGTTAAAATATCTTGGAGTTAATTTTTTTATGAACAAATTTTGAAATCGTCTTAAACTATAAGATATCCATTTTAAAGGACTTTATGTTTTATTTAATTTAATATTTATTTCATTTTTTATATTAATTTTAATTATTACTCATTAGTTGTAATTGAATTAGATTTAAATTGTTTTGTTATTAGTATTTATTTGTAGTAAAAAATTGAAATTATTAATGTTAATTATTAATAATTAGTGGTAATTTGGAATTATTAATGATAATTAGTTGTAATTAGTAATTATTAGTAGTTATTAATAGTAACTAATGATAATTTGTAATAATTAGCGGTAATTTGTAATAATTAGGAATAAATAGTAATAATTAGTAAAAAATAATATTAAATAATAATAATTAGTAATAAAGAATAATAACTAGTAATAATTTCTAATAATTACTAATAAATAGTAATAATTACAAATAATAAGTAAAATTTTATTAACAATTAGTAACAACTATAAATAATGAGTAATAATTAGAAATAATTAGAAATAATTTGTAATAATTGGAAATTATATGATTTACACCTCTTTAGTAACTTATAATATAATTTATTAAATTATACTAAAAATTTACTGTAATTACTTAAAATTAGAGGTAATTACAAAACATTAGCAGTAATTTACAAAAAATAACGTTAATTAGTAATAATTTATGTTAAATTGTACTAATTTATGATAATTTGCAGTGATTTATAAATACTAATAAATGGTAATAAATACTAATAGTTAGTAATAAATACAAATAATTAGTAATAATTAGTAATAAATAGTGATAATGAGTAATAATTATGAATTATTACTGAGCTTATAGAGGGTTTGTGTAAAGATCATGAGGTGATGGGTCCGCAGCAGCAAAAACATGACGAGGAGCGCGAACGACAACAATAGCAATATGAGGAGCAGATGCATCAATGGAAGTAACATCAACATGAGAAGATGGATTATATGGGACGTCTGACTCATAGTTTAGGGGTGAAGTTTCCTCCACCATCTCCTCCACCTCCTCTAGAAGCCCATCCACCGTAGTGATTTTTTTGTCATGTTAAAAAAATTTGAAATCAATGTTTGATGTAAAATTAACTGTTCACAGTTTTTCTCTTTTATATTGGTGTGAATATTGCATAATTTTTTATTAAAATTTTAAAATGTTAGAATTTTATTATTTATTAATAATATTATGTTTTAATGTTTGTTTATTTTACTCATAATAATAATAATAATTTTTTAATTTTTAATATTTTTCTGAGAATATTGAGAATATTAATATTTTATAATTCTTTTTATTATTTTATTAATATTAATATTATTTTTTATAAATAATAATAATAATAACATTATTATGTTATTAGTATTATTTTATTGTTAATATTATAATAACATTTTTTTTATATTATTTATATTAATAGTGTTATTATTATTTTTATTTTGTAATATTAATTTATCATAATTTTATTGACTATATATTTTTATTAAGTATTTGGGAGGGGTTCCCATCGCTAATAGTTCATATATTTCATGAATAACTATTTAAGACGAGAAAACAGGTCCGTCAAAAATACTTTTTTGCTACGGGCCAGTCGCAAGAAGTTTTTTATATATAAATGATGAAACATTTGTGACGTCATTTTCTGCAATGGGCTATTTATGATGGGACCCCATAATAATCATTTGTGACAGGATCCTATCATAAATACCCCATCGCAAATACCTTAGATTTTAGTAGTGATGGTTACAAATTATATTGACCTTATTAGATAATAAAAATTATTCTGATTCAAAAATAAGAATCCATTTTACCAAATACAATTCAAAAAATTTAGAAACATTAATTTTAAGTAAAACCCATAAACATGATGAAAAAAAAGGTTTTCAAGAAGTGTATTTTCCTGAAACAGAAGATTTTATATTAACTCTATAAATAGTAATATTTATTATATGAATTTCAAATTATATATGTATATAAACTATAATTTTAATTTAAATCATTCCTCATTAGGTTTTGTTTTAATTAATTTAAATGGAGAAACTTTATGTACTTTAAAATAGTTTGTAGAAAGATATCTTTTTTAAAACCAAAAATAATCTTATACTAAAATATAGTATGAATTTTATTAAATATAAATTAAGTGGGTTAAATATAACTAAATAATATTTATATTACTTATAATCATATTCAATACATAATTGGGCTTTTAAATTACATAATTTAATGAAAATAAAATTAATTTTTACAAAAATTGGTATTTTTCACCACTCATGGAAAAATAAATATTTTCTAAAAAATACAAAATATAAGCATATGTAAATTTTGATATAATTATTTCAAAAATTATATATATTTTTTGAAACTATATTCTAAAATTACAAAATTAATATTTTATGAAAAACATTATACTAATTTGTTATTAAAAGTATTTCCTTTCTTATTTAAAAATTAAATAATATTTTTATATTGAATATAACTATCTAATTCATATGAATAAGATTAAATTTTTTTTATTCAATCATTACGTGTGTTGTTTCACAACACCCTTCCCTTTTTATAAAATATATTCTATGATTATTTATTGGTACTCACAATCAAGGCTAATGATGATCCCACTAGTGATAGAGGATATGAGAGAGAGAGAGAGCACCATGATGGTCATAACTAGATAAAATGAGGGTAAAATCATAAATATAAGGTTTTCCATGTCTAATTTTAGAGTTGGAAAGTATATTTATCTCTTACACAACAAAAAACAATTATTGTTCCCCCATGTAACAGATTTGAGCCTATTGGAAATTTGGTGGATCTGGTTGTGGTTCTACAACTACTCAAGATTCTCCTAGGTAACTATGCCATTCAAACAAGAACCTAATGCTATCCAAACAACTCGGTGCCACCCCTTCTCCTTTACTCCTCCATCTAAAACCTTATAAATCCTTATCAACTTCAAATATAACTCCAAAATGGGATTAAAATATAAAATTAAGATAGATTACTATCCAATAATGGCCAGGGTATTTAAACCTTCCCAGCATTAGGCTTATCATTACCGTTAAGCATCAAAAAACATTGCAATAGAGATATTATTTCAATTAAACTTTTATTTCATCTTCCTAAACAATATTTATCTTTAATGTTTCCATGATACCAAATAACTTTAATAAGAGGAATCAACATCCCACATTTCAAATTCTCACATAGATCAGTGATAAAAAATAGATACTATACATAGAAAGCATCAGCTATGATCTGAATTCCATCATATCAAACCGAATTTGTAGGGCCCGATATATACATACTTAATTAAGAGATCTGAAAGGTGTTTTTCATGGCATTATAATTTTAGGGTAAGTCTATGTTATAGTCAATCACTCTAGATTTGTTAAAAATTTATAAAGGCCCACAAAAACTCCAGGTTATCTTCTCTTATTTTCCAATTCATTGGATATTATTTTTATTTTTGAAACCAAAATAAAGACATAATCACCATCTACAAGATCATCATTGGAATATTAATATATTTGAGTAGTTACAGTAAAATTTAGAATCAATTTCACCGATCACTGTGATGAATCACTTACCTAGAACATCAAAAAGTAGGATTACTTGAAATAAAAAAAACGTGAGTTGCCTTGGTAAGGAGATCCATGATGACCTAAAATACACCATGACCTATATATGTGCATAGAAAACTAGATACAGAATAAATAGGAATTTTTCTATTTCTACACTCATAAATTAGTATAAAAAAATTATTTTTCATTAATTATCTAATTTTAGTTGTTAAAAATTATGGTATCTAACAATTAACCATGAAATATCTTTTTTTATATTAGTACATAATAATTAGTGATGGAAATTAAAATATATATTTATGTTTATAGGATGAAAAAAAACAAAAGCATGATTTATTTTTTAAATTTGGGGCCTAAGACTCTTTTTTATTGAAAAAAATAAACTATTTTTTGGGTAGAGGAAACCAATTACATGGAATGTAGGATCAATAGGCATTAGATCCCATTACATTTCCCTTTAGTCACTTATTTTTTGCCCAAATTCCCATTAGTGAATAGTAACACTACATTACCTGGGATGCTACATTACCTACTATAATACTACTACTACTACAATTCCTGCTATAGTTCCGTCCACTATTATATTGTGGTTGGTGATATAGTTGAAACCCAACTACAGTTTTTCTTCCATACCACTATAGTGTTGCTACATTGACCTGATCCTAATGGGGTTTCAACCCCTAACCTTGATATTTTATTATAGGGTTCTTAAGACTATTAAAAACCCCAAAAACATGAAATTTTTTTATTACTTCTTCACCCATTCTATTAGAGACTACCAAACTACCATGGATGAAAAATAATGATGAAGGATCTTGGAAATGACCCTCAAGGATATCCCCATCACCGAGTTTCTCTCGATTCACAATAAAATCATGGAAAAATATCTTTATGTACTTAACACACTCCGCAATAGATGATGTAGGATTGATATGGTATAAATGAATTGTACTATCTTACCCAATCACCTATAGGGGCAGTTTATCCATAAAATACACCAATGAACACTCTTCCATTTCATTGACCTTTCTTTGATGGAGTACCTTTTTTCTAAGGGATTAAAAAAATAATTTATTTTTTCAAGACCATATAGAATATCTAAATAAAAAAATTAAATATGTTACACTAGTGAAATGGTTTTAGATTAATTTTTTGGAGAATATATAATTTAGTCTTTTGTGGTTTCTGGATACCATGATTTCATCTTTGAATAGGAAATGCCTTCAAAATATACATAAACAATAGTGTGTAATTCTTTATCAAGCGTAAGGAAGTTAATTTACTATGGAAATAGCTGTTTGGAACCATATTCTATAACATGATGATCCTATATATGATCAAAAAATGCCATCTAATAATGAATGACAATGTACCTCAAATAATTCACCCAGTTGATGTAAAATTAAAACTAGAGTTATGGTCAAAATTTTATTAAACTCTTGAAAAGTTCGTTCAAATTGGTTATAATATATAAAATTCACTACTTCCATTATCAATGCTTTCGTCATAATAGTTATATAGGATAAGCTACAAATAAATTTATGATAATATCCCATTATTCCAAGAAAATTTCTTACTTCAAACATGTTTGAAGGAACTTTTTTAAACATCATATACAAAACATTTTTAAATATGACTGAGAATCCAACTATACGAATTTCATGCCCATGGAACATGACTTCTTAAATCAAAAATTAATATTTTAATAACTTTTAATATAGTTTGAAATATTATATATTCTCCAAGATAATGTGATTATTTCTACCATTATCCTCCTGATACTTTGAATAAATAAGGATATCATCCAAAATAACCACAATGACATAGAATAGAAAGGGGTGAATGATCTTCTTTATCAAATCCATGAAAATATTTTTATCAATGATCAAAATTTAATCCATTTCAATATATTAAAAATAACTATACTAGCTTCAAAAATTGGCCTTTAGTATATCATATAGCATTAATCGTAGCTGATGATAAATCAAATATAGATTGATCTTGGAAAACAAATTTTCTTCCATTATATAGTGAAAGATATTATTGGTCCCACATAAATAAAATACTATAATGTGGGGGCGAGTTTGGGTATTTTGATTCTAAATGACCATTTACAATGAACTTTTCTCGATGTTAGTAAAACAACTCTTCTATCTCACATAATGATATATATAAGTTATTATAAAAAGTAGGATCCTCAAGTCACACTGAAATGGGGTGAATGTATTTGAGTTAGGTTTTAAAAAATTATTTTTTAGTTTACATTTTTGAACCTATAAACAAATTAGGATGAATGGGTCTTGTAAAAAGAAATAGAAACATTCACATTAAAGGAAATATAGAATTTATATAGTACATGACATATGAAATTTTTACAAGGTATTATCCAAATGTCAGTATCTTGAACTTTTTGTCTTTTAGTTGAGTTTGATACATGTATTTAATATTTGATGTATTGAAGTGATTATGATAAGATATATGGTTCCATACATAACTCCAAAGATACATCAATTAGGATGGTATCATCTTTATCCCCCAAAAACCTCTTGACGGGTTCATTATATGACAATCCCACCATTTGAAAATAGTTCCCATATCTACTAATATGGAACATGATTTTCTTATTCACTACATTATATTACTACATCAATATGATAGATATAATTCCCCAATAATATGTATTCTACTATATGTTAACGAGAAAAATTAAATTACATGCAAATTAAATTTTTTATCTGAATCTTTATAATTATAAAATGAAGAATAATAAGTATCACCATGTTTTATTCTTCCTCAATTTTTCTTATAAATAATTGTTGCATCTAAGAGACACTTATTATGAAATGTATTTTCATCTGAATTGGAACTACTTTTGAAAAACATTATATATATAATAAATAGGTTGACTAACTCACTTATATTCATAACAAAATTGATCTTATAGACCAATAAGGAAGGAATCTCATATTTTAACTTAAATTATCATATGGAACATAATATTTAGACCCACATCCTTGTTGGATTTTAATTATCTTCAAAAATATTCATGACACTCACTCAAGATCTCCTCTTTGAGTATTTTTAACTTTATCATCTCACCCAAAATGTTTTGTCCTCCTTTTATGTCATACATAGAGAATATCTATGAGAATACTCAATGTGGGATCAGTTAATTTCTCACTTTAAATTTTTTACTTCATCAATTCTCATTAAATTTTATTTCAATCATCTACATGTCCTCTTTAATTCTAGGTATAACAACCCTGGTCACTATTACTGATTTAAAAATTCTTTACTACATAAACATGCACTTAATATAATCTAGAATATCATGAGGTCTAGTGTGTTTGGGTATTAGGAAAATTACATTTAAACATAATACATATAGTAAAATATCATTATTAAAAACATCTTTTACATGACCACAGCATTCTTTCGTACTTAGCATTGCATGGGATATACTAAAAAAATACATAAGAAAAGGGTGATATATAAATCCCAGTAAGGGAGTAAACAAAGAATAACTTCAATAATACAATACATTTTAGGAAATATGCATATAAATGGAGAACAATATAAAAATGAACATAAAGGCATGATATAACATGATTATTATAACATGGTAATGTGACAACAACTTAAAACACCGCATCACTAACATAAAGAAATCAAGTAAACACTAATACCAACATGGTGGAAAGATATCATAAACGGAATCAGGTAAAACCCCATCCCAACATGACTTATCCTAATACCAAAAATTAACCAATGCATTGGAGTGTTATCAGGGCGCACCCATCATAATCCTTTTAATCTCACGATAAGCATGCCACAAAGATCGTATGACAAGGATACATTAAACATCATAATTTATTCCATAATCAAATAATGTGGATTAAATATATTAAAGTACCAATAAATAAGTATATTTTCCTAATGATAAATAACTTTTGTTGAGAAATGTGTATGGTATTCACTACATAATGATTTTGTATTGGAAAATCGCAGTGCAATTTTGGAAGCATAACGAAGTCATATGGAAATTAATAAATTGGGTTGATGAGAGATAAAGTTATATCTCATCATTTAGACATTAAATAAATAGTAAGGGGATTATTGAAAATAATATCCTAGAATTTTAAATGGAATTTATATACATAATATAGAAGAAATTCTTGAATGGAAAAAAGAAGAGGGAAATCCCTTATGGAATCTTGGCATGGTAACATGTTTAAATGGAAGGCATTAATGAGAGATAAATGGGTCTCTCATCATTAAAAATAATTAAGGAAGAATGGGGGTGGTTCTAAATCTTACCCCAACATTTTTAATTGAAAATAAAAGGTTAAACAACATTAATAAATTTGGATAAAAATGGGAAAGGAAGGAAAATATGGATCCCTTAATTGATTGTGTGACTTCAAAATATTTAAGATGGGATTATTGAGAGTCTAGGGAACATTTAGAGGATTCTATAGAGGGGGGGGGGACAGATTAGGGACGTGATTCATGGATTTTTATTGAAGAGAAGTGGGATCTTTGGTGATTTTATATAGGAAATGAGAGAGGAATTATTTTATATTTCATAGACATAGGTTTTGGAATCTATATAATTAATTTTTAAAAACCAGAAACCTTACCATGGTTTTTTCCATGGTTTTTTCCCAATTTGAGTGGAATTTTTTTTATATGGTCAATGACCAAACATGTTAAAATATTAGCCTTTATTATGTGGAGGTGAGTCACATTATTAAAGAAATGATTTTAAAATCACAAAATATATTATACATTTTGGAGGATTCAGTGTGGATTTATAAAATAAATTAAAATAATATAAAATAAAATTATTTTTAAGGAAAACATATATTGTTCCTAGAATACCCATTATAGTATTTATTACATCATTCTAGGTTCATTATAATGTCATAAAACACATATTTTATTTATATTGTATTTAATTCTTACCCAAAAATTTGATTGTCTTAAAAAATTATGAAAAATTGACCATTGGAAAGTTTTGACATAGTGATTCTAGAAATAATATTCATTTTATCTAAATAATTTTATAAATAGTTAAATTATAAC
The DNA here is from genome assembly GCA_963277665.1 of Viscum album. Classification (NCBI taxonomy): domain Eukaryota; kingdom Viridiplantae; phylum Streptophyta; class Magnoliopsida; order Santalales; family Viscaceae; genus Viscum; species Viscum album. Next base: position 443,497,331 of record OY728138.1, read on the forward strand.
TTTTAAATTGTAAACCGAAATTTATTTAAAATTCACATGTTTTGATAAAAACCATTTTCAAATTTTAATAAAAATTATATTTGACTTCATAAAAATTATATACTAGTTTATTATTCATAAAATTAATTTGATAATAATATTTTATTAAAATATTAATTATTTCAAAAAATCATTAATTTTTTTAAAAAAATTCTCTAAAAATATACTTTCTATTTTATCATATAAAAATATAACTCTTATCAAACTTTTACCTAGTCATTTATAGATAAGGAATTGATATAATCATCATATATATGATTTCATTAATATTATTAATAATAACTTTAGATTAACATAATAATGTATATATTTCTCAAAAGTACCATTTTTACTAGATGAATCAATTTATCAAATTCATCATTCTTTTAAGAAAGACTATTATAGTAAAGGAATTGATGGAATACAACTTGTATTTATAGAAAGGGATTACACAAAAAGTAACTAATAATTTGTTACATAAAGCCTTATAACCCCCACATAATACCTAAAGGTAAGGTGTGTGTTGGTGATAGAATCTTAGGGTGACTCATATAACATCGCCCGGGTGGTAATCTCTATAAATATAAAATTCTCTCGTAGGTGATTCTATTCAAGATTTATGTGTGGAAGATTAACTTGGGCTTGGTCAAGAAAGAATCCCAATGATTCTACCTCCTTTTTGAACTACAAAAAATGTTCTTTATATGGCCTGAGTTTATTGGATGAGGCCATCCTCACCTTTTCTTGTGTCAAAATGATTTTTTTGAAACCATATATTTATATTAGTCATGTTATCACTATTAAAAAGCTACATTATCAATTGTAATATTAATTAACGATCATCTAAACCTAATAAAAAATAGTTCCAGTGTTTTCTATATCCTTAAGGAAAAAAGGTAATTTTATTCATAAATGATCAGATCATTACAAAATTACCCCCTTAATAATTTTTTCCAACAAATTTTTTTCCCACACTAAAATATATGAGGGTAACTCTACCTCATAACTTTCTCTGATTCTCATGTTGCTTCTTCAAACTTGTGGTTTCTCCACAACACCTCGATGAGGGGCATCATCTTATTTCATATATCTTTCTCTCTATGATCTAAGATCTTCACCAAATCCTCTTCATAGGATAGGTCATTCTCCATTGGTACCACCTTTGGATTGAGTACATGTGATGTGTTAGTTATGTACTTCCTCAAAAGTGATACATGGAATACATCATATACTTGAGATAGGTTCAGTGTGAGTACGAGTTGATTGGCCACTAATCCAGTGCGATCATGGATCTGAAAAGGTCCAATGTACCTTGTAATAAGATTTCCCATCATCCCAAATATCATAAATCCTTTCCATGTTTATATGCATAGGAATACCATGCCTCTAACATGAAACCCTAGGTCTCATCGACCATTGATAGTGTAGATCCTTTGTCAACTCTAAGAAGCTTTAATTTACTTTTGGATGGTCTCACCACCATTTATTTGACCATTTCTAGACCTAGATGTTTTTTCTACCCAAAATCATCCCAACATGATGGTGTTCTGCACCTCTTATCATAAAGGGCTTTATAAGGAGTCATTTTTATACTTGTGTGGAATTGTTTTGTAAGAGAACTCAACCCAAGAAATCTGATAATCCCATCCTCGTTTTAAGTAAATTATGAATGCTCTCAATATGTCAAAATGTGTCTGGATAGTCCTCTTAGAATGAACATCAATTTGAGGATAATAATACATATTAATGTTCACCATAGTATTTAGAGCGTGCTGAAGACTCTTCCAGAACATAGAGGTGAATCATGGATCTCGATCGAATACAATTGATTGTGGTGCATTAGGATTCCTAACCATTTCTTTGTTGTATATTTGTACTAGTCGATCCAATTATAAATCCTCCAAAATTGAAATGACGTGTGCAGTCTTTGTAAGATTATCCACAGCAACCCAGATAGCATTATTTCCTTTTGTTGTCTTCGGAAGTCTGTTTACAATGTCCATAGTGTTGTTTTCCCATTTCCATGTTGGTATGGGTAATGTTTGCCTCATCTCCTTAGTCTTTTTCCTCTCAGCCTTCACATGTTTACATACAAGGCACTTTGATGTGTACTCAGTGATCTCTTTATTCTTGTTTTCCCACCAATAATGCTCTCTAAGATCTCTATACATCATTGTGTTTCCTAGGTGTATGGATAAATTCAAACTATGTGCATCATCCAAAAGTTATTAATTTAACTCTGGATTATATGGAACAAATATTCTTGACCCAAATCTCAATGTTCCTTCTTCATTAACATTGAAATATAATGATTTCCCTTTCCTAGTAGTTTCCACTTTCTTTTCAATTCCCACATCATCGTTTGGAGAATCCCCTAATCTTTCCAAAAGAGACGGTTGATAAATCATTTGTGAAAGAATTTATGATGTTATTTTCATTATGATTTCCATTAACATCTTCATTAAATCTATAAAGATTGTATCCTTTTCGATTCTCATTAATGAAAGTGTTACATGATCCTTTCTTCTTAAAGCACATGCCTATTTATTTTCTTTCTCCATATGGTAGATAATTGAGAAGTCATAGTATTTGATCAGCTTTAACAATCTTCACTGGCACATATTCAACTCTTTATCTATTATTATATATTTATGGTTATTTTTATCCATATATATTTTATACTTTTCCTCGAGGAGGTAGTGTCGCCAAATTTTCAAAGCGAATATCACTATAGCCAACTAAAAATCATGTGTTAGATAGTTCTGCTCATGAAAAAACAATTTCATTGAAACATCGGCAATTACATTGTCAATTTTCATCAACAAATATCTTATCCCCTTCTTTAATGAATCACTTAATACCATGAAATTTTTTCCACTTGTGGGTAGTGTGATCATTAAAGTAGTGATAAGCCTCATTTTAAACCCATTGAGGCTCTCTTCAAATTCATAATTCCAAGAAAACTTGACTCCCTTCCGAGTTATCTTGGTTAGAGGGTTTAAAAAATGTGATACATTTCTCAAAAATCACCGATAATATCCAGATAACCCAAGGAATCTATGGATATTTGTTACAGATGTTGGCCTCAGACATCCCTTAATTGAATTTTCTTTGATGGATCCACATATATCCCTTTTATTATGATGATATTCCACATTAATGAGACTTCATTCAACCAAAACTCACACAAGTTATACTTTTCCTAGAACTTCTTATTTCACAAGGTCTCTAGTATATTACTTAGATGATCCTCATGTTCATCCTATGTTTTAGAGAATATTAGAATATATTCTATAAAGACTAACAAAAATTTGTTGAGGTAATACCTAAAGACTCTATCAATCATGTCCATGATGATTGATGGAGAATTAGTGAGTTTTAAATGCATTAATCTGAATTTAAAGTGACTGTACCTTGTACAAAAACTAGTCTTGGGGTATCCTCCTTCTTCACCCTTACATTGTAATATCTCAACCACAGATCCATCTTGGAGAAGTATTGTGCTCCACATAGCTTATCGAACAAGTCATCAATTCATGGAAACAGATACTTGTTCTTTATTTTGATTTTTTGAGCTCATGATAATTAATGAAAATGAACATTCACCCATATTACTTCATTATTAAGAAGACTGGTGCAGTCCATTGTGAAGCACTTGGGCATATAAACACATTATTAGGATTCTCTTATAGTGGTTTCTTTGGATCCTCAAGCCCTAAAACATTCGTTCTATACAGAGTCTTGAATATTTTTAATGTCTTAGGTATGAGATCAATCTTGAATTAAACATATCTTCTAGAAGGAAGACTAGGTAATTCCTCAAGAAACAAAATTGTGAATTCCCTGATAATAGGTACGTCTTCTAGGATAGTTCCTTCTTCAGACTCGACCATATGACTAAGATATTTTTTCTCAGAAAGTAGTAATATCCCCACTTGAGATGATGGTGTTAAAAAAGATTCATTATAATCCTTGAACTTGTACAAAATCAGGGGTTGATTCTATATAAGGATATTTATTTCCCTCTCACAAAAATTTATGTTGGATCTATTTAGGGAAATCCAATCCATGCCAAACATTTCATCAAATTCCACCATAGGGAGTATGATGAGGTTTTCCAAGAAGTTCAATCCATAAATAGTGACCTGCGGGGGGGAGTTATATTCATAGAATGCTATAATTTCCCCATTTTCCATTCTTACTAAAATATCTACTTCCATGATATGTTTTGGTATTTGGATCATTCTACTAAACTTCCTGGATATAATAGAATGCGTAGAAACAGAATCAAGAAGTGTGTTTGCTATTCATGAATGAATAAACACTGTACCTGTCACCACTTCATTGTCGGGATTATCTTTGGTGGTAGTTATGGAAAAAGCTTTCCCTTTCAACCATAGAGGTTATTGGTATCCTCCGAAAACACATGGATTAGGGAACAAGTTCTCAAAGTGCTCCGGTTCTTTGCAGTTGTAGCAATGAATAATGCAAATAGGGAAGAACTGAGCGTTCCCATCCCCTATCGCAATAGAGGGTTTTTCTTATTTTCAATCATTGGCCAGATGAGTTTCTCTTCCATACCAAAATTATTTCCTCATCCACATATGGTAATTTATAGGGTGCTTCTTTTTTCATATTTGGAATGTGGGGTGCTTTAATTTCATAACACCATTGGATTTATCTGTTGGACTGCCAGAATTAAAGTCCAATTTTTTTCTTCTTATCCTCATGATACCCCTGAGATTCACTAATCTCCATTTTAACTTTTGGGGAACACAAGACAATTTCATCATAGCTATCAAAGTCATAGACCTCTATGGATTTCTATATTCTTGTTTTTATCCAACCAAAGAAGCAGTCAACCTTGTATTTGTGGGTAATGAAAAATCCAAAGGCGTATCGTGCAAGCCTTGTAACATTTTCCTTGTACACTTTGATGGATTCGTTTTTTTTTGAAGAGGTAAAAGAATTCTGTTCCCATCTAATGATAGAGGGTGCGAGAAAAATATTTATCAAAAAACATTTTATAGAAATCCTTCCATTCCAACGCCTCGATATCTTCCTTAGGCTTCATATTTTTTTATCAATTTCCACCATTGATCAGCTACATCTTCCACATAGTAAGCATCTATAAGAACCTTCTCTTGTTAGGAACATTGAAGGATGGAGAATATATTCTCAATCGAGTTGATCCATTATTTGATGATTGAGGGATCAAATGATCCAACGAAAGTAGGTGACCATTGTCTCATGAATATCTTGATTGTGACTTGTTCTTTCTTGGGGGGGGGGGGGGTGTACATTCCTCTTGAACCATGTTTCTATCCAAAACACGAGTTTAGTGAGATAGTATTATGACAAATTTTGTGATTCCTACTCCTATAGGATTGGGAATCTCATTAGAACAGTCATCACATTGATCATCACATTAGTTGTTAGCCTAAGTCCTCCTATTACAGGACATTGTCTAGAATAAAATAAAAATAAGGAGAAAGTTTATTAAACTATTAAACACATAAAGTGTAATCCAAAAACAAAAAGGGATAACTTATAAATTAAGTTTATTTCCTTAACATACAAATTTCTAGGATTCTATCTAATTTATCCATGATCTATTTACTAAAATATATTCCTAGGGGAATTTTTTATTCCCTTAATAATGGGTCATACCAATATTATGAATTTAATGAATCATATCCCCCAAGAGTGTCAAACCAAGAGTGCAGTGAGGCCCATTTTCATGAACCTGTTCCTGTTCGAGTCTTTCTCAAAGTGGTGTTTTCAATTTTTACCACTAAATACATTTATGCCAGATCCACCTCTACTTGTTAATATCAGGACATGGATGAATTATATAAATAAACCATTTACTATATACTCACCAAACCTTAGGGATTACTTTCTTATACTCAGTGTTATACCTATGGCTTTCACTAGATTTTTATAACCCTAATCCTAATAATAACTAAACTTATCCTCTAATACCAACTATAACATCCCTGGTCTTTATTACACATTTTAACATGATTTATTACATAAACATGCACTTAATACAACCCATAATATTAATAGTTCTTATTTATTTGTGGATTATGAACATTACTTGACAACATAAGATATAAAATACAACATCTTTATTGAATCGTTTTTTACATGACCACAACATTCCTCCATAATTAGTATTACATGGGATAACCCGAGGAGATAAATAAAAACAAGTGATCTATAAAGCCTAGTAAGGGTGTAAACAAGGAATAAAATAAAGAATATAGTATATACAAGGCAATAGGAATATCAATGGAGCACAAGTGAAACATGACCCTAAAGGCATGAAATAACATGATTATCATGACATGGTAATGTTGCAATAACATAAAACACTACATAATTAACATAAATTAATGAAGTAAACCCTTATACCAAAATGGTGGAAAAATATTCTAAAAGGAATCAGGTAAAAACCTATACCAAAATGACGTATCATGATACTAAACATTACCCAATGCATTGGAGCGCTATCAGGGTGCACCCTTCATAATCATTTCAATCTCAGGCTTACGTGTGCCACATAGATCATATATCATGGACTCATTCAACATCATCATTTATTCCATGATAAAATAATGTGTAATAAATACATGTATATACCATTAAAAAGTATATGTTTATAAATTTTAATACTCTTGATACATAAATGGTTATGGTATTCACTACATGGTAATTTTTGCTTGGAAAATCACGATGCAATTTTGGCAGCATAATGATGTAATATGGAAATTCATAAATTGAGTTGATGAGAGAGAAAGAGGTATATCATCATTTATACATGAAATAAACAGTAATGGGAACATGGAAAATCATATCAAAACATATGAAATGTAATTTAGATACATAATCTAAAAAAATTATTGAACGGAAATTGGAAGAGATAAATCCCTTACGGAATTACGGCATGGTAATAGGTGTACACAGAAGGAATTAATGAGAGAGAAATGGGTATATAATAATTAAACAATAAGTAGAGAAGTATTGGAGAGGTGATAAATCATACCCCAAATTTTTTAATTAAAAATAAAAGGGTATAACAACATAAAGAAACTTGGATAAAAATGAGAATGGAAGGAAGGTAAGGATCCCTTACTTGAGTGTGTGACTTCAAAAACTGAAGAGGGGCTTCTTGAGAGATTTTGGTTCCTTAGGAGGATTCATGATAGAGTATTATAGAGTAGGGTAGTTCTACATTTATTTTTTATTAAATATAAATGGGAGCTTGGGTGGGTTTATAAAGTAAATGAGAGGGGAATTATTTAATATTTCACAAACATAGGTTTTGGAGTATATAAAATTAAATAAAAAAACCCAAACCTCACCATGGATTTTCCCCATGGATTTTCTAAAGTGGAGTGTAAAAAATTATTTTATAAATCCAATGGATAAACATATTAAAATATTATTTTTTCTTATGTGGAGGTGAGTCACATTTTTGAATAAATGAATTTAAAATCATAAAATATATTATACATTTTGGAGGATTCACTATGGATTTATAAAATAAGCATAAAAATATAAAATCACATTATTTTAATGTTAAAACATATATTGAAACAAAAATTACAATTATTGTATATATTACATCATTGTTGGGTCCTTATGATTCCATAAAAAACATATTTAATTTATACGGTATTTAATTTTTATCCAAAAATTCTAATTTCTTATAATATTATAAAAAATTCCATCATTGATAATTTTGACATCCTAATTAAAAAATATTTTTCATTTTATCTACATAATTTTTTAAGTATCTAAATTTTTACTTTAAAAATTAAAACCTACATTTATTGATAATTCATGGGTTTTGACAAAACCGGTTTTCAAACCATTATAAAAATTACATATAAATTCATAAAAATTGCATAATCATTTATTATTAATTGAATTAATTTGATAATAATATTTTATTAAAATATTAATTATTTCATAAATTCATTAATCCCTTAAAATAAATTCTTTATAAATACAGTTTCTATTTTATAGTCTTAAAATATAACTCTTATCAAACTGATTACCTAATCATTTATAGATAAGAAACTGATATAATCATCATTTATAAGAATTTTTTATAATATTATTAATAAAACCCTTAGTTTAATATTATAATGTATATATTTATCAAAAGCACCATTTTACCCAAAGTATCAATTTATCAAATTCATCAATTTTTAAGAAAGACTATTCTCATAAATGAATAGATAAAATCTGACTTTCATTTATAAAAAGAGATTAAAAAATAAGTAACTAATACCTTGTTACATAACCACTTATAACACCCACATAATACCTAAGAGGAAGGTGTATGATGGTGATAAAAAATTATGGTGGCTCAAATAACATTGTGCGGGTGGTAATATCTATTAATTTGAACTTCTCTTGTAGGCGATTCTATCCATGATTAACGTGTGGAAGCACAACTTGGTCTTGGTCATGATCGAAGCCTAATGAAACTTCCTCCTTTCCAAGCTCCAAAAATTAACTTCGTATAGCCCGATTTTACTAGATGAGGCCATCCTCTAATTTTTATATGTCGAAAAGGAATTTCTTAACCTTATGTATATATCAGTCATGTGATCACTCTTCAATGACTATATTAACAATTGTAATGATACATAACGGTCATTTAATCCCAATGAAAAAAGTGTGCATGTGTTTTCTATATCTGTAATACATTAATATAAAGAGAAATGTTTTTCATAAATTATTGGGACGTTAAAATGGGATTCAATTTAAATTCTTTTGATTTAACAACCAATCAATATTCTTTATAATTATATAAAATATAGACAATAATTTTGGATTGAGACTTTTAATATTTACTTAATGAACAATATATTTGCATCACCACATTTATTTTAAAAACCCAATAAATCATTCTTATATATCATTAAGTCATCCTTATGATAAATTGAGGCCATTCTTACATAGCCTTTGTCATCACAAAATATAATCTTATACAGTTCCATGGATTCAATATATATTCTTCAATTACATCTACACATAATCTAAACTCTTGCCAATGAAATCTCAAGTTATAAGGTGTCTTTCAATCTTTAGAAAACATATCTTCATAGTGTGATATAGATTTTAATTTTATTATATTATACTTATAAAATTATAGAGATAGGAAAATTATCCTCATAAAATAATATCCATAATAACTCATAATTAATTTTCTATTACTCAAGATATTTGAGAGTTAGTTTTCTACATAAGTACATATTCAAGACTTCTTAATTTATAATTCACATATTCTTCTACATCCAGAATTTAGTTTCAATATTTGACTTTTACCTCTACTTATAATGTTAGAAACACCTTAAAAATAATTAATAATTTTAGAATAATGATTCTTTCATACTATTGAATTAAATATGATTTTGATTACTATTGAATACATCCAAGGACATCATCTTTTTTTCATCGTATAGACTTTCACTTTTAGATATAGATTGTTTTTTGATTCTTTATTTTTTCATTGTAATACTTTGAAATATTTCTATATATATTTCCCAATTGAGTTTCTGAGATGGCGTGTGATTTTGAGGATTAGTGTTCCAAGAATTAATTTTATAATAATATTAAATATATTTTATATTTCATGTGCACAATTGCTAAAATATAAGTGGATAAATCTTAAATAGAATCTCAGATTAGAAATCATAGACCACAATTGGGTCATTAATGTTGTGTTCACCTTTGGTGGGACCAAAAATAGGTCGACATGTGGAATTTGGACATATCCCCCACTAGTAGTACATTCTGAGAATTGATTATTTTATTAAATTATGAATTCATTCATTTGACCTAAACTATTTTCCTAAAAAGACTCCATCCTTGCAAATTGCCTAAAGTTATCCTCATAGTCCTAGAAACACCAACAATTTCCTTCTTCTCCCTCCCTTGGTGGATAAATTCAGAGGATGATGAAATACCAAATCAAAGTAGATCAAAGTGAAATGAATAGAACCATAACCTTCATTCATATGAAAGAACATTCATTGATGATGAATTATCCTATCTCTAGGATGGATTTTTCAATTTTTGGTTTATGTACTTGTTGATTAAATTGATTGAGAAGATCAATCCCTATATTGGATCTGCGCCAATTGCATCATTTACTTGTACTAAGGTATCAATTAATTTTATTATTTAAATGTTTTCTAACCAAGATTCACATTCTTGATCAATGGAAAAGAACTAAAATAAATGATCATTTAAAAAAATCTTTTGCTTTCCCCCTCAATTTATTCATCTTCATCACCAGTTGGACCTCGTAGTCCCAGTTCGACATTGTCGAGCTGTACCGAGCCAGATAAGACCCCCGAGATCACAAAGTTTTGCGAAAGGGGAACCGATCTATGAAGTAGGGGTAGATTTGGTAAGTATATAGTATGTGGGAGATTTTTACAATGATAAATGGCTTAATCATCATCAAATTAAGGTGTTGTTTATGCATTTCTATCAACAAAACCTTCAAAGACCACATACAATCGATTTCTGACGAGTGATGGATAAAAAAAATTAGATTTGACCTAGATATGATGATTTCAAGAGGAAATTAAAGGAGATATATAAAAAATAGCTAGAATGAAATTGTGCGAAGCATATTTGAGATTATATGAAGAAACCAACCAGATGTTGTATAATAGGATAAACAAATGACATGTAGACGCTTTAGTGAAATTGTTAGGGTTCTAAGAATTAATATTGACCGACTGACATGTATCCCTCATACACGCTATGTACCTCATTACTCGGTGGAAAATCAATTTAATGTACCATATAGGCATGTATCTATTTAAGAGTGCACAACCAGGAACATGGTAATGTACTGATGTACATGAACATGGCTATAGAAGATAGGTGAAACCCCGTAAGAATCCACAAATAATACATGAATGTAAACAGAAATATATTGTGTACATGGACCTGACCAAGGTGCATGGGCAGGGACCCCAAGTACTGTGACAAGTCATGTGGTTTCCTTAGACACTATGTAGCCCTACATGAGCTGATATCCATGTAACAGCCTAGTAGATCGCTAGTTAGTTCGGAAAGATCAAACGTTGTGTGGAAACCTACACATGTCATGTACTACTTGTTTCCTTTTGAGGAAACGTCAAGCTCTTGTATCTACTTTATAAGAACTCATATTTTCTCCTGTGAGTATCCTATCTGGATGGTTTTTTGAATAGAAAGCGATGGTCCCATCAGTTGTGGATTGTGAGTTATGATGTAGAATGTTACAAGAACAAATCTTAGATAGGAGACACTCAGTGACGGAAGTGACCATAAAGGATCACCAGAGACTACAGAGTGGAACTCTTTAATAGAGATGGGTAGGGGTACTTGATGACTAGTGAGTGGTACCCTCTAATAGATATTGGTAAGGAATCCTTGATGACTACCCATTGAAACACTCTAGTAGAGATGGGTAATGGGTCCTTGAAGGCTACCGAGTGGTACGCTCGAGTAGTGATGGGCAATGGGTCCCCAAAAATGACCCAGTGGTACCCTCTAGTAGATCTGGGCAGTGGGTCCTCGATGAATACTTAGTGGTACCCTCCAGTATAGTTGGGTAGTGGGTTCTAGATGTCTACTGGGTTGTACCCTCTAGTAGAGCTGTGTAGTGGGTCCCAGATGACTATCGAGTGGTAACCTCTAGTAGAGTTATGTAGGGGGTCCTTGAAAACTTCCAAGTGGCACCCTTCATCAGAGATCGGTAGTGGGACATCCATAAAATATCAGACAGTAAGCCTCCGGTTGTACTAGGGAATGGGTCCTCTACCTACAGTGGGTTCCCCTCAACTATAAGACATAATGATGAAGCATTGTTTGACTTTGATGGTGACTTCTGAGTAGACACATGAGATGATGGTCATCATTTAAGGGATTTTAGAACTTTCGGTGACTATTCTTATTGGAATGAGCTATGAGATAGATATCCCCTTACTCTATCATATGCAATTATTTTGACTGAGCATTTATATATTCTTATGTATCCATATCCTTGTATTTGTTTACTCTCTTTTTCATTAGTGGAAAAGACATGCATGGTATGCCACATGATTCCATGTATAGATTCTCATGGTTAGATGAGTCTACTCTCCTGTTATATTTAGAGAAGACTAAACATGTTGTTCATATACTCTCCATGTTGATCCCCTTGTATTTTTATGAGGTTAATTCTACTCTTGTTTTGGGTTGATCTATTATCTTTCATTGTATCCTATTTACTATATACAGTCTTTATATTCCAATTATATCTCTTACTACTACCCCTCTATCTTATAGGGAATCCTACTGGGAATGTATATACTCACCACTGCATGGGATTTTCCCACATGTGTAGTATCTTATGCAGATGATATATAGGTTTGCAGTGACTTTAGAGAAGCTTAGGGATACCCGGTACCTTGGACCATGTATGGTGGTCACCACGTAGAAATTAGGATCTCAACTCTCTCATCAGTTTAGTATTCTAGTTTTTTTACGTTGGAACATCTTTCTGGTTTGGGAATTTATTTTTCACCTTTACATTTAAGTTTACACTACCACAGTCTTGTACATTATATGTGTTTTTTATACATGGGTTTTCTCTTAGATTTTTGGTTCCTTTTACTTTTACTCCCTCTTTACATCTGTATTGCAATTGTTGAGTGTGTTCATATAAGTTCTTAGGGAAAGAACACCCCATGTTAGTTATTACTTTGGTGTTGGTCACCACCCCTAGCCTATTGAGGCAGACGTGGGGTAGTTGTGGCTCGAGCCCAGCTTGGTTCGGGTAATAAAATTCTTCATATTCTATTCTGCATCATTTAGACATTATTAGGTTTTTCTGAAATCAATTATATATAGTTACTTCTAATATTATACCAATTAGATATGACATAAAAATTGGAATCAAATATTTATTTATATGTGATCCTTTTCAATTCTTAATACTTATTAAACTTATTCATCACCCTTATCATAATTTGGTCTTATATATTATATTTGGTAACAACATGTTTTTGTAACTGCCTTGTGGTCTATCCTATACATTTATGAATAATCTCAAAAGAACTTTGTCTTATCAGTATATAATCCTCTTAGTAATTCATTTTTTAAAATAAACATCAATCAATATCAGCGATTCATCTTATGGAAGTGTATTGACATGTTTCATTCACTTTATCCTATCTCCTCCACAAATATTTAATTTTAGATCTTCATATTTATATCAATTATTCCTCCTATATAAGTAGTTATTGAGGATATATATCTAGATTCACCAATTCATGTATCTGTATTGATAATATTTTTAAGTATAACTTTTTTATTCATCTTATGGTATAATTTTTCATTCACCTGAATTCCTTTAATATCATCCAAGTTTAGTTCAAATTTCAATATCCGTTTTCGTGATTTATAAATAAAAGGATTTATTCTAACAAACATTAGTTAAAACATGTATTAGATAGTTCTCCAATAAAACATTATCACTTATCATTGAATTTTTACTTAATGAAAACCAATCATTGATTCATAAATCTAATGAAATCTCAAAAAATATTAATATCATGTTTCATAAATTGAAATTACCTGATATAGACATGTTAATAATAAAAATATATATATATATAACAAAAATTTTAAAGGAAACTCTTATGAAACCTTCAAACCCTTTCAACTATTTCCTAATATTAAGACATTCAATAATAAATCCCTAACAACAAAAAAGATAGATCATTGTCCTCTACCTCTTTATGACATACACAAATACAATAGTGGAAACCATATTTTAGTGTATGTCATTCTTATATCTAATTGAATCAAGAATATTTTTTTGAGAAACATTTTGAGAACACTATGAACACTCACTATGTAATATAATAATTTTGTTACAATATCTCATCAAGAAGGTTACACATATGTTTTACCAACCTATATACATAATACATCTTTCTTTGACTATCTGTAATAAACACATTGATAAACCATGTCGATGGAACTTATTATAATAGTTCTATTCTAATAAAAGTTCCATGATATCATTTACTATAGTGATGGAAGGGAAACATCCTTCCTCAACATATTCATTAATAAAACATAACTCAGGATGCAACTACCATATCCAACTTCACTATGAATAGTGGATTCATGGTTTAAGAAATAAATCAATGTACAAGAGTCATAATATTAATTAATAATATTATTAAATTCAAATGACTATTACACGCACTCAGAGATATAAATATCATAGGAATGAAAGACATGAAATTTTTTACTGGTTGGTCTACTCTCATAATCACCCATATTGGATATTACAAAGTGAGACCTTCATGAGTTGAAGTATCCTCTTCTATGAGTACTCACACATGATGGTTAGATTCTATGACACCCATCATTTAATTATGTCCAATTTTAAATCTATATATACGAATATTGTCATGGAATTTTAAGGATTTCATCGTAGTAGGGAACTAAGAAGACATTATTAATGCGAAAGATGCTCTAAATAATAATTACATTAATTAATGTAGAAAAACAAATAATATGTAATAAGATATTTTATTAGTATTCAAATCTTGAAATATGCATGTACTCACCATACAAACTATTGTTCATAAGACAAAAACTATAAATAACTGTCACTTAGACTAGATCCAACAGCCTATGAATTTCAGTTTACTAGAAATTACATGATATTAATGTTTCTTTTAAGTTATGGATTTATTCAAGGTATCTACCATGTTGTATTTTATGAAAATTCTACTCACTGTGACATCAACTATTTTAGAAAAATCTCTCAAGAGATAATATTTTTGAAGTATATGATTATTCAATTGATGAGACCTAATATCCTTTTCAAGATCCACTATTATAGTATTATAAAAATAGAGTGTGATATGATCTTTAATTCCAGGTACCACATCAGGAACTTGGATGAATTTTTGTATCCATTCTACTTTTTAGCTACCTTAGAATCTATAATATATTAGGACTATGCTATAGAATCTACAACCACACCCTACATTGAATTCTTCTAGCTCAAAACACCTCTATTTGTAGGAGAGATATATAATATCTATGATTTCATGTTGTTTTGATCTGTTTGGAAAATAGTATTTTTCATATCCTCTGATTAATAGTTCCTCATTTCTTCTATTGACTAGGAACACCTCCTTTGTGTGCCTTAGATACTTAAGGATAGTCATTATTTACATCCAATGGTAGTCTCCTGGTTAATCTTTTAATATTTTGAATCTACTCATATAATAAGTGACATATACCATAGTACATAAAATAACATACATTATTGATGCAATCGTCGAAACATATAGACACATTCCAATTATTTTTCTTTCACCATGCATCTAGGGAAACATTTCTTGGAAAGACGAATTCCATATTGAATTGTAAAAAATACCCTCTTAGATTGTTCTATATTAAACCTCTTCAGTATATTGTCAATATATATACCTTGACGTAGTCTATGAAGTATCTTGGATCATTCATGATAGATCATGATCCCAAGAATGTTATCTACCTTCCCAAATTACTTCACAGAGAAAAATTTATTTAACTAGGATTTAATAGACTCTACGAATGGTATTTTATTTCAAATATGTAATATGTCAATGACATAAAATATTATGAAAACAACTATAGTCCCACTAAATTACTTTTAGACAAAAGTATCACATTCATTATTTATGAAAACAAATTCTATTATAGCCTTTTCAAAATGAATGTTTTATGAAATTGAATCATACATTAATATATATTGGGTATTTTAATTTCTAAACCTTTTAAGCATCACTTTGAGTCACAAATCTTTCTGGTTGTGTCATATAGATATCTTCTCGATGGTTCCTATAAAGGTACGACATATTGACAACTATTCTCTAAATCTAATATTCATGGAAGGGGGAAATAGTATGTAGAATTCTGATAGATTTTAGTATTCAAACTGGTGAGAAGGGTTCACTATATTCAATTCCCATAGGTTGTTTAAACCGATTTTCAACCAGTCATTCCTTTTAGGTACTTAATTTCTTATCTGTAACCAGTTTCTTCTTGAATTACTATTTAAAACCAATGTTCTCTACATCTACTAAATGATATAACAAAATCTATAATTGGTTTCAATACATGGGATCCATTTCATAATTCATGGCTTTATTACACTTGAAATAATCTATGTATCTTAGTAACTGCTTATAGGTTAGAGGATCGTTATCATCAACTAATAATTTGTTTCCATCCTCGATGATGAGAGAACCTTATTGTTCAACTTCTCTAACCTATCTTATACTCCTATATAGTACTCATTTCTATGGAATATCTTCTTCCATGGGGATTTCTAGAATCTTTTCATATGTCAACTATTATGAATCTAGAGCCTAGACATCATCATAGTCAATCTCTCTACCACTATATCTTTTAAATGTATGATCATACTCATGGAATGTGGAGATCCTATCAACCAATGCCTTTTTATATAAATTATTTTATACATAGTATCCTATATTTTCTTTTAGATATCCGAAGAACATACACTTTCTTCCTTAGGATGAAATTTTTTTACCAAAGAGGCCTCAACAAATGCTTCACTTCCCCACACATTTATGTACAACAACATGAGTTTATTTACATTCTACAATTGGTATGGAAAATCGTCTACCATATCAGTTAGAACTCAGTTTCTTATATATGTTGTCATTTTTATTGTCTAACCCCAAAAGGATAATGGAAGACTCACATGACTTATCTTTGATCTCACCATTTCCATCAAGGCGTGGTTTCTCATTTATCATACACCATTACACTGAGGTGTTTAAGGAGGAGTGAGTTGGGATAATGTCCCAAATTATATTAAAAAATCAATTTATTCTTTATTAATAAATCCTCCACCATAGCCTTTGTGTAGTTTCCTAATATCCCTACCAATATGGTTTAAGACATCATTCATGTATTCTTTGAATATCTTAATGGAATCCAACATATACCTCATCATTTAGATATATTCATATCTACTAAAATCATTAGTAAAAGTTATAAATTATGAGTACCTAGCCCCCAATTAAATAATAAATGGCCCACACACATCGACATGAACAAATTTAAGAAGCTCTTTGGCCTTTTCACATTTTACACTAAATGGGGATTTTGTCATTTTTCATTGTAATCATGTCTGGATTACACCAAGTTGTTTTAGTTCAGAAGAATATAAATATCCATATTTATGTAACTTAATAAAATGGTTTTCATTTAGGTGACCTATCATGTGATTCAATTTTTTGGTGTGATATGGGTCTTGTGAAGTAGTTTTGTTACAGATTTTAGTTATATGGATTGTATGATACAATACATAAAGAATTTAATTTAAATGTACCTTAAAATAACAAATGACATATTTATTAAATAAGATAAATTTATTCCCAAACATGAAAATAAATAAATCTGTATCAATTTTGGTACGAAAATAGTGTTTTTGGTAACATATGGAACATAATAACAATATTTTAAAACTAATATTACAAAATTTGGAAACATGATGCGATAATCATCGATAACTAAAATAGAATTGTTATCTCAATTAGATTTTAATATATATATATATATCCCTTCCAAAAATCATTCAGAATCTACATGGCTCTTAAATTTAAATACATATGTGAAAACCACAATCTATATCTAATACCCAATTTCTAGAAATAGATAAACATCACTCGATATAAAATGAACCTGAAGCTTACCCTTCCTTCTTATGTTGAGTACAGTTTTTCTTCCAATGTCCCTTCAATACACATGATAAAAAAAATTCCCTTGTTTTCCCCTTGATCTTCCTCTTATTGGAAAGGGAAATTTGAAGAAGCATTGAGCTTAGATCTCTTTTCTGGAATTTACATTTGTTCACCAGAAGGACTGAAGGAATTTCTGTAGTTCATCTCATTATCTATTTTGGTTAAGATGAGTATGTAGATCTTGGATATATTTCTTAATTTTGTTAATATTAGAATTAAAAACAAATCCATATATGCTATAAGGGAGTGATGCAAGAATGATATGAGTGCATAGTTCTTCAGGGAATTATACCCTAGAACTTATAGATTCTTAATGTAGCTAATGATATTGAATACGTGTGGCCCAATCTTGGAATCCTCCACAATATTACTATGAAAGAGGGATTTGTAAATATCAAACTATTCCATCACTTCTCTCTATTGATATATACCACAAAGATGCTTGATCATGTTATAATAATCCATGTTTTCATGATACTTCATATGTTTAGTACACAAGGTTGATAACATCAACCTTTGAACATTGACAGCATCATTCGAATGTTTTTCATAGACAAGAAACTCTTCATCATTATCCTTCTAGGTAGGTGGATCATGTATTGAGGATTCAAGCTTGTTAGATTTATATTCATGGTGGATAACAGACAAAAGGATAATAAACCGCTCTTGAAATTTTATACAGTACAATAAAATCGGCCTTTAACATCACTAAAATGGCCTTTATCAGTTCTAAATATGTTATGACTAATGGAGAGACGTTAAAATCCCTATCCTTTTATCAGTGCTAAAAAAGAGCTCTTAAATCTGTCCTTTAGTAGTGCTTTTTAAAGCATATAAAAGTACCATTTATCATTGCTTCTATAAGAGCTGATAAAGGGGAATACTACAGTGCAATATTACAACACATTACCCCGCTAGTGCAGTGTGCTATAACAACACACCGCAGCCCAAAAAACACAAAAAAATTAACAAAATAAATTATAAACACATAATTTAAAGTAAGAGAAAACAATCTAGGCTCGTTTTCTCAGTTTTAGAGATATGATGTATGTTTTAAACTAAAAGTATACTTATATATTGAAAATCACACATGAAATCATACCATTAAAAATATTCATTGAATTGAGATGTAGTTGATTTTTACACATCTCAAATGACTAATGGATCTTTTTCCTAAAGTATCAAAACAATTCAAATCTGTTTTCATAGGTTTGAGTATGCCACATTTCTTTTTTACTAAAATTTAATCTTAAACTGGAAACACACACTTTAACTCATATCAGTCATATAGTGTGTTGGTTTTAAGTGATAACAATTCCAACATGTCAAAAAAATTTCATGAACCATTTTCTTAAATCATAAAGACAATCAATGTGTGTTTTCTCAGTTTTGAGTAAGTGACACTTTTTTGAACTAAAATGCTGACTTTAAACTAATAACAGACACATTGAGTCATACCAGACACATCATGTACCAGATTGTGGTGTGTATAATTCCTACACATTGAAAATGACTTAATTATTGTGTCTTAAAGCATCAAAACAATCAAAATGTGTTTTCTCAGTTTTGAGTACATGATTTTTCCTTTTTACTAAAATTGATATCAATTTAAAAAAAAGATGCACTTGAGTCATATCGGTCACACTGGGCATCAGATTGAGGTGTGTATAATTATTACATGTCCCAAATGTCTTATGGATCATTTTTATAAAGTATCAAAACAATCCGAATTTGTTTACTCTATTTTGAGTATGTCACATGTCTTTTTTTACTAAAAAGTCATTTTAAACTGGAAATAGAACTTTGACTCATACTGATAAAATCATGTATCGGTTTGATGTGTGACTAATTATTAAAAATAAAAAATTACTTATGAATAAATTTTCTAAATTTTCAGGAAAATCAGAGCTTGTTTTCTCAATTGTCAGCAATTGATATTTTTTGAACTAAATTGTCAATTTTAAAGTAATAACGAACACATTGAGTTATATTTGGCACACTGTGCATTATATTGACATGAAATTGATTCTGAAATCTCAAAATTGACTTATAGATTATTTAACAAAAGTATCATAAAAATATAAATGAATTTTATCATTTTTATATAGTTCAATATCATTTTTATTAAAATTGATGACATTTTTAAATAAAATGATTAACTTGGAGTCATACCGGTCACACCATATATCATATTGTTGTATGTTTAATTCTTACCTATATAAAATTACTTTTGGATCATTTTCCTAAAGTATCAAAATAAAATGAATGTGTTTCCATGCTTTTGATTACGTCAATTGTTTTTTTACTAAAATTTATTTTTAAACTGGAAACATGAACTTTGACCTACACCGATCACATCATATATCATTTTGATGTGAGACTCATTCCCACACATCATAAAATAATTATTAATCGATGTACTGAATTTTCAATAAAATCCAAGAATGTTTTATTTTTTTAGTGAGTTATATTTTTGAATTAAAATATCAATTATAAACTTATAACAAACGCATTTAGTTATAGTGGCCACACCATGCGTCTAACTGAGGTGAAATGAATTTTTACACATCTCATATGACTTATAGATCGTCTCCCTGAGTGTTAACTAAGTACATTACTCCATATACCTCTTTTTACAATCTTATAAAACCCTATAATTCTATTAATAAAATAAATCCTATTAAAAAACCATTTTTATCAGAAAAAACATTAACAAATCCTCAACTAATAATTTCATTATTGTTTTATTCAGATACTTGTGGATAATTTCAAGGAGAAAAATTTAATGTAATTAATAATTACCTCTAACTCCATGTAAAATAAAATAAATTAATTTCAGTAACATAAACTCATTATCAGAATTTACACTATAGCATCCCAAGACCCTTGGACTGCACAACATTGTAGTTGCATATTTTGATTCTTTTGTCTCCACCCTCCCCATTTTCCACCCTTTACTCTATCATTTATGTGGTTGTGTTCATATTTTCTATGGTATTAGTTAGTGCTAATGGTGGTGTTGAATTAATAAATAGTGTCAATGGTATAATTTTCAGTAAAAGAAGGAATTTCCCCCTTTAGAGAATACAATGAAGTAGAATTTCCATCCTCATAAACTCAACTCCCAAACATTTGTCATTGCATTTTTTTGTTTGATACACATTCTCCATCTCTTGTGGACCTGAACCTATTTTTCTTGAAATACTCTAAACAGTAGTAATACATGGGATGACTAATTCTTTGAGTATTATACAAAAAATAAAAGTGATAGGGGATGAGTCTCAAAGAATCAAAATAAAATAATAACTGTTTGGGAGATGAAACTGGCTAGGATTACTATTATACTTCATTATGTTGTCTAAAAAGGGAATTGCATCCCATTTGTGAGAATTACACCATCAACACTAGTTATTAAATTGAATCTAATATTCATGCTAATTAATTCTAGTGAAAATATCCACATATCCTATGAAATGATAGTGTGAAGCGAGGGAAAGAAATTAAGAGGGTGGAGATAGAAGAATTAGAATCTACAACTAATGTGATGAACATGCTAGGTGTATTTAGTTGATTCAGTGTAATTTCAGCTGATGAGTGTGTGTTACTAAAATTAATTTATTTTATTTGACATGGATTTTGAGTTAATGATGAATTAATTTCATTTTTATCTTAGAAATTATCCAAAAATAATATGAATAAAACATTAATAAAATAATTGGTTTAGGATATTTTTTATTTTATTTTCAAAAAAACTAGTTTTTTAACTGGTTTTAATTTATTGAAAACATTATAGGGTATATATGATTGAAAAAATAGGTCAATGGAGGCATGAAATTCATCACACATAACATGATTGGAAACAAACCTAAATGTGGCTCACACTATCCATCGTCAAAAACTATAAAATGGAGGTCACACCTCATTTGATATATAGATAAATAAAGTGAATCTACAAAATTATTATATATATATTATATATTATATATATATATATTATATTAGTAACTTTATCTGAATATTATTAAATATATATATATTATTTGTCATATTTTAATTTATTTAAATATACAATATATTGTTTGATTTGTATATTATACGCATTGACACATCCTTGAGATTTTATGGAGGTCCATAAAAATTTTGTATAAAGAATTAATACACATCGACAAGACATATCCAAATCATACCACACAACATGCATGCATCAAAATTACTCTCCCTCTATAATCAAATATAATATCTAGGAACTCTCGATATATCAACTCCCATGAAAATGGAAGGAGAAACAGGGTGATAAACTAATAGGGTTCTACTATCAGAACATAAATATATACCAATGATATTACCAATCCTGTGTATAATCACTGGATTTTGAAAAGATTAAGGGAGCTTGTGAAAACTAACCCAAATCATAGTTGTTGGAATGTCACGCATTATATGAAAGTCATATGACCACCGGAAGAGATAGAACTAGAAGTCGTTGTAGCTATGGGGGGGACTAGACCAGGCCCTGACTAGATCTCCCTCCAAATAAAATCAAATCATGATGTTCCTCTTATCAAGAATGCATATAGTTGTTTGATCTTATAACCACCAAGACACAAAAATTTACCTATCGAAGGCTTCCAATGAAGGTAGACACTGCTTGAAACACAATATAAAAGTGAGATTAAGAAGATACAATGTTGTGTTATACTCTATGGTTGAGATTAAATGATTCAGACCAATATTGAACAGATTTGGGACCTTAGGGTGAATCAATTGAGGGAAATGTGGGAGAAAATCTAAGTTGGAGAAAGTAGAGAATGAATGATAATCACCCCCAAAGGGTTCAAAACTAGATTTTTCTGATATCATGATGGGTTTAAAAAAGGTTAGATTTTTTACATTAGATCATGACACTTTTATTGGTGATTTTAAATAAGAACCGATAAAGATTCCTTTTTTATCCTTTATTATTTAATTGCTGATAAAAGATATATTTATCATCTCTTTTTTTTTTGTGCCTATAAAGTTGGGTATTTATTAGTACTAAAAAAATGATGATAAAATCAATATTTATCAGCGCTAAATTTTGTGGGCTGATAAATATTACTTTATCAGCACCTTTTTTAGCACTAACAAAGCCTCATCTTTATCAGTGTAAAAAAAATCACTGATAAGGATTTCTTTTATTAGCGCTTATTACTTATGCACTAATAAAGGATTTATAATTATAAGTATAAATAAAAAATGTAAATATATATATATAGACACATAATCAATATATATAAATATAAATACTGGAAATATATTCCCTATTTAAATATATTTATTATAATTTTATTATTATTTAGATATATAATTATTTATTTATGATTATATAAATATTTTTGAAAAATAATATTTTTATCATTATATATATATATAGTAAATAAATTTAAATATAAATATAGTAAATAAATCCATTATTTAAGTAATTTTTTTATAAATTTATTAAATATTTAAATATATTTTATTATTTATTTATAATTATTTAAATATATATAATTATTTATTTTTATTATATAAATACTTTTAAATAATATTTATTAATTTAAAATTATAAATATATAATTTTATAAATATAGTATGTATATTTTTAAATATTTTTATTTATAATTTTTTTATAAATATTTTTTAAAGAATTTTTTAAACATTATTTCTGAATATCTAATTCTAAGTGCATGTGTGTTAAAATTGATTGAAATTTAATTAATTAAAAATAAGTACACATTAATAATATTGAAAAAAGGGATTAGTTTTGTGTGTATACATTGTATATAAAAATGAATTATTTATTTATATGTGAAATTAATATAACATAAATTTGATCTTTGTAAAATTGAAAAATCAAATGACATTCAACTATATGTCCATTACTCTATGAAATTATTTAGTATTTTTAATTCATATTAATTTTTAATTATAAACCATTATTCACTAAACATAGAACACAAATATTTTGTAATATATTAATAATATTAATATAAATTAATATATATCTATATATTTAATATATAATATTTATTAATATTATCAATAATTATCTAATTTATAAAATGTTAAATGTTTTTCTCTATTTAATAAATTTTAATTTTAATTTGTTTAATTTTCATTTTTCATATCTATATATTTAATACATAATATTTATTAGTATTTATAATTTATATATAGTATAATAAATTTATTCATTTTTATAAATAATTATTTATTTAATAAAATTTGTAATTTTTTTAATAATTTTTTTATGTAGTTCATTATTTCATTTTTTTGAACTTTTATCAGTGCTAAAAAAAATTCTCTAAAATTCTCCTTTATGAGCGTTAATAATATAGGGCTGATAAATGAGACCTTTATCAGTCCTAAAAAAAGAAACGATAAAGTGTTAAATTTATCAGCGCTTTCTTCAACGATGATAAGGAAGCCATATATGAGTTCTTTTTTCTAACAATGATAAATACCAATGTTGTTGGAAATTAGTTTTGTAGTAGTGCTACTAGTGAGGAGATGGTCTTTCTACAATATGGATTGGAGGGATAGTGTGGATGGTGAACATTCTAATTTATTCTACAATTTAAAGGAGAATATTATTAATATTTTTCCTTATTATTATTTATGTGATAAAAAATGATAATTAAACTTTTATTAAACCTCTAATTATTTTTTTATGTTTGAACAACTATAACCATTGAACACAAAATTTCCCCGCCCAAAAGTCATTATAGTTGTAAGGATCCACATTTCCCTTGTTTATGGTCCAAACTTTGGCCATGAAAAATACCAAATGTATTCAGCTAGGAAATATTTTCAACTATGGGCTCAGAGCTCCATGATCCATTGAGTGGACTCCCCAAACCTGAATATCTAAATTTTATTTCCTCAATACTTGCATTCAAATTTTTTTTCTAACATAATGTAGCAATTAAATTCAATACAAGTTTGGTTAACTCATCCAAAAACTCAAATGAGAACTCTATGAAAAAATAAAGTGTCTAATATTTAAATATCTAAACACTTAATTATATTTTTTAATTATTTATCATGTAATGGGAGGGTTATTATGAATATATATTAAGTTGAGGTATTTTAATTTATTATGCCTACCTTTTATCTTATTTTATAATTTACATGAATTTTTAATGCCAATATGATTTTACATAATGAATTTACCATGATGGATAAGCCATTTATGCCTAGTCCAATTATTTGAATTTCATATTTTCAGACTAATTCATTAATTTATGTGATCACAATCTTCCATCCATAAATTAAATATCCAATAAGACAAAAATAAATATAAAATTGTGTGACATGATCCTAAAATTGTATAATGGTATATTTATTAAGGTGATTATAAATCAGACTATAACCTATTAGAATACCCAATGTTAAATTCTTGGTATGAGTTGCAGCTCCACCTACCCACATGTGTATCACCTAGGTTATCATCACCTTTGTTTTTTTGAACATCCTATACACACCGTAGAAAACTCTATTTAAAATTTTTTTTTATAACATACATGATGTTGATGGGAACAAAATAATTGGATAACGGAAACTGCATAAACCACCTTGGACATGAAGGTCCAGCATAATAATGGAGGGAGAGATGAATTGTAGGCCATCATAGTTATTTTAATAATAATTAATAGGAAACCCATTCGATAAATTAAACTAAATAATTCCAACAAATACATTGGTATTGGTAAATATTATGATCATTCATAAAATTGAAAATATTTACATGTTTAAAATAATTAGATAGAAATAATTTTAATTCATTCATTAATAAGATAAAACAAACTTGAATTAGTCTGATTAGTTATCTTATTAATCAACCAATTCATTTTATCTAATTTCATAAAATTGTCTAAAAACTTCTACCCATTTTGATTTTAAATAGAAGAATTAATTTTATCTTATTTGAAACTCAATAAAACAGCACCCTAAATTTTTCTTGGAAAAAACCCATGGATTACCCTTCCAAACTACTGATTATGGTATAATTGTAAATAATTCACTCATACAATATATTATGTACATGTCATGAGTGATAATTTCATGGTGTTTACTTTCAACTTATTAACCAACGAAACACATGAAAATTATGTAGCCTCTATTATTTAATGTGTTGAGTAGTTAATATAAAATAATGATAAATGATTCATAGCCTCAAATATTATGCTGAATTAAATAACCATTAAATATAATATAAAACCTATCATTTGGTGTGTACTTTAAACTTAATGATAGACATAACATGATTCAACAATGTTTAAGGAGTAATTAATTAATTTTAATATTTACACATGAATAGGTAAATTACATGGGGTGTACAAGCCAATTACTCATCATGTACTTATTTTCACCATATATTTTCATTACACGCCTAGGGACTCAGCATGTACTTCTCTTGAGTATTTAGAAAGTTTACAGTTTGTATAGATGATATATAACATGTAATTCTAGTTTTACAGCTTCCAATATTTACACATCATATATTAAATACACAAAGAGTATTAAATACATTATGTAGTTTAACCATATGTTTTTACTCTTGAAAGCACGAGGACTACAGGATGTGTATTCAAACTACACGTCATGTTCTCTTGAAAACTCACATGTCACCCTCAATAGTCTTCACATGGTTCATTTAGTACATGTGGCATGAATTAATTACATGATGACCCAAAATACTTGTGGGAATCCTAGTATAATGAAAAAGGATACTTAGTGTGTAACAATAGAGAACACACTATCTAGTCTTGTATTATCTGGCCAGAATCATTGGAAATTCTAGATGTAATATTTATATGTAAACACCATTAGTCATTAATTGATCTTGGTAATATTTTCAAGACACGAATAGCTCTAAGAATATATTTTGATTATAGATCAATAATGAATTAAAACATGAAATGAATCTTAATTATTAAGTGAGAAATGATAAAAATAAAATAAATAATTATAAATTTGAATGTAATCTTTCTGTAATACTACTTGAAGGTTCTAGGGATAATGGATGCTTCTATGGAGTACATTAAATTAAAAAAAAATAGTTTCCTGAAACCCCAATAGAATATCATTTCACATTAAACCTATAATTAATTTATTTATATCTAAAGAAATAAATACCTAGCCTTAGGATATTTCTTCAATAATGATGATAATGATCGTCTTAAAGACCCGTTGTTAGTACTATTGTTGCATTGTAGGATCCAAGTGTATTATCCCTCTAGTGGTGATCCACACAAGCTCCTTTGATCTTTGAACAATCATTAACGAGACTTTGGGTACTACCATAAAATATCAACAATCTTGTGTTGTTCAACTTGATCACTTTTCCTTCAGTCTTGAAGGATTTATTCTTGTTCTTGAGAAGATGACAGGAAGGGGATTCGAGAAAAAAATTAGTTGTACCCAAAAAAATCTCAACTCACGATTACTATACACAGTAGACATAACTATATATTTATAGATATAGGGTTTAAGTTAAAATATTATTTATTTTCATACCTACCATTAAATAATATAATATAATTAAAAAATATCTTTTCATACTAAAAATAATAATATTATTATTGTAGGTCGTTAACTTTTTGAATAGAAAATATTATTTTATCATCTTGTAAAGTATTATTTATCACTAGACATGATCTATGTCTATCCAAAATCATTATAATTTAGTGAATACGTGAATAAATGGTTAATTAAATATTACATTCATAAATAAACATTTTTTATTGATACAACATGAATAATATTAGTCTTCAGTATTAGGAATTTCATTTATTCTGTTTCTTAAATTCAAATAGAATTTAATAGGTATTATAAGAAACACTTAGTGTGTATCCCTATAGGATTTTTTCTTATTAGAATTAGGTAGGCTTGCCTAAAGTCCATGATTAATGTCTAGATATATGTTAAGTCACCCAAGAGAAAGAAATTAATTTCACAACATTGATAACTACATAAGAACAGTCGTTGTGTAATATAATACTTTTTTCACAATATCTCATAAAGAAGGTTTCACATCCGTGTCACTAACCAATATTCTCGACACCACTTTCATTGAATATATGAAATAATCAAATCCTTAAACCATACATATGAAATTTACCGTGATGGATCTATTCCAACCAATGGGCCAAGATATCAATTTCCATAAATATAGAAGGTAAAAATCCTTTAATGGATTATTCATTAATAACATGTCACTCAAGACACACCCAACATATCCAAATTCCCCATGAACTAAATCGTTATGGTTTACGATATACATATATGTGTCTGATTTGTAATATGCATTAATAATAAACATAATGTTAATGTATTATTTCACACACTCGTATATAGAAATATCTAATGTCACCAAAATATGAGGAACTACTACTAGCTGGTATGTTATCATAATATCACATCCTGATGATTAATCAGTGAGAACTTCATGATAAGAAGCCTCATCTGCATACAATTACATGGACATAATAGTCACGTTATATGTGTCCCGTCATAGAATTATATGCAACCATAGAATTATATTTAAGAATATTATCATTTCATTTCATGGTTCCCATCATAGTGGTAAATGATATGAACTTTTCAATGTGATTGATACTCTAATAAATTTTTACCTTAATGTCATGAAAATAATAAACAATATGTAATAAGCTATTTTATTGATATTCCAATTATAAAATATATGTACAATAAAATTTCATAAATTTAGCCCATGGAAAGTGACTCCAACATTAATGTGACATAATTTGTAGTTGAAAACATCAGGATGATGAAAAATCAGTTAACCCAGATCATGAAGAACATCCTAAACCATGTAGAGCATCTGCCTTCATCGAAAAAGGAATTACTGCAAGTTAAATCCTTCGTACGTCAACGAACCCCTATTTTTAGGGGAATCTATAATCTACTAATAACCAAAAAATGGATCTATACTATTGAAAAAATATTTTCAATACTCCATTGTTATGAAAAATATAAAGTTACATTGTATGTAAATCCCTTAGAAGGAGAAGTAGATCCATAGTGGACACTGATCAAGAAAAAAAATCCCAGGGATGAAATGGAATCTATTGAATGGGATGATACTAAAATAAATTCAACATGTATTTTCCCCGAACCCTATGAACCAAGATAGGGAGTGAATTCCCCAAGTAGAAACAAATATAAATTGAATTAGTGGGTAACTGTGAGATGAAATATACAAGGCTTGGGTAATAGTATTTAATATTTTTCAAAAAATCTGATTGAAATATCAACTGATTCTTTGGAGGATTGAGACCTCATTTATAGAATACATTATAAAAACGTGACATTCAGAGATATAAAGAGATTGTAAAATTTTCTGTCAATGTTGAAATGAAGGTTTGAGATACGTATTAGAATTTATGATATAATGGAAAGAAGATAATGATGGAGAATAATTTTGGATAAAAAATAACAATTGGAAGAAAGTAAAACATACTTTTTGAAAAAAAAAATGTGGGAAGAATCATTTCAATTATATTCTACAAGGAAGTGGAATGTGTTATAAGTGTATAATGGATATCCTTATAACTTGGAATTTTCATGTTGAGATGAATCCTCAATATCTCAATGCAAAAGGGAAAAGGGAAGATAGTGAAAAAATTACATGATTTTAAATTCTTCAAGCATGGAAAACATGGTAATATTGAAAATCAATAACTAAATTATAGGATAATAGAGGTTAAAAACTTTTAACCATAGAATAGGCCAAGAGAGAAAAGTCTTTCTCTTTAAATCAAGATGGCTATAGTAGAGGATCAAAATGACATGTTGGTATTTATACTCACTGTGCAATCAAAACATGAAAGTACATTTTTTGAATCTAGTTCTATAGATTTCATTATTTCATTCATGATTGTAAGGGATTTGGAACCGTGAACTGAAATTATGATGGTAGAATCATAAATTAATAATGTATGAGGAACTATTAAAACATCAAATATATATAGGGATTACCCTATTAACTATGGTGAGTGAAATATATCAAAAAATAGAGAGGTATTTTAAATGGTGGGATTTGAATCAATACATTAGATGGATTAGATATCATTTTATAATGACATGATTAACTATAATGGAAAAGAAATTTTAGTTATCATGAAGGGAAAACCCATATTTATTTTCAAAGGAGAGATATCCTAGCATGATTCTCACTAAGAACCAATCCTATTACCTTATTTATATAAATTAATGGTAAATAAGGCTAATAAATAAAATGTATAATGATTTGTGATGTACCCATTATTCAAGAATAAATTGATGTATTTCTTAAAGAGATACATAGGAATCCCCCAAAAGAAGAGGTATAGTTCTCAATTGAACTTATACCTAGATAAAATCTAATATTGAAGACCCCATATAGAATGGAAAATTTAAAGTTGAAGAAATTGGATAATTAAATACAAAAAATATTTTAAAAAGGTTTTATTCAACAAAGTGGGTCTCTATTAGGTGTACCTATTCTCTTCATGAAAAAGAAAGACTGGTCCGGGCATCTATGAATTGACTATATATATCTTAATTTATAACAACTCATACATTTTATATATAAATATTATATCCTATTAGATGAATATTCAATACAAAACATTACAATCCATGATAGAATAATATTTGTTTAATATTATTTATATACTAGATACACAATCTTCTTATTTAAAGATTCATCTTAAACATATCCCCCAAAGATCATCCCACATAATAATCTTCTTATACATAACATATTTAAAACCTACCTTTATAACCTGGAGAAAAAAATCCTAACAAAAGGTGAGCTCAGATTCTCAATATGGGTAAATAAAGAAGAAATCAATGAGTAATAAAGAAAAACATTAGAAAAATGGTATTAGAACAATAGATTTTCATTTGAATACCATACCCATCATCTTATATATCACAATATTGAGTCATGTCATAAATATTGGTAGTTCATAAAACAATAAACATGAAAAATAAAATAACATAATCAATGAGAGAATAACATTTTCATAAGACATAAGTATGTGGAAAAAAGTTAAGAATAGAAAATCAGTTCCTTATTCAAGGATTTATGGAAAGTCTATTATTGTTGAATGGGTTAACTTTTAATTACACCATATCCTTAGTCAAGGATCAATGTTAATAATATCATAGTAGAAAGAGTATCTTCCTGAACTAATTTCACTCCCCCATTATGGTCCTTATTATATCATAAGATACCCATAATAACCAAATGCATTAGAGGACCATGAATATTTTGTCCACCCAGTCACATAATCATAATTTATTCAAATGTGTTATAAAATATCATAAAACATTCATCATATATCATAACTATAGGAAAATAAATGAGTTCTATAGTCTTAATAACATTTCATCAAGGCCTAAC
This sequence comes from Viscum album, assembly GCA_963277665.1. Lineage (NCBI taxonomy): Eukaryota > Viridiplantae > Streptophyta > Magnoliopsida > Santalales > Viscaceae > Viscum > Viscum album. Next base: position 443,528,630 of record OY728138.1, read on the forward strand.
CCATGATAATTAAATGGGTTTCAGAAATATCTGATCATAATAATCACAAACCACCCATGGAAATAATAAAAATTGTATAATTGGATCGTATTACATGTAAAACATACATATTGACAAATGAATTCATCTTAGATGAAAATTAATTTAAATGCCCTATGGAATATTTATTGATGAAAATAAAAATTTTATTTTGAAATCACTTCATTAAAATCATAAAATTTCCAAAATATCTTGTAAAGGAATTTATTTTAAAAGAACTCAGAAATGTTTTTAAACAAAACATAAAACTATTGAGTGGTCATGACTGTGGAACATTATTTTCATACCATATACATTAAAATAACGATTCATCTCATATTTATGCTAAAATATCAAAAGTACATTATTTAAAAATGATAAGAATATTCATTTTAAAAAATTATATAAAAGGTAAAAAATTGGTGAGAAATAATTTAAATAATCATTGAATAATAGTTAAATTATTTTTGAAATTATTTTTAAGAAACATGGACATGAAATAAAAGGTATTTTCTATCTAAGAGAGAAATAAATGTTGATTTCTTCGGAAATATTATTTCGCTCTATTGAGTACTTAAAGTGGGAAAAATGAAAGGAAAACATGTAATATCAAGAATTTTAATTAGATAAAAAATTTCAAATTTTTGTTGAGCGGTATATCATGATATTTCTTCATTAAAAACATAATCATAAACAATATTGGTAAACATTGAGATTAGAACCTAAACCCCTTACCGCTTTGTTATATTTTAAATTATAATCCCAATGAAATAATTATTTAAAACAAAACTTTAAATATCATGACTATATATAGATTCATGATTTTATATTTCATTTTTTCTGTATATATACCATATTAAATGAGATTCATAACATAACATATGTCCCAAATATGATAATTTGAGATGATAAACCCCAACTTAAAGTCATTCAATTATTAGAACACATTTAAAGAACCTGTATAATAATTTTAAATTTATAATAAATTTTTTTAAAAACTATTAAAATATATTCCATAACAAATATTATTTACTTATCGCATCTTATCACCTGTTTGATAACAATTTGTTATTAAATTCATTATTCTTAGGGATAAAAGCTTTGTTTCTCATAAAAGTTTCGGTTCTACAATTTTGTTCCTTGTAATTTGATAGTGGTTCCATCATATCCATAATTTAAACCATGAACTAAATATAATATATAATCATTATATTTTTATATATAGTCATTCATAAATGTTATTGAAAAATTAATGAATTACAATATTTAGTGAGATGATAGGTCTTACATACGCTTGGTCACTGTTTCTATTATTAGATGGATTGAAATAATGATAGGTCAATAATAATTCATATTTATATAATGATATTAATACGTTAAATATAATATATATATTTATTAAATCCATTATTATAACCATCCATGTAAATTAGTGATGAAAAATTAATAACACTACTATGTGGAGACGATAATCCGTATGTACATACCAACGATGTTTTCGATTTTATAAGATGAAAAGAAGGTAGATAATAGTTTTTAAATCATCATAATAACAATTCATAATATTTAAAATAGTTAATTCATTATTATGGAATGGATTCCATGGATTAATAGGATATAGAAGAATAAATAAAATTTAAAATGTTTGGTTAAGAGTTATACCTCTTCATTGAGAAACATCTTTTTACTTACACATTTACCATTGAATAAATCATTGTTGAAAAAAAAATAAGTTTCCAGCTGTAGGGAAGGATTATAGGATGATATTAGTTTAGGTATTTGTTGAGATATAAGGCTTAAACATTACGAATAATGATTCATAGGAGTTTCCGTTAAATAAGTGTGGGGAGGGGAACTCTATGAATTACTTAACATATTAGATTAATATAAATTCATTTTCAAGGAAAGTTGGATAAAAATTGAATTAATTAAAATATAATATGATTATTTTAAAAAATACTAAAATATAAAAAAATTTGGGAAGTTTTTTGTAATATTTTTACCCATATCTCTTAGTTTTAATACACTATTAACAATTTGGAAAATTACTATGATATCAATGTTTTTTACAATTTAGGGGTCAAGAAAGGCACAATAAATGAAAAAGAGATTGATAATTGGGAAATGGTTGATATTTTTAATATTATCCAATTTTAATGGTTAGAGGTATGAATTTTATGAATTTTAACCATTTAATGAAATATTGTTTTTCATAAAATGTCATTAATGTCAATTTTATAAATACATGAGATATTATTATTTAATATGTGTCTAACACATTTAAATTTTTTCAAAAATTAAATGTATTTGAATATAAGAAATAAATTGTCTTTATTTAATAATACAATCAAATTTTTATAGGTTTATATATCTTTTTCAACCATATCATTTGGTTTAACCCCTTGGTTAACCAATTTTATCCTTAACCATAGTAATGCATTTTCCAACATAAAAGGGTTATAATTTGACTTATAAGATGGAAATTTCCTCACATAGGATCAATGGATGAAATTTTATACCATTTATCTTCATATTTATTCTATTTAATATTTTATGTTTTTTAAATAATTTAATAAAATTAACTTATCATAAAATATTATTAATGTTATTTTAAGAACCATTTTCATAATTTGACTATGAAAAAATGTGACATTAATGTAATAATAATACAAAACTATCAAACTTCTATAATAATTTATATTTACCTTTAAAAATATTTTTATACTTTAAATTACCAAAATAATTCTACATATATAGTTTTTGAGTTCATTTACATGATTTTTTACTACTCTCTCAAGTACTCTGTCAGTGTTGCATAAGCATTTAAGTTAATTATTTAATCAATAAAAATTAAAAAAAATCACCTTGATAAAAATAAATATACTATGTTCAACAAAATTTTTATATTCATTGAATACATTTTTTTAATCATATATATGTTATGAAAAAATATTTTATATTCTATTTTGACTTTTCTAGCCTTTCATAAGCATTGCATAAGAATTTGGATAATTTACTTATTATATAACTCAAGATTAAATATATATTAATAAAAATAATAAATAAAAAATCAATTTTTAATAATAATGTTGAGAAAAGACTTCGTCAATCTCAAATATTTTATCTAGGACGCCAAATTTGGCTTTTTTTAGTGTTGTGTAAGCACTCCGTTAGCACTAAAAATGATGTCAATATTTATAATTAGTGAAATTATAATTTATATGTTTAGATTTTTATGTATTATATTATCATTATATTATATTAAAAAATTATTTCTATATGTATAATTTCTTTTTTATCATATTTATTTCTCATTGATATCATAAAAGATACTGTATTTCATAAAAACTATATTTTACTATTCACTATAAATTTTACTGAAGAAAAATATAACAAATTAATCTTAAGATAATTTTAATATAATGATTTCAAAAATTATGTTACTTTTATAAAATAAAATTTATAATTTTTTAGAAATTTAACTATAATATTCCCGCATAATAATTAAAAAAAACCATTTTTTATGAAAACAAATTTTAAAGAATAAGAATAATTTATTAAATATTGAGTGATTATTACCTAATTTTTAGTCAATAAATTTTTATTTATTATAATATATATATATTTCATAATTAAGTTACTTTTATTCATGTCTCCCCATTCAAAAACTATGTTATAACATTCATAAAATACTAGTATTTCATTATTCAAATCATACTGTTGCATGTCGTATATGACATCAAACATAGTGTTCCTTAAAAATATAGGGGTCTTACATGCCCCCACCAATTTAATAAATTTAATCCGATCTATTTTATATTATAATATTAAATAAAGGGTGTTATTTTTTTCAATTCATTTTTCGAAAACCCACGTCACAAAAAGGGTTAATAAAATTTCCAAATGAAAAGAGGGAGAGGGAAATATGATGTTCATATGTAATAACATACAACTAGGATTACAAAAAAGATATCATTATTGGTATGTGATAATATGTACCAGGAGGAAACATTTATGTCCTAATAATGATAGGTATTTACCATGATTGATGATCATATCAAAGTAAATGATTATGAGAATGTTAATAACAAAAAAATGTAAACCAAAGTGGTTTAAAAAAGACCATAGATTCATTGGAAATAAATGTAATAGGTTAAATATTTTATTTCATGATAATTTTACTAGTTTTGAGGAATTACATTACCATTGTGACTAAAAAAATAAGGAAATATACATACTTTATTAGTAAAATATCATCCTTTAGTAAATTTCTTACACAATCCCACATTTTTCTATATATGATGAGTATTAAATATGTTTTTTCATTCATAAAGCACTAAAATAAAATTATAAAGTATCACATAATCAAAAAAAGGATAACAATATATTCATCTTATCATTAAATATTAAAAAAACCAAAATGTTAGCATAATGTAAGGTAATATCCATAATTTATAAACCTTAATATGATGAGATAATAAATTTAACTCCATATTTTCCACAATAACACCAAGGGTTCAACATATATCATTCCGTAAATAAATAACTGAACATCCCAAATTAACTCAATAACCTCAATATTAAATAATGTATTTACTTCATAGCTGATCTCATACCTTTGATATTGCATCCCCGTAAATTTAATTGTATTCTTCTTAAATAGTATTCAATGTTAGATCACATGTAAAACCTAAGGGTAACATATATATCAACCAATGAATCATCTAAAAAATTATAATTAATCACAATGAAAAATTTCTTTATAATATTATAAAGTTGATAAATTCACAAAAATATCATCAATCAAATATTGATACCAACCTAAAAGGTAATCTTTAGCTTGACCATAAATATATATGAAAATAACACTTTATCAATGACTCACATTTCAATAATCAAGATTATCTACATCCCACTATCAAATAGGACATAATTAACATAACATTAAATAATATATTGACCCAAAGAGTTTTTTAAACATTAATAGACTGTTATTCCTAAAAACATATAAAAATTTAAATTCACCTCAAAATCGCATCACATAGAACCTTAGTAAAAATAAAAAGTATGCAGGACATTCCAAGATACTCTATAAATACATAAATGAAGTAAGATTAACCATTTCCCATATAAATAAATTTTTCATTAAATGACTACTAAATTACAAGGTCATAAATACTTTTTAATTCTATTTATCATCATTTTTTCTGAACTAATATTTACTCTATCAATATCAAACACATATTAAGGGTTGTTTATCCCTCAATCAAGAGTCTCATACAAATATCTCTTATCACTAAATAGGTTTTCACGTCCTTAAGTAAAAAATATTTTTTAACAATCCTTATATGTTTCATAATTATTATAGCCAAAATATCATTAATAGAACATTTCTAAAATGATATTTTTTTAATACTAATATATAAACACTTCGATACTTTATGTTTAAGGATTGTCTTATCAAAGGACATTCCATGGTCTATGAATTAACCCCAAGATTTTTCAATTAACATAGATAATGGAAATATTATCCAAATATAATACATTGAACATTAAATGGTATCGTGTGTTGAACTTCATATCTCTCCATTTAACTCTTATTTGTTACTCAAAATTTTATTTTTCTATACCCTTTTTTCTACACATAAAATATTTTATCTTTCTTATAAAACATTTCCTAGAGTGATTATTCACTGATACTTGACATGTGGAAATATGAATCTTTTTCTCTCAATGATCTTCTTGAATATTTATTTTCCCCTTATATAGTGTGTTATAAAACTCAATCAGGTTCATATTGTTAGTAATATAATTAGATAAATTATTTTTACTGTTACAAGGGTTTTCCTTCCATATCTAATTTTATTTAGTTTCATAGGAGGAGAATCATACTATTATACATCACATTCAACATTAACGTGAATCCTCATAGTTACAACCGTTGAATAAAGCAAAATTTTAGAGTGTTAACAATAATTATCATATTGATAAATCATATAATCATGAAAATTCATTCATAGTATGTATAAATCATAACACCTTATTTTCAATCTCTGAAGACATAGGTTCAACATAGGTAGTCCTTGGTATTTATCAATTAAAATACTTTATAATGGTTCATAAGTAAAATTTCAGTTATACAAGGCATATCCCCTAGGAGCATTGAACCATGTGCGTAGTAAGGTCACACTCAATATGAAGTAAAATTATGTCCATGATATATTCGACATAATATTTTGATTTTTTTACTCTTAGATGTATATATTCCAAATCTCATAAACATAGTATCTTGGTAGGGATTTATTTCTATGAAATCCACATAATTTCTACCATAATAATACTTTAGGGTATTATCCTATAATTATACATATACTCTGAGTTTTAACCAATGTTCCCTAATACTAATCTCTAACGATTGACTAAACCCTACTCTAATACCAAATTTTGTGACCCGTACATTTCTTGAGTAAATATTGTATCTTAATATATGAATATTCAATAAACAACATTATGATACATTCTATAATCATATAGTTTTAGTATATTTAAAGACTATATACACAATATTCTTGTTTTATTTATTATATTTTACATCTCCCATAAATATCTTCCCACATAGTACTCTTTTTAGAAATTCCCTACTTCAAATATTTATTCATAAACTTGTGAAATGAAATATAATAAAGGGAGAGCTCAGATGCTTAGTAATGGTAATCATGGGAGAAATCAGTGAACGCTTAAGCATAATTTTATAATAAGGGTATCAGAACATGTGCACAATATTTGAAAATCACAACGAGCATATTATAGATCATAATTTTGATTAATTACATGTATCTTGGTAGTTAATAAGACACAAATCATAAAATAAGTCAAAGAACATGATCCCTGAGAGCAAAACATTGAAATAATACATAATCTTGTGGCATACACATATGTATAGAAAATTACTTCCTTAATCAATGATCATCGAAAAGACGATCATAGTGGATTAGGTTTACTCCCTATATCATCATATCATTTTTCAAGGTTGACTCCTAATATTTTCCTAGTTTTTATGTTACCATATTGAATAGAGTTCACTCCCCATTCCAGCCCATATTATCTCATGAGATAATCATATTTACTAATGAATTATAGAGCTGTATAATATGGGTCCCACCCCTAAAATATTATTAATCATTTTATATTTGTGAAAAAATATCATAAAACTTTCGTCATATATCATAACCCATGGAAAATAAAATGGCTTCATAATTATTTCAACATTCCATCATATCATAACCCATGAAAAAAATGAGTTTAAAAAATATCTCATATTCATAATCAAAAACCACTCAAAAAAACATAAGTATGGTATCATTGCATCATTTATCTTGTAATACATATGTAAAATCAATGTAATTAATCATAGATGAAAAAGAATTTAGAATATCTATAAAATATTTTTTGAGGAAAAAAACCTTTTCTTTTCAAATTCAGTTATTTAAACTATTAATATTTTCAAATTATTATGAAAAATATATATTTTAAAATAAACATTGAAGATCTTAAAGTATGATTCAAAACATTGATCGGCCATGATGGTGGGAAATTATATTCTTGTGGTATATGTTTAAATAAATATTCCTTTCACATTTTCCATAAAATATTAAACAGTACCTTATTTAGTAAATATATGAATATTCCTTTTAAAAAAATATTTAAAAATCAAAAAAATCAACTGAAAATAAAATTAAAAAATTATTTGAGATTATTAAAAACAGTAATAATTTATTTAGCAAACTAGGACATGGATAAAAAATGATTTTTTAAGTAAAGGGAAAAATAAATCTGTATTTTCATAAACAAATATTCTTTATATGTATTGAGTATGTAAAATGGTGAAAATTAATGGAAAATATGAAATATATAGAAATATATAAAGGATAAAAAATTAATTATACTATTGATAGTTAGATCAAGAAATTTCAAACATGGAAACTTAATCATAAACAATCGTGGTAAATAATGATATTGTAATATAAAACCTTTACTACTTTGGTATATTTTGAATCATAATACTCATTAAATAATATAAAAAAATGAACGTATAAACATAATTATTATAATTAGAATAATTATATAACATTTAAAATGTTATTTATAAAGACCTCATAAAAAAATATAGGTTCATAAGATAACATATGTCCTAATGATGACAATTTGAGGCGATAAACCATTAACACAATTCCTATCATTCTTTTTACATGTTCAATAATCCTTTTGAATTAATATCGCGTTATTGTACTTGTACTAAAGAATAATATATATTTATATATATAATACCATATAATATTTATTTATAACATCTTATCACCCATTTATATTCAATTTTTTATTAATGTCAATATTCTGGGTGATAATTTCTTTGTTTTTCATGGAAGTTGCGTTTCGGTAATTTTTGTCCTTGTACATTGATCATGGTTAAATTATTTAAAGAATATTTTCCATGATATAAATATCATATATATTAATTATATATACATATATTCATCTTTAAATTATATAAATAGAAAAATGAATTATATAGTTTAGGGAGACGGTAGGGTGTACCTTCAAATAAACGTTGTTTCAATTTTTTATGGATTTAACGAAAGAAAGAAAAAATATAATTCCCCTTTAAATAATCATATTAATATCATAAATAAAATATATATTTCTTATATCAACCATTATAACCGTCCAAGTAAATTAGTGATGAAGAATGAACTATGCCACTATGTGGAGATAGTAAGATGTATATACAGATGAGTGATGTATTTTAATTCCATATAATGGAAATAATTTGTATAGTGTTTATTAAATAATCATAATAAAAATTAATTATATTTTATATAATTAATTTGTTATTTTATAATTTATTCCCTGGATTTATAGTTGTTTAAAAATAAATAGAATTGTAAATGATTGTTTAAGAGTTATACCAATTCTCTGGGAAACCTCTTTTTTCATACACCATAATCCTTGAGAGAGTGGTATTTTTGAAATAAATGATTATCAAATATGTTTTCAAGTAATATAATATGATATAAAGTAAGGTATCTTCTGATATAAAAGGCTAAAATTTTTTAATAATGAACGAGAGGATGTTACCTTTTATAAGTGAAGGGAGGAGCACTCTTAGAAATACCAAAATTACTAAATTAATATAATTTTTTTTATAAAAAAATGGATCCAAATTGATATAATTAAAATATAAAATATTAATGTTTCACAATTATCTCATAAAATATAATTTTTACATGTTTTAGGTATGATTTCACCCATATGTCCAATTTTTAACCCCCTATTAACACATCTAACAATTATTGTGATATCAATGTTTTTTACTCTTTAAGTGTGAAAAAAATAATAATAGGAAAAGTGGACCATAAATAGACTATGATTGATATTTTAAACAATATATAATTAATTTGGATAGATATAGTATTTTTAATAATTTGAATCATTTAATAAATAATTATTTATTTTAAAACTTCATTGATGTCATTTTTTTGAAATAAATGAAATATTATAATAAAATATGTGTCTAAATCATGTTAAATTGTTCTAAAAAACATATATTCTAACATAAAAAATATTTTATCTTAATATAATCATAAAATAATTTTTTATAATTTTTTATATCTTTTTAAACATTATATTTTTAGTTAACACCGTGGCTTACCAATTTTAACCATAACTATGGTAATGAATTTCTCAAAAATATAGGGTCATAAATTTAATTATATGGTGAAATTTGAAACATAAATAGAAAAGGGTTAATGTTTCAGACCATTAATCTTCTTAATATTTTTATTTCAATATTTTTATGATTTTAAATAATTTAATAAAATTATATTTTTTATAAAACACAATTTATTTATTTTTAAAAACTATTCACATAATTTGACTTTGAAAAAAACATGATGACAATTGAATTAGAATATAATAATTTAAAAAATGTATAATATGTTATATTAGTATTTTAAATTTTTATTAATCCTTTTCTTAACATAAAAATATTACTATTATAATTTTTAATATTAATTACCTAATTTTTTTACTTCTTACACAAACACAATGAAAACATTGCATAATAATTTAAGGAAATAATTTCTTCACTAAAAGTTAAAAATAGTTACCATATTTAAAATAAATTAATTTATTTAAAAATAAACTTTTATATTTATTAAATATGTATATTTTTTGACATCTATGTCATGAAACATTATTTAATATGCTATGTTGACCATTCTTTCCTTACACACAAAAATTTGGATAATTCACTTTTTTATTACTAAAACATTCACATATATATATGCATAAAAAGAACAAATAATACTTTATATTTAATAATAAATTTTAAAAATGACTTATTAACTTCCAATAGTATCTCTAAGATACCAAATTTATCTTTTCAAGTGATGTAGAAGGACTGTGTTGACAGAATTTGTTTTATATTTATCAATAAATAAATTCAAATTTATATGTTTTGAATTATTTTTCTATGATATTTATAGTATATTATAATCTTTGATTAATTCTATAAGTTTCATACATTTTTTATCAAATGTATGACTTGGTGAAATCATAAAAGATACTTTATATCACAAAAACTGTATTTTTATACTATTCACAAAAAATTAACTTCTTCATAAAAATATCCAAAATTTATCCTAAGTTAATTTTTGATATATTGATTTAAAATATGATATATATTTTTTAAAATAGATTTCTAAAATTTCTATTACTTAATTAAAAAATTCAATAAAAAATTAATAAAAAAACACTTATGATGATATCTTATTTTGAGAATAAAACGACTTTAGTAAAATTTTAGTGTTTATTTCACAAGAATTTATCAATAAATTTTGATTTATTATGAACTTTTTATATTTCATAATTCGGTTAATTCTGTTATAAATTCTAATTGAATGAATGTATTTTTGCACTCGTAAAATAATAATATTTTCTGGTTCTTTTAAGATTATTTTTTCTTGTTTATATGTTATTAAATAAATTGTTATTTTAAAATCATAAGGATTTACACAATGGGATTACATTAATGAAGAAATACCATCTCTTGAGGATTAATGATTTTTGACCATCTTTGAGGGGCTTAATTATTCTCTTAGATTGACCTTTGATATAGGATTCAACAGTTGGGATTAAAAAAAGAATATATCCTAAATACAACCTTCTAAAAAGATATTTGCATTAAATGTTTTTTGTTGTGAGAATTTGATTTACTAGTTTAGCTACAATATTTATGGATTAGATGAATAGTGTATTTAAGCACCACCTTAACAAATTCATGGTGGTTTTTATTGATAATACTATGTCATATTCTAATATACATGGTTATAATTAAGATTATATAGGGGTCATATTAGAAAATCTGAGGAACGATAATCTATTTTTTAAATTTAGTAAATGAGTGTTTAGGTTACAAAAAGTTCCATTCTTTGAGAACATTATAACTATTGAAAGAATCTTTCTTGATCCTTACAAGAAAAATGTTTTAGATTAGTGGCCTTGTCCTATAATAGTAAAAGAGATTCATTGTTTCTCTATCCAATAACTACATTTATTTTTATTATTAATACTTAAAGGAAAGTACAAAAATTAAGGAAAGGGATCAGTATCTCTCTCATGAAGGAAAAGACTCAGTTGGGTATTACGTAATGAAGACTGCATGAATCACCTCTAATGATATTTACATATTCCAGAGGAAGAGAACCCAACATGAAGTAGTAAGTAAACTGTGCATCAATAGAGGACCTCATTGCTAGAAAAACAGCCACCTTGTTTCTATGTCCCCATGAGCGGACAATAATAATCTGATAGTTGATGAGATACCTTAATTTTTTGATATGAATCAGTATATACTGTGGATTAGAGTTAAGGATTTTTATGTTAATAAAAACAATCATAGTACCAGTTTTTTACTCGTTTATGTCAATGTATTCTACCATGAAGAATTTAAGGCCTTTGAGAAAACCCCATGCCTCTATATGAAGAAAGTCCCCCCGAGTTGAAATAGGCAAAGAAGAAAGAAACTATGAAACCTCTCAGGTCCTGAACAATAAAACCCAACCATATTAAAACCCACTATATTGGAACCATATTTATTAAACATTAATCCATTTTAGAGGGTCCCAAAAAATCCACTTTCTTTGAGATAATTGCCTTTGAACAATAGAAATATCAGGCCTGTCTTTTAGCAAGTATCTCATGGGTGGAACATCCTAAAATATTTTTTAAATTAACTACCATTTCCAATGTTAGACACCTCATCCTAGAGATCATATCTAACCTTTAATAAACAAGAACCTCTAGCCACATTTTGTTCCATTCCTCCCAAAGGTTCTATCATCCTATAACTAAAAGAATACCTCCCTCTTTCTGCTCAATCTTATTTTAGACAGCCCCTTGGAACCCAATATGAAGAAAGATTTTAGACTAAAAACATGAGGATATCACACCCATGAACTCAGCTATAGATATCCATATATCTATAGCCATATCACCTTCAAAAACTAAATGGGAGGTTCAATCCCCCATGAGTTGATGAAAAAAATCATTTGAAAAAATGTCCACACCCCTTTAACATCACCTCTTTGTTAGTGGAAACCGTTAGGTTCTGAATATGCCAAATGATAAAGCTGAACATTAGAGATATCACTTTGCACAAGAGGCAATGTCCCCATGTACCACATTCTAAAGAGGTAAAGGGGATATATCTATATGCCTTTACCGAGAAACAACCAGAATAAGAAGCAGTGAAGATGAATCTATCTTCCTCGTTAGAGAGATTAATGAGAGTAAAACTATAACTCTTCTCATAGTTAGGACTTCCCGCATAAAATCTATATAAACACAAGATTACTTGTGTTAGAAATTTAAACCATGAAGGCATCTGTTGTTTCGTCCCAAGAATTATGTGTTTTCAATGGAACAAGTATTCCATATATGGGTCTTTTTCACATGTTTTTTCTCCCCATATGTCCATCTAATGTGAATATTTTATTTCTGTAATGATTCAATTTAATGTGGATATTTTATTTCATAAATATGTCCATTTAATTTGTATGTTTAATTTTTTTTTAAATTATTATAAATTGTTTATAATTGTAGTAGATAAAAAATGTTCAACATGATCTTGAAATCTATTTTGTGTTATCTTCCATTTTTCATCATCTCTTTTCCTTTACTTGTATAGCCATGAAACTGTATCAAGGGTAGGTTACCAAGGCATCCTCCAATTTTTTGAAGATGGCAACAATCCAGTCGCAAGTTCCAAATCTGTCTATGGATAACTACGAACGGTGGTTCATCCAAATGAAGTAATTATCTGAGTCAAAATAATAATGGGAGATCATCACCGATGGGTATTTTTTACCCTCTATGAATGAAGAATCAACCTTCATTAGTGAAGAAAATAAGAGACGCAAAATAAAATTAAGAAATATCATAAGGCATTATACCTCCTCTATAAAGGGTTGGATGAATCAACGTTTGAAAAAATAATGCTGAGGAAACAACAAGAAAGAAATATTGGGATACTCTTTCTACCATCGTTAAGGGTGTTGTTTGGGTGAAGCAGGTATGTATTAAAATATTAAGAGTGGAATTTGAAGTGGAACACATGAATGAATGTGAGAGTATATATGACTACTTTTCATGATTGATTGTTATTGGTAACGATTTCAAAAGGAATGGTGAAAAAGTGGAGGACATTTGAGTTATTGAAAAATCACTTCGTTCTCTCACAACCATGTTTGAGCATGTAATTGTGTCAATCGAAGAATCAAAGGATTTGGAGAAACTATCAATTGAAGAACTGATGGGGTCATTGCAGGTTCATTTGCAATGAATGAAAAAGAATGTGGGTTTAACATTCAAGCATGTCTTAGAGTCCATGAAAACTCTATAAGAAAAAAATAATTTCCAAATGCAATGAGGTGGTCATTATGAAAAAGTAATTGGGAATTGATATCATTCTAGATATCAAAAAAGAAAAAAAATTACCATATTATATGGAAGAGGAAATGGTGTGGGTTGATTCACGTGCAGTTATGGAAACATAAAGAACATCCAATGCCACAATTTAAAAAAATCCATTTTTCCTCATAGTTTTAGGGAATAATTGATCAGGATGAATGGTACAACTATGAAAAAGCATATCACCATAAAGATGAAGGTACCACACTTCTCCTCACACAATAAGAGTCATATGAATGGCTTGCTGTGTGGTATGACGACATGGGTGCAAGGAACCATATGATTGGTAAAAAATAATTGTTCGAGGAACTCATAGAAGAAGTTCATGGCAACGTGAGATTTGGAGAATCATAAAAGGTAACCATGATTTTAAAAGGTAAAATCAAAATCTATCTGAAAACTAGTGAGTCTAATTACTTTTATAATGTCCATTACATACAAATCATGAAAAATAGTATCATCAGTCTTATCTAACTTCTTGAGAAGGGATATTTCATATACAGGGAAAACTTTTCATTGTCTATAAGATATTCTTACAAGAGGCTTGTTTCTCAAGTCCAAATAGAGAAGAATCGCATGTTTCTACTTTATATTAACACAAAGGTTGAGGAATATATCCATGGAATCAGGAATAATGAATCCTGGATATGGAATCTATGCTTGGGGAATCTACATTTCAGTGACATTACTATTCTATCCTCATCATTGATGGTACGAGGATTGTTGGGGATTGAATTTACAAATCATTTGTGTGAGTAATGTACACTCAGAATGCAACAAATGAACTCCTTCCCAAGTAGAGTATCCACAAGAGAAAATATCCCAATTTAGTTGGTTCACACTAATATTTTCGGAACACTAGAAACAACATCATTTGGAAGTAATTGGTATTTTATTACCCTCAGTGAATATTTTTTGCAGAAATCTTTGGGTGTATTTCATCGAAGAAAAATATTCTACATTGTCTATCTTTAAAATTTTCAAAGCTCACGTTTTCACAGAAAGTGGTCACAAAATCAATGAACTCAAATTAGACAGAGGTGGAGAATACACTTCAAATTAATTTCATGATTTTTGCAGGGAATAACGTATCGAGTATTAATAAATTGTAGCCTACACATCACAGTAGAATGTCATTTAGGAATAGAGGAATTGCACCATCCTCAACATAAATGAGACGATACTGAAGGAAAAAGTCCTACCAAAGAGCTTCTGGGCATAGGTAGTGACATGTACTTATTGGATTCTCAATATGTGTCCAAACAAGAGTGTCAAAAACCTGAAACCACAAGAGGCCTGAAGCGGCAAAAAATCGAGCACGACACACCTAAGAATCTTTGGGTTTGTCACCTACTCTCAAGTTATAGAAGAAAGAAGAAGGAATCTTGGTGATCCTAGTGAGAAGTGCTTCTTCATCGACTAATGTGAAGAGTCTAAATCCTCTAATCTCTACAATCCACTAACCAAAAAATTAGTGTTGCATAGAGATGTGGTATTTATTGAGGAATAAGCTTGGAAATGAAATGATTAAGAATCAAAAAAAAATTCCAGTCAAAAAATAATATCCCAAAGAAAGGCATGATCATCGGGAACAAATGCCAGCTACACCTTCAATGGGCACATCATCAGAACGCATAACATTACTCGAAATTAAAGCTATAGGTACAGACCTATAGCCATAGTTTTATTGGTCAGTGGATATAGCTTTCTAATTTCCACATTTTAATTAAACCACCATGGTTATACTGCTTCCGTCAAATTTTTCCCCTATTCTACATTAGGCTCGTCCTCCCTCGATCTGCTACTCACCTTGCACTACTCCTCCCTGATGACTTATCCTCCCCGATGAATTCTCCCTCCCTGACCTACCCTCAACACAGCGCCCTCCTCCCCAACAACTTCTCCTCCCTGAACTCTCCTCCTTGAACTCTGCTCAACATTTCACCCTCGTCCCCGGCAAACTCTCTCACCGTGGCACCCTCCTCATGGACAAACTCTCTCATTTCGGTGACCTCCTCCCCGATGAACTCTCTCATAGAGGCACATCCTCCCTAATGACCTCTCTCACCATGATATCGTCCTCCCCAACGACCTCTATCACCATGAGGCCCTCCTACCCAATGCTTCCAATCAATGCAAGGCAGCCCACTACAACATTTTTTACCATATTGTTTCATCAATGATCTGATTTTAAGGTTGTACTATGATTTTAATTTAATGTGATGGTTATTTAGAACTTCCTTCCTCTTGAATATATGTAATTTGGGGTTCGTAAAATTTATATATGAAGGACTTATATCTACCCACTCATGTTCTAGATTCCTCTTGGGATGAATTAAAATAAGGATGTTAACCACTACATAGATGTTATGACCATCATTCCATTTTTTCATACAATACCATCCATTACTCAAGTTGATTTTTTTAATATTTCTACAATAATTGAAAGAGTACTTCAGTATGAAGATAATGATAAGTCATTCCCATTATATAAAATTTTTCAGAACCATCACATAGAACACATATAAACTGAAACTTGTATGAATACAAGCTCCAAAACTGGCTCTAAATTCCAGAACTCTTAGAGAGACAAAAAAAGTTCTTTGAAGAATGGGAATAATTCATATATTATAAATAAGGGAAGTCCCATGTGGAAGAATCCTGTGAAGGAATGGTTAGTGTTAAGGAATATAATCATTTTTATAAGGAAAAATAATTTAGGTAGAATGTTTGGAGAGAGAAAGTCCTTCCTATTTTAAAAGGAGAAATACATTTTGGTAAAATATCCCATGGTAGATAAGGTTGTGAATTTCATTGAGTATGAGAGAATAATCCGAAAATAGTTGAAAAGTAATTTTATTCCATTTAAAATATTTAATACCTAAAGGTAGACTCCAATGTGAATAGTAAAGGGAAATTAGTATTCCTTGACGTATCACCATCCTCATAAAAATGAAAAATATAGAAGGTACCCCCACCCCTTTAACATTAAATGATAATAACAAGTCTAAGGCGGTGTAGGACTCAGGGGGATACATAATCATTGGGGTAATTATGCTCAAAATAACCTAAAATAAAGAGAGAATCAGATTAAACATTAAGCTAAAAATATAATGTAAAAAGTGATATTTTAGGTATTTCAGGTATATTTTTGTATTAGTATTGAAGATTTATAAATGGTATATTTTGTTTAATATAATTGATAATGAAATTACTAGTTTGGGGGAAATTTGATGGTAGATGAAAAATTTGATTTAATATGTTTTATCATGATTCTTTTATACATATAAAAAGTTGTTTTATACTATGTAGAATGTGGAATGAATCCACTGAGTGAAGAGAATCTAATGGCGCTCTATTATAGATAGATCTTGATTATACATATCCATATTCAAATATATTGTATTCGTTATTTCATATTTTAGGTTATTAAATGATATAAAAAAAGGAGATACTCAATAAATAGTGTCCCCAAAAATGAAAAGCAATTAAAACAAACTATGCAGTAATCAAGACGGAATTGCAGTTGAAGATACAAAGGTTGTTTAAGTATTATATATAATTAAAAGAGTCTATGAGATCCCAAATTACATCGAATATAAATAAATTATCTTGTTGAATTTAACATGTGGCATAACTAATGTCTAGAATGATATATCATTCACACTTTTTGATTTAATTTTTTTTTGTGTAAATAATCTTGATGTTAATTTTGATAATAATATGTGTCTATAAAATAAAATATAAAGTATGATATGAATTTATTAGACACAGTTTGTTACATATAAAACCATTTATGTGTTATCTAGGACACTTGTTTCCTACACTAAGATCTTCCTTAGTAGGAATGGTGAATTTTTTGACAACTTATCTTTTACTTGTTCATTCTTCCTAGTATATTTCTTAATATATTGATGAAAATATTTCTTAATATTTTATTTTAATAGGTATATTAGTAAATAATTTTGTATTTGAAAAATCAACATGAAAATATTTATAATTCTTATAAGTTGTATAATTGATATAATGAAATTATGTCAAGATTCTGTTGACATGGGGGGTATTTCATTTAAAGATAGATATTATCACATGGAATTTAGAAGTCATGGTGGAGTAGAAGAACATGGAATAATACAATTAATTTAATTCCTAATTAGAGGGAGAGGGAAAATAGAGTTGTATTCTAGGGGATATTTTCTTCTAAGTCCAATGGGGAGATAGATGAACCCCTGAGAGTTTGGAGTGTAATGGTTGACAATATGTGAGAATTGTATTTTTTGCAATGTAAAAATTGGTTTTTTATTGATTATTTTAGTATTATTTTGGATTCATTCAATCTATAATATTTAAGTTGATGTTGTTATTAATGTTGTTGTTGATAAAAAATATATGTGTGTAAAGGTGATACAATAATTCTATTCATGATTTGTACTGGAGTAATGGATACCTATTAGGATTTGTGTTTTTCAAAAGGATGTTGATCAGATCATGACTAGACCTTTTATCTCTCACCCCCTACCAATGAATTATAAATAGTGGTGGACAATGATCAGTGTGCTCATCCTCTTGTAAAGGATAAGGCGTTCCCCAAAAATCTTGAGAAACCCATAGTCACATATGTCTCAGAATCCATGTATGAGGAGGATAGGAATGCCCACTATGATACTTGTTAACCCACGCATGATGATTATGAGAAAACTTGTATGATTGAGGAAGACTATTTAAAGTCGAGTTTAAGGAAAGGAAAAAAAACAAATTATTGATTTAGAGGGATACATTACTCCGAGCTACAAAAAGACTCAGAGACATAAAGATTACTCAAAATTCTAAAGAACAATTGTCAGTAGATCCTTAGGGGCCTATCGAAAAGAAAAATTATGATTCCACCATATTAAATGGTTACTCAGCATCCAACAACATCCCCAAATGATGGAAACACAGACAATAATACAAATATTGAAGAGGAAGACCCCATAGTGTAGGATGCATATCAATATAACAATTATGTGATTGATGAATTAAAATATTAGAATGAAGAGAAAGATGAAATAGTTTTTAGAAGATAAATAGTTGGTGAAATATCTGTAGATACTTACATAAAAATTATAAAGAGTATGATCATAAAGATGGTGGAATAATTCAAGCAACAACATGATATTAATTTGAAGGGCATTCCATGGAATGGACTTCTTTTCTCTTTAAGATGTCTTATGTACTCCTTTGTTTTATGCATGAGGCTGTAGCTCTGTTTCTCGATGGGTGAGTACTTATTGTCTTTTTAGTACCGTGGTCTAATTCATATAGTGATTATCTTTGTTTGTCAAATGCGAAGGATGTTTCGATTTTCAGTTTTTCTAGTGATTGTTTGGTTGGTGTGTGCACTATTCCTAGGGTGGTAGTTTGTGGTTTACCTCTCTACGGTTTTTCCCCATAATCTGACTGTTGTGTTCTATTGGTTTTTTTGAAATATTGTTGGGTTTTTATGTTGACCATTTATTTCCCTATACATGTTTCTTCTTCTTCCTCTATTGAAGATTGTGGTTTTTTTGAGGTCTTTTGTGGATATTTGTGATGTGTTTTAGGAGCTCTTATTTCTAGAGCAGCGACTTTTATATTCAGAGAAGGTTTTCGGAAAAATTTTTAATGTGGATAATTTGCGTTTTGCTTTACGATGAAACTATATAGAGACAAATTTGATGAGCAGTTGATATTTTCTGAATTCCATGCTGGTGATGCTGCATATCAGCTTGATGTATTTTTCTTGTATCGTCGATGGGTTTTTTGTTAAGATTACACACCTAATGAAGGCTTAATCCACCGTAGTATAATATTTAATCATCCTCCATGATCTTTTAGGTTCATATTTGATTTTGTACACTAAAATTATCTTATAAAATAATTAAATATTTCTATATACCTTGATCAATTAGTTTTGATAACATGCAATTATCACTTGCCTTAGGGAAACAATTCTCGGGCTACGATTCCTTCTATCTAATGTAATGACCTTAATAATATGCATGCAATAGGTTCACATAATGTTCTTCAATATTGTATTCAATATAGGACATTCCCAATATCCAACCTCATACTGAAAAGGATTGGACTGATTTTGGATGAAACAAGAAGGATACAAAACAGTCTTGAAGAAATCTAACACAAGCATGAAAAAAAGGTGATTTGGAGGAGGAAAACTAGTGATGCATCCTCATAAAATCTACCTTCTAAGAAATCATGGGCTGACATGATTGAAAAGGAGGAACTAGACATTGAAGAGCAGAACTTTTCAGAAGAAATTGCTGATATGGACTTCCATACTGTCTAGTTGAAAGAACATGAAGAGGGTGAGGCTACATAAATTGATACAAACAGATAGAAATACGATATTTCTGCTACAATAGGTACTCTCAATGGATTCCAATCTACTACTTCCTCTGACGCCACAAATCCTACTGCACTTGACACTCAGCCGGCTATTGATGTTTTTATGTCTCCATCTAATGCATGTATTGAGTAGGGTACTTCATCACTGAAATCCAATAATCAAAGACCTGATACAACCAGGGATGATCATGTGAAAGAGGATAGTAACCACCTAGATAATCATAATGATAGTATATGAATAATTAACTCTATCCAAGGAACCACCAACATAATTACAAATTTGAAAGCTAAGTGTGGAATGGAGGTTTCCAATCACCTAGATACTGCTATTTAGGACACCTATGTTGTGACTACTGACAGTGAAAAACAACATCACTTATCATCATCTTCACACAGTGATGAGATGTTGGACAAAGAAGTAGTTCAGAATCTAGTTTGCAATATGCCGAAGGCTGATATTTGAAAAACACAACACATGAAAGATGATGACGAAGGTCTTCAGCTATAATAGACACATACAACTAGCAACCCTTCTATGGTTTAATTCACCACTCAAAAATTGGGTGACCAATCTGGGGAATTTGATCACATAAAACCAGAAACAAAATGGATAGTGGTACAGAAGCCAACTGAGAATAAAAAAAATGCACCAAGAAGTGGTCTCAATTGGTATGCAAAATTATCATAGCCCTAATATCCCTTCAAGGAATTTTCATGGAAAAAATGCAATGAGACCTCAAGAGAATTCTACCAGGCAATTAAGAAAATCCAAGAGTGGAATGAATTCCATTGGTAAAAAACAAGGGGACTAACCCCAAATATAAGTATAAGTGAATATTTTATATTTTAACTGTTAGGGTATTGCTAACCTTAACACCATCACAACTTTAAAAATTTATTGTTTTACTCATAAACCGATTATTTCTGATATCTTTGAACCAAAAGTCACTTTTACTTATTGAATTAATCGTCTTGAATAATATAGATATACTTTTATTGGAACAACTTCCAATAATAACAATTGTGATTCTTTGTGGGACGAAACACAAATCTATATAGATAACATTCATATTGTTAATGCTAATTCTCGGTCTTTGAAATGTGAAAAAAACTCGAATGATAATAGTTTCTGTTGTACTTTTGTGTATGACTACAATAAATATTAAGATAGAAGAACCTTTTGGAAAAATATATCCTCCCTTAAGAACACTATTCAAGTTCCCTGGGACATTATCGGTGATTTCAATGCTATCTTTGGATGTAGTGAAAATCTAGTTCCCTTTTACTCAAATACTTCCATTAAAGTCTTCAATAACTTTATTGATGATAATAACCATGATGAGATTAATCTGGTAGGGTCTACGTATACCTGGTATAGAAGGAATCATAATATAATTTTATAAAGTAAACATGATAGAGCTTTCACAAACATCAAAGCTCTCAATAACTGGAATACCATCTCTAGTATTACTTTACCAAGGAATAATTCTGATCATCATTCAATTTTGGTGAGCCTTAAGACTAGAGACAACAAACCTATTCTTCCTTTTATATTCAATAATTCATAGGACAGTATAGAGGATTGTAATAAAATTGTAAAAGACACTTGGAATTCGATCAATTTTAATGATGCCTTTGTCTATCCACGGGGTGTCCAGGGCGGATGGGGCTATCTAGGGGGGTCTTTCAGGGAGGGGGTGGTCTGTCCAGGAAAGAGAGGGGGTGGGTGTCCCGGAGTGGGAGGGACTGTCCAGGGGTGTGGGGCTGTCTAGGGGGGATGGGGGGCTGTCCAAGGGGTGTCCGGGAGGGATGAGGGGCTGTCTAGAGGGGGAGGGTAAAGGGGGTCTATTGGGGGAGTCTTTATAGGGGTGTGGGTGGCGTATATCAGGGGGTGTTTGTAGGGGGGTCTATCTAGGGAGGGGTGGGTGGGTGGTCTGTCCAAAAAGGTGGGGGTCTTACTGAATATGTCCTTTGAAACTAGGTAATTTACAATGTCATTTATAATTATTTATTATTATCTAATGAGGAATAGAGTTATGGGAATATGATGTTGATTTTGTTTCTTTTTTAGGTACTTTAATGAGAATATCTTGCTTGATTGGAAAATATAATAGGGTTGTTGGCTCATTAAAAAGAATAAAACTACATCATATCATTACAGGGGAGTAATTAATTTTGTATTTAATTGTTTATAACAATTCATTCATGCTACTACTTATTGGTACTCTTGAAACTCTCGATTTTAGGATGTTATGATTGTTTTGTGTTTGTGCTTAAACTTTTGAATACTTTTCATGATGTTGTTGTTGAACAGAATTTGTTTATGATGGTTATTTAAAATATTTCTGCTTATGTTAAAACATGATGAGTGTTGGGGGGTGTCTATGGGGGAGGGGGATGTCTAGGAGGGGGTGCTGTCTAGGAGGGGGGATGGGGGTGTCTAGGAGGGCGGGGGGATATCCAGGGGGTCTGTCAGGGAGGGGGGTCTGTCTAGGAAAGAGAGGGGTATATAGGGGTAGGGGAGCTGTCCTGAAGGGGACGGTGTCCAAAAGGGGGGTGTCCAGAAGGGGGGGGGGGGAAGGGGGGCTGTCCAGGAGGGTGGGGGTGGGGGGCATGGGGTATATCTGGGATAGAGGGGGTGTCCAAAAGGGAGGGGGTGTCCAGGAGGATGGGGGGGACTATCTAGGGGGGATGGGGGCTATCCAGGGGGTTGTCCAGGAGGAATGGATGGTTGTCTAGAGGGGGAGGGGTAGGGGGTCTATCAGGGAGGGTGTGGGGTCTATCTGAAGGTGTGTGTAGGGGGGGTCTGTCCAGGGAGGGGGTGGGTGGGTGGGGGTCTGTCCAAGAGGGTGGGGGGTGTCTTCTTGAATATGTCCTTTGAATCTCAATAATTTACAATGTAGTTTATGATTATTTAATGTTATCTAATGTGTAATAGAGTTATAGGAAAATGATATTGATTTTGTTTCTTTTTAGGTACTTCAATGAAAATATCCATCTGCAGTGGAAAATATAAGAGGATGGTCGGCTCATTAAAAATAAGAAAACGACATCATATCATTAATGGGAATTACATAATTTGCTTTTTACTTGTTTAAACAATTAATTCATGCTACCACTTATTGGAACTCTTGAAATTCTTGATTTTAATTTGTTATTCTTGTTGAGTGTTTGAGCTTAAACAATTGAATATGTTTCATGCTGATGTTATTGAACTGAATCTTTTTATAATGGCTATTGAAAATATTCTTGCTTATGGTAAAACATACTGAGCATTGGGGGGGGGGGTTGTCTTGTGGGTGATGTCTGGGGGGTGTTGTCCATGGGGAGTCTGCAGGGGGAGGGGGGATGTCCAAGAGGTGAGGGGGGGGGGTATCCAGGATGGATGGGGGGCTATCCCCAGGGGGGTTGTTTAGGAGGGAGGGGGATGTCCAAGGGGTTATCCAAGAGGTGGGGGGGGGGTCCGGGGGGGGGGGGGGGGACTATCCTAGAGGGATGGGGGCTGTCTATAGGGGTTCAAGGTGGTGTTAAGGGGGGAGGGGGATGTCTAGGGGGTGTCCAGATAGGAGGCGGATTTCCGAAAGGGGTGCAAGGGGGTCTTCAGGGGGGAGGGTAGCAGTCCAGGGTGTGTCTAGGGAGGAGAGGTTCTATTCAGGAGAGAGGGGGGTTGTACAATGGGGGAGGGGTGTCTAGGAGGAGGGAGGTGATGTCTAGAGGGAGGGGGTGTCTAGGGGGTGCAAGGGGGTCTACATGGGAGGAAGGGGATGTGTAGGAGAGGGGGGGGGGGCTGTCTCTGGGGGTGTACAAGAGGTAGGGTGGATATCCCGGGTGGTGACCGGGGGGGGGGGGTCCAGGAGGGGGGTGTCTAGGGGTGCTGTCCAGGAGGGTGGGGGTTGTCTAGGGGGGATGGGGGTGCTATCTGGGGGGTGTCCAGGAGGGATGGGGGCTATCCAGGGTGAGTACAAGGGGGTCTATCTGGGGGTGTTTTTTATGAAATGGGAAGGGATATAACCATATGTTTTAACCATGGCTATATACCAATAGCCATAGTTTTAAACCGTGGCTATAGCTCATGTGTGGATAAAGATTTATCCATGCTTTCATGTAGTGGATATTAAGCTTTAGCCACGGTTTGAACCATGGCTATAGGGCTTTAGCCACGGTTTGAAACAATGGTTATAGGTTTTTCCCTATAGCCACGAGAATACCAGTCAAAATTCATTAAACCGTGGCTATACACTCTAGCCATGGTTTTTGGGCTTATATCCACTATTCAAAAACATGGTTGTAGCCTAAATTTATAGTAGTGTAAATTCAGGAGTACGTTCCATCACTCATGAGAGGATTCCATCAAGTCAATATTTTGGAAAGCTCTTCTTCACCCATGGAAACCATAAAAATTAAAATCTTAAGCGACATCTATGAGAAAATCGATGAGGTAAATAAGTTTTTTTTTTATTTAGATCATGAGCCTCTGATATTTCATGAATTCGTAGGAGAATAATGTTAGAGAATCTCTATGGAAGAAAAAATTAATTCCATTTAGAGAAATGAAACATGGGGTCTTATAACACTTCCTAAAAATTATAAGGGCACCATCGTCAAATTGTTATACAAGATCAAGTGAAATGTCAATGGTGAGATTAATTGATACAAGGAAAGGCTTATAGAAAAGGGGTACAAATAGAAGTAAATGGTGTACTACACAGACCTATTTTCTCCTATTTCTTTCCTTGACACTTTGAGGATGATTATCTTCCTTATCGTTTATCACAATTAGATGATCTACCAATCGGATGTGAAGTCTAATTTCTGGAATGAAATTCTTCAGGAATAGGTCTATGTTGACTTGCCTGAAGGCTTTGTTATTCAAGGGGAGGAAGAAAAGGTTTATCATCTGAATAAATCTCTGTATGGGTTGAGGCAAGCTCCACGTGCTTGGAATGCATGTATGGATAGCTATATTCAAGAGAAAGACTTCACCCAATGTATTTATGGGCATGCAATTTACATTAAGAAGAATGATCTTAGATATATACTCATTTTTTGCTTGTATGTTGATTATTTTCTTTTTATAGGGAATAACTGTCTAATGTTCGATGAATTTGAGGGGGCCATGTTCAAGGAGTTTGAGATGACTGAAATATGTTTAATGAAATTTTTCCCGATCATAGAAGTAAATCAACAACATGGAAGGATCTACATATCTCAGATGTGGTATGTTAAGTAGTTTCTTGAAATTTCAAGATGGCCAACCGCAATACTGTAAAAACTCATGTAGCAAGATTCTTAAAACTGAAAAAATATGGATAAACTAGAATCATTGACTCAACATTGTTCAATATTCTGATTGGAAGCCTGAGGTATCTCACTATCACAAGGCCATACATTTTCTACAATGTTGGGCTTCTACGAAAATACATGGAAGCACCGAAAGAGTCACACTAGCTAGAAGAAAAAATAATCTTCAGGTACATCAAAGGAATAATGAATTTTTGTCTATTTTATCCATACAATGAAAAAGAAAATCTATATGGTTACTCAGATAGTGATTTGTGAGGTGAACAATATGAATGAAAAAGAACCACTAGGTAAGGATTTTTTCATGGAATGAAGAATTTCACATGGAATTCAAGGAAGCAGAGTGTTGTCAACTTATCCACATGTGTAGCAGAGTACATAGCAACATCATCCACTCTTTTTTTGGAATGAATATGTTTGATAAATATGTTGAAGGAGATGAATAATATACAGAATAGATCCACCATGATATATGTGGATAATAATTTGGAAATAAAATATTTTAAAAATCATGATCAACATGGAAGAAGCAAACATATTGATACCCGATTGCATTTTTTTGAGAGATCATGTGAAGTAGAAAACAATAAAATTTTAATATATTCATACTACTGAATAGGTGAATGATATATTCATAAAGGAATTACCAACATATTCATTAAAATAACTCAGAATGATTCTTTAGTTAAATCTTGTTTAGGTTTTAAGGGGAGTTTTGTAAATATAAACCATAAAAGAGTTTGCGGTTTATTTCAAAAAACCCATATTTTACTTGTAGTTTATATTCTCTATACACATTTTCCCCATGTTTCTTCTCCCCGTGTGTTCATTTAATATAGCTGTTTTATTTATTTAATTTTTCTGTTTAATGTTTCTATTTTATTTCTTTAATGTGTCTATTTAATTTTGCTATTTCATTTCTTTGTAAATGCCTATAAATTATTGAAATTATAGTCTGAAAAATCATGCACTAAAATTTTGAAATCTATTTTTTGTTCTCTTCTATTTTTATTCTTATATTTTTAACGACTTCTATACAAAACAACATGAATGTAAATTTTGGTGTTGGAAAACTGGGGAATCTATGAATTCTAATAGTCTAGTTAATGTTCTAGAAAATGATAATACATCAATCAATAATCCATCGTGTATGGCTTTGAAGGTAGGAAGTTTGGATTTGCAGTATTCTCCAAATTTAGGTTGAGTACCTATTCTTCGATACCAATTTTTCCTTGTACTTATCAGCCATATTATTTTCCCACATCGTATGTCCTTCAAAATCCTACCACACTAATCTTACATGATGGTATTCTATCATCTCATACACGCTCAGTAATCCAATACCACCCTCTTCCATCAAACATGCCATCCTCACCCATAAATCCTAGTGATACATGCCTTCTGGGTGAGAATAACATATAAATTAAGACATAAGTTTTTTAATATTCTTGATGATTGTATTAGGAAACTTTAAATGTGATATTTAATGCATGGTAATGGAGGTGAGTACAATGTTCACATGCGTTAATCTTCCTAAAAAATAAATGAACCTATTTTTACAAATGTTAATTCACGAAGATATCTGACTAACCACCATGTCCAAATGATGAATTTTGAGCCTCACATTCGTGATGGGAATAACTATGCTGTTCATTGGGAGGCTCATTTTGAAAATAAATTTCTTGACGAGCATTCCTCTCAGTGAAACATCTCAATAAATATTGGTTGTTTTATCGTGATTGGTGAATTGGCCACTCCACTTCTTGTATTCATCAAGGTATCTATTGAGACCGCTAATAGAAGTTGTTCTTCCATTGAGTAAGGTAACAATATCACCTTTTAAAATTAAGTGATATATTCTTTGAACTTGAATACCACACCTAGAAGGCCAGATGATCCATTCTATCATGTTTATTTTGATTGATATACTCAAGGCATCCCGTGTCAATACAAAAGGTCTTGGGGATTACAGATCCACTTGTTTCAAACCTCGGATAGATTTCAAGAACCCATAAAAACTTCCAATAAAGAATATGTAGAACCATGTTGAATTGAGATATCTAAACATGATATCTATTTCAAGAAGGGATAAACCCATACGCTTGAGGTACTTTAAATTAAATCCCCATTCAAGTATTTCATAAGCTTTATCCCTTTCAATTTTAAGGATTGCATTTGTGCCATGATATTTTTTGATGATACCTTCGATAATATATGGATATAGCCTGATTTTTCCCGAAATATACCTACCAATAATAAATCCATGCTGATTTTTGGATATCTATAAAGGTAGGTTCATAGAAGTTCTTATATTGAAAACCCTAACTAGAACCTTATACGAAAAATTAAACATAATAGTTGGATGCAATTATTCGAAAGTGGTGGGGTCCTTAACCTTTTAAATGAGGACATGGATAAAAGCACCTACCACCCAAGAGAGGTGGGAACCTAGAAATAATTATATTAATGCCTTTATAATATATTTCTTGATAATATCCCAACATGTGACATAAAAAGAACTAGTTTTGCAATCGGGTAAGGGTGAGCTCTCCAAGTTGAGGGAATTGACAGCCTCCAGATTATATTTCTCATCCAGAATAGATTCTATGAAATGATTTATTCCATTTGAAACTAGATTTGGAAAGGAGTAATAAATAGAAGAATAACCTTGAGGGAACCCATCCTACATAGATGGGTTAGGACATGAGAGTAAGGATTTAAATATGTTTTCATCCATACCTCCAACCACTTCAATATAATTAGAGTAGGAACCATCATCCATAATAATATTGGGATTACTGATCTTCTTCCTTTCATTAAGGAATACATGACAGTAACTTTTGTTTTATTTCTACATCTCTTAACCAAAAAACATTGGACTTCTCACATGCTGATCATTCATGATCTAAGAGAATCTCATCCTACTAAATATTTTTTATTGAAATAGAAGTATGAATTTCATCATCCCATCCCTATTCCAGAAAATATTCTAACTGCTCAATTTCCTTAAAGGTATTATCTAGGTCCTGGTACATTAGCTGGTGATTTTAGCTCCATAATAAAAGTTCTTTCTTTACTCATCTTAACTTATTATAAAGACGAGAAAAATTATTTCCTTCCCTTGGTTTGGACAAGGGTGTGAGAACCTCTTTATTGAAACTATGATCACTGCTCTAATTTTTTTGAGAAGAAGAAGAAGACATTACCCTCATCATTTCTTTCAAGATCCACTAGAATAGGAGAGTTGTCTGAATGAGCTCAAACCAGGTGAGTGACCATCACCTTTTGGAAAGAAGATATTGCATGATGGTAGAAAATGTCCTGATCCATGTGACACCGAGTGAGGCTTTTACCCTTTTGTTTGTTTCACAAGGTATATTTATATACCACATAACCCATTTCAATCAATCATAATTAATAGGAAGAGAATAAATGACTTGGCTATAATTCCTATAATATGTCCCTCTTCCTTTATTTTTTGAGAGAATAATATTGTCATTAAAATCTCCCCCAAAAAACCTCACCAAATTGTTAGGGTGAAGGAACTATTTCCTTTACAAAGAAAAACCCGACCTTTTATGTCAAATTTTTCATAGAAAAGGGATATAAAACATTAATGTTTCCCTACAAAGACATTGGTGTTAATTAATTGATCATAAACATAAGCCACATCCATAGAAATAGATGAATTGCAGAAGATACAAATATATATATTGATAGTATGAACTTGAAGGAAATGAAACAACATCATTATGTGAGAAATAAAATATATTATTGACACCTATAGTTTGGATTCATGAATAGATACTAGGGATATATTTATTTTTTGGATCTCATTGAAAATAAAATCTCTTTTGAATATAGAACCTAAACCTTGGGTATTATAGATGAGGAAGGTTAACATGAGGGGGGGTTAATTTTGAACCAAGAATTTGAGGCTCTATGGAATGGAGAGGATAGAGATATTTATATAGCTTTAATTTTGATTAGGTTCGCATGCCTGATAGTGCTGGGGAATGCATTCGTGGAAGAGCACATGTGCATTAATAAATAAAAGGTTGGATAGGGAACTTAGAAAAATTCAAACACATATGAACCTCTAATATTGTATTAAAACAATTGGACATGGACAAAGGACTGGTTCTTGGGGGGGTGGCCAGAATAGGTAGTGCTTGGAGTTGTAGGAAAGAGAGAAATAGGATCAATAATGTTGTGTGAAACCATACCGATCTTCTTTGGAGGACTGGGGATCTTCAATGGGTTGTAAAAAACCAACACCGTTCTAAGAGAAGGAGGAAAGAGAATGAATTTTGGAGGAGTAATAAATAAGGATTGAGGGTCAGGAAAAGTAACCCCATCCAATAGGAAAGCCTCGACACCTGGATGGGTTACCAAAACTGCTAGAGAAGCAATGATGAACACTGAATACTTCTATAGAGTCTCTTGAAAACTTGATGAATGAGCCTTTAGAGACAATGGATATTAATCCATATAGATATCCTTTTGAGAAAGATAAAAAAAGAGGATTGAGAAACAAATATTTTAGGATAATCGGGTATTATTTAAGTTTTATGAAAAATATTTCATATATTTCTAAACTACAAACCAATTTTACTAAAAACGGAGTTAAGATTCTCTAGACAAAATAGTGAAGGATGTTTCCAAGAATAGAATAAGAGGTTAGTTGGTGTAGATATTAAAAATTTAACATATTTCAAATAAGAATTTTTTATATAAAATTATGCATCTCTAATAGGGATTGAATGTGTTCTCATGGAAAATTATAAGGTGATAACCTATGTATCTCTATAGTTGAAGTATAATTAGTTAAAGTATCTTACTCATGACCTTAAGTTAGATATCATAATGTTTTCTCTAGAGAAATGGATACTCTATAATTATTGTGAATATATAATATATACATAGACCACAAATGTTTGAAGTATATTTTGACACTAAATTAACTAATCCTGAGACAAAAGATACTATTAGTGCTTTTTAAAGACAATTATTTTAAAATTAATTATCACCTAAGAGTAGAATATAAAATTGAAAATTCATTCAGTATGAAATAACTTGGATTTATCTTAATGATGATTATTAAAGGACACCCATTGGTCAATGACCTAGGATGGTTGTACATAAAAATCATAAGGGAAGGTATATCATCAATATTATCCCAAATGATTCCCTGATCATAATTACTAGAGATGATCAAGTGAGCTCAAATTGACAATCCATTAATGGAAAATAAGATAGAGGATGTGAATAATAATAAGTTTTATAAATTCAATATTGTTTAAGAATGTGTTCTGAAATTTTGAACAAGGCCATGTATCAAATTAATCCCAAGGTAAAGAAGGAGTTGATGGATAAATTTCATAGATCTATGTTATCTATACATTTTGGATTCACTTAAATATATTTTTGGACCTTTATGATCATTATTGGTGGGATAATATGACAAATGGTATTCATTATTACGTTTAATGGTTCTTGGTCTTTCAAAAAGTGATGGAAGAGTGACAACGTCACAATGAGGTATTGCAACCACTACCTATACATGTATGTAAGTGGGTCAACGTCTTTATGGACTATTTCATTGGCCTACTTAAGACATCCAATGAAAAAAATGCTATATGGGTAATCATTTATTGGTTTAAAAATTATTCTCAATTCATTTACATAATTGAGTATTTATTCCTAGATCACCAAGACCACCTCTATAATCATGAATTAGTAAGAATTCATGGATTACCATTATTGATTATTTTTTACAGAGATTCAAGACTAACTTATAATTTCTAGAGGATCCTTCAAAAGGTTATTAATACAAAAGCAATCATGTGAAAAACCTATTATCCTTAAATATATTGGAATTATAAGAGGAAAATTAAAAAAAAAACATGCTAAGGGATAACTCACTTGATTTTTAAGGGAGTTGGGACCAGCATCTTCCACTTGTTGAATTATTCTATGATAAAAATTTTTACTTGAGTATTCAAATGTATCATTTTTAATCCACATACAGATAATGTTTTAGAACTCTTACATGTTAGGATGAGGGTGAAGAAGGGATACTATTTGGACTTGATATTGTGAAGGAGACAAAAAAATAAAAAGTGGTTCAAAAACACATTAAGTATTCTTAGATTCAATAGACAATTTATGCTAACAACCAAAACAATGACATATAATTTCATGTTGGGGATCATTTTTTCTCAAGATATCATAGTGGAAAGTAGTTATGAGATTTTTAATGAATGTGGAACTATTTCCAAGGTAAATATACCATTTGATACTATGTAAAATATTGGATATGATACTTATAAATTCACACTTAAAAAATTGATTCCCATGTGTACGATGTCATCCATGTGTCTTTATTGAGAATGTAAATGATTGACCCAACACATATATTTGATATTAATGGTGTGGAATTAGAAAAATAAATTTCTTATAAAGTGTAACAAATCGATGTCTTTGAGTGAAGGGAATAAGTTTTAATGAATATGAAAACATGAATTATGGAATTCATTCAGAGAAATAAATTTTTTGAAGAATCTACTTTTGAAATTAATGAAATGATTAAGTAAAAAAATACCTATTCGTTTTGAGGTTAGAATAAAATTTTGTGGATCAGATTTCATAAGGGGGATAATGTAATGACTGGAAAATTAATTCATTGATCAATAAATTAATTTTATATTTTATATAATTACTATTTTATTAAATTGAAATTTTAAAGTACATAGAATGAAATCATAAAAATAATATTACTTTTCATGTAAAAATTAATGGTTATTATAACTAATACAAGTTCATAAATATAGAAACAAAAAAATAGAGTTGATGTTATAGTATAATCCATATTATTATTGTAATATTACACCTTCCCTAAACAATTTTAAAATAAAAATGAAATATTCAGAATAAAATTTAAATTAGCAAAGTAATTGTTTTAAAAACTTGGGGCATGAAGTAGTTGATTTTTATGTTTGGTTCCATATATAGGAAATAACAAAAAAATTGACATTTATGATATGTCAATTAAATTATTATTACACAACAATTGGTTAATATTATTATTTATAATTATGACTATTAGTGATGTAGCCATTATAAATTGACCCTTAGGACTATTTTTTATCAAGGTTTCTGAAAAGAGTTAATTGAATATAGAAGGAAGAAATGAAAGACCCATCTAGTAAGATCATTCCTTTTACAACCCATTTAATAGAAATTGGGAGGGAGGTAGTGTCACTAGTGTTCACCCTTGAACAATTATAAATAGAGCATTAACAATTATGTATTGAGAAAAACAAACTATAGGATAAGTTTAATTTAGGGTAGATCACTACTTGGATAATGCTAGCTGAGCAACCATATGTAACTACCACCACCACACACCTTACACGTATAACGTATGATATTCTTATAATGTGTTATGTATCAATATATTAGTATCATAAACGTTTAATTTCCTTAATATAAATTTAATATATATTTCTTCAATGTTTTTTCATTTTTCATTTCCTATAATTATAAGATGTATATTTAGAAATTGTTTAACAATCCCTCCTATTTTACTATAAATAACAAGAAATTTACATATTCATATCCACTAAAAACCACATAAGAATGAAATTATTCTCATCTATAATATCAAAAGTTTTTCTAAGGTTTGTTTAAGGTCCTATGGTTTCCCTCTCCAAAGTTACTTTCCAATGTAAGGGAATTATCCTTCTCTAATTTTTCATACAAGTAATTAATTTTTGGTATATCTTATAAATAAGGAATTAATTTCATTTTATACCCTTTTAGATATCCCATTAATTCAAAATATTTTTTTATTTGTGGGATGCCTTCATTTACTCTAATGTTTCCATTTCGTTAATCTACATTATATACATTTCATGCTGTTAAATTCATTTCTTGATGTTTCTATCTTTTACCTGAAATATTATTTTATTATGATTTCCCAAAACCCTTCCTTATCCACGGGTATTCATATTTATGTAACCCCGATTCATTGGTTGGGGAAATTTAAATATGTAACTCGCATTCTATTATTGTGGGTTAAAAAATGATGTAATACTCATGTCTTTAAGCATTTACGAATTTAATGTATTTTACATGAAACTCATTAATTATTTCCCCCAGGTTTTAATGATATGTTTTTTATATTCTCTGTGGAAAAAATGAATATATATATAAAGATTTCTTCTTAATCACGATTTATTGCATTTTTTAAATTGTTAAAATTTATGGATGACATGTTTGATGATTCATTGGCGAATAACCATGGTAATTATGTCTTATGACACTATGGTAGTGATATATTTATGAATGCATAATTTTTTATATCCAAATTTACATGTTATTATTCCTGATAAATATATTTTGATATACATCATACTATTATGGTCATGACAAAATTTTATTCATCATGAACACATGTTAAATATCCATATTGTTTTTTCCTATACTGGGGTTCATACTCTATCATTTCTTTTGATGTATGTCCCTTTGATATGGGATAAAGTAAATATAACCATAAACGAATCTATGAATAATCATTTTAAGTGCATTATATGAATGTTTTTGTTTTTATGTATAATGTTCATAATATCCATGAAATTAAACCTCAAAAGATCCTCAGAATTATTAAATATTTTACATTTTAATGAGTTTATTGTGTATTAAAATGGTTGGATTCCATACACATACTCTAATTTCACCAACCCCTTCTCAAATTTATACATTATTAAGTGATATTTTATATATATATATAATTTCCTCAAGTAATGGATAATAATTTTTTTTGATGATTAATAGTTCTCTAGTTGTTACACATGGTGAGAATTTGATATTTTACATCAACTATAACATTGTACATATAATGATTCATCCATAAAAATTGAGTACGTACTTGAGTAGTCATTATGTATTGAAATTATATAGTTCTCAATGAGATATAATATTAACTCTTCAATATATATTAAATACAAAAATTTTAAGAAAATAATGCATTGTATGATGTTGAATTTCAATCATATAGTAAACCAAACCAATCCACATTTGTATATCCTAATAACTCATACAATGATATAGAATTTTAAAATAATTTGAAATACTATGTTCCTTAAACATCCCATAGGATTTTATTTAGTTATTTTGTTCGAAAATAAATCCCTCATGGTGTCCTCTTGGTATGTTTTGGGTGTTATTTTTTTGAAAAATCTAGATAATTGCAAATAAGTATGGTAGGTTTTTTCCAAAGAATGTGGATAAGGTGGTGCAGTTTCCCAGTGTTTGTTCAATTATTGGGCCTCAAAATGGGGAGTTTAGTTTTTAGATAAGGATGATTTACATATAGGGGTACATGGTACATAGTCTATGATGCCTGGTTCATGGATTTCAAAGTAAGTACGTTGAATGTAGAAGGAAATCGACAAAGGAATGGAACAATAAATCATGAGATGCAAACCACGTACAGGAACGGTTTAAGGGGAGAAATCAGCTCACAGTGAAGGTATGTGGTACAAAGAAGTCTTGTGGTATATAGGATGGCTTATCATTCATGTAAATTAGGTGGTGTTTTTATAATCCTCTAAGGGAATAATTTTCGAAAATGTAATGGTGGTTTTGGTCTCTGTGAAGGAAGAGAGGTGGTATGCGAACCACATAGGGCAGAATGATTATCAGTATGATAAGTGGTATGTAGTGAAGGCTATACCACATTTAAGATATAGGTAATATCGTATTAATAGATTTTGATGATCTATTTTTCTAAATAAGGAGGGACAATATTCTCATTAAAGTGATTGAATTACATCAGATGAAATCATCACTCTGAGAATTCGGCTATGTCTAAAAGTGGTTCACGATGTAGAATTCCATAGAGTGGTTTTCAAGGAAGTTATTACATAGAAGGTTTTTGTAGTGAACTATATCTTTCAATGGAAGTGACACATAGAGATGGAATATTTAGTATGAAAATAAGGATGAGTTGATGTGTGAAGGAGATACAATTTGTAGAAGTACATATAGTTCACTGATGACAGAATATTTTCATAAGAGGATACAGTTAGTGAAGTAAGAATGTTATGTCAAGGAGTGAAAATTTTCATAGGAGATGTTATCACCGAACCATACCCACTAAAAAATTCATGGAGGAAGTAAGGTTGTACATGGATTAATCAATTTGGTTCATTGAGGAATCACGAATCTTGCAAAATCTCAAAAACAATTCACAAAAGTAATTCTGGGTAACCTAACTTTACATAGAAAAGTGGATTTCATCAATGGGTGAAAAAGGGATGTTAACAGAGAATAAACCAATAGTTTATGATACATGATTTCATTAAAATTAAGGGAACTTCATGTCCATGAACAATGAGTGGATCCCATACAAGATAAGTTAGTGAAGAAAGTACAGATGGGGATCTTTCCCACCAGTAGTGTTCTAGAGGAAAAGACATAGGGAGCGACCCTTGGGAATGTATTAAGGAGACCCAAAAAATTGTAAATGTAGTGAGCCTATTCATAAAAGATGTACCGAAAACCTTGTAATTGTAAATAAGCTTTAATGGATTTGGTACATTGGCCCATAACCATTGTATGCTCCTTGGATGTATCCAAGTGAGGGTAAACCAAGTAAAAATTGATGTGTCCTATGAATGATTTCATTTCTATTCATATATTTCATAAGATATTGAGATAATTGGATTTTTTAATAGCCAAACAATATCCTAAGAGGTAGTAGTTTAATTTAACACACCCCGATTCACCCCCTCTTAAGGTATTTGACCTAGTTGACCTAAAAACTTTTAGTAGGATTTATTTATGATTTATATGGAAACATATGGATTTACATGGTAAAAACACAATGTTAGGTCTTGTAATTGTTTGGTATAGTAAGTGTACAATGATTTATCTATATTCAATCACATTAAACTCTCTTCTATAACCATACATTGAAAAATTTATCTGGGTAGATACTAGTGTTTTCTTATCCTTGGAGTATTCAATTGAAAATCGTATACACAACTACTTATAAATATTGGATTGAGAAATAAATGTAACATTCTTTCTTCGAATCACCTATAAAAAAGGAAAATTTTCAATTTTCCAATAATCATGATTTCAAACTCCCAGATCATGAATTATTCAATTTAATGGAATTGAACTTTTTTTATTCATCCAAATAATATTTCCACCATATAAACTAGCATCATAATCTGTTAATCATTATTATTTTTATGTAGATTTTGTGATCAAACCCTCCATGTTGGAATCACATGTTTCTAAAGTATTTATTGATTATGGAATACCAATCTATTATTGAATTATCCTATGCTTCTTAAGATAATACTCATCTTGTCTATTGGTAAAATATATGGTATTGTTGGTCTATAATTTATAAATTTAATATGAAAGAATTTTTTAAAATATTCTCTAATAACATGCGGTACAATTAAATACATTGGATTTCTGAGTGATCACTATAAAAAATACCATACTTATAACGACCCACACTTTACATACATTGTTAATACTTCAAAATTGAAGCACACTTATTACAACATATGACAAAACCACAAAGGACCGTATATGTATAGTGTCTTTAGAAACTGGGAAACATAAACAACTGGTTCATAAATCTTCTACAGTGTCTCCCATTTATTTCATCATATCTAGGGTCCCTTTTAGCATATTCTACTTAATATCCATCTTCCTGACCTGGGGAAAAGAAAACATAAAAGGGTGAGCTCAAATGCTCAGCAAGGGCAAATAAAGGAAATAAAAATCATATCATATCTTTATGAAAATCAAAACCTGCAAAAGAGATCATAATATCTTAACATGGAATAAATCATAGAAGTGAAAATGAGATCCCCATAATCATAACATAAAACTTGAAAATTTGTGGCATGCACACATAATCATGGAAAATCATTTCTTGTTAGTCATGACTCATTGCCAAGACTATCTTAGTGGACAAAGTCCCTTTCTGAACCGAGTTCACTCCTCGTTTCAGTCATGTATCACTGAACCGAAATAACCTTCCGTTCCAGCCATGTCTATCTCATGAGATATAAAATCATTACCCAATGCATTGGAGGGAGATATAGGTCCCACCCATCTTATAATGAATCCTTTCTTATGTGTGCCACATAATCATAAAACATACATCATCGCATAACACATGTAACAAAAATGGGATTCTTGAAACATCATGACATCATAAATCAATTCATATAAGATAAAGGAATTCATAAACATAATTCCATCACAACATAGTAAAATCAATGTAAAAATATGGATAGAAACAGAATCCTTTATTATCTTAGATGGAAAATAATTTTGATAAAACACTTGAATTGAATTCTTGAGGAAAATATCCTTTCTTCTTAAAAAACATTTTTCCTTTCATAACATGTCATACAACTTTAAAATAAAAGAAGTTGATTAAAAATAAACTTGAAAACATGTAAAGGAAGCTTCTTTGAATTAATGTTTTAAAAATCCATTCATGCCGTATAAGTTAAAAAAAACATTCTTCGTACTTTTGTCGGAAAAGTCAAAAAGTACCTCATACGACAAAATATTCCTTTCATACAAATTACTAAAAACTCACCGAAGGGTAAAAATGGATTTAAACAATTGTAG
Source organism: Viscum album (assembly GCA_963277665.1). Classification (NCBI taxonomy): domain Eukaryota; kingdom Viridiplantae; phylum Streptophyta; class Magnoliopsida; order Santalales; family Viscaceae; genus Viscum; species Viscum album. The sequence goes on from OY728138.1 coordinate 443,567,036, forward strand.
GTGGATGGAAATAATGTTACATATTGATGAAACATGGATGTGGATGATAAAATACACCCCAGTGAATACTTACGAATAAACAATATCGGATAAAAATGAGATTGTGATATTTCCCTTACCTTAGGTCCGATTTGCTTTGTTCGTGTCCGAAGATCCTCTTCTTTGGAACGCCTCTTTGAATCCTCCACTTAAGGAACTAAGATTGGTCTTTGGAGAAGACCAGGACCTCTAGGATTATTCTAGGGAAGTGGAGAGGAGAAAATGGTAGGGGTTGGCCAAGCTTGAGTGCTCAAATTGGTGTGAGGAGGAGGGGGAGGAGGTGCCCTTTTATAAGGGAGGAGAGGGGCACCTTAGGAATATCTCAAAATATTATTTTATATTAAAGTCAAAATCGGTTTATAATGGTTCCAAAGGGTATTATTTCGAAGCTAAAGTGGGGATGGGTCGAAATCCTATCAACCAATAGGATTTATACAAGTTTAGGGTATTATTTTAACCTTATCAATTAGATTTAACTCTAAGTTAATTAATTTATCTTTTACCGTGTCTTTTTGTTTTCTTTCACTATATGGTTAATACACTTACTATAACATGCCAAAAGAACCCCAAAGTGTATATTATTAATATATATATCCTTATCTAAGTCATTTGGCCAAACCTTAGATTTTTAGGAATAAAATAACAATTAATAATATAATATTTGATTTAAAAACTATTTTGTGTCAATTTTGACACTATTTGATATATGATTTTTGTGAAAGTCATAACAGAATTATATGTTCGAACCAAGTTGATTAAATCCACAATAATATATCATAGTAACCTATAAAATTAGTGTAATTCATAAAAAGTCTCAAATTACATTTATTTTGGTATTTATATTATCAATTTTGTCAATATTTCATTAATAAGATAATTACTGCATCATCTTTGTGTCATAAATAAATTACATTATTTGATGTCTAAAAATTACAAATAAAATATCATCATGTAGGAAATCTTTTTAGCTTTCTAATGAATATTTACAATCGAATTTATCTTATTTATAACCCTATATTAAAAATGATTTACTTATTAAACTTTGATTTTAACTATTTTAACCCTTCTTTAAATAAATTAATAATAAATGTCCTAATCTATTCCAAGTGGGCCTAAATGGTCATATTTTATTCCTAAGTTTGTTTTTGGTCGAATTACACTTGTCCAATAGAATTAGGACATGTGTTAGGGTAATATTAATATCATATTTACCCTTAGTTACCCTATTTACTATTAACCGCGGTAAAAATAGTAAAAAGTTACTATTCACCAAAAAATTATTTTCATCTCATTGAACCACATTTTAGTCCTTGATATTAACCGTGTCTCTCGGATTTTTGAAATTCCATTCACAGAAGCGGTAAAATTATGTTTTATGCAAAATTCAGTTTTTAACCTACCACTTAGTGGTTTCACTATTCATCAAAAATTGAAAGTTTTCAGAAAAATACCAAAATTTCACCCTAGGCTAATTTCGATATTCTGAGTCCAAAAATGAAGTCCATTTTGAAAAATAAAATTTATAAAATTTCAAAAAGTGGTTATTACTATTCATAACGGCTAGTTTTAGTAGCATATTGTTGTTTAGTGAAACTCGGTATTGCGTACGACGCAAGCTATCGAGGAAGGTCGCGATTGCGTGTAAAGCAAGCCAAGAAAGTGTTGTGTAGAAAAAGATTCCTTTGATGATTTATATAACATAAAAGTCTCGGGTGTTACATTCTACCCCCCTTAAAAAGAATTTCGCCCTCGAAATTCGTCACTTTGTAACAAACAAATGAGGATACTTCTCCCTCATCATATCCTCAAGCTCCCATGTAGATTCTTCAAGTTGGTGGTTCCTCCATAAAACTTTCACCAAGCGAGTGGTCTTGTTTCGTAGGACTTTTTCGCTACGATCCAGAATCTCTATCGGCTGTTCTTCATAAGAAAGATCTTGCTCCAGCGGTACAACTTCTGAGCTGAGTACATGTGAAGGATCTGGTATGTACTTTCTCAGGAGAGATACATGGAACACATCGTGAACTTGAGAGAGATTCGGTGGAAGCGCCAATCGGTAAGCTACCTTCCCAACACGATCCAGTATTTCAAAAGGACCGATATATCTAGGGCTCAACTTCCCCTTCTTTCCAAATCTCATAACCCTCTTCCAGGGAGATATTCGTAAGAACACTTTATCGCCTACTTCAAACTCTAGGTCTTTTCGTCGGTTGTCGGCATAACTTTTCTGTCGACTCTGAGCTGCTCTTATGTGTTGTTGAATAGATCTAACCTTTTCTGCCATTTCATCAACGAGATCAGGTCCTAATAGCTTTCTTTCCCCAACTTCATCCCAGCAAGTTGGAGTCCTGCATTTCTTTCCATAGAGAGCTTCATAAGGAGCCATCTGAATACTGGAGTGAAAGCTATTATTATAAGAAAATTCCACCAAAGGTATGTGTTGATCCCAACCTCCTTTGAAATCTATAGAGCAAGCTCTCAACATATCTTCTAGGGTTTGAATTGTTCTCTCAGACTGACCGTCTGTCTGGGGATGATAAGCAGTGCTGAAACTCAACTCTGTATCCAGAGTATGCTGAAGACTTCGCCAGAACTTCGAGGTAAATCTCGGATCTCGATCAGATATAATAGAAAGTGGTACTCCATGCAATCTTACCACTTCCTTTACATATATCCTGGAAAGCTGATCTAGAGAGAAATCCTCTCTAATAGGAATGAAGTGTGCAGACTTTGTAAGACGATCAACTATGACCCAGATAGCATTATTGCCTTTGGATGTTTTAGGAAGTCCTGTGACAAAGTCCATAGTGATGTTTTCCCATTTCTATTCGGGTATGGGTAATGGTTGTAACATCCCCTTAGACTTCTGTCTCTCAGCTTTAACTTGTTGACAAACCAAGCATCGAGAGACATATTCAGCAACATCTCTTTTCATGCCATCCCACCAGAAGTACTCTTTCATGTCCCTATACATCTTCGTGCTTCCAGGATGAATAGAGAATGAAGAACTATGAGCCTCATCCAGCAGCTCTTTCATTAATTCGGGGATGGGAGGAACGCAAACCCGATTCCTGAACTTTATTATCCCATCACAATCAAGGTTGAATTCAGGAACATTTCTCACCTTCTTTTGTAACTCGACACCTTCTTTCTGTGCCTCTTTAATCTTCACATGTATAGATGGTTGAACATTAATTTGAGAAAGATAAGATTTTTTCCCTTCCATTATAATTCCAAGATCCATCCTTTGTAAATCCATAAATATTGGATCCTTTGTGATCCTCATCATGGATAAACTAGCATGGTCTTGTCGACTTAATGCATCTGCCACCTTGTTTGCTTTTCCAGGGTGGTAATGGATTGAGCAGTCATAATCCTTAATCAGCTCCAACCATCTTCTTTGACGCATATTCAACTCCTTTTGTGTGAAAATATACTTTAAACTTTTATGATCAGTATAAATATCACACCTTTCACCATAAAGGTAATGCCTCCAAATCTTTAATGCAAAGATTACCGCAGCCAACTCCAAATCATGTGTTGGGTAATTTTGCTCATGGATTTTCAACTGTCGTGAGGCATAAGCTATCACCATATCATTTTGCATAAGAACACACCCCAATCCCTTCTTGGATGCATCACTGTAGATCACAAACCTTTCTCCACTACAAGGCAGTGTGAGCACAGGTGCACTGGATAACCTTCTTTTCAACTCCTTGAAATTCTCTTCACATTCCTCTGTCCAGACAAACTTAACTCCTTTCCGAGTCAACTTGGTGAGTGGATTAGATAATCGTGAAAAATCCTTTACAAAACGTCGATAATATCCAGCCAAACCAAGAAAACTTCGGATCTCAGTTACTGTTGTTGGTCTTGACCATCTTTCGATAACCTCTGTTTTTGCTGGATCCACAGATATCCCCTCTTTTGAGATTATGTGACCCAAAAATGAAACTTTTTGAAGCCAAAATTCACACTTGGTAAATTTGGCATAAAGCTTCTCCTTTCTCAGGGTCTTCAATATAATTCTCAAGTGATCTTCATGCTCTTCCTTGCTCTTTGAATAGACAAGAATATCGTCTATAAAGACTACCACAAATTGATCAAGATAGTCTCTAAAGACTCTATTCATTAGATCCATGAAGATAGCAGGGGCATTAGTAAGACCAAATGGCATCACTATAAATTCATAGTGTCCATACCTTGTACGGAAAGCCGTCTTTGGTATATCCTCCCTTTTGACCCTTAATTGATGATACCCTGAACGAAGATCAATCTTGGAAAAGTATTGAGCTCCGCGTAGTTGGTCAAATAAATCATCAATGCGTGGGAAAGGATATTTGTTCTTGATAGTGATCTTGTTAAGTTCTCGATAATCAATGCAGAGTCTCATTGATCCATCTTTCTTCTTAACAAATAGAACAGGTGCTCCCCAAGGTGACGCACTAGGGCGTATGAATCCCTTATCAAGATTCTCTTGGAGTTGCTTCTTCAATTCCTGCAACTCAATTGGGGCCATTCTATAAGGTGTCTTTGAAATAGGAAAAGCACCCGGTACGAGTTCTATTGAAAACTCAACTTCACGATTTGGTGGAAGACCCGGCAATTCCTCCGGAAAGACATCATCAAACTCCCGTACAATGGGCATATTCTTAATCGTGAGTTTCTCACCAACTATTTGAGATAAATAACCTTCATTTAGTGGAATCAATACCCATAAGATGGAAGAAATTTCCACTGGAAGGTTATGTTCATCCTTGCATTGATAGACGATCGTAGGTTGATCTGGAATATGAAATGTGACTTCCCTTCTTTGGCAATTGATATGAGCTCCATGTAGAGAAAGCCAATCCATGCCAAGAATCACATCAAATTCCACTAAAGGAAGGATCACAAGATTTGCAGGAAGCACTTTCCCACAAACTTCGATCGGAGAAGAATTATAAACTTCTGATGCGATTGATGTGCCATTAGGTGTTGTCACAGCTAACTCAACATCTAATTGTTGAGGTAATACGGTGATACCCTTAGAAAATTTTTCAGAAATAAAAGAGTGGGTGGATCCAGAATCAAATAAAACATTTGCTACTTTAGAGTGGATGGTAAGTGTACCTTTCACCACATCATTATCGTACTCCACATCGCTGATAGAAATTGCATGTGACTTTCCTTTGTCTTTAGCCTTAAGAGTTTGTTGACGTCGACCATCATCATCAACCCTTGGATTTGGGCATTGATTGGCATAATGCCCCATCTCCTTGCACTTGAAACATTGAAGTGTAGCAGGTTCATTCTGTGTATCCCTTCCTTTGTTTGCATCATTAGACATCTTCTTCCCATTATCACGGCATTCAAATGCCCGATGACCTTCCTTTCCACATTTAAAACATTTACTTGTCCCTTTAAGACAACTCCCTCCATGTTTCTTTCCACACTTTGAGCATAATGGGAAGTTCATCTTCTTTTCCGTGTGCTCTTTAGATTTTTCTTTGAATTCCAACTTCCTCTTCTTATCAAACCCATGTGACTGATGGGTTACTCCAATCTCCATCTCGACTTTGAGAGCACATCGAACGATTTCTTCATAGCTATTGAAGTCCCTTATGGCTAACGCCCTTCGAAGACTTGGTTTTAAGCCACTAAAGAATCGATCGATCTTACTCTCAGGTTGGATAATAATACCAGAAGCGTACCTTGCAAGTCTTGTAAAATTTGCTTCATAGGTACTAACAGATTCATCATCCCTTTGCTTCAGTTCAAGGAACTCTTTCTCCATCTTTGTTCGGAGAATACGAGGGAAGTACTTATTGAAAAATAAGTTCTTGAACTCGTCCCATTCCATAGACTCAATTTCATCCCTTTGCCTCGTATTCTTAACAAGATTCCACCATTGATCCGCATCTCCTTCCAAACGATACACTGCTAGGATGACTTTATCATGCTCAGAACATTGAAGAACTGAAAATATCTTTTCAGTAGTACTAATCCATTGTTCAGCAACTAATGGATCAGTAGACCCGCTGAAAGATGGTGGACGCTGCCTCATGAAGGATTCAACAGAATGTTGCTCCCTCCTTTGTTCGTTTGGAAATCCTGCATGATTCATAGCTTGAGAAAGTTGTGTGAGCATGGCTACAAGATTTTGCATTCCAGCTCCCATATCGTTTGGTTGCTCAGGGGGACAATCATTGCATTGCCCATCGCATTCCGCATTAACACGGTTCCTTCGGGTTCCAGCCATTGACTAAAACCAAGAAGAATAGTGTGAGCAACACTAATTATAATAGGAAACCACATAATTCAAGAATAAAATTTTCATGCTTATGGTCTTATCCTAGGTTATTCATGGCCATTTCTAAGATTGTGTTCTATGCTTAGACTTATCCTTAGGGTTCTTACTAAGGCTTTCACATCCTAGTTTCCAAAGGTTGACTATACCTTTCCTCTGATACCAACTATAACGACCCACACTTTACATACATTGTTAATACTTCAAAATTGAAGCACACTTATTACAACATATGACAAAACCACAAAGGACCGTATAGGTATAGTGTCTTTAGAAACTGGGAAACATAAACAGCTGGTTCATAAATCTTCTATAGTGTCTCCCATTTATTTCATCATATCTAGGGTCCCTTTTAGCATATTCTACTTAATATCCATCTTCCTGACCTGGGGAAAAGAAAACATAAAAGGGTGAGCTCAAATGCTCAGCAAGGGCAAATAAAGGAAATAAAAATCATATCATATCTTTATGAAAATCAAAACCTGCAAAAGAGATCATAATATCTTAACATGGAATAAATCATAGAAGTGAAAATGAGATCCCCATAATCATAACATAAAACTTGAAAATTTGTGGCATGCACACATAATCATGGAAAATCATTTCTTGTTAGTCATGACTCATTGCCAAGACTATCTTAGTGGACAAAGTCCCTTTCTGAACCGAGTTCACTCCTCGTTTCAGTCCTGTATCACTGAACCGAAATAACCTTCCGTTCCAGCCATGTCTATCTCATGAGATATAAAATCATTACCCAATGCATTGGAGGGAGATATAGGTCCCACCCATCTTATAATGAATCCTTTCTTATGTGTGCCACATAATCATAAAACATACATCATCGCATAACACATGTAACAAAAATGGGATTCTTGAAACATCATGACATCATAAATCAATTCATATAAGATAAAGGAATTCATAAACATAATTCCATCACAACATAGTAAAATCAATGTAAAAATATGGATAGAAACAGAACCCTTTATTATCTTAGATGGAAAATAATTTTGATAAAACACTTGAATTGAATTCTTGAGGAAAATATCCTTTCTTCTTAAAAAACATTTTTCCTTTCATAACATGTCATACAACTTTAAAATAAAAGAAGTTGATTAAAAATAAACTTGAAAACTTGTAAAGTAAGCTTCTTTGAATTAATGTTTTAAAAATCCATTCATGCCGTATAAGTTAAAAAAAACATTCTTCGTACTTTTGTCGGAAAAGTCAAAAAGTACCTCGTACGACAAAAGATTCCTTTCATACATATTACTAAAAACTCACCGAATGGTAAAAATGGATTTAAACAATTGTAGGTGGATGGAAATAATATTACATATTGATGAAACATGGATGTGGATGATAAAATACACCCCAGTGAATACTTACGAATAAACAATCTCGGATAAAAATGAGATTGTGATATTTCCCTTACCTTAGGTCCGATTTGCTTTGTTCGTGTCCGAAGATCCTCTTCTTTGGAACGCCTCTTTGAATCCTCCACTTAAGGAACTAAGATTGGTCTTTGGAGAAGACCAGGACCTCTAGGATTATTCTAGGGAAGTGGAGAGGAGAAAATGGCAGGGGTTGGCCGAGCTTGAGTGCTCAAATTGGTGTGAGGAGGAGGGGGAGGAGGTGCCCTTTTATAAGGGAGGAGAGGGGCACCTTAGGAATATCTCAAAATATTATTTTATATTAAAGTCAAAATCGGTTTATAATGGTTCCAAAGGGTATTATTTCGAAGCTAAAGTGGGGATGGGTCGAAATCCTATCAACCAATAGGATTTATACAAGTTTAGGGTATTATTTTAACCTTATCAATTAGATTTAACTCTAAGTTAATTAATTTAACTTTTACCGTGTCTTTTTGTTTTCTTTCACTATATGGTTAATACACTTACTATAACATGCCAAACGAACCCCAAATTGTATATTATTAATATATATATCCTTATCTAAGTCATTTGGCCAAACCTTAGATTTTTAGGAATAAAATAACAATTAATAATATAATATTTGATTTAAAAACTATTTTGTGTCAATTTTGACACTATTTGATATATGATTTTTGTGAAAGTCATAACAGAATTATATGTTCGAACCAAGTTGATTAAATCAACAATAATATATCATAGTAACCTAGAAAATTAGTGTAATTCATAAAAAGTCTCAAATTACATTTATTTTGGTATTTATATTATCAATTTTGTCAATATTTCATTAATAAGATAATTACTGCATCATCTTTGTGTCATAAATAAATTACATTATTTGATGTCTAAAAATTACAAAATAAAATACCATCATGTAGGAAATCTTTTTAGCTTTCTAATGAATATTTACAATCGAATTTATCTTATGTATAACCCTATATTAAAAATGATTTACTTATTAAACTTTGATTTTAACTATTTTAACCCTTCTTTAAATAAATTAATAATAAATGTCCTAATCTATTCCAAGTGGGCCTAAATGGTCATATTTTATTCCTAAGTTTGTTTTTGGTCGAATTACACTTGTCCAATAGAATTAGGACATGTGTTAGGGTAATATTAATATCATATTTACCCTTAGTTACCCTATTTACTATTAACCGCGGTAAAAAGAGTAAAAAGTTACTATTCACCAAAAAATTATTTTCATCTCATTGAACCACATTTTAGTCCTTGATATTAACCGTGTCTCTCGGATTTTTGAAATTCCATTCACAGTAGCGGTAAAATTATGTTTTATGCAAAATTCAGTTTTTAACCTACCACTTAGTGGTTTCACTATTCATCAAAAATTGAAAGTTTTCAGAAAAATACCAAAATTTCACCCTAGGCTAATTTCGATATTCTGAGTCCAAAAATGAAGTCCATTTTGAAAAATAAAATTTATAAAATTTCAAAAAGTGGTTATTACTATTCATAACGGCTAGTTTTAGTAGCATATTGTTGTTTAGTGAAACTCGGTATTGCGTACGACGCAAGCTATCGAGGAAGGTCGCGATTGCGTGTAAAGCAAGCCAAGCAAGTGTTGTGTAGAAAAAGATTCCTTTGATGATTTATATAACATAAAAGTCTCGGGTGTTACAATACTGTAGAAACCATTAATAAATAGCAATAATTCCCTTTTACATCTATTTTTTTGGTGATATAGTATCAAAAACATCAATATTGACCAACTAAAGTTACCTTGATGAATTATTTTTATTTGGATAATATGTATGATAATCTTGTTTCCGTTTTGATAATTATTTCATGTGTGAGTATTATTACATGAAATTATGGTGATATCATGTGCTTCGTCATTATTTAATAATTCTTATAAGTATTTTTTTCTAAAATGGATAATATGTTATTTCCATAAATGGTTCTCATCTTCCTTGTATTGGAGTCACCTATAATCTTATTAAATAATAAGGTAAAAATTCCCCTTAATGGACTTTCCTTGATTCCTAATAGAACCATCACATCATTTAATAATATAATTATTATTTTGAAATTTATTGTGTTCTATGAGTCACACAAATGATGCACATTTATGAATTTTTTACTAAGACATTCATCTATAAATACATCCATGCACCTCATTTAATTACAACAAAATTTTACTTTACTAAATCCAATAATCATTAGGCCTTCATGTTTTTAAAATATTACATGACCTTATTTTTTATAATTTATGCCTATTATAATATCCTTATTTCTCATTATAGAGGATTTTAATTCTCTATCAATAATCCATACTCAATCCTAATCCACTTATTTTAATGTGTTAACAATAACCACTTCCTTCATAACCTATTTATTTTTAATCCATTTCCTCTACTTCACATCGTTTGGTACTGAGTGTGCTTGTTCCTTGTTTGGGTGAAAATTAATTTTTTGTTTTTCCCAGCTACTGAATCTTTATGCTATTATCATCATTTACTATGATTCTCCTTTGAAACATTCATATTCATTAATGATGTGAAATAAGTAGATTTTTTTTCATATCTATCACAATAAAAACATTATACATAAAAATATGTTGAGTATAAATTTTTTTGTGTATCTTTCTTTGTTAGTAATGGTATTTGAAGTGCCAAATTTATATGGAACAAGTGTATTATGTATGTCCCAAATTCCCACAATAATAAGTTATAATTTTTAGTGTTTTTTTTCTATCTTCATTGATAGACCAATAACTTTTTGGGACTATAATTGTCACAAAAATAAATTTTCCTCCATCAAGTGGGTGTTTTTGGCCAAGTTTAAACCGTAACCTATGTTTGTTTATGATCCACACCAATACATACTTTTACTTTTTGATGAGTCTGTTATTACAGAATAAAATGATCAAACTTCTCTATTGGATCACTAAATTATTCATCCAAATATTCCACAACTTAATTGATCAAATTTTTTAATTCTATACTGAGAGTTATGATTATATTTTGGTCCCCAAAATTCAATCATAAGCCAACGATTTCTCCTTTTTTCTCCTTGAATAATTTTACTTTATCATTCAATTAACTAGTGAAAAATATTGATAATTTTTCCCTACTTTTGAATTTTTAGTTTTAACTCAACAACCTTCATTATGTTTTCTAGATTTCTAGATTTAATTCTTTTAATTTTCGAATTTAATTATCTATTTATCATCTTCTTTTTGTAACATGTAGATATTGGAATCATGAACCAGACAATTGGACTTCTTATTTTTTTTACCATCTTAACATCTATTTCTTAAACTGTAGATTCCAACTCAATTTTCAGGTCTACCCTCTCCTAAAGGTTTTCATCTCCACCATAATTATTGACCTTTATTTATGATTTTTGTATAAAATTTACATGATCTTCTACATTGAGGTCACTAAAGACCTTAATTTCCTAAACTATCTTTTCTTATGATCTAACAATCTCTTGTGAATGAAATTAATTCTCTTTAAATGAACTATATTCAAAGATGATCATTCTTATCTCATATTTTAAAAAAATCTTCATGGGGTAGTCATCATATCCATCTTATCAAAATTTATTGGGAAAAATTTCAATGATGCACCTAACCATTCCACACTAAAAACATGAATGTGGATGTTTATTGATAAACTTTTCTGTCAGTCTTTTAAAATTTGAGTAAAGGATGAACATGGATTTATCAACTACCTTTTCATGGTGATCTTCCTCCACTATGAGTTTTTAAATTGAATTTAACTATACTTTTTTAGATTTATCCTTAACCACTTGATCATTTACATTATTGTTTTTCTGATATTTAATTATAGTGTTATAAAGTCTATTAAATTAACATAATTTTTCTTTTATCTATGTACCGAATCATTTAGATTGAATCAAGGTGTAAATATTCTCAAAATTATATTTTTAATCATTATTTTAGTGAGGCTTTCTATGTAATTCCCTAACCCCATAATATATGAGCTCGTTAATTATGCTAATACTTTTGCATAGATACAAGTGTTGAATCCTAAAGGACCAATCAATTTTTTAGTATTGGAAAATGGATTACACACATGAAAATTACATTAAAATTAATAACATAAAATATAACATGGATACTCCTTTTGAAAACATCATTTTTCGCATAGTTTAACCCTTTATATCATCTATAATACTCATATTAAAATCCTGGGGAAAAACATAAGAAAGGGGTGAGATAAGATGTTCAATAAGGGTAAATAATACAATGAAAGCTTTCATAAATAAGCATAAACTATTATGGTGAGGTATAAAACTGAAACACAGGCCTTTTACACATAATCTTGAGCATAATATGGAAAGAATAAATCAAATAAATCTATTTTAACATTCACATCGATATTCTACTAGTCAAATAATGAAATGTAAAATCAATAACTAATCTCATAATAAGGGAATGAATAATTACATATATCTTCACTATCATGATATATCCTCAAGATAAAAACCATCAAGATCTAACCTCATGATAGTTTATGTGTGTGGGTAGAAACCTGCTAGATTCTCATGAAGATCAATCTTTCTAAAAACATTAAACTACTTAGAATCAAATGTGAGTGAATTGTTTATAAATGATTTCTTCTCAATAGACCTACAATGAATCGAGGGTCTATCACGAGCCCCTCCCATCACTTACTATTTCCAATGGATTCCTTATATGAAAACATAAACAATATAAACATTTGTCTTGATAAACTAGCATACAAAATGTGAATAATTTAACCATAAACCATGAATCATATAAAATAGCACATCCATTGTCCAAATAAACATAAAACCTTCAATAAAATAATGTATATTGTATCATATTAGATCAAACTCAATCAAACATAAAATTTAACAAAGGATGCAGACAAAGATGAAAATACTCAAATAAAATTGTTTAAGATATATTTTGACAAAATACACTTTTCATTTTAAATGATTCATTTAAAAGAAAATAATTTATAAAATAACAAATTAAAATAAATATATTTATGAATAAAAGTTTCCCATACCACTTTGAAACATTTTATAGAAATTCAAAAATTAACAATTTATAATATTCTTGTCCTTCTAAATAAATCCATAATTACAATTTTGAAAACATGGACAAGAATGAGAAAAATTTAGAAGAATAAATCATAATAAAAATTTAAAGTGATGTTTTAGTTAAATATTTCCGTAAATAAAACCTTAAAAATATTCCTTTTGAAATCATATTTAAGAAACATGTGCATGGATGATAAAAATGCCCCTATAAATACTTATAAACAATCTCAGATAATAAAGAGAATGTGAACTGAACCCTTAACTTGTACTATTTATAATAGAGGGTGAGTTAACCTCATATATAATGGTTAAATCATGTTATTAAATTATAACATTACCATATCCATATTTATTATTTCATATATTATCCTCTTATAATTTTTTGTTTATAATATTTCAGTATGACCGTTGTTTCGGGTGTTAACTTCGTCATTTTCATATGCATGTTTTGTTTTGTAAGCTATGTTGCTTATGAATAGAATATATTTTATTCATATAAAAAATGATATTAGGTTCATAAATATTATATTTACTCATAATATAAATTTTATAATCATTCTTTAATGGTTAACGTGGGGAATTAATCTCATTGCGTCATGGAGACGGTTGATGGTACATATACATGAGCGATGATATCGGTCACTTAATGGTTAAATGGTATGAAATTGTATGGTATATTCATTTTATAGAATAATTATCATGTCATATTCATTATTTATATCCATTAAACTCATCATTATACCAATCCAAATATAGTAGTGTTCAAAAACAAATTACACAATAGTGTGGAGATGATATGTCATATGCACACACGCATGGTGATATTGGTTCTCGTACAATGGATAAAAAGAAGAATATGGTAGAACCATAATCATGATAAAATCCCAGTATATTTATGATTATGAATTCATTAATTTGGTAAGTAAACAACATATAAAGAGGATGTATAAGAATAAAATAAATTGAATTGAATTGGTAAAACAATTACCTCTTCTTCGGTGGACATCCTTTGGATATCCACTTATGGATACTAAGGATGGTCTTTTTGGAAAACATGGACACCCAGAAGATAAATATGAATTTTAAGATGATAAGTTGGGAATGTTTTGTTAATTATAGAAGGATTAGGGTGTTTTGGGGAATTGAGGGAGGTTGTGACTTTTAATAAGAGAGGGGATGGACACTTTTGGAAACTCTCATAATATTAAAATATAATAAGACTATACTAGATCCAAATACTTTCAAATGGACCATAAATGAAAATTAGAAAACATTTTAGACAATATACTATAACATTGTGATTATTTAATATTTTTTTGATACTTAAATGATTTAATAATAAATTAATTCAATAATATATCATTATTGTCAAATTTAGTACAATTCATATAATTTGACTTAGAATACATTAAGACAAAATGGTAATTATAACATAATTCTTTAGAAAATATATAATATATATTATACATATATTAAATTCATTATAAAAATATACTATTACAAAATATATCGAAATTAATATTATTAAAACCAATTATTATATTTTATGTTAATTAAATAAATATTGTTTTTAAATTGAAGAGAATTTTAAGGTAATTATATAAATTCTTAAATATAAATATAAATTTATATAATTAAATTAACTTAATTTATATCAAAATAAAAAATTATATAAGTTTATATCTTGATTTTTTTTCTGATGTGGACACATAAAAGGTATTACATACAAGATAGTGATATTTTGTAACTATCATTGATTTAAATAATATATTATTTATTTTCATTGAAAAGTGTCAATTAAACAACTCATAATCGATAATATTTTGATATGGGTAGAATATTATTCATCAAATATTGTTTGGATATGTTTTGGATTTTTTTTAAACCTTATAATATTGATTTACACCTAACTAATCTATTTAATTTTAATTGTGGTAATAAAATTTTAAATAATGAAAGGCTATATATTCTTACTTACATGGTGTTAATTTTATATAAATTGACATTTCAAGACATAGTAGAACATATAATAATCATTTTTTATTTTTAAATTATTTTTATGATTTTTAAATATTTTAATGAATTATTATTTTGTAAAACATCATTAGTGTCAATTTTGATACTATTTATTACTTTGACATTAAATAAAATCTAAATAGAAATATTACTTCCAACCAAACAATTGAATATACTCATAACATGTATTATCCTCCTAGAAAATTTTTGGGGAAACTTAGATAATTAAATTTTATTTATTTTAATATTTTTAATATCATTTATTTGATATTTCTTTTAATAAATTAATTTCTGCAACATCATTGTGTTACCATTTAATTTAATTATTTAAATTCTAAAATTATTAATAAATTACAATGATATAGATAATAAATTTCTATTTATAAATACTTTTTATAGTTGACCATATCGCTTATATAACCTCATATTAAAAAATACATAGTTATTAGAATTTGAGTATGACATTTTTAACTCTTTTTTAAATAAAATATAATAAATATCATAATCTAACAAAAGTGGCTTAAAAAGGATAATAATTTTGGACTAAGGTTGATTTTTGCCAAAACACACTTATCCTATGAAATTAGGACAAGAGTTAGGGTTATTTTTAAATATTATTTTATTTTTTACCTTTAATAACCTGATTTATCCTTAACCATGGTAAATAAATAAAAATTTACTAAAGTTACTATTTAGAAAAAATTAAGTCAATCCTATTAGACTGTAAATATAATACTGATTAAAACGTTGTATGTCTATTTTTCGAAATTCAACTCCTAGTAGTGGCTAAATTATATTTTAGGCTAATGTGGCGAGAAAGCGAGTAAAAGAGACGTTTAAAAGTTCAGTATGTTTTTATATCTAATTTTAATATAAAATGCTTCCAATGACAAACATTGGATTAATATAAGTATTATTTATATATTGTGTTTTTAAAAATAAATTTAATATATAATAATTATTTAAACAAAAAGTTAATTTTTAACAACAATGCATTATTGTTCACTATTCATAAAAAATGAAACTTTTCAAAAAAATACCAAAAACACACCCTTAGCTAATTTTGATATTCCAAATTAAAAAAATGGAGTCTATTTTGAAAAATATAAATTTTATAATATGGTTAATATGATTCATAATCTATTTTTAAACGTCTAATTTGATAGATCATGGTGCTCTCAAATTCGATGTTGTGTGCAACACAAGATATCTGAGAGATTAAATTTAAAATGGTACATACAATAAAATATTGGGGTGTTACATTCTATGGGTCACACATATTCAACAAAATAATGTTCACATGATCAAAACTTCATCAATAAATTTATTCAGGTATATACTTAATCCCTCATATTTATTCCAAATAAGCTGTAATTTAGCTTCATGTACCTTAGAGTCACCTTCATAGATATTGTGTTATTTTATCAAAACGATGTAGGAGGATGTACACAATATCAACGTCATGTATATTATGTTAGAAAAATCTCTAATAAATACATTGAATAAATTAGGGTTAACATCCAGGGCCTTATGGTATCTTTCAGATAAATATCATCTCTCTATGATGACCAAAATATCATGTATGGTAGATGTATAGATATTAATGAACGAGGATAGAAATTATTGTTGCTTATGATTTATCTAAAATTGAAAATTATTAACTTCCAATATTATAATAAATTCATGATAGATGAATGTTACCATGGATTCTGTAATTATAACCTGCCTTTAATCTATCATTCCACTATGATACCATTTATTGGCCCCACATTAGAAAAATACCAAAATAGGGGGTTGAATGAAGATAAATTTATTTTAAATGGACCTTTCAAACAATATTTTCACAATGATATCTGAAACACTCTTCTCCCTTTCATAATTAAATATTGATGTGATAAGGAAATGAAATTTTCACACAAGTGTTATTTATTTGATTCATCCATATAGGGATATGACTAAGGTGCACACAAATATGGTTTATAGATATACCAAATTTAGAAATCACACTTGTTATAAATTTTGAGTGGTCACACTAACCGTTTAGGTTCATAAATATGTAAATAGAAGAGAACTCACTATCCTCCTCACTTGGATGTAATTCATTGATTCTCCTAGTGTTTGATTAATCTTCATCAAACCAAGAATAGAATTCAAACCAATGTTGGTGTAGCAATATTCCATTCTATTATTCTGATGAATCTAAATGATTCTCCTAAGAGTTAGAATCACTCTTGAAAAATCGTTATTTGTGACGGGAAGGGTCCAACCACAAATAGGACTTAGGGAGGTACTATTTGTGACGGGACCTTGATCCCGTAAAAAATAACTAATTATTTGTGATGAGAAGAGGTATCCTGTCACAAAACATTTGGTGCATAGTGTGCGCCAAACCATGGGAAGGTTAATTGTGACATGTGGTTACATCTTTCACAAATACTCGTCAGTGGTTTTTAGCATTTGCGACGGGTCTCATCAAAAATATATTTTTATCCGCCAACATTTCCGACGGGACCTGTTGCAGTTACCTTTTTAACCACCTCCCCTAATTAACATGGAGTTTTCATTTTTGATTAGATTCTCGTAACAAATACGCTTGTCACAAATAATCTAAACTATATATACCCCCATCCATTTTTTCTCAATTTCACAACTCTCTTAACTCGTCTCTACCTCTTTATTTATATTTTTTTTCTAAAATTTGTTCATTGTTTAAATTTTAAATTGATGAAATATTCAAGCGTTGCATCGTATGAAAGATTCTGTATTATGGTATTTATCTATTGCTTTTATTTTTTAGTTAATTGTTTTTTATTTATATTAGTTATAATTAATTTTAATTAGCGACGATTAAAATAGATTAGAATTAGATAGTTCTATTTTTTAGTATTTATTTTTACAAATAAGTTGTTTCATCAAGATTTAATTTTTTTATTTAAAAGCTAAAAGTATTAATTTGTAATAATGTGGTTCAACTATCATTAATTAATAATATTTACGTGTAATTAGTCTTAATTATTACTAATTGGCATTAATTAGTATTATTTATGATTAATTCATTATAATTAGTGTTAATTAGAAATAATTAGTTGTAAATAGTAATAAATTATAATAATTAGTAGTAATTATTAATAACTAGCAGTATTTAATAAATAATTAGTACAAATTTGTGATATATAGAAAAAAGAAGTAATTAGTACTAATGACTATTAAATGTTAACAATTAGTAATAAATATTTATAAACATTTTTAAATAATAATAAATAATAATTATTAGAAATAATTAGTAATAATTAGTAATAATTAGTACTAATTAAAAAAAATTAGTAAAAATTCTTAATAAAAATCAATAAATAGTTATTAACCGTAATAATTAGTAGGAATTTGAAGTAATTGGTAATAATTAGTAATATTTGGTAGTATTTAGTAATAATTAGCAGTAATTAGTAATATGTAGAATTTTTTTTAATAATTAGCAGTAATTAGTATTAATTAGTAGTAACTAATAATAATATGCAGAAATTATTAATAAATAGCCGTAATTATTTATAAATAGTAGCAATTTGTAATAAATTGGAATAATAGTAACAATTAGTAATAATAGTAATAAATAGTAATGATTAGTATTAATTGGTAATAATTAGTAATAATTAGTAATAAAGAGTAATAAAGAGTAATAATTGGAAATAATTGGAAGTAATTAGCGGTGATTAGTAATAATTAGTGGTAATTTTTAATATTTAGCGGTAATATGTAATAATTAGCGATAATAAGAAACATTTAGCGGGAATTAGTAATAATTAGGGGTAATTAGTAATAAATTAGTAAAAATTCATGGTAACTAGAAATTATTAGAAACAATTAGCGGTAATTTGTAATAATTAGCAGTAATTTGTAATAATTAGGCTTAATTTGTAATAATTAACACTAATTAGAAATAATTATCTATAATTTGTAATAATTAGTGGTAATTAGTAATAAATAACATTAATTAGTAATAAATAGGAATACATTGTAAAAAATAGTAATAAAAATGAATAAATAGTAATAAATAGGAATAAATAGTACTACTTAGCAGTAATTTGTAACAATTAGCAATAATTTGTAACAATTAGCGGTAATTAGTAATAATTAACAATAATTAGTAATAATTATTAGTAATTACTAATAAATAGCAGTAATTATTAATAAATAGGAATAATTAAGAATAAACAGTAAGAAATAGTAATAATTAATAATAATTAATAATAATTATTAATTATTAGCAATAAATAATAATAAATAGTTATAAAACGTAGTATGTAAAAATAATTAGTTGTGAATAGTAATAATTAGCATTAAATAGTTATAATTATTAATAAATAGTAATAAATAGTAATAAATAGTTATAATTAGCGATAATTTGTAATAATTAGCGTTAAATAGTAATAATAAGTGGTAAATTGTAATAATTAATAGTAAATAGTAATAATTATTAATAAATAGAATTAATTAGAATTAATTATTAATATTTAATAATAATTAGTAATAATTAGCGACAATTAGTAATAATTAGTGCTAATTAATAATAAATAGCTGTAGTTAGTAATAAATAGTAATAAATAGTACTAATTAGTAATAAATAGTTATAAATAGTAACAAATATTAAAAATTGGTAATAAGTATTTTTAAATATTTTTAAATACTAATAAACATCAATAATTCAAAATAATTAGTTATAATTTGTAATAATAGGTAATAATTCATAATAATTGGGGCGTAATTAGCTATAAATAGTCACATATAGTAGTAAATAGTAATAAATTGAAATAAATAGTTATAAAGAGTAATAAAAATCAATAAATAGTAATAATTAGTGGTAAATAGTAATAATTATTAGTAGTTAGTAATAATTAGTGCAAATTTGTAATAATTAGTGGGAAATAGTAATAATTATCCATAAATAGTAATAAATAACAGTAAGTAGTACTAAAATGAAAAAATATAAATAATTACTATTAAATAGTTATAATTAGTAATAAATAGTAATAATTAATGGCAATTAGTAATTGTTAAATGTAATTAGTAATAATTAGTAATAATTTACTATAATTATTAATAATTAGAAACAATTTGCTGAAATTAATACTAATTAGCAGTAATTACCAATAATTAGTAATAATTAGAGGTAATTTATAATAATTAGCTGTAATTTGTAACAATTAACATTAATTGGTAAAAAATTGTAGTAATTAGTAATAAATTGGAATAATAGTAATAATTAGTAATAATTAGAAATAATTAGTAATAATTAGTAATAAGTAGTAATGATTAGTAGTGATTTGCTGTGATTATCAGTGATTAGACGTAATTAGTGGTGATTAGTGGTTAACAAAAAAATGACAATAATTAGAAATAATTAGCAATAATTAACAATAATTAGAAATATTTAGGAATAATTACTAATAATTGGAAATAATTTTGAATAATTAACACTTTATTTTATTATTTTGTATCATGTTTTTCTTATATTAAATTAATCAAAAATTATTTATTTTTAATTTTTAGAGAAATATGGAATAAAGAAGTAAATATTAATCATTATTAGATGATCTCACATGGATAAATGAGGACATGAATCCAAACCATTTTGGTATAAATCTTATATATATTGAGAGTGTTGAAACTTTTTATCATTTTCATCATCAAAAGTGGATTGTTTAGAGGGGATAATTAAGTTTCCATGTAAAAAATGTTTTCTTAGGATGTTTGACACATTTGAGAATAATGGGGGCCATCTATTGCATTTTGGTTTTCAAACATATTTTATTTTTTGGTATCAATATGGTGAATGCAATTTCAGCGAAGATACTAATAATTTGGTTCTAGATCCATTACAGTTTCAAAATTTAGTACATGATGTGGTAGGACTATCCTTTCAATAAACTAAACTATGAATTATATTGAATTAACTCCTGAGTTAGAACCACCCCAATTTTATGAGTTGTTGAGGTCTGATAACGATGATTTTATACTCATTGTAAGATAAAAAAATTTAATGTGGTCAAATTTTTTATGGATATTTCAATTGGATACTGGAATATCAAATATCTATTTTGGTCAGATATTATACTAGGTTAAAACACTGTTATCTAAAATAAATATGTTTCCTATAAATTTATTTGCGTGCAAGAGACTATTTCATAATCTAGGTCTTGGTCATCAGAATATTCAGGCATGTAAAAATTATTGCATCTTATATTATGTTGAAAACGAGTCGTTGGATTTTTTCCCACCATATGGACAATCGAGGTATTAAGAGCCTCAATTTGGGAAGTCTATATTGATACTTATAAAACATTTGATGTATTTCCCACTTACGCCAAGATTTCAACATTTATTTATGTCATATAATACAGTTTCATTAATGTCATGGTACAATACCAATATTTAAACCGGTAAAATCTTAATTCATCCATCTAATAGAAATTCATGGATACATTTTGACCAAGTACATCCATATTTTGTTTCAGAAGCCTAAAACATGTTATTGAGTCTTTTTATTAATGGTTTCTATCCATTTGGTTCTTACAGTAGTCAATATTCTTATTGTACTATCTTTATAACTCTGTACAATTTTACTCCTTGGATATTGATGAAGGAGTCATATATCTTTTTCATCTTATTAATTCTAGGAAATCTGAAAAATAATATTGATTTTTATTTTAATCCATTTATTGAGGATTTAAATTTATTTTGAATTACTGGTGTCCGTGCATATGATGTTGTTGTGAAAAAAATTTACTACTGAAAGTAGTATTGATGTGGACAATTAATGGCTTCCCAGCATATGTCATTTTATCTGGCTTGAGTAAACATGTTAAAAAATCATGTCTGTTCTGTATTAGGAACACCAAAAAATTTATGCTCTTCAATAGAATAAAACCTTGTTTTTCAACTACTATCGAAGATTCCTTCCAACTGATCATCTTTTTCGAAGAAACATATATCATTTCAGAAAAGGAACAATTGAAAGAGATAGACCTCCAACAATGAGATCAGGTATGGAGTTAAAATAATTTCTCTCTACATTATCTGCCATTACATTTCGACCAACTATAAACCAAAACAAAATTTAATGGCTTTTGGATATAAAACAATTGGATAAAATAGATCATTTTTGGGAATTATCCACATTGGTCAGATTGGTTGGTCTGTCACATGTTGGATGTCATGCATATTGAGAAGAATGTTTTTTAATAATATATTTTATATAGAATTGGATACACAAGGTAAGTCCAATGATAATGTAGAGGCATGACTAGATCCTTCCCAAATTTGTAGGCAACCCGAAATTAAATTGTTTTAAAATGATATATCATAAAAGTTAATGAAGAAAAAAGTATCTTGTACACATTCCAAAGTCAATTGATTATTATTTTGTGAGTGGATTGAAAATTTGAGAATTTTAGATGGTTATGTTTTGAATTTGGGTATATTTTTAAAAAATATCCATATTTCTAGATTAAAAATTCATGACAACCATTTAATAATGAAAACACTTCTACCGATTATATTAAGAGGTTTGATATATTCTATGGTTTTTGATGCACTAATAGATATATACTATTTTTCTAAGACATTTGTGTAGTGAAAATATACTCTGATGCACTAAGTAGACTTCCAAAAGGTGTTTTTATTTAATTTTAAGTAAACTGGAAAAAATATTCCCACTAGCTTTCTATGACTCAGTGGAAAATTTGATATTACATTTTATGAA
Source organism: Viscum album (assembly GCA_963277665.1). NCBI lineage: Eukaryota > Viridiplantae > Streptophyta > Magnoliopsida > Santalales > Viscaceae > Viscum > Viscum album. Next base: position 443,589,630 of record OY728138.1, read on the forward strand.
TGAATAAAAATATGGAGGTACGGTATAGTTATGATGTATGTATAAATTCGAGATAATCTTGTAAATATAGAAGAAAAATGTATGAAAAAAAGCATCAGTTGAAGGTTCAATTGCAGAAGATTATTTATAAGAGGAAATTTATTTTTTTGCTCACATTATTTTCAATCAAAATGTCACTCTAAACAAAACCACATGGTCTATAATGAGGGAAGTTTTTGTAAATAAATGAAGAATAAATTATCAATTTTTAGTCATCCAGAACATGTATTTGGTGGAGTTCATGAATGATGGCTTTAAGATGAGGTATATAACAGAGCTCATACATATGTTTTTCTAAACTCTACAGAAATGAAATCATTTGTACCATGAGTAATCCTATCAATTATTCTATATTATATGTTACAGTAAATTGAAATTAATTAATTTGTAGGTTATATGATAATCATATCAAGAAGAATTTTCCACAAATTATAGCTGCTTCTCTTAAAGAACTTTGACAAAATAATTTTTCTTATTAGATTGAAAAACTGGTAAAATAAATTATTTAGGGGTTAACATAAAAAAGAAATTTATTAATTTTTATATTGATATTTTTATAGATTTTTAGGTATCTAAATATACTAATAAAATTTATAATCAATTTTTTGTATTGAGTAACCCACGATAAAGAATGGTTAAATATTATAATGTATATGTTGTGAGTTATTATCAATATCATAAATGTATATATACAGAATAAAAAATAATGAATTGTGATGTTTTCTTTAGAGTATTTTGTAATGTCCTGACCCAGTTTACCACAAATACTGTATTCAAACCGGTGTGTCACATGGCCTCAAGCATGCCTGCATGTATGCCAGAGGATTCCAAATACTAGTGAGGGTGTAAATTGTGTTTAGTGGGGAGAATATACCCTTGTATCAGAGTTTTGTAGTCATATAACAGAATAAATAATAGTCAATAGTAGAAACAATAATAAATTATTGACAATGAAGTGGAATAAAAATAATAAAAATTTAATATATGTGTCTGATGATAGTTTATACAAATCAGGAATGCATGTCCTGATTATTATAAATAAACTAACACAAAATACATGCAATTGGAAGTGATATAGCACAACACATGAATGAAGAAAAGAAATAGAAGAAAAACTCCAACAACAACTCCATGAGCATCCTGAGCACTAACGTGGTCCTGTACCCTTAACTCCTAGGTACCAGAAAAAAACACAAGCAATCAACCTATGTACTAAAAGAATAAGGTCTAATATGGTACTAATGGTACCCGAGTAGGGTGTGAGATTCAAATCTTCATAGGCTAATACCCACAGTATATATCTCAATTGATATAGTGCAATAAAAATTTAATGTGAAATAAAATATAAATAAAAGTGGAGTAATAAAAAAAATAAATAACAACTTGTTCCATGTTTCCATACAATCACCCATCCCATATCACTTGCATCGACCTAATCTTGATGTTTGAAAGAAGTACTTGCCTAATGAATAATAAGTATTCAAATAAAATATAGATGAACCAATTAAGGTGGTAGAAAATGATGACCTCAAGCCTATGATTTAGCTTGGAGGTCTCATTGACAAGTCATTCTTCAAGTATGATAATGAAGTAAAAAAATAAACATCACATGTGCATAGTCCACTCAAAGAAATAGTAAGTGACCGATATCACATATAAAAAATAAATCAATCAAACTATCAAATCTAGAGGTGGAGTCCATGACCATTCCTATAAATCTAAGAAGAATACCACGTATCACTATGATACCTCTAATATAATCCCATACCCCCCAAGTTCGTCCAAGGAGATCCTTTCAGAATCTGAAGTATCACAAGAGGCATGGTGACTCTGATTCCTTCCCAGGTATCTCACTAGAGGACCAAGTATCACCCAGGTTATGGCATATCCATCTTGCCAATGTGTCAATCCACAGTTTCTCCCATAGGTAACTCGTATCACTAAAGAAAATATTATACCGCATGAGAATCCCTCTCCTGAAAAGCTAAAGCATCACCCCTGACGCAACATGGTATAACCACCCGATCATAGGAGTCCATCCATGAGTCCTAAATATGGAACCCATGTTCTCACCCATCCTATAAAAAGTGAACCACAGTAGCCAAGGAACATTACCAGGAAAAGATCAATACAAATATTACATGTAAAGTATACATATAAATAATGCTATCAAAAATCTCAATGATCAGAAATCTATTCAAGATATCAAGTAAAAAAATACAATCCATCAACATGGCATCAGGAATTTAGAACCAAAAGTAACCCAAGGCTATAATAAATATCACTAGGTAATAAGCAATAAACATTAGCAACGTTCAAGTAAGAGTCTTAGCAACAAATAATAATCACTAATAATGGAATTATACCATATTCACTTGAAATGAACATGCCTTTAACCATATGTGATGAATGAAATCTTGTGGTATCAAGATATCAAGATTTACCTTTTAATTTATACAACCAAGCCATCCCACTTTGGCATACGAAAAATACTTACACAAGAACATGCATATGGCACAAGGACAAATGAAATTTAATATAACCCCATGATATTGGAAAAGATGTTAGAAACATTATGTGTCAATAAGGAAAGGTATAAAACTAACATGAATAATAATTTACATAAAATATATAAGGAAAAAAATCTGAAGCATCTATCATGTATAAGGCATTCACATGAGTTTATAAGTGAGGCATAAGGATCATTGGACACTCTACTAGATTACCATTATTTTTAATTTTTAAGGCTCAATGGTATCTCTAATATCTAATCATAATACTTAATTCAATTAATAATGTAAGGAATTTAATAATAATAGTATATTAGGTGGAGATTTATCAGTTAAGGCAAGGTAATTTTGGGCCATTTTGGATAGTACACCTAATGGGGTGGCTGGGAGGTAATATGAACACATCGAATGGGTTTCACCATAAATAAAGGCCACAATTGTCACAATAGAACAAACTAAACAATTTAATAAGGGATAACTAGGAATATATAGAAGGATTCAACGAGCAACATAATGACACGACATGAAATAACAAAAAGTAAAGGGGAAGTTGGTAGACTCCCAACACTGGTAATTCTAATTAACAGTTGGGCCACTCACATTGGAGGTTCCTTGGATCAACTATCATTTTTCAATGATAGAAACATTATTTAGAAATAACTATTAAGGGAAATGTATATGCATTCCCAAAATCATGACAATAAATTAGGAAATAAGAAAAAAATATGCAAAAATTCCATGAAATCTAAGTAAAAATAAACAATAACTATGAGTTTTCAGAAACAATGTACTTCCATTGAAGGAGTTTTATTATAAAACCCTGAAATTACTTGTCAATAAAATGTTTATCATAACTAAACACTTATTATATAAATAAATAATCATAAATAAATATCTAGAGGAAGTTTAGAAAATGAGTAATTTAATGAATACTCAAATTAAAGGAAAACAATTGGCTTCATACCACAAAAGTCATCCAAGCATACACTCGACACTTGACTGATTAATCGACGACCACTCGGAATGGCCCTGCACTTTCACACATATACATTTATATATATATATATATATATTCATAACCCAATGAATGTATTCCCTACACCATTAGTGAATACGTACATGTTATATATATATATATATATATATATATATTTAATTACACACATACATATGTATGTGAGTGAAGACCTTCAAAGTTGAAAAAAACCCACTACAAACAATTTTAGATACCCAATAGCACCAAAATATGATAAATTAAATTGGGAAAAACCAAATAGTGGGTTTAAAACATTCCCCAAATCAAAAATGGTTGACTAAATCAACCCAAACCACCTTGTCTTTGCTGGCGTACACCGAAAAACATCGAGGCCAACCCAAGAGACTCACTACAAACCATATAAACAATAGAAACCTCAAAATTCAGAACACATAAACCCTAGTGTTTGACGAATTCATACCGAGTGAAGGGGAGAGGTAAAAACATTTAAAAATAGGGAATAAGAGGGTGTCATGGACCTTACCTCGATGATTTGGATAATAAAATCAATGAAAATCGAAGGAGATAGGCACAGGTGGAGGGAGCCTGGAGGGGGACTCACGTGTTGTTGGGGTCCTTATGGGGTGGTGCATGATGCAGGGAGAAAGATGAGCCATTTGGAGGTTCTCTCGAAACATAACCTAAAATAAAAATTATGATGATAATAATGATAATAATAATAATAATAATAAACATAATAATAATAAACATAAAAATAATAAACATAATAATAATAAACATAATAATAATAATAATATTATAATAATAATATTATTATTATTAAAATATTTATTTCATTTTTAATTTCCATTTAATTTTCAATTAAAAATAATTTAATATTTTTAAAAAAAACACACGGTAGTGTTCCGACACTCATAAATACAGTCTGATGCTTAGATTAAAAAATGGCCCATCCAGTAAACAAAAAAATCAATTTTTTATAGAATTTTGTTCATTTCAAAACATAGTTTGTACAACCTCCCAACCTTAAAACTTCTCATCCTTGATAAGCCTTTGAGAACATATTAAATATAACCTGACCTACAAGGGCACTGAAGTCTCACTCAGAATGTCGCATTGTGTTTCCAAATGCCCAACACACCTTTATGTATTCACATGAAAAATGATATTCGAGCCATTGTGATCTGAGACAACACTTGTTTTCCAACTACAACATAGAAATGACTCTTATCCAGACCCATTTTTCAAAAGAAATGATCATGTCATCATATCTCTAAAAATAAAGTCAAATGTGGTCCCCACCTTAGGTCCTTATCATCAAAAATAGCTAATTTTAATCCATATCAACTCCACCGTCAGAATTGCTTTACATAACACACCTATAATAATTTTAGCGATGCTACTAGCATGATATCATTAAAAAGGAACGGTCAAATCCTGGTCAAACTAATAGAAACTAGTTATTCATGATTTTTTTGAATAATGTAGCCAACCCTTAAATCATGCTCACCTTAACATGGAAATGTGCTATAAAATGGTTCTTCACCAACTGTATTCATTGAACACTAGAAAAAATGAGTCAAGACATGTATAGTTGACCATTCCTACAATTCTTAGCTTAGAAAGACATCATATTTCAACAAAACTACAATTCCACCTTCCATGTCATTCTACATTTACCAGGAACAGATTCACTAAAGTCCATTTCCAATGTCCGGTGATGTTTCTTGGTCAAAACATGATCTGATAATTTTAAAACTACCATATCTCAACATGAACAAGGGTGTAAATAAAATTTAATCCACTAGAATCGTTACCCTTTTAAGAATTAACTATGTGATTGACTATAAGCCCTGGATAACGTCAGGATTAAAAAAAACCAGGTCCAAATAACTAACCAAGGTACTCCCTACTCTATAATGACAGGTGATACATTGGTTCAAGACCAATACGTCTACATCAAAACATTGTATGAGACGAGAAAGATATCTATATGGTGTTCATGTAAAGGGAAATAGATGGTGTCCAAGATTCCATCTAGGTAATTCATACTTTGAAGCCTATGGGTCACATAAAACCAACCAATCCTAGAAATAACCACAATTCTACCATATAACACAATGAAAAAAAGCCAACAATCTCAATATATTTTTGAAACTTTATCATGGTGTAAGACCAACACTCTCTTAGTGCAACAAGGATGATGTCAAGATAGGGTACATCATCACCAATATATAGAATACACTAATAGGGATTAAATGGTTTTCAATCAATCATACCCAATTATTACAAAAAAGTACATTTAAACCACAACTAGTCTACTTAAAAAGAGATACTCAACCTCACCTGCCAACACATCATTACAATCAATCACAATTCCTTTTTCACCTGAGGCATTACATGATTTAACACACTTTACCAACCAATGTACACCAAGACCAAAATAATTTCTCAAAGGTTTCACTCAGAACCATCAACCAAACATCTTCTCCTTGAGAAGGCACCAATATTCACAAAACTCACCATCCTCAAAAGGTGTTTTTGAAATACCTAACATTTACAAATTTTCCTTTATGGTCATTATAATTTTACATGGAAGGGAACATTTATTATATTTTACATAACAATCCTAGCCTTGGAGTGTTCTAGCCATAGAAAGAAGAGAGAGGCAGACCAAACTCTAATGTGTGCTAGGATAGATTGAATTTAGACACACATGTGATGCTCATAATGTCTCACTCATGTATGTCAAATAAACTAGTAAAAAACCAAAACCCAACATATCAGCCTGTAAAAAAATTGAGTCTCAAAGAAGTCATCCTAGGAATTGGGATGAACATGATTACCTTTAATAATCAGGCTACTCTACTATGGAGATGACCAGAGTACTTACTTACGAGAATAAGGCTAAAGATTTCACAGAACTCAACAGGTTCATTAAAACATTAAGCACTCAAAGAGCACCACGTACACAGACACATACTACCCCGAAAATTTAGATACAAGAAAACACACCTCGATACCATCCATATGATATCCACCCTATGCATTCAATTATCAAGTGGTATATATAAAAGATGAAACTCAAAGACATGTTTCCCCATTTTACCATTAACCTAGACGATTACATACCATGTTTTCCATTCTAAAAGGATTAGGATGGTTCATGAGACCTATATAGCAACAAACCATGCCGTAGAAATGTCTACATAGCTAAAAATAAGAATTTCATGATGCTCACACCCATAAAAATTGTTAAAGAAACCATGATCATCCGTCTGAATAAGGGTTTCATTGAGAAGCTAAAAGTCCTATTTGGGACAAAAATACTTGAAGGGAACACAATAACATAAAAATAAGTATATTTAATATGTAATTTATGTTCTAAGGGTTATACCTACCACATTACAACACCCCTATGAATGTATAAATCCTTGACCCATAATGGTTTCCCCTCTACATAATTCATTAAGCTATCGAGCTGATCATTAAGGCCATTGCTAAAGAGAAGATATCTGATAGAAGACACAAAAAGTTCCATTCTAAGAAAACTCAAGGGAAAACTAAAACTAACCATACAAAAGGGTTTTAAAAATAGGACACCACCTAGGGTTCAATTTCTGAGAAATTTACATTTGAACACATTTAATATTTTCACACTTAAAATATTTAAACATGGCCCCAGACATAATCAAATTGTCTCAAAAAACATCCTATTAAAACATTTTACATTATTTAACATCTGTAATCATTTTGAAATTTATAAAATAAAATAATATTTATGTTATAATGAATAAGGTGACCTATAAGGGTCCTAATAATCTAGTTTGGGTTCATCAAGAAGCAACCCAATAGCATTTTTTTAATTATTTAACTTCCAAATTCCAATAAGAGGTTATCAAATAAGAAATACACCCCAACTCACCCGCTTGGGTACATTTGAGCATTTTGGAATTTAAACATTTCATTTTAGATTAAAACTAAATATATTTTACATTTATAACCATTTCCAATATAACATGGTCATTACATTTAATATGGTTTTCCATTTTCCAATCGGTGATGCTTTCGTGCACTTCATAAGTTGAAAATTGGCTCCCATTTATCGAAACCAAATAAAATGTTCCCATGTCATCAATTACATATTTAAAAAAAGTGAAGGATTCCATTTTAACACCTAAGAATATAATGTAAGAAAGCATGCTAAAGTAAATAGAAATTCATAATATAAATCAAGGAACACAATCCAAATTTCATAAGAAACCTATATATGAATACTATATGGTATTGAATATTCATGTAATGTGGTTATATATGTGCCTATAGTGATGAGTGTAATGATTCATCCTTTCCATAACATGCCAAAGGTAAAATAACAGAGTATCTTAAATCGATAAGTAGTGGAAAATACATCATTCAATCAAGGTGAAATCACATCAATAGTAATAACAATCCACATGAACATCAATTTCCAGCCCTAGCCATGTGGACATTTCCCGTACACGGTGTGATCAGTCACAGGAACAAATATTAACCAAGAACCAACAAATTTACAGTCTATTTTCTTCTAAAAAAATAGTAAGTTAAAGGAAAATAACCTTGATACTACTTTTTCTTGTCCCCACCCAGATTATTAATAATACAATAGTCAAACTGATGGGTCACATGGCCTCATGCGCACCTCCCTATATGCCAAAGGCTACCGACTAGCAGTGTGGGTGGGATGTTGGTTTAGTGGGGAGACTATACCATTATATTGAAGTTTTATAGTGGTATAAATAAATAAATAAAATTCAATAGTGGAAACAATAATAAATAATTTAAAAAGTAGCATAAGAAAAATAAAACAATTTAATAAATGAGGAAAACTTTGGTTTAGGAAAAGTATTCATGAATGTCCTAATGATTATACATAATCTAAAATATAATATGTGATACATGAATCAATATAGTACCACACATGAAAGAAGAAGATAAATATAAGTAAAAATCTAAGGAAAACTTCACAAGCATCCCAAGATCTAGCTCTGTCCTGTTCCCTTAACTCCTAGGTATGAGAAAACAACACAAGAAATTAACCTAGTTCCTAAAAATATAAGGTCTACTCAGCTACCAATGGTACTAGGGAAGGGTGTGAGATAAAAATTTCATAACGATGACACCCATGGAATCCAACCCAATCCAGAAGGGTCAATAACAATTGATTATGATCAAAACATTAATAAAAATAGAGAAATAAACAAATTAAATTATAACAACTTTGTCTAGGTTTCCAAATAGTCACCCATCCCATATCACCTGCTTCGGCCAAATATGGAAGTCTAAAAGAAGTACTGATGCGAGGTATAATATATATAAAAGGAAAATATAGATGAACCAAACAAGGTGGTAGAATAATATGACCCCCCATTTTTGCTTTATCTTGGAGGTCTCATTAACAAGTTATTATACTACTATGCTAAAGAAGAAAAAAGAAACATCGCATGTGCATTGGCTGCACATAAAAATAATAAAGGATTCATCTCACATCTAAACAATTAATCAATAGTAGAATAAAATCCATAGGTGGAGTCCAAGACCATCCCTGGTGATCTCAGAATTATCCAAGGTATCTATACAATGCATCCAATATAGTCCAATACCGCTGAGTCCATCCAAGGCAATCCTTTTGGAATCCCAAGTATCAAGCGAGGCATGGTGAATCTGAGTCCATCCCAGGTTTCTCACTAAAGGACCGTGTATCACCAAAGGCATGGTGTAGCCATCATTCCAATGGGTCCGTCCACAATTATTTTTCTAGGGAACCATTATCACACAGAAGTATATTAAACTTCCTGAGAAGCCATAATCTAGAAAGCTAAAGTACTGACCCCGATGCATTGTGGTATAACCACTATAGAATGGGAGTCCACCCACAAGTCATTAATATGGAAACCATATTCTCACCCGACCTATATCAAGTGAAACATAGTTTCCATGACACATTTAAAAAAACATCAATTCATATATCACATGGAAAGCGTGTAGATAAATAATTCTATCAAACAGTTGTCGTGATCCACAAGCAATTAAATCTATCAAATAATAAAATTCAATCAATCTACATGGGATAAGGAATTTGAAAAAAAAATTAACCAAAGGCTTTATGAAAGATCACTAGTTAATAAATAATAAACACAATAAAGGTTCAAGAAGTATTCATAACAAAAAAAATAATCTATATCAATGAAATGAAACCAGAGTCACATGGAATTATAATGACTTTAATCATATGTTATGGATGACATATTGATGTCAAAGGCTTTCAATATTTACCCTTTAGTTTATACAACTATGACAAACCACATTGGTAATGACAAAAAATGAATACACAAGCATATTCGTAGGACACAAGGTGTAATGTAATTTAATATAAGCCCACAAAATTAGTAAGGAGTTGAGAATCATTATCTGGAAATAAATAAAGGTATACAACAAAATTGAGTAGGAATTTGTGTAAAAGGCATAAGGAATCCAATGTGAAGAATCCATCATGTATAAGGAATTCAAATGTTTTTAGAAGTGAGGTATAATGGTTAATGGTCACTCTCCTATCTAACCATTATCTTTAATTCGTAAGGCTCATTGGTCACATTGTAATCTTACCAATAGCCCTAATTTAGTGAATAATGTAATGAATTTAATCAAAAGAACCAATAAGTTGGGGATTTATCATTTAAGGAATGGGAATTTAGGGCTCTTTAGGATATCACACCCAAAGGGGTGGACAAGAGTCAATTTGAACACCAAAAACGGGTTTCACCATAAGTGAAGACCACAACAGACAGATAGACAAACAAAACAATTTATTAAATGATAACAAGGTATCTCTAGAAGGTTTCTGCAAGCAGCACAACAGCGCGACGTGAAATAAGTGACAATGTAAATGGGAAAAGGGTAGATTCCCTATATTGGTAATTTTAAATAAATTTTGGTCCACACACTTAGGAGGTTCCTTGGGTCTCTATCATTTTTCAATGGAATAAAAATTATTTATAAATAACCAAGAAGGGACATGTATAAGCATTCCATAAATCTTGAAAAGGCATTAAGTAATAAGGAAAAAATTAAGAAGGAATGCAATGAAAGGTAAATAAAAATAAACTATAACTACGAGTTTTAGCAGATTAATCAGCGACCACTCATTATGGCACTACACCCGCACACACACACACACACACACGCACATATATATATTCTTAACAGAATGCATGTATTCCGCATTTGTTGAGGGAATATGTATATAGAAGATATATATATATATATACATTTATATATATTTTAGAGTGAAACTTAAATGTTGATTGAAACCCACTACAAACAATTCTAGGGAATCAATATCACCAAAAGACTCTAAATTAAACAGTAAAAAATAAAAAAAAATTAAACCTACCCCAAATTGACGATGGTAGACCGAATCAACTGAAACCACCTCTCCTTTGGTGGTGGACACTGAATTAGAATGATGAAAACCTAAGATAATCACTAAATTCCATTGAAATAAGAGAAACAACAAAAATCAGCTCACCTGAAACCCATGGGTTTGACCAATTCATACCGAGCAAAGGGAAGAGGAAAACATGGCTAAACACATGGAATAAGAGGGTGCCACAGACCTTATCTCAAAGATTTAGACAAGAAAACTGAATAAAATCGATGTAGAGCCACAGTTTGAGAGAGACTAGAGGAAGGATCATGCACTGTAGTGGTATCCATTGGGGGTGGGGTTGAGCGATGCTGTAAAAGAGGACCCTTTTATGGATTCTCTCAAAACATAACCTAAAATAAATATAATAACCATTATAATAATAACCATAATAATAATAAACATAATAATAATAAAATAGTAATAATAAAAATCAAAATCAAAATAAAAATATTTCTATTATTAAAATATTTCTTTAATTTTTAATTTAATTAATTTTATTTTAAAAAAATACATTGTAGTGTTCTATCTCTCAGAAATTCATTCGGATGCACGGTTTTAAAAATGGCCAATCCAATAAATAGAAAAAATTCAAATTCCCTTGGATTTTTGTTTAGTTTATATCATGGGACATTAGAAATAATATTATAAAGAAATTTATGTCGACTTTTATGACATACTGGAAGAAATTATTGAACTACATTATTTGGGATAGAATTACATAACAATATTTAAATAATATTGGTTGGATACTCAGAGAGGCTTTCATGTTTATCCGTGCCATGGAATCATTGATACTAATTGTAAAATTGTTCTTGTAGAAAATGAACCCTTTTTATTAGTTCATCATGAATATCTAATTTATTATGAAAATTATTGTACATATTATAGAGTTTTGTGTGATTGATGGAGCCGAATAAAAATTAAATTTTAGAAAAATCATTTTATTCAGAGTGAATGTGGTTCCGATGAAGTGCAAGGAATTGAATATTTTCTTGATACTAATCCAAATACACATTTTCCAGGAATAGAAATGAATTTATATGTTGAAACCTCATAGTGAGGGGTTGACGGTGATGATGATATTGTTGATGAAACAAATGAATTTTAAATGACAAAAAATGATGAAAATGAAACTCTTATAGAATTTTTTTATTTTGAGGATAATATGAAGATATTGACACTATCTTATATAAAGATGAGGTTGGAGATGAATAATGACATATTTAAAAGTTGGTTATAATAATATATAATATATAACTGTATATAACAATTGTTTTCAACTATTTGAAAATCATAGTCATTTTATGTTTAATATGGACTCAGATTTGTTTCTTGAGTTGGAGGGGGCTGATCTAATTGATGACAAGCATGATGTTGGATCATCTGACTCTCAAACGTTGGGAAGTTCAATGATGACTCAGAGGTGTCGTGGTCTTGTGAGATTGATTATTCTTGACAATATCCCTGAATGACGTCAATATATTGGATTCGATCAACACATGCAGAGGTATGTTACTTGTTTATTTTACTTGTCTTTCATTAATAATAATTAATTAATTTATATATTAATTGTTGGATTATTTGTTCTTTTTTCATAGATTTTTTCATATAGATATTGGACATGGGAGTGCTATATTGAAAAATTAGTTTTCTAGAGCATGGGTTACATGAGATTAAATTCCCATTGATGTTAAACATTGCATGTTTGATCATTGGTTGGTACATAATTAAATAATATTTATTTTTAAATTTATTTAAATAATAACATTATATTATTAATTTTTGGTAGGGTTTATGATATCCCATTCATGAGAACATGCATGACTCTATCTAGGGGGAATGGGAGGGTCGTATGTGTGATCATTGTCATCAGTTATTGAAAAATATGTAGAAGACAACAATGAGGAAAGTAGAAGTCATGGAGTTTGATCAATCTTATTGTACCCACTGACCTGAATAAAATTTATCTCAGGTTTGGGATGGATAATTTTCACACAGGATAGGTATTATTTTTCATAGGAAATCATCAGTAGGTTGAAAGAACTGGAGGAGACAAGAGGTGACAAATTGAGCTTGTAGTCGTACATTCAGTACGCATAGGAAACATATGGTAAGTAATTTGTTTAATTAACTTATATAACATAAAATGTAAACTGTTTATTTTTTATTAATATAGGAAATCAAACATCCTGATATTATAGAGTTCAACTTATATAGGAGAATGTACAATGATCATATCCCTAGAGAGATTAATGATGATCAACATTGTCAAATTGTGGTAAATAGTTTTTTGAGTTTTAAAATTAACTTCAAATAATAAGATAACTATTTTAATTTCAAATTACAATTGAAGGAGTCATATGAGGTTGAGACGTCTTAGACACAGACGGAGAGTCAGGCTAAGGCTGATGATCAGAATAGTGGAACAAGATTTTATGAGTTATCAAGGATGCAGGAGACCTGATATGGAATTGAGAAAGGCCAAATTGTTGGTATCGACTCTTGCTTAAAATTTGTGAGTTTTTAGGGTACCAGTGTGATGTTAGTGTGTATCTTGAGAGAAACTCATGGACTGTAATCCTCATATATTGTACATTATGAGGAGAAACTACAAACTCAGTGTAAGCTTACAGAGAGTATGTGTAGGGAGTAGTAAGAGCTATGTTAATAGCAGCAACAATAATAGGAGGAGATGTGTGGAAGGAAACATCAACAACATGAGCAGATGCTGGAGTACATGTGACTTCTGACTCAAGGTATAGGTATGATGTTCCATTTACCACCTCCTCCGCCTCTTCAAGAAGACCCTCTCCCTTAGTGATATATTTAATTTTTATGATAAAACATTTGAATGTAATTTTTTTGTAATATTATATATTTACATTTCTATATTGTGCGTTTTTTATGTTATTGCGAATATTTTTTTATATTATAATTTTTTTTCTTTATTATTCATTTAAATTTTTATTAATTTTATTATTTTATGTTTTAAAATTATTATTTATTATAATTTTATTATTTTTATTATTATTGTTATATTTTTTCTTAATATTGAAGTATTTATTATTTTATAATTTATTATTATTGTTTTATTATTATTTTTATTAATTTTATTAATATTGTTATAAAAAAATAAATATAATATTTATTATTATATTATTATTATTATTATATTTGTAATATTTATAATTATATTATTATTAAATGATTTTTGAAGAAAATGTATCTTTTATATCCCTCAATAAAATAACAGATGAATTATTTCAAGCCATAACTAGCATGAATTATTCGAAAAGATAAATTAGTGCATTATAAAATGTATCTTTCATTAAAGAATAATCCATTAAAACACAAAAGGATACAAGAATCATTGTCACTATATTATGGATGTTGGACAGATCTTTGAAAACAACTTTTCAGTTTGGAAAAACAATTTAGACCAACTCCATCAGCGATTTGTGTGATCTATGATATCATATTTTTATTCCAAATAAGAGGATGCCTTTTTAGAACATAAGGATAAGTTTGAAATCTCAAAGGTAAAGGTAGTTATTAGTGTTGATACCTCTCAGACTGTACCAGTGATCTCTACCATACTTTTAATGTGTTTATTTTTTCGAATCACTAGTTGTAAGTGTTAATGATGTTGATTCTTTGTTTTTCCATGAAGGTAGATCTTCAGAACTATTTTGTAATATTTTCTTAGAATATGTGGAATTTTTTAATAACTCTAATAAACTATTTCATGAATGATGTGGTTAAATAAATTAATATGTGTTGGGGTGTTTTGTTTCACCTATGAGGATGATAGTCATCTGGAGATTAAAATTATAATTGAAATGAAACTATATCATATATACTTAAGGAAATATTTGATCAAATATATATTTACTCAAAGGGTAATTAGAAAATTAGTTTTGAAACCTGGGAAACATCTCCGACCACATCTATTAGGTTTCCCTTATCTACTATAGATAATTTTGATCTCACAATTTTTATAAAATCATATAAATGTATTCAAATGAGGACAATAAGGTTGATGCATCATGATAGAGCTATACTTTTAGGTTTATTTGTTATAGATACCCCATTGAGAGCTATCTATGGAGAAATTATTGATTCCTTGATTCCTCTTAATCCTTACTTCCTGGACAACCTCAATATTTCTAGAAGCCATCTCAAAAGCATCATCTAATATACCCCAATCTAAATGAAATATTTTCCTTCTTATCAATGTTATGATTAAATGATAATAATTTATGGATTCTATATAACATTTGAATAAATGTTTACTTTTTTATTCAATATTTCTATGTCATAATTGTTTTCTTTCATTATACTATTTCAGTACTTTTCATTATTATTATTATATATTTATCTTTTTCTTGTTTTATTGAATTCTTCTATTTTTTACTCTGCTTTGTGTTTTACATGACTGTGTTGTTTATTCCTTGCATGTCAATTACAAATTCTATTCATATTCATTATCTCATATTCTAACTATTACACAAGTTCCTATTAAATAATGAATGAGTTATTTTTTACCATTCTCTTTTTGACATCAAAAAATTGGGATAAGTAAGCCCAAACTATACAAATGGGAATTTATTGAATAAATCCAGAAAAAATTATAAGAATAAATAAAAATTATTATTAAAGATATATGTAATACCAAACCATATTTATAGGATAATGTAACATGATATTTATGAAATATCACTTTACTATAATTTCTAAATAAAATATTTTCATTATGGATAATTTTATTATGGGTTTTTTGTTCACAAAAAAGGGAAATTTTTAAAAAGACTTATTTTGTTCTAACATATCTAAATGCATTATTTTTTTAGTTGATTTAATAGAAAACATTTTTATTTATGGTTGAGTTTATCTTATGTATTATAGGATTTTAATTCCAACAAATCATGAATTTTATAAGCTATTTTTTAATAAATTCCATTGTAATTTATCTTATGTAGATAATGGGTCAGTATAATTTATCTTACAAATACAAAAATATCATGTTATGGAGATTTTATCAAAGGAATTTCTCTAACATATTATGATTATCTTACACAAAAAATAATTGTCTTAAAAAGAATATTTTGTGCATGCATTGAAATCTAAAGTTTATGATAAATTATTTAATCTTATAGAATATTAGTTTCAAATATTATATTACTAGGTAAGTATATTATTTTATAAAGTAGATAAATTATCCATCAAAGAACTCAAAATCAGAAATAAAATAAATAGAAAATCAGACAATGTATTTTATCTTACGAAGAGGACCCTCATAAAGGAATTATCATATGGACATACAGAATGTTTTAGAAGTTTTTTATCTTATGTTGGTTAAACAATATCTTATAAAATTAAATTATCCTCTGGAATTAAAAAATCTTGATTCTTTATATTAAATAATTCAGAATCCTGTTTACTATTATGATTTATCTTATGAAGTTTTGTGATGAATTATATAAAGAGAATAGTATTATCAAAATTTTATCTTATAAAGATCAAGTTATCTAATATATCATTATGATTATAATCCTTACCATTCGTGAAAAAAAATTTAATTGTCAATTCGTGATTTTATAGCATCATAGAATGTATAATATATATAAATAAATATTGATTTGAAAAAACCCATCACTTCCACATGCATGGAAATACATGATAAAGATGTTTTCTTCCATCTCTGCCATGGAAGTTCATTACATATTTTTAAAACAAGGTAAAACAGTAGTTAACATCTGGTCAATATTGTTTTAAAAAAGTATTATCCACTTGACTTTTTTTATTATCAACTGTTCTTAAGTACAAAATAAAAATGTTAGATATATTAAGAAGTGTTTTATGATGCATGTAATAGATGTGTATATCCAAAAAAACTATTAATTTGTTCATATGACATATGATATAGAATAATTGAATAATTATTTATAGTTTTTATACATAAAATATTATATTTTCTATTCAAAGGACCTCCAGAGATACTCTTTCAAGATACTCGTAATCTCTAAATGTTTATTCATATACTTTCAGTAGAATCTGGTAATTGGGTTCTTCATTTATAAACTTTCATTATTCTCTATTATATATATAAGTGAGAGATTCTTGTACTGAGTGTTGAAGGTGGGTTTTTTACAGCCTTATAAGAGCTTGGTAAAATTTCATAGTATTTTTACCATGTTATTGCCACTTTCATTCTTTCAGGAAGTCCCCGGGAAAAGTATTGGAGCTAGTGAAAATCATTAATCTCTTGGAGTTGATCATTGGTTGAGTGGATAAGGGGATATATATTCCACAATCCATTATAAAAATAATGTGTCTGAATTTTTATCTTTCTACTAATATTTACACTACATTATTTTGTGAAGAAAATATAAAAACCTATCAATCCGGAAAATAGTTTTCATTTAAGTGGAGAAAGTTTACAGAACACAATTCACACCCTATTGAGTCTTTGTGTAGGTGGTCTATGATAAAAAAACTCACCTAACTGCAGTATTGGGAGACACCATGACTTATTTCATCCAACCAACTATTCACCCTTGTTGGAGACACCTCACCTCATATCCCCCAGCTGCCAATTCTGGATGGTGGATGAGCTATCACCTTTAATCTATCCAGATAGAGATCCACTAACTCTTAAGCATCCTTAAAATAATGCCTCAGAAATAATGAATTTATTCAATTCATTAGATAATTTTTTAAGGTTGAATAAAATTACTTAAATCTATAATGGATCATTTTGAACCATCTCATAACTCTATGCATTTAATCCTTTATCCCCAATCATATATGAAGATAAATGAATTATGTATTCAAATTTAGAGGAAAAATTCATAATTTACATTAAGGCCGACATTGGGTACGTAAATTTCCATGAATTCACCTAATATAGATATTCATGGTATAATTTATTTAGTAAAATATATTATATATTCATATAGTTAAGGTCTTGGTCTTTCTTATCCTTGCGCATAACATCTCACCACCAACGAGTTTCTCCTTCTAATATGAAGGTATCCAACCTTACATGGTGTTTCTATGATGTTTGTGTGCTCTTAAAAATATAATAGCTGTGAGTAAGCCACTCCTCATGTTATTGGTAAGTTGCATCAACCAAAAAGTAATAGGGTTATGGTATTGGAAATCCCTCATGAAATTTGAGGCTATGAGATCCCATTTAGGATATCTTCAACAAATCTTTTAAAGGAGGGGAGAAAGACTCTCCATAACCTGAGGAACCACCATAGGTTCTGTTTATAGTGCATAATATTTTTCAATTATTGTTATTTAATAGGATATCATATTTATTTAATATAGTATAAATTAATAGATAATTCTATTACAATATTCTCCATAAGAGTGGGTAACTCCATGTTCAAAATGTTTTATAATATTAAGGTATAACCCTATTACTGGCTCTTTATTATTTTTATTAAAATACTGTATATATTATTATTTTTAGAAACCATTTAAAATATTTTCACAAGATCAATATATATTTTATAAAGAATTTATGTCATACTTCAAGTATAACGTGAAATAAACTAACATAAAAAATATATACAATAGGATTTTCAACTAAAGGAATCGATTCTGGAAGAAAATTTAAGTACTCATTACTAATATATATATATATATATTATGGAAATAATTATTTTTTATTGAAATTTCAGTTAATATGGGTCATCAATTGGATCCAGTGAAAAATTAAACAATCAAAGGAAACTAATCATATAGTATAGCATGATACTATACTATTCCCTTCTTATTAATTCATTGTATGATGAATGAGACATAATAAAGTGAGACTAACACAAAAAAGGGATTATAATTGATATCAAAATACCCTTAGTAACATATTATTCCACTATATTCATGCTAGAAAAACATATTTATGTGTTACATATTGAATATTGATAGAATTATCTCCAATTTACTCCCAAGTACCATCCCTAATAGCCATTTGTGTGCTTTATTACTTTAAAAATCACTGAAATACCTAAATGGAATTAAAAGAGGCTTCCACAAATCATTAGGTACACCTCCTGAATTCCAAAATATAGTGTGAAAGTTTATGGATGAAGGATTCTCTTGTGAGTGATGGTTTTTCCTTTATAGAATTTAGGAAAAAATAGTTAAAGGGAAAATTAAAAATTATATATGAACATTACAAGAATTTATCATACAAAAAGTGGTCAAGTGAAACCCCCCAAATAGTATCTATTTTTTAGGAATCCTTAGTACTAATAGAAGAAATAATATTTGAACATTAATTACAAAATAACAGAGGTTAAATACAATCATTAAATACACCATTTATAAGAAACTAGGCAAACAATACTATATAGGTATTATGTGTCCCAACATGTCCTCACAAAAAATGTTCTCCATATATTGAAACTGTTACTTGATCACCCATGGGTAGCCCCACTATCAATTTCTAGCCTATCCACCAAAATCACTAAGAAGGATCAAAAATACTCCTTCTACACTCTAGACACCATATACTTAGAATACCCATGAAATAACCATTTTTCATTACTAGGGTAAGGTATACAAGGATATTCACACATCCCATTATGGAATAATATAGGGTGTGAACATAACATGCTCATCAGGAAATTACCAACCCAACATATATGTATTTTCATATATTTAAGTGAATGTTGTAACATTGTAAGTCTCAATGAATAAGAAAATAAATATTCATCTTTATTTAGTAGTGGCATTAAACATGAATTTAAAAGGTAACAGGAAACCCCCAACATTGGTGGGTTGAATAATTGATTTATCTAGTGTGGGGATTTGATCATAATTAGAGATTGATGAATATAACAACTCTTTATAAAATATCCATCCTTTATGTATGTCCACCTTATCTATTTGCATTTAATATTATGACCCTCAATGCCTAACTATAATAGTCTTTGGGTTTTTATCTAGCTATATGGGTATAAAACATAATGGAACTTCAGTATAGAGGAATAATTTATCATGAGTATTTTTAAATATTTTCAACTAGATCAACATCATAAAAGCATATCATTAATTCCAGGTTTAGTTTCATCCACTATTTTTGTGAAGAATAATTTAAAATTAAATAATAAATCAAATTAAAACATAAATGATACATGGGCTGATGACACAATCTTGGTGTGTTCTGATTATTTATGGATTGTTGTATCTAAATGGAACTAAGTGAGGTTAACTCTAGGCCATCAACACAAGCACCACAACCCCAAAAACAATTTTAATCATTTTAAACCTAATGATATGTAACACTTAAATGCTTGAAAATGCACATATGATTTTCAAAAGATCAAAAAATTGATAAATAAATATAGATTGAAGTATTCATGATATTCCCTTTGGTTTATATCTATATATATTGAGAGAAATGTTCCATGATATATAATTCAATCATGAATACCATGTTATAAATTTTAGGCTAAAAAAATCTTTTATATCTTGGTTAATAACTTAATAAATTGTGATTAAGAACTTATGATAGTTGACTAAGAAAAAAAACAAAAAAAATACCACCAATTACCCATTTACCTTGATATAAATTTCAATAATATTTCATAACTCAATTTGGAATCCCCAAAATGTCATAAGATGAAACATGATCAATTAACTCAGTGTGTTATTTGCATAATGATCACAAACATTAAATATTTTCAGCAATTGTTTTCCTCAAATTCACCAATTTGAACATAAATATTTCTTTAGTTCTTTGGAAAATAAATTCAATTATGATTATTATAAATATAATAAAATAAAATAATTTATTTATTTTCAATTTTTCACATTCAAATGTTTATAAGATCTGAATCATGGTTCCCACTTTACCTGAAACTCCAAATCATCTAAATTATTGAAACATATATATACACTTTGTCTGTAACACTCTATGAAATTATCAAAATATAAGTGAGTTATAAGTATTGAGAAAGAGTAGTATATTGAAACACATCATATCCCATAAAGAGAGAAGTATATTTCATAGCCATTACAACCTCCACCAAACACTTTCTATAAAATATAATTTATTTACTTCATGATATCATATAAAGTCAGATAGAAACGTTATGTCATAATCCTATAATTATTTATTAATATATATTTTTACTATATTGGATTGAATTTCCATCATTTACAATGGAATTAATCAAGGAACTGCAATCTCGATCATGTTTTCCAAAGATATATTCTTTTTTTAGAAGTGACAAATAATTTCTTGATCATTAACTAAATTTCAAAGCACTAATGAAGAACATGACACAAGATACCCCATAAAAAATAATATTGTATGGTTTCATCATGAATCAATGTATGTGATCAAATGGTACACAGTTTTTAAAATGTCAATTTGAGATACCAATACACATGAACATTGAATGTAAAATCTAGTGACACCTAAAACATGAGGTCATCCAATTGGTAGGTCGGTCCTCGATATATCATCTACTTGATATCACCATGTATGAACATCATGAGAATAATTCTCAATAATTATAATCCCCCAACAACTAATAGTCGAACATCATATATTCCATTTCAGTGTGTCATATGTATACCATAGTACATATGCTTATGGTTGCTGTCATAGTATCTTGAGGTTCTCATTATAGCTGGGAACAATTATAATGGTTTTATGTGGTAAATAATCCAGGGTAATTACCATGTAGATAGTGTATACATAAGTAATAACCCTATTATAGAATAAATACATCACATACGACACCATATTAACATGTCATGTTAATAAAAAAATTATTGTTAATTTTGGGCCTAGGCCACCCACTATCACAATACAACACACTTATAGAAGGAATTACCCTCATAATTTTTGAGAACAAAATTATTAAAAGACCTATAAACTCTAAATTAATAGTATAAAATAATACCGAGATCACATAATGAATATAATTTCATATCTAAAATAAAAACATTACAAAAATATAACAGATCTCATATATTAGTGAATCCAACTCCAATGATCTTTATAAGATAATAATGTTCAACTTGATCTCCAAATCCATCATGTAAACATATAAAAATGATATTTGAAATATAGATTAATATATATAAGTATCATAGAAGGATTATCAACAACACTTATTATGTAAATATATAAGAATCATACAAATGTATTAATTTATAAACACTGAAACCAACTCATTTCCTAAAAGGTTCACTATAACCCCACCTCACTAAGGCACACTCACCAAATCCATATACATGTATAGTAATATAGTGCTATGAAAATATATCAAGAAATTTATCCCACACTAACTTACCCACTGAACTAGTTACTATCACACTCTAATGAAATACATATTGGCACTCACATTTATTTCATATCCACATAACTGGATTATAAATACCACGTCACCAGTATAACCACATAACCATAACCTCATACCACGTACTAAAAACATATACCACATACCATGACAACAAACACATACCACCGCCATAACCACATACCAGTACATAACCATATCACTACCACATTATCATATCATCACTAAAAACAACATACCATAAACTTACTCAATTAGTAAATATATTATATATAGAAGATAGAGAAGGTAAATGGGAGTGGTCAACCCTCCATATAATCGAAATACTAGATATTGGGGATATGCCCAAAATCCAAAACATCATACTAGAATCAGTTTCATTAACAGACCCAAATTATGATATGTAATAAATAACATAGAGTATAATGGATATATGAATACCTAAAATCCTATCCTAAGGTTAAAATCCCAAAATTAACAAATCTACAACTATTTCTCATCATCATAAATGAATTAATAACCCATACTAATTTATCAATACATCAGTATTATCTTTTAAATGTTCACTTTAATCCCATTTCATAATTCATTATTTATCTCAATTTATTAATCAATTACCGACCACACCTTTCATTAGCCACATACTAATTTGCATCCAATTTTAATATAATATAGACCAAATTAAAATATGTTGATCACATTTCTATTTCTCTATACATTATTCAATATTTATATCACATAATTTTCCCATCATATCATATTCTAATTTTATATAATCCTTTAAATTAATTTATTTATTATAGTATCATTCCATATACTAAGAAGACTATAACATCAACTTCTCCATACCACCACAATAATAACCTTTCTAATTGAAAGAAATGTCACATTTAATATCTATACAGCAATAAACCACACAGCTCTATAATAACATAACAAAGAACCACCTCCACTTTATATCATAATAAGCCTACCACCCCAATTAATTACTATATTCACAACTTGAAAATGAAACAAATATATCATAATAGTAAACACTTTGATGTTTCCAGACTTTATCATTTATAACTCAAATCATTCTCATAATGTTAACATTAAAGTAAAATTCTATATTTTTATCTCTTTGTATAATTAATACCTATGAAGTAATTATTCATTAAGAATATGGTTTATTATATAAAAATTAACAATAAAATCATAGTAGCATGCTTATCATAATAATAAATACAATAAACAAAAAATATCATTGAAACCATTTAAACATATACATTTACCTTTACTTTTAAATTTATTCAACTATTTTTATTATATTCATTAATAGAATTCCCACTGTTTATCTATAAAAAAATTTACTCATACTAGTTTGAATTATTATTATAAAAACTTTTGGTTTCATCACAAATAATGGTTTTTTTAATGTCCTTTAGTTTAACATTACTTTTTTACGTGTTAGGAAATATGATAATTGAAAAAATTTCTAAAGAACCAACATTAAACATTTCATATTCTAGTTATATAAAACTATAATTACCATTATTTATTATCAAAATATCGTTCAGTTGTATATTTTTAGGGATTTAGGTTATAATTCTTATATAAGAAATCCTTAAATTATAAGGTGGACACTTCAACGTAGTATTTGTTTTCCCACAATATTAAACCGTTAAAATAAAAAATGTTTTATTTAAATGAAAAATCCTAAGAAATTTCAAATTAGATTATTATTTTCCATTAAAAATAATTAATCCCCTTGAAAAAAATTTAAAAAATAAAACATGATCACAAAAAACTTTGTAAATGACATAAAAAGAATGAAAGAAGTCTTTAGTATAAGAATACTTATAAAAATTTTTATTTTTCAAAATAATCAATAGGCTCAAAATAAAACCTTTTATTACCCAATAAACCATATCTATATCCAATAATTTTCATAAATAATTTCATTATAAATATTTCAGGAATAATAAACTCAAAATTTTTTGTTTCAAAAATTGAAAATCACATGAATTTTCTTCCCAAAGTTATACTTTTCACTATTACATATAGAATAACAATAATTGTTTATTTTGGAGTAACCATAACAACTAATCATGGAATGCCTTCATGGGAAACATAACCACATTACCTTAGAGTCAACATTATAGCTACTCATTTATTATGAATCATAGTTAATGTTAGAATAACCATTATAGTATATTCCCATTATCTCTTAGGAGAAACCTAATTAGTGAAATCCATCTCATATTTTTAATAATTGTACAAGAGACTCCCATATCAAATTAATTAGAGGTATATAATGAACCCCCATGTATTTTGTTAATTATTTAACAATCTATCATCATAATCAATTTCCAACACCGATAACATGATTCATAAAATCTTGCATCAGAAAAACCTGTATTGAGTAAAATAACCTTACCATTTTGAAATCAAGTATTTATAATTATGTGTAATTATAATGGAAAATAGTTTATTTGAAAATAAAAATGTAATGTTTTAATGATTATTAATCAAAAAATTATTCATTGGAGTAGGAAATTTTCCTAATGTAGTATAAGTAAATAAACCATTTCATTCATACTTTTTTCAAAAATTTCAAAAATTTCCTCGTTTTCTAACAACATTAAAAAAATATTCAAATGATTTTTTAGAAATTAAAACATTAGAAAAAATGAATTAAAACAATCATAGGATAAGAGTAAAAAAATTATTTAAAAATATATGTTTTTAAAATATGGATATATAAGAAAATGGGTGTTTTAATGGAATCTTTAAAATGTAGTATTTAAAATAAATTCCCTTACGTCGAGTCTGAATCATCACAAAGGTTTTTTATCGTCCTGATTAATAAAAATTGGTTAATTAGTTACATTATTAAGATCCTTTTTCGTGTTTATTATTCCTTTTAGATTATCTGTTACCATTCTAAATTTAATTATTTAATTATTTAAATTCATTTTGGAAGTTTTGATGATATTAATTTGATTAGTCCAAAATGACTTTGAAAAGTCAACTATGGTAAAAAAGGATAAAATTTCAATATATCAAGAATAATAATCATAAAATAATAATCATTTTTATACATCAATTAAACTTTTAAATCCAAAAAATAAATATGGTTATGAGAAATTAACTATGTAAAATCATCAACACGGTAGGCCATATGGACACCAAAATAACATTTTCATTTTTCAGAGATCATGATAGAAATAAAGTGAGTATTAATTTTTTATTATATAATGATAATAATATAACAAATATAATATTATTTTGTAAATATACATATATATTGTCATGACCCGTCCCCTGGGGCCCGTATCGTGACTACCCCAAGCCCGCCTACCATAGGCCAGGGGCTGGCGACTAGCACCAAAGGCGTATCTCCCTTAAAACTGGGAAGTAATTTCCTTTATAAAATGTAAACACACACAAACTGAGTACAAGTAGAATCAAACACTATGTAAAGCAGTAAAAAGAGTTCTGAAAGTACAAAGGGACCGGAAATACAAGCCCAACGGAAAGGTACAGCTACAATTAAAAGAAAGTACAACAGAAAAGACAAACATCTGAGTAGTGAAGCAGCTCCTGGATCATCCTATGGGTTACTACCTGAAAGGGTAGGTACAGATGTCCTCCACAGCACTCCGTGTCTATCAGTCCGCTTTGTGTGTCGTCACGCCGACTGTCCACCTCTGGGAACCATCCAGTCCATGCACACTCTGCCTCGGTCAGCGTTGTCCGTCATCTGCATCCAACACAACAAGGTGCGGGCATAGCCCGTGAAGGGGTGAGTATAACGATACTCAGTAGGGACCTCGAGACCCTTAAGGTCTCAATAAATCCAAAAAGGATAAACCAAAATGAAAGATCTCCACATATAACCTTTACATAGGTATATGCCCATGTATATACCTAAATTATCAAGTATCCCATCTCAATCATGAGGAAAACACAAAGGTCATTGACTCAGCTAAAACCAAGATTTTTATTCATGATGACGAAAAAACGACTGCTAGAGAAATCCTCCTCTTGTAGAGTGCAGTAGTCCGGTCATGACTCCGAGGTTCCATTCACTAACCTTAGACTGCTGAGGTACTCCTCCTCTATCGAGTACTGCGGGTATGTCGCCCCAACACAGTAGCGATCCCCTCCATGGGTCTTCCACTCTAACACAGTAGCACTCTCCATAATAGCCTATAGAGGTACTCCTCATGTTGAGTACTACGGGTCTGCCGCCCCAAAACAGTAGTGCTCCCCCACCATGGGTCTGTCGCCCCAACATAGTAGTGATCCCCACTGGGATAGTCAAGTCACTCTGAATCGAATTGGACAAGAAGTAATCAGGTCTCAGCCAGCTACAAGGTAACCATACTCCGTATGCATGTCTCCGAGAGGATCCGCTACACGAGCTACTGGTTGAAACTCCAACTGTCACGAAGTCCCACGAATAAGTATCTCAAAGGACCGCCTCATCATAGGGGTCTCAACGCAACAGACGACACATCAATCGGATGCCCGGTCTGTGAGTTATTAGCTTTTTAATACCCGGGGCCCGGTTGGTTTCATGTACGAACCAACCCAAACATATATCAACTGTACCCCGAACTCCCATGGGGTATATTCAAAGGAACTTTTTCTCAACGAGATTACCAACTCCACTGACAGTTCGTCGAACGGACGTCCGGTCTGAAAGTTATTGGCTTTTCCGTTCCAGAGGCCCGACTGGTTTTTAAGATAAAACCAACTCGACCATTCTCCAACTGCGTTAAAACCTCATTTTTAGTAAGCCAAAATAACCATCTCATTAAGAGGAATCAAACATAGTCGACGACACGTCAATCGGACGTCCGGTCATTAAGTTATAACTGTTTCCGCTCCGAGGCCACGGTTGGTTTCGGGTTTGAACCTACCCGACCATACCCAAAAATCACCAAAAACTTGAGTTTAATATACCAAAACGACCATTTCGATATAAGGAATCCTACGCAACTGACGGTGCATCGATTGGAGGTCTGCAGCTAATGTTATGGCCGTCTAACCAAAAATAGTCCGAAAAGGGGGGTCTGAGCCTGGTTCGACCCGGCCGAACCCACTCTGGGTCGGCCCGAACCGGGTCGTCCCAACTCGGGTCCCGATAGGGCGAGGCCTGGCCTGGCCCGGCTAGCGCGGCCTGCCCCGCCCCGGCCCAGCAGAGGGTGTGCTAGCTCGGCCAGCGGCCGAGCGCGTTGCCAGAGCGGGGGGGGGGGAATTTGAACCGGCTGCACCAGCTGGCACCGCCCCGTGTCGTCCTAGATCCCGTACGGCCGTGGGATTCACCGAGCTGTTGTCATGATAGATTTTCTTCGGTAGTGCATTGGGCCGCTGCCGCCTCTAGGCGGCCGGCTGGTGCGTCCGGTCGCCAGCACCGCCGCGCCAGCACCCGCGCCACCACAACATTCCACGTGCCACCAGAGTTGGTATGGTGGTCCGCTTTTTCTCCCGGCTATGCCCATGACCTTATCGCTTCCCAAACTTTACTGCGAAGGCTCCATGTTGCCATTGCGGCCCCCGTATCATCATCACCCATCATCCTGCGCACAAATGAACAACCAACATAGGGTCCGGGCTTGATCGTTAGCCCATGCCCTTCTCTTTAGAGGATCAAACCAATATTTATCCATAAAAGAACGCCCCAGATCGAGGATATAATTCAAATACATGGTAATTATATAAAAAAACCCTTACCTCGCAATGATGTTGCACGTCATCAATCCACGGAAGACTAACGTCACGGAAGAACGATGTTGATTCTGTTGATGTCGGAGAAAGAGCCGTCGTCGATGGCGATGTTAGCCACGGTGGTGTCTCCTCCCTTGACGCGAAGGAAGATGAAAAGAAGTCAAGTCGTCGGTGACTTCTCATTCTTCGTCGGAGGGGTTCTTTGATGAAGAGGTGGCATTCTTCGTGGGAGTATGGTGTTCTTCATCAGAGAAGAACACTTCCTTCTAAATTCTCTTAAGAGGTCTGCCACCAATATTGACAACCCAAAATAATAAAAAGGCTCTCCCATTTTTAAGAAGTGTTGTGCAATTAAAATTAATTCAAACTCTTCAAATTAATTGATTGAAATGTGTTGGAATAATTGATTAGGGAGAGAGGGAGGTTATAGTTCCCATTTATAGAGGGGGAGTTAACAAACTTAATGAAATAGGAGATTAAAGGGAAGTTGGCACAATAAACAAGGGAGTTTAAAATGGGGTTTAAGGGAGGTTATATGAAGATGAAGGGTTGGGGCTCATGTGGGACCCACCTCTCAAATATCCACACATGGTAAGTTGGATGCATGTGGGCCCCACCATTAACTTCTCATGGGAGGAATTAACCTCCTTAGATACATAAAATTGTTCTAACAATTTTATTTATCTTTATAATTAATCCACAATTTATAACTTCAAACCTGCATAAAACACTACTATGGTAAAGGTACCCTTAAGAAATTATCGGTGCTATGAGTTCATCTGTGCGCTCGGATCCGAGCACCGG
The DNA here is from genome assembly GCA_963277665.1 of Viscum album. NCBI lineage: Eukaryota > Viridiplantae > Streptophyta > Magnoliopsida > Santalales > Viscaceae > Viscum > Viscum album. The sequence continues at coordinate 443,618,493 of OY728138.1, forward strand.
TTCAAAAGATAAAAAAACCCGCTCATTCGTTCTCTAAACATACCCGATCTAAACTCCAGAAATTGATTCTGGGCACACCGGGCGTCGGAATCAAGTTCTGTTAGAAGCCACATACTCATAAAATTCCAAATAAATTAAGAAAAAAATTTCCTTTATATTTACTGGTCTTTAAATTACTCCCACATCAAGGATTTATGTCCCCTTAAAGCTACAACACATGCTACAGAAACGAAAGTGTTATTGAGAACGCATTTGAGCCTCTTGCTCCAATGCTCTTCCCTAGAGGTTCCTGTGTTTCCAGTGAATGTGCACTAGAGGAATCAACCGACCACATAAGACCCACTCTAGTCGATCCTCAATCTCGACTGGAACCTCTGTGAATTTCTCCCCGTCATCAATATCCATCTCCCCGTGGTCGATGATGTGTGAAAGGCTATGCACGTATCTCCTCAGCTGAGTTACGTGGATGACGTCGTGAAACTAGGGCAATTAAGGTGGAAGGGCTATGTGGTAGGCCACCTCGCCTAATCTACTGATGGCCAGAAAAGGTCTGATGAAATGCAGAAATAACTACCACCTCGGCCAAAATTTCGTAGACCTCGTCGAGGTGAGACCCATAGGAAGACGTGGTCACCATCCTTAAACACCAGTGGTCACCGTCTCCAATCAACATTGGACTACTATCTGCTCTGTGCAGTTTTCATCAGCTCTTGGATGATCTGCACCTTCTCCATCGTAGCCTAAACCATCTCTAGTTCTACATGTGCTGACCCCAACACTATCCACAAAGTATATCTTAAATGCGGCCAGCTGCTGTCTCACCACTCCTAACAGCTGAAAGCCCGATCTCTTACTAAGAGCATCTACTACAACATTCCCCTTCCTTGGAGTATAAACTATGTCGAAGTCATAGTCCTGAAAGAATTGAATCCAACAACGCTGTCTCAGGTTCATGTCCTTCTGAGAGAAGATACACCTTATACTATTGAGTTAGAGAGAACTATAAATCGTTCGCTCAATGAACAATGGGTATGACTAGCCAATTCTAAGAATGTATCTCCACCCTTCTTCGTCTACATTCTATAAGAGCTATGTAGATTTCTCCTTTTTCGAAAAGAGAAATCTGTTATCATCCCTAGGATGAACAACATTATTCACCTAAAATAGTCAATCCTGACATGAACGATACAATTCATGTCTTGAATGACATCGTAAGGTCTCGATGCTACTACTAAGTGATCCAACCGTTACTCTCGCCTCTAAGGGTTGAGTCACAATGTCGGAAATAGTTCGTGGTTTTTGGGTCTCCTCCATTAGGAATCTCACATGTGAGGGTCAAGTCAACAGTTTTAAGAAGAACATATTAGTATCAACCATACAAAAAGAACACGAAAGTAAATGTCTCAAAGATAAGTGTCTTTTATTACTGCAGCTCGATCTACAAAGACATAGAGGAAACACAACAACAACAACACGGAAACTAGAAGCACCATGAACAATGGCCTCTATGCCTGGAACAAGTCCGTCTTTTGTCGACCTACATCCGGAGCTCCATAGTCGTATGCTTCAGCTGCCTGAAGCTGTGATCTTCCATGTCCACTCATTCCCTGTGGTCGGGGTGGACCTCCTGGATGTGGTGGTGGCAACACCTCGAAGCGTCTTCTATCTCCATCTGTAGGGCCAGCTCCTCAACCTCGGTCTCCTCCCGCTTGCGGTCCACCTCGATCGAACCTCTTCCTCTTCCTGGGAGGTCCTTCATCAATCTGCTGATCATTTGTATGGCGGGTCGGACAGTCACGTGCCATGTGACCAAGCTCGCAATAGGAGTAACAATGTCCGCTCCTGGTAAGTCGTTCTCCACCCCGGGTGCCTCGCACACACGATCCTGTGTCATGCGTTCGACCACCTGTAGGTCTGGTCCTCTTGGACCTCTACATCATATGTGTACTGATAACTATAGAAGACTCTGCTGCAAGCCGGCTAGTGGTGGGTCCTGCTGCTAGAGACTGGTCAGCAAGGAAACTCTCCACTACGAGGGCTTGCTCCAACACCCCATCTGCGTCAAGATGTTTTGGGAGACAACAGAAGCTCTAATCCATCACCTCATTCCCTGCTCAAAGGCCCGGGCCCTGAAGAATGGGTCCCGTACTATATCAGTGGAGTAGTGTGAGAGGTCAGTGATCCTCACTGAGTACTAAACCACCATCATGCTACCCCTGCTGAAGATGTAGTAGCTCCTGTATACGAACCATTCGAAGGGTGGCTAGTACAAAATCCACCCGGAACAGGCTCTCAAAGTCTTCCCATAGAAGTGTCACCTCATAATTCATCTAGAGCATCAGGCTCCACCATCTTCCGGCAGCTTCCTGAAGGAGGATGGCAGAAAGGATCACCATGAAGTCTGCTGGCATCCCTACTAGATTGAAGACTCTCGCCATAGCCTCCATCCAATCCTCAGCCTCCAGTCGGTCTGTCTCTCCCCAGAACCTAGGTGGCCTTAGGCGCTGGAACTCATGCAGCGTGCTCAAACGTTTTGCATCGCCTGCTGATGGTGTTAGTGGCATCATTTTACCAATGGGCGGTAGTACCGCTGGTGCCTCTGTAGGTGACTCAACAAGAAGAGGGCCCTATAATGAGGTTGCGTTTCTTGGTGGACTGTCAGTACGTACAACTCTTGGGGCTATAGCTGGTCGTCCGTGGGGAGGCATCCTGAAAGAAACAGACATGACACGGTCAAAAGACTACACCTGGTGAGCTGACCTGGTTTTGGGCTGACTTAAAGGAAAACTTTTTAAAACACACATGTAATCAATTTATTCATGCACTAAGTCGAAAATCAGTAGTCAGGGTCCTAGTGGAAAGATACGTTGGTCGCCTCACCAACATTGGACTCCCTGAACTGAAAACCACGCTCGGTACTCTTAAAAATACCGATTCATAAGAAAGAAATATCAGAGTTCTGAGTTCTCTGGTAGAACCGACTCCTCTGATACCAATTTGTCATGACCCGTCCCCCGGGGCCCGTATCGTGACTACCCCAAGCCTTCATTCCATTGGATAGGGGCTAGCGACTAGCACCAAAGGCGTATCTCAATAAAAACTAGGAAGAAATTGCCTTTATAAAATGTAAACACACACAACCAGAGTAAATGCAGAAGCAAACACTAAGTAACGCAGTAAAAAGAGTGTTGAATGTACAAAGGGGCCAGAAATACAAGCCCAATGGAAAGTTACAACTACAACTGAAGGAATGTACATCAGAAAAGACAAACAGCTGAGTAGTGAAGCAGCTCTTGGATCATCCTCCGGGTTCCTACCAAATGGTGTAGGTACATATGTTCTCCTCAGCACTCCACTTCTATCGGTCTGCTCCGTTTGTTGTCACGCCAAATTTCAACCTCCATGTACCATCCTGTCCTCGCACACTCTGCCTCAGTCAGCATTGTTCGTCGTCTGCATCCAACACAACGAGGTGCAGGCATAGCCCTTGTAGTGGTGAGTATAATGATACTCAGTAGGGACCCCGAGACCTTCAAGGTCTCAATAAATATGACCAGGATAAACCAAAAAGAAAGATCTCAACAGATAACCTTTACTTAAGAATATTCCAATACATATACCTAAGTTATCATGTAACCCATCTCAATCATGAGGAAAACAAAAAGGTCATTGAATCAGCTCAAACTAGGATTTTTATTCACGATGAAGAAAACACGGCTGCTAGGGAACTCCTCCTATATCGAGCGCCGTAGTCCTGTCACGACTCCGAGGTTCCACTCACCAAACTTTTATTGATGAGGTACTCCTCCTCTGTTGATTACCGTGGGTATGTCACCCCAACACAGTATCGATCCCCACCATGGGTCTGTCGCCCCAACACAGTAGTGCTCCCCCTAATATCCTACAGAGGTACTCCTCCTATCGAGTACTGCGGGTCTGCTACCCCAAAACAGTAGCGCTCCTCCACCATGGGGTTATCTCCCCAACACAGTAGTGATCCCCACTAGGCTAGTCAAGTCACTCCAAATCGAATCGGACACGCAGTCATCAGGTCTGAGCCAGCTACAAGGTCACCATACTCCATACGCTTGTCACCCAGAGGATCTGCTCCACGAGCTACTGGTCAACACTCCAAGTGTCACGAAGTCCGATGAAGAAGTATCTTAATGGAACGCCTTGTCATAGTGGTCTCAACGCAATAGACGGCGCGTCAATCAGACGCCCGGTCTGTGAGTTATTAGCCTTTTAATACCAGGGTCCCGGTTGGTTTCGTGTACGAACCAACCCGGCCATATCTCAACTATTACCTGAAATCCCAGGGGGTATACTTAAAGAAAACATTTCTCAATGATATTACCAACGCTGCTGACGGTTCATCAAACAGACGTCCGGTCTGAGAGTTATTGGCTTTTCCGTTCCAGGTGCCTGGTTGGTTTTTAAGCTAAAAGAAAACTGGTTGTTTTCCTACTACGCCCAAACCTCAAGTGGAGTAATCCAAAATAACATTATCATAAATAGGAATACATTATAGTCGATGGCATGTCAATCGGACGTCCGGTCCTTAAGTTATAAGCGTTTCTGTTCTAGGGGCCTGATTGGTTTCAGGTTTGAACCAACCCAGCCATACCCAAACTTTGCTAAAACCTTGAATGTAATATACCAAAACTAACTTCTCGATCCAAGGAATCCTACGCAACCAACGGTGCATCGATCAGAGGTACTTTCCTCATGTTATGACCATTTAACTGAAAACGGTCTGAAAAGGGGGGTCTAGGCCTGGTCCGACCCGGCCCGACCCACTCTGGGTCGGCCCGAACCGGGTCGACCAGACTCAGGTCCGGGTCCGGCCCGGTAGGGTGCGACCCTAGACGGCTGGCGTGGCCTGGCTCAGCTGGCGTGGCCCGGCCCCACCGACGCGGCTCGGCCCGCGGCTGGCGTGGCCCGCCCCAACCCGGGCAGGGGGCGCTGGCTCGGCTAGCGGCTTAGTGTGTTGTGCGGAGCAGGGGGCGGCCCCCCGCCAATTGGAACCGGCGGCGCCCGCTGACGCCGCCCCCAGTCCTCCCGGATTCCATGTGTCCACGGGATTCACAGTGTCGCCGCCGCGGCTGTCGCCGCCGCGGTTGTTGCCGCTGTGGATTTTCTCCGGCAGCGTGCTGGGGCGCCGCCGCCTCCAGGCTACTGGCTGGTGCCTCCCATCCACGGCGCTGCCCCGCCGGCGACCCACGCCGCCATAATATACTGCGGGCCACTGGAGTTGCTCCGATGGTCCGTTTTTTCTCCCAACTGCGCCGACGGCCTTCCCGGGTGCCGAGCATTACTGCAAAGGCTCCAAATTTCTGTTGTGGCCCCGTTTCATCATCGCCCATCATCCAGCGCACAAAAAAACAACCAGCGGAGGGTCTGAGCTTTCTCGATAGCCCATACCCTCTGTCTTAGAGGATCAAACCAATATTTCTCCAAAAAAGAACACCCCAGATCGGGGATATAATTCACATACATGGTAATTATATAAAAACAACACCCTACCTCGCAATTCTGTTGCATGTCGTCAATCCGAGGAAGATGAACGTCGTGGTGGTCGAATGTCACGGAAGAACGGTGTCGATTCAGTTGACGTCGGAGAAAGAGTCGTCATTGATGTTGAAGTTCCCTGCGATGGTGTCTCCTAACTTGACGTGAAGTAAGAATAAAAGAAGACACGTCATTGGTGACTTTGCGTTCTTCGTCGAAGAGGCATCGTTCTTTGTGGAAGTATGGTGTTCTTTTTCTAAGAAGAACACTTCCTTCTAAATTCTCTCAAGAGATCTCCCACCAATATTGCCAACCCAAAATAATGAAAAGGCTCTCCCATTTTTAAGAAGTGTTGTGCAATTCAAATTAATTCAAACTCTTCAAATTAATTGATTGAAATGTGTTGGAATAATTGATTAAGGGTAGAGAGAGGTGAGAGGTCTCATTTATGGAGGGGAGTTAACAAACCTAATGAAAGAGGAGATTAAAGGGATGTCAGCACAATAAACAAGAGAGTTTAAAATGGGTTTTAAGGGAGGTTATGGGAAGATGAAGGGTTGGGGCTCATGTGGCCCCACCTCTCAAATATCCACACATGGGAATTTGTATGGATGTGGGTCCCACCATTAACTTCCCATGGGAGGAATTAACCTCTTTAGATACATAAAATTGTTCTAACAATTTTATTTATCTTTTTAATTAAAACACAATTTATAACGTAAAACCTGCATAAAATGATACTGCGATAAAGGTCCCCTTAAGCCATTACTGGCACTACGAGTTCATTAGTGCCCTCAGAATTCAATTTCGAGCACCAGTTCAAAAGATAGAAAACCCCACTCTTTCATTCAATGAACGTACCCGAGCTAAACTTAGAAAATTGATTCTGGGCACACCGGGCCTCAGAATCAAGTTTCATTAGAATACACAGGCTCATAAAATTCCAAATAAATTAAGAAAATAATTTCCTTGAAGTTTTCAGGTCTTTACATATATATCATCCATGTGATGTGGTGATGAAAAACGAATCACATCACTTCATGGAGGTGGTAGTCCACATGTACACATGAATGTCATTATCATTTTTTGGTGAATAGAAAGGTATTAAGGTAAATGATATATTATCACTTAATAATGATAAATATTTCATTAATATCATATATAAACACTAATTACATCATTACTATTAGTCTTGAGGGATTGTGATGGAAAATGAATGACATTAGTTTGCGAGGCGGTAGCGCACCGTACACCAAAAAATGGGTTCATTTCCTAGTTGATTAGAGAGAAGACGAATAAAGGTAATTAAATTAACATAAAAACATATAAGTATATTAATTGTGCTATTTTTATTATTTAATAATGGTTTTATAATATTTTAATGAGGTGGGGTAGAATTAAAAAAATATGAGGTTAAAAACAAAACCACTTCTTTGGAAAACCTCTTTTTCTTAACACCTTAATCCCTATAAGGGTATTAATATGTCTAAAAAAGACCTATATAATGAGGTAATGGATTATGAGATGGTATTTTCTTAGTGATTTTATGAAACAATTTTTTAAAGTCTGATGAATTGAGAACAAGAAATGCCCTTTTATAAGTTAGGGGAGGAACACCCTTGCAATTACTCAAAATATTAAAATAATAAAAATTATTTTTCAATTATAAATTACTCACAAATGTTTTATTTACAATATAATATAATTATTCATTTAATTATATTCAAAAAATAAAAGTTACACTTGTTTTTAATATGTTTTTAACATTATATTTTAGTTTTAACCCCTTCCACACTTATCATAGAAACCATGTTTTTTACTCTTTGGGTGTGTTGATAAGTAATATAAATGAAAAAATTGGACAAAAATGGAACATGGTTGATATTATCAACCATAAAATAATTATTTTATGAATATATTATTTTAGGAATTTTATCTCAATTAATAAAAAAAATTAATTGTTTTAAAATATCAAAAATGTCATTTTTTAGATCTATACATTATATTGAAATTTATAATATCAATAGAACACATATAATTTGAACCAGCTATTTTAAAATATTCCCAACATGTCATGTTGTGATATAATTTTTTATATCAAATTAATTATCGGAAATAAATATACATTACATATTTTTATTATCATTTATTTTATTTTTCTATTTACTAAATAATTACTGCATCAACATTGTGGAAAAATTTAAGGTAATAATTTATACACTAAATGTTTTTAAAAATTGAATTTATAAATAAAAATAATTAATATTTAAAATTAATATTTATAACTTAACACATACTCTAGTTAACCCTTTGATAAAAATTTTATAGTTATTAAAAACATGTGAGTGACTATTTGTTACTATTATTTAAATAAAATATTAAAACAGTTACCATCTCATAAAATTGAAAAAAGGTCATATAACTAATTATTTGAGGAGTGTGGATGAAATTACTCATAAAAAATTCTGGTATGTTTTAGGGTCATTGTATAGTCATTATCATTTTATTTTCAACTTTAATTACCTCATTTACCCTTTATCATGGTAATAAATATTTCAATGGTTACTATTGATTTCTCCAAAAAAAAGTGAGTTATTTATTAAACATAGAACCAATGATTTCAAAAATATAATCCATTTTTAAATTTTTTTTTTAAAAAATAGTATAATTTAATTTAAATGTAAACAGTAAAAATTCAAAAAAAATGGTTTTTTAGAAAAATGACCTTTTTAAAATTTTGAATGTATTTGTACAAAATTAAATTATAAAATTCATTTAAAAAACAAAATTTAATATTTTAAAATAAAATTAAATAAATGAATTTTAAAACTAATAAAAAATTTATTTTTACACTGTAAATAAAATCTAATATTCAATATAAATTTTTATTTTTTCATTTTTCATTGAAAACCTATTATACTATAAAATTCTCAAAAATTCATCTTAATATATTTTTGAAATGATTAATTAAAAAATGAAATTAATTTTGTAAAAATGAATTTATATTGTTTTATATAAATTAATTATAATATTCATTCATAAAAAGTAAGATAATTCGTTTCTAATGAAAATATATTTTTGATAAATAAAACGACTTAAATAATATTAAGTGTTTACTTTCTAATAATTTAACAATACATTAATACTAAGTAGAAACATTAAATTTATTTCATAAATCAGTTATTTATATTCATACAAACTAATTTATCTACTAGATTATAGCGATCACATTTAAATAATGATATTTTATTGTTCGTTTAAGATCAGTGTTGTGTATATTGTAGGATATTGAACATAGTATTGCAAATCAAAATCATAATATATTACTTTTTCACACACTAAGTAATTTTTTCCACACAATATGAACTCAGGATCAATAACTAGACATTTGACTTTCCAAAATAGCTTTATTAAAACCCCACATCAATAATAGGGTTAATAAAATATCCAATTGAAAGAAGAGAAAAGAGAAGTATGAAGGTCCTATTGAATAACACATAACTAGGTTTCTATGTATGAAACCATTGGTAAGACGTAAAGACATGGATACAGAATAGAAAACCAAACTCCCAATGGCTGATAGACAGTGATAGATAGCATGTTCAGGATAAAGCTAACCATTACCAAATCGTAAATGTATGATGGGCTAAAAGACCATTTATTTATCAGTATGAAAAATAAACAAATAATATTTTTTGATTCAAAATTATTTTCTTAAATTTTAAAAATTATTTTAATTTATACACTAATTATATAAATAAATATACTTACTTGACAAGAAAATTCCCACTACAAACTCATAATTTTCTCCAAATGATGAGTATTCAAGTTGAATTTTTCATGCCTGAAGCACAAAAATAAATGATTCAAATAATTTATTAGAGAATAATAACCTATTACTCCATTATTTATACATTAACCACAAAAGCATGGATAATAAAATTTAAGATAATATGAAAAATAATAACTATTCGAATGATAAAAAACCAATTCAATTCTCCAAAACTCAATAGTAATACTCAAAGTTTAACATGGATAATTCAATAAATAATTATCATTAAAATTAATCAAAAATATTACAATAAAATATTGAAACCCAAAAATCCTAAGGATTTTATCAAATCATCTTCCATGAAAAATTTAGTATTTATCTTTAAAAAATATCATCCATTCAAATGTTTCATACAAAAATTATTTTCCCTACAAATATAACCAAATCAATTTTTTAATTTTTTATATAAGAACTTATAGAGGTTATGTGATTCCATAAAAAAAACATACATGATCCCATTATTCCATTCCAACATTTCAAAAGCATTTCAATACATTTACCAAGTCATCCAAGGACCAAAGTATTGGGTGAAAATTCCAAATTGAAAAAAAAAACTAAACATGTATTGAGCCTAGAGATAGCTCTTTGACCCCTAAGTCTAGAATTTAAATTTTTCACTAATACTCAATGAACCACATAAACATAACCACCATGACATCAAGATCACTAATGATTATAGAGAAACCAAAAAAACTACCCTACATTAAATAGATTTAGAAATTTAAGCAACTACATCAATCAGATAGAAAATAGAAAAATCCACAAAATAGAGTGCCAACAATCCATATTCAATGATTAGATGGTAAGAAGAATAAGAAATATGGACCCAAATGTGTATAATAATGCACTAAACATGCCTCCAAGAAACTATCATCCACTCAAAAATCACATCTGAAAACAACCATGGAGGCCACACCACTAGACTAAATTGGGAGGATAAATAGACTAGGAGGTCATAGCTGATTTGTGTAGAAGAATGCCTTGGAAGATGTCAAACCCTATAAAAGAACATTATCAATTACTTAAAGGACCCATGGAACCCAAACAACATTTCATTACCCATAGATATTAAATCATAGAGAAAGAATTAGAGAAAAGCCTCTTCAGATGTTGTCGCCTTTTGTAATCCATGCCTCCTAGGAAAATGATGATTTCTTAGCTAGAAGATCTTAAACCATCATCGAATCTAGTGCTTAATACCCAATAAAGGTCATGATATAGAAATAAATTGTTATACCATAAGAAGAGGCACCGACATATGTAAATGACGTCAATATCATGAAGATAAATAGAGACCAAATCCATGCCTATGAAGAACACCAATATTGAAGAAGAAACCAAAACCCAAACACAAGGAACCACCACCAATGAGAGAGAACCAGTACTACGGGAGATGAGAAAAAATGGAAATTAGAAGTAGGAAGGAATACAAGAAGTGGAGAGGGAAAGGCACCACTAGAGGACACAAGCATCCCCCGACTAAATCACTGTAGAGGGGAACCCTAGAGCGGGAGGAAAGGGTGTTAACCTCACTCCTTCTTCCAATATAAACTCTAATATATGATAATAATTTCCATGAATAACAAAAATCACCACAAAGACATAACAAAATCATATATTCTTTAAAAATATAATTCAACCTTTCATCCTCAAACAAAATACCTTATAATTATATTTACCTTAATCATATATATTCCCCATGATTATAGTGAACTTCTTCTAAAATATAATAAATCCCTTAGTCACTAAAGAAACTTCCAATCCCATTTTTATTTATACAACAAAATATACTTTCCCAATTTGTAATAACCCATAATTACCTCAAAATTAGTGATCATATAAACCCTAAGTTCTACGAACACCTTTAATCTTATTTTAAATAAAATTAAATACATTATTCATGAAATATACTTTTTCACCTATTAAAAATAGTAGTTACATCTACCTAAAATTGTTATAATAACTCAGTAAATTTCTCCGAAATTTTATCACATTTTTACTACACCACTTTTCAAAGGTATCAATTCCATCTATAGTCTATTTGAAAAATTAAAAAACAAAACCATCTATAAAATATTACTTAGGTGATTCATGAATCTCATGATATTTGTAATTTATCATAATATTAAGGATAAACACATCCTTTACTCAACTTCTTTCATAATTATTTAACCCTAATTCGTTCTCTTATTTCATAATACTTTATTACTATAAATCATATATATGAAATGAATTTTTATTATATTTTTAATATCAATTTAAACATGTTTCATACATAAAATATAAAAAAATAATTCATACCTTAAATTCAGACATCAGTTTATTCCTTTAAGTTGTTAATATCCTCTTTATATTCCAACATGAAGTTCAAACCTCTATAAATGAAAGAGCTAAGTCATTGGGTGTATTTCCTTTATCAGATGATATGTAAAAACTTAGATTTTGAAATAAGATAAAATAAACTCCATGATCAATAGAAATTTTAGTGAAATTAAGTTGTATTTCATAGAAGAAATAGTTTCTTATAGGTTATTTGGATGTTGAAATGTCATCCAACATCATTTTCACAATATTTTTCTATGATGGTGATGATTAAACATTTGGTTAGGGTAAGAAGGTCATATAAAATCCATTCCCTTTCATCTTGGTGAATGATCATACATCTTTACAAAAGAATATCAGAAAAACATGAGAATAATTAATTATTGTTAAAATAAAAATTTTCTTTATAATGAAAATACCCTTATAAATTCCAATACATTAACCATAAAATCATTTATACATAATTCTATTATCCTTCTAAATCCAACATAAAAATTATCATTAATCTCCTTAGAACCATCACATAGAACCGAGGAATGGGTTTGTAATACTTTGAACTTATAGTCATCCTTAAACTTTTGAACCTATGATGATATTAATAACACATAAGACAACCTCACATGAAAACATTATAACATCCAACATTGTATAAACCCTCCTTCGATACCAACTGAAACAAACTAAATAGAAATATTACATAATCTAGTGACTATAAACTAATATTAAAATTCATTCACTCCTAGATATCATTTAGGTTTATACCTTTAGAGAATTAGGTCTTAATATTTACATAACAAACCCTAAATTATAAGATGGATACATCTACTCAGTATCCATTTTTCATTTAATATAAAACCTATATATAAAATAGTTTTTATTTTTATGAAAATTCATGAGGAATTTTAACATAGATTCTTATTTTCCCTTAGAAATCCTTAAAACATATTAAAATCATTTTAAAAACATGGAATCATCACAAAAAACATATTAATGGAAAAAATACAAAATGAAACAATCAAAATATACGTAATGTTTTACCTTATTTCAAAACAAACATTAGTACAAAAAGAATTCATTATATTACCAAATAAATCATATTATTTATCTAAAAAAATTCATAATAAATTAAATTACAGGTCTTAAAAAAAGTAAACTCATAAGGGTTTCTTCTCAAATTTGAAAATAAAACAATTTCCTCCCAAATTATACTTTTTACTCTTATATATGGAATAACCAGAAGAGATAACTTTAGAGTAACCAACCATGAAAAAAATAGAATATCTTTCTGATTAACGTCCAAAAAATACCATAGAGTAACCATCACAACTACCCATGGATAAACCATTGTTGTAATTCCCAGAATATCCATCATTGTATATTCCCATTATCTCTTAAGAGAAATCTAATCATTTAACTCCGTCTCGTATTCGGAAAAACCAAATGGTCAAATTCGATACCCAATTAATAATAGGGATACCATGGACCCAGCCATATATGGTTTATAAAAGAACCACCCATCATTATAAATAATTTTCAAATACCATAACATGATATATAAAATATTGCATCATGAAAATATTTTAGGAGGAAAATAAGTTTTCAAATTTGAAATTACTTATTTAAAAACTTGTGCAATTATGAAAGAAAATTTTACTTTCAAAATAACCCTTTATACTATTAGATTAATCTTCAATGAAAAAATTATACATGACAACAATAAAATATGTTTATATTGAGTATGTTAAAAAATCATTCCTCTCATACTTTTTTTTAGAAATGTTACAATAGACCTCATTTGGACGGAGAAAACAATATTCATTTTAAATGATATAGTAAAATTAAAAAATGGGTAAAAATTACACTAAATAATCATAAGATAACAGTAAAAATCTTATTTAAACCATATTTTATAAAATATAGATATAAACTAAAGAGAAAAATTAAAGGGAAACTTTAGAAGATAATTTTTAAAAGAACGTTTCTTACATCAAGTCTAACGTGTCACATACTTTATTTATCCTCACAATTAATAGAAATAGGTTAATTATTAACATTGTTAATAATATTTTTCAGGTTTTTTATTCATATTATTTTTTTGTTACCACACTATATTTAATTGTTTAATTATTTAAATTCATGTTAGATGTTTTAGTGTTATTCATTTTATATGTCTAAAAATCTTGCGGTTAGTCGACTTTGGTCAAAAAGTCTAGAATTTCATCATCTAAAAGAATAATAATAATGATATAATTATAATTTTTTATATATCAATTATACATTTATATATAACCATTTAATATGCTTATGAAAAATTAACTATGATACAATCACGGAGACGGTACAGACAAGTAACATTTCAATTTTTCAATGATTATTATGAAAGTAAGGTAAGAATTATTTATTATTTATAGAATTATAATAATATAATAAATATAATATTTGTTCATTATATATAATTTTATATATCATCCATGTGATGTGGTAAAGAAAAATAAATCACATCACTTCGTGAGGATGGTAGACCACATGTACGTACGAATGACGTTGTATTTTTTAGTGTATGGAAATGTAAAAACGTAATTGATATATTATTTCTTATGGATGATAATTATTTAATTAAAATAATATATAAAAATTATTTTCATCATTATAACATGTTTTGAGATACTGTGATGGAATAAAATTATATCAATTCATGTGGTGGTAGTCCACCATACACATGAATGCCAAATTTTTTTCCCTTTTGAAGAAACATTAGATGGATATAGAAAATTAAATTCTTATAATAAAATATAATTATATTTTTCATATTTGGATTACTTATTTATTATTGTTAAATAAGTTTTTAATGAGGTGGTAGAATGAATAAAAGCAAAACATGTGGTTAAAAACTATACATCTCCATTAAAAAACCCCATTTTATCAACACATTATGACCTCTAAGGTTAGAATTATGACTAAATCATGACCTCTAGAATGAGGAAAGAGATTATTAAAAGGAATTTTGTTAATTATTGGATAAACCAAACATGTTTTTTTAGAGTGATGAAATGAAAAAAGAGATTCCCTTTTATAAGAGAGGGGTGGGGCACTTTTGGAATTCCCCTGAATATTAAATAAATATAAATTAATTTTCAATTTAAAATAGATCAAAAATGATTTATTAATATGATAAGACGAGGATATGTTAAAATGTGCTCAAAAAATAAAAATTATATTGATTTTTTATAACTCCCCTCCCTGATTTCCCACTTGGTTATTTCTCTAGGCTTGTTGGCTAGTAGGACATAGGCATACCCCCCATATGCCAAAGGATTCCAAATAGATGTGATGGTATTACTAGGTGATATTGTGGAGACTCTACCCTCTGCTGATGATAATAATAATGGTTCATATGTATATCACACAATAGAAGAAGGACTATAAGAGATGAATGAATAATAAAACTCAGGCAAAGCATAATAAATATCAATAATATCGAGGTGGAATCATTATGACGACTAAACACCATGTTCAAAATAACCATAACATACATATATATATATATCGCAAATATGGAAAAGCTATAATAGGTAGCACATCTCACCACTATTACACTCCCCTAAGACACCAATATCACATAAAATTAGGCCCCATGGATCCTTTACTACCCATATCAGAGACATGGCTCATACATTGTCTTCATCAAATATCGTCATTCTGGGGTAGGTGAGTAGAATACCGCCAAAAAGGATATGAAGGAAAAAACTGTTTATATTCTTTGTTAAAACATCATACAAATCACCCCCTTTTATTATCCATACATTACAATATTATGGTTATTTACATATATCACATGCATATAGAATCACATGTCAGTCTCACTGGGAACCACATACCTCAGTTGTCTAAGTAGAATGACCCCAATAGATATTTTCTAGAAAATTCTATTTATGTTTTTGTTGACACATTAAACATCCCAAACCCTCTTAATGTATTCAAGGTTCCAATAGTTTTTTAATTGTAATATACATATATCATGTCACCCTATTTTCCCACCATGATGTATAAACAATCTCCCATTCTATACTAGGAAAAGGGTCAAACCACATAATCTAATAACATCACACTCAAATGCACCACTAAAGGTATAAATCCATCAATTATAAAATAAAAAACATGAAATCAATTTTATACCCCTAGAAACCCTTTATATCTCCCCTTAATGGGGATGTAGGTACATAAACATAATATCTTTACTAATTTTCTACTACATCCTAGTCACTGGGCTACCACAACCCAAATAGTAATACCAAAACTAAAACAATGATTTCGATACAATTTGTAACCAACCAAATGTGGTTTCCATTTTCAACCCAAGCCTTGTGAGGTTTCAAGGAAACACTAATAAAGAACCTTCTCTAATACCATTTGTAACTCCTTGACCTAGTTTTCCACTTTATCTATGCTCTGAGTAAACTAGACACTAGTCCTTAGGTTCACCTCCATGTACACCAAAGGGTACTGACTAGCAGTAAGGGTATTATTAGGTGATAGGTGGTAGAATATACCCTAATGTGATTATAATAATGGTATATATTTATATAATATTGTAGAAGAAGTTATATTATAGTATAAGAAACAATAAAACTCAATGTAATCTTAATAAATAATAGTAAAATAATAAACCTAAATTCATAATACCTAATGCGATAAAGACAAATGCCATGATAGGTCATAAAAATATATAATCAAGGATTAACATCTATGACCATGTGGGTAAAAATATATAAAATCCCAAAATAATGTTCCAACTATATGCAAAAGAACCACATGGTTAAATTATATCCATCCAATGCAATAGATATTCATCCATGATCACTAAGCTCCTGCTCCTAAGACAAAATATTTTCTTGATATCAAAACCACAATGTCCACATGCCTCTCGTAGGGCCCGTGTAGGGTGCGATCATGAAATCAGTAGGACACCAAATTTTTTTTATGTATTACATCAATAATTATATAGTGTATAGAGTGTATAATAAATAAAAGAAATGCACACGAATTTAAATTTTAACATTCTCCACTTGTGATCGAAAACCAAAAATGAGCATTTACTTTCTTTGACCAATTCCAATATATCTCCAAATATGTACCCCATATAAATATATGGAATACAATACATTTAGGTATAAATATATTTTAAATGGTGAGGAACAACAACCTAATTCCCAGGAATAACCATTTGAATATCATAATAGGTGAACACTCTTGTTCCACCCATAATAAGTCACCAAGTACCTCATACCATCTGATACAAACTGTATCACATATAATGAGTGTACAAAAATACAATCAAAATTCCCATAAAATCATCCAAGGTCCCTTATCCTCCATTAAAATAGACACCACATGATCAATAATCTGATGTCTTGAGGCACGATGATATTTGTCGTCCTACAAATAGTAAATAATTGTTGGTACAACAACCTAACAACCTGATGTACGATGATGTCTGTTCTCTCAAAATCCTGACCTAGCATGCTTAAATACAATTATGTGCCTCAAAACCAAGCCAATTGTTTCAACACCATCACCTGATGGTCTATCACCATCATCAATGGCTTTCTACGGTGAGAACCTCTCCCCTAAATGATGGTCAACACCATCCCCTAAACTTCATTGTCGACAGAGTCCTATACCCACAATGAGTAGTCAACACCACCTCACTTGATTTCCATATATGTTAAAATGACTCACAAAATTTGTCATCTGATAGTGGTGAGTGGAAATCACCAATATTCATAAGACAGATCATTCAACACCCCGTACCCTTATGAAAACGTCACCCACGTAATGATGGTCAACAGTATATAATATCCTACAAACTATGATCTGAATCCGAATACCTCATTGCCTCAATCTCGATGAACCATGCCACTATAAAATGATGATCAACATTGTCACATGTAACTCAGGCCATGCCCTCAGCCTGAAGATCATGTCGCAAAATCCAAGTGATTGGCATCACCTCAGATCCTCAGTACATTGCTTTCAAATTCATGTAGAACAATATAAATCACAATAAAATTTAAACAATTAATTTAAAATTGAAACTAATCTAATATGGGTAGTTTTTAAAATCCCCTTACCCAAATTATTATATATAAAGAGACAAGGGAATACCTAACAAAATCCCATGACATTTTTTAAACAAGTGAAAGATAATAATTAATTGATTTAGGGTCTCACTCCATAAACCAAATCAGTGAATTAAAGAACACACCCCATAACCCCTGTTAAATTAAGGAGAAATCAAGGCACCACCTACCTTATACTCATTGGTGTTCTATCCTCTATTGATAACCTATAACTCGATCTGAAACAATAGAAATTCTAGTTTTAGAAAAACACTCTTAAAATATGGCCAAAGAGCTTTCACATATTTAGAATACTATATAGAGATATAGAAACTACAGTGAAGAAAGGGGATTGATGGACTTTCTGCTACATTTATGATGACATAGAAGACTCTTGAATCATGTTCTGATTGTATGTGGAGGCTTAAAGCCTATTAGAGGATAAATGTGAGCTCCATTACTACTCGAGAAGAGGACCACATGTGGAGGAAGAAAAATAAAATGGGATTATTAAGGAAAGACGGGAAATGGTAATTTGAAACTTTTTTAAATATGTGCATAGTCATGTCACATGGTTTGGATAACCGTTCACTTAATATTCCCCCTCACTATCCAATGGGTTACGTCTTTAAAAATTGTCAGGGAGTTTGGATGCACAGTTTGTCTAAACTGTGCGCCAATTGTGCGAACCTACTACCTTAGTGGGACTAGATGTTCAGACTAAGCCACACCATTTGAAAAACACTACGCAACCCATGTCCACCCTCTTAGGAGACAACTTGATACCATTCATGGTTTACCCTTGGAGGATGTGTGGTAAAATCCAACCACACACCACTATATGAACCTCTTGAAAAGTGAGTTTTCAGGGCTCGGTTCTCCTGAATACTATTCAAACGCCCAATACACATGAAAATCCTTAAAAATAATCTTAATGTATGACTTGGTGTGTTCAAACTCTCATAATTGGTTATGAAGCTTATAATTCATGTCAGTCCATCGACCAAAAATAAAATTTCAAAAAAGTTAGAAAATTCAACCAACTCAAAAATCCAAGACATTTCATTATGAATATTTTCTACCCTTTATATTTTTTTATAATCCCTCATTAACCCCTTTCACACTTACTATGGCAATAATATTTTTTACTCTATCAATTTTTAGAAAATTATTATAAATGAAAAAAAGTTAATAAATGTACAATGGGTGATATTGTAAACCATATCCCAATCACTTGGATGAATCTAATATTTTTTTGAATTTTAAATCATTTAACAAAATATTATTTATTATAAAATATCAATAATGTCAGTTTTTATAACTTTTAATTATTTTTACATTAATATAATCAATACAACACCTATAATTCAAAAAATCTTTATAACACATACCCAACATATCGTCACCATATAAAATATTGTTGGATCATATAATTTATCTAAAATTTTAATACTTATATTATTTTTACTATTATTTATTAGATTTTACCATTGATTAAATAATTATTATATCAGCATTGTGAAAATAATTATGTTATTTATTTCTTAAATAAAAGTTATATAAAATTACCATTATAAATATAATTATTTTATATTTTGAATTAATATTTATAACAGAACATATCATCTCATTAACGATATTCTAAAAGTATTATTGTTATTAAAAATTAAATCATGTTTTTTTTATTTTTCTTTAAATTAACAATTATAAATGTTACAATCTCATCCAAAATGGAAAAAATACCATATAATTGAATCATTTAATAAAATTAATTTAAATTTTAGGGTCATTTTATAGCCCATATTGTTTTATTTTTAACTTTAATTTTAGATGTAATCTTTACATTTGTATTAAAAATTATTATGGATACTATTCATATTGGCAAATAATAAAAGGATCTATTTGCAAAATTTGGACACACATATTTCAAATAAGTAATAATTTTTTCAAAATTCAAAACAAAAAGGTTTCTAAATAAAATTTAAATTTAATCCGAGAACACATAATGAAAAACTGTTTTTCAAAAAAAAGTTCTTTTAAAATATAAAATATTTTTTTCCTAAATTGAAGGATACAATTAATTTCAACGAAAGTAATTATAAAAATTTACATAAATATTAATTAATTAAATTTTAAAAGTAATCCAATAAATATTATTACTCTTTATATAAAATATATTTTTCAATAAAAATATGTACTTTTTACTATTAGTTACTAATAAATAATTTCTAAAAATTCTCAAAATTAATATTAAGAAAATTTTGAAATGTTGAATTAAAAAAATATTTTCATATTTTATAATTATTTTTATAAAATTTACTAAAAATTAATTATAATATTCATTCATAAAATGAAAAAAAATTCATTTTTGAATAAAAAATTTATTTTGAAGAACAAAATGACATTACTAAAAATTCTGTTTTTATTTTATAAGAATTTACCAATAAATTTATACTAAGTAAGACCTATTTTATTTTTTTTAATAAATATGTTATTCTTATTCATACCCATAAACTTAATATCTATGTTATAATGGTCACATTTAAATAGTAATATTTCATTTTTTGTTCAGGATCAGTGTTGCATATCTTGTGTGCGATTTAACATGGTCCCTATTTTTAAAATAATAGTACATTAGAGAAGTTACATGTTCTATGTTTAAAAATAATATTCAATTATCATTTTACTATGAAACCTTTCCTTTAATTTTTATCATATAGTCAATTTCTTAGGTTTAAAACCCACTTTTGGAAAGCTTTAAGGAATTACAAAGTTTCTAAACAAATAATTTCTATTTTAATTTCAATTATTCATCGCTTATTCAGGTTGATTAGTTTTTTATTCACCATTTTCAATTTTTATTTAAGTATATTTATATTCCTTTTAATGTTTTATTGATACTTATTTATAATTTTTTTTAAATTTAATAAACTCTATCTTCTAATCCTCTATATTTATCACATTAATAACCATAAATTCCTTTTACTTATCTTTAATTAACTTATTCCCTACCTAAAGACATGGAAAGATGTTTTGTAAAATTAACTCTAAATTCATTCAAGAGACACTTTTATTTCTAAGCATTATATTTTGATCATTTAGTATTGCGTCTTTTGCTTTGGTCTTTACTTCAATGATAGAAGTGTCCATCAAATGTGTTTACTTCAGTCTTCCTTCTGAGTTAAAATCTTGATATTATTAAAATATAAGATCATATTTATATTTTAGTTTATCCCGTTATTCGTTTTGGATATTATAATACTAAGGATATACTCCATATGTTTAATAGTATGTCACTCCATTATGGATTTCATAATTATTGAAATCTAGGATCATCTAGGTACAATTGATCACTCCATCCATCACAATTTAGTGACCACTATTTATAATTTTATATCATGTCAAAATTAGACTCATCTTTATTTTTTATATAATATGATTCTGTTACATATAATGTATCTACCTTCTAATCTATCATAAACGCAACACAATGAATAACCAAAACATGTAAAATGAATAAAATCAAAATCTAAAATAAAAAAACAGAAATTCTATAAGAAAATAATTTAATATTATCTATAAGTAATTGATCATTACTAGTTTCCATTATTTTGTAGAAATGTTGTACTTCAACTCTATGATGAATAATTAATTCAAGGTTGCCGATAATGTCAAAAATAATTTAACTCAAACTAATAGTATTTAAAAAGTAATATTATAGTTTATGTATGAGGCCATTCCCACTAGGAACATGGACTCCAGGTTATAAAATTCAACTAATTATTAGACCTTTCAAATATTATCAAAACTGTAAGAACTATATTAAGTATAAACTATTTAATTAAATAATAATTATGAGAAAAACAGAGTGTAATCAATATTTGCAGATTATTTTTCTTTTATGAAAACTACATAAATATAAAAATAAATAAAATCAAAGGTTTCATGAATATAATTGAAATTATAATCCATTTTATCTATTTCAATTAAAACTTATTTAACATTTAAACTCTTAATAATCATAATTTCTTTATTATGTTTAAATTTTATATGAAATAGAATAATATATCTCATTTTATAAGAATTAATTAACATTACCTTCTCGGGTTTCTAGGATTATTAAACCTACTTGATCAATGCTTTAATAATATAATATATAGATTACTTTATTCATTACATGATACTATTAAATAAGACTAGTTTAGAATTGGATATGAATCAATACATTTGTCACAAATCCTTTTCCAATGGTACCACTCTCTTCTATAAAGTTATCCACTCATCTTAACTTGAAAATAAACAATGAATAAATCATGATTCATTAAAAATAAATAGAACACATACATTAAGGAATAATCATCCAATATATGAATCCAAAAAATACATAATGAAATATTTTGAAAATAAAACAATAGAAAAAAACTATATATATATCATTGCATCCTCCCTTTATTCATTGAAGAAAATCTCTAGTAACTGGAAGAATCAGAAAATATAGTAGAACCCCAGGTGGTTGGTGCTCCATCATTAAAAAGTGACTCTTCTTTTTTATAAAATTCATCATTTTATATCCGTATATATCTTTTATATTTCATTTCCCTTAATAGTATCCCTAATCAATTAAAAATATTCTTTAAATTTATTTCGGGTTTCCCCAAATATATCCCTATGTTTACATAAATTATCCACATCATAGTAGATATAAAACATCAAAAATATGTTAAAATATGTATAAAAATTTAATGGTTCACTTACCCATGTTTCATCCTATTACCTATGTTAGATAGAGGTTCCTAGAAAAATATAGGTTGACCCAAAATAGTTTGTGACCTCCAAATTTATTTTTCACCCCTTTGTGGTGAAATAAAACTTTATAAATCTTCCGAGAGAAACCTAAATGGCCTCAAATTTCATTGAAACATTTCAAAGGTCCCTATAACATCATTAATTACATAATGTCTTTAAAATAAACACTTTTAATAAACAAAATTATATATCATAATCTCTGTAAATATCTTTAAATTTCTATAATTTTCTTTACATTTATTCCTTACCATGACATGAAAAGATTCAATAAGGCATGGTCCCCTCATCTCTTCATCTCAATCTCTAAATATCCTCAAAATACATCATTTTTTAACAATTAAAAAATGGTATTGTGTATAATTTATTCCCACCATGGGATAAGGTTCTATAAACCATAATGTGGTTTAACACATGCTATAATTTCATGAAATCATAAATATACTTCAATAATTTCCCCACTATATTCATATTTAGTAATAATCATCTACTCATTGTCCCAACCATAACATATTAATCCCTATGTAATTTAAAAAAAAATATTATATACAATAACATGGATACTTCTAGACCACTATTTACTTCATTATTATTCATTTTAATATCCTTACGCAAAACCATAATGTGGTTTTTGAATAAACACAATATGGGTTTTTCCAATTTCATTCATTAACTTCCAGTATTCTCCAAAGTTATCCAACGATTCAAACTATTATTAAAACATTGAATGTCATGATTAAATATAATTAAAATTTTTTAAACTAAAAAATCGAATATATATATATATATATATATATATATATTTATAAGAGAAAAAAATAATGATATTTCCACATTTAAAAAAAATTAAAAAGTGAGTCTTTTAATCTCCTTCCTTGCAAGAATTATTAAAAGTATAATTTAAAAATAAGAATATATAGTGAATGACTAAATATAAATTATTAAAAGATAAACCTTGAAAAATATTTAAAAATATACAACACATAATATTTTATTGTGATCTTGGAAAATATCTATGAAAAAAATAAAAAACCTCTACCAAGCCTTATTAGAAAGAAAAAAACAATTGAATACGGATTATAATGGCATCGTCTATCACAAGCGATCGATCATAGGATTCCATGGATTATGAATCAAAAAGGAATAATTAGTAGAACCAAATAACAAAACAATGTTTACCTAGGGTTTAGAATAATATGAATAGAACCAAACATTGTAAAATATTTAACCATATGTATAATAAAAATTCAGATGACTCCAATATGATATAGTGAGGGGATGAATATTCCATGATGAATATTGATCAAAGGACATATAAAATTTTAAAATATATCAATTATTTATTAAGAATTAACCATTTTTTTAATGAATGGCCTTTAACCCTTTGATAGAATAATGGTATACCACATCATGGAATCTTTAATTTTTTGACTCAAACCATTAACTACCATGCTAAAAGTCATACCATTTTCATGGTTTCTATCAGACCACTAGGACACCATAATGACTTGGTATTCTCTTGAACACTCCATAATTCAACATGATAAAAAATGAGTGTTTAACTTGATAAAAAAATATTCGAAATACCACCACTTGACTAGATATAAGCTTATACATTCCCTGGTAAATTAGAGTCCAAACTATACCCTGGTTCCCTTTTAAAATACAAGACTAATATTTTCACCTTCAAACCTTCTCCGAGCTCCACTCCATGAAGCACCCTAATGTTTTAAAATATAAAAATAATATTCGATAGAATTTATGAAATTAAATAATAAGTATAGAAGGGAATAAACCATCCTGATACATTATGATATATTTTTTTCTAAATAATTCACTCTCTTTAATATATTTCAACACATTCCAAAATAGGTTTGAATGAAACCCAAATAAACAATTAAAATATTATTTATACATTACCATTATAAACTAGCTGTTAATTTGGTGGGTATGAATATTATTGGATAAAATATGAATATTATTTTTATATATTGATTATAAATAAAATAACAATCATTTTAAAGGAAAATAAATGTTTTCTGAAAAAAAAAACAATATGTTTTTTAAAAGATAGTTTTGTCATGCTTCAAAAACGTAATATATTTTTTTTACTAATTTTAATTTTTCTTAAAAAAATAACTCTAAATTTTTTAAATCACATTATGAAAATTATATTAGGGTTAATTTTAACTACTATATAAAAAAATATTCTTTGATTTATAGTAATCAATATTGAATTTTTAATTCAAAAATACATTTTTGTTTCAATTATTTAAAATGTTGAATAATATTTCAAATTGGATTTAATGTAAAATTAGATCAATTTTATATCTATTAATAAAATTTAGGTCATTTTAATGGTTTTAATATTGATTTTATATATAATAACTTAGTATGTTTTTGGATATTTTCCCTTCAAAAACATTCTTTCTCAGCGCGTATGTGATAAAAATTTTAAATTAAAAATTTCCAAATATACGAATTAAATTTGTAAAAAAGAATTCCATATTTGTTATAATAATAATTTCTAATTTCTAATATGTTCAACTTAAATTTTAACAAAAATTAACAGTTAAAATAGTAAAAATTAATTACTACATTTAAGGTAAAAATGTATTTACCAAGGGTTAATCCAAATAGATAAGGGTTAAAAATGACATACTAACATGTAAAACATCCATTTTATAGACATATGTAGACCTTAAATATTATACTATCTATATTGGACCATTTTATCTCTATGTTCATGATATAAACGTCTATATGCATTAATATTTTCAAAAAAATTACAATTTTTCCACTCACCTCACATATAAAAGGCCACACCATTTTCACTCTTCAATAGACCATAAAACACTTTTGGATCAGAGAAGACCTTCCAAATTTATTCAAAAATTCCCTAATATCATATTATATTCTTTATTTTGGTATAAATCCAACTTAGGAAGTATTTGGTGAAATCTTAATGAGGATACTTGAAGAAGAGGTAACAATCTTCGATGATTGTTTTTATTTTATTTCTTCCTCTACATCATTAAATTATTATTATACCATTATGATATAATAAAATAAATATATTATATATATGGATATGTTTTATTGTTAATTTAATGTCCTATAAGCATCCCCACTTCCATCAAATTTGTTATGAAATCATTATTCGTGTGTACGGTGAACTGCTGCCTTATAGGCCGATATCATTCTTTTCCATACCACCTCTCAAGGTTGGGTATGTTGTTAAATATAAAGTATTTATATGATATTTACAACATAATAATACCAATGTATTAATTATATCATACATTAAATTTTTATATTCCATTTCATAGGGGACATGATTTCGTCGTTCATGTGTACAATGGACAACAACCTCACTACGCTATGTGATTCATTTTTCACTAACGCTTTTCATGGAAGGTAATAGGGATAAATTTAATAAATATATGTGATATAAATTATATATTTATGATATTATTGGCATATTTATAATTATTAAAAGATACTATATAATTTTATATCTTTAATTTTCAATCACAAAAAGATGATAACATCGTTCGTGTACGTGTGGAATACAACCTTCATGAAGTAATGTGAATAATTTTCATCACCGCACCACATAAATAATAAATATAAGTATATTCAGATAATTAATATTTTATTTATAATATAATTATATTTTTGGAAAGATAAAAATTAAACTTGACATTTTTCTATAGTGATCATTGGAAAGTGGAAGTGTTACTTATACATATATATGTCATACTGTCTCCATGATCATAACATATATAGTTTATGAAAATCATATTCAATGAATAAATTTAAAATTATAATTGTTTTATAAATAATATAATTATTTCAATATTTTTTATTCTATAGTTGATGTAACTATATAATACTCTCAAGAATTACAACATTCATAACAAAGGAGGAATTAGAAAAAAAAGAAATTAACACCTGAAATAATAAAAGTAATGAAATATTATTAATTAATGGGAGACAATATGTTATAAAAGAATCATATATAAAAAATAATTATTAATATAGTTATTTATAAGTTAATAAGGTGTTTAAAACCACTATTTAGGATATTAAATCAATTTAAACTAAAGAAAGATTGAGGTAAAGGATTTTATATCAATTTTCATTCCATTAAGATATATTTTTTATTTCAAACTAATTAAATATTATGTGGTGTATATACATCACCTTTTAATTTTTAATATTTTTATTCCTTATCAATTAATTGTATTTTAATTATTAATTTTAGTTAATTAATCATGGTATATTTTAACTGAAAATTACCAAATTTTAAAAATTATTTAATATTCTCACTTTATTTTTTGATTATGAAAATATCTTTTAAAAATCAACATCTTATGACCATTATTTATTAGAAATTAAATTTCATTTAAATATCCATATTATTGTATGATGTATATGATTATTCCCTAAATCATGTACCATTTTTTTATACAGTGTTTACTTTTAACGTTATTTTATTTACTGGGTAAATATTGATAAATCTATATCCTTTACTCAATATGGATATCTAACGATAAGGAAAAATTATTTATGAATTAAATTGATTATTATTTATATGAGGAATGATTTGGACCTATATTTATGGGAGTTTCTCAAAATTATATATCCCCTTGAGGCATCGATAGACCTCATGAGAAAAATTCACTAGCCAAATTATATGGATTTCTACCTATAATTTAAACTATCTTATTAAAGTCCTTTATAGTATATGTATCATGATTCATGTGATCATGAAATAAAATAATTAATTATTTTATTCATTGATAATTCTTTATTATTATTATCTATGAGATTTTAAAAATCATAATATATCTAAATGTATTTTATTCTTAGATTATTGATTTTATGACATTTGTGTTAATTTACTTACCTTTACATATTGATTATTCCTTATATATTCATCCAGTAATGTTATTTAAATGGCATGGATGTTTAGTTATTTACCATTCCATATTTATTATGCTGATTAATTCATGATAGCTTATGATGTACTAAATCATTACTATGAATTTTATCTCACCCAAATTTTATTTAATTTCCCCATGTTATGAAGAAGAATCATTTGAATGAGTCTCAAAGATACTGAGAAATTTCTTTTCTTATTTTTAAAATTTTCAGTACCAATGTAAAATTCTTATCATGTATATATCTATTTCTCTAAAACTGTTATACTAGTTAATCCTTAGGGATTTGACACTTTATATCTATGCTAGTACAATAAAGTATACATTTTCTCTGAGCTATTATGGTCGGGTTCATTATATTAGGTATCATATTATATTTAACAATATAGATTGGGAATTATATTTTGGAGAACACATATTATAAAAAATAAACCTATGATGTAATTTGAGTATAAGAAAAATGAAAATCCTAAATTTTTTGTACTAAAAATATTATGTGGTTTTTCATTAAAATATATCCTTATCCGGATTCTGAAAGTGGATGTGGTTTTAAAACAGAGTTACTCATGGGTATTAGCTATAAAAAAGGTGTATTGGGATGAACCCAATCATCACTTTTTAGATGAAGATAGGCTTACTAGGAAAATAGTTTGACACTCCCAAGGGACTTGATTATGATAATTTACATTTTAATTACAATATATTAAAAATGATTTAAAAAATAAAGATATCATAGATCCTATTTTTTGTGATTATGAGATTAACAACAAATTTTTTTTATAATTTATGTTAAGTGTTACTCCATATTTAGAATTATACATTATGATATGGAATTTATAATTTAATTAGAAAATATAGTATATATTAATGTTTAGAATGGTTCTTGAAAGGAATAATGGTATCAATAATCTTGAAAAATGTAGATATTTTCCAAATAAGAAATAAAAAAAACCTGGAATTGGAACTAAAAAAATAATGGCCATATTAAGGAAACATATTCATGTTTTTTAAAATAACCCTACCTAAATGGAGAAACCTATTCCATAGCATGATTCTCCTTTTTTGGATCTCCTTATGTGATAGAATCACCTATCATTTAGTGGGACTACTAATAAAATGGTAGATGAGAAATTTATTATTCCTCTGAGAATATATTTATAGCTTTGGTATGGAGTGTAAAAAAATATTTAAACTAATGGTGTATTCCCTCAAAGGAGATACTGATAAATATTTGGAGTTGATCCAGAATACTTCAGAGGAGGAGGAAGTATAACTCGTGAAATGAAAATTTTGTAAGAGATATTCATTGGAAAATATTTCCATCATGATAAAAAACTAAAATGAAGGGATTTTTCATCATATTAAATTAAAAAGTAATAATAACGTTTGGGGGAGTATAAGGATACATTTATAAGGTTAGATAGTTATTTTATGGGTTATATATGTAACATGGAGTGAAAGATTGATCATTTTTGTGATGTTATTAATCCAAGTTTCCTAAGGGTGCTGGTCTTCAGAAATTTTGCTTCGTATGAAGAAATAGTTTTATGTAATTTCAATATAGAGATATAAATCTAAAATTCTTATGTCTCCTAAGAGATTCAAGAGAAGAATGGGACAATAGAGAAAAAACAAATAATAGGAATAAGTGAAAGAAGGATTTTCCCACATGTGGTAATTGTGAAAAGAAAAAACATGTACTTACATGATAGGAGTGGGATTTTTTTTATGTATATAAGGAAAGAAAACTATGCTCAAGATTTCAAGGAAAATAGAAAAAATTTAAATGTAAAATGATTCCACTATAAAGATATGGGGAAATACCCAAATGAATTCCTAATTCACCAATGAAATATACCTCATAAAAACATAAGAGTTCAAAGTCAATATTATTCTTGATAATTAACAATTTCTATTGCTTAAGGAGACATAGTACAAACCAGGATACATCAAGGAGGACTGAAGTAGTGATGGCCCAAATAATCGTTAATAATAAATCTGATGCCATCATGAGGGATGGATAGTAAATTAAGAAAAAGTAAAAAATTATTGCTTTCGAAAGCCTAGGAAGCCAGGATGTCTGCAAAATTATTCCCCTCACACCATGTGTGGGAGATACCTGTATAGGTTCCCAAGATTTTCTTGCACTTACAAATAAGATAAGCTATGCTTCAAAGGATATTTACACTTCCAAAAATAACTTTATAGAGAATCAAAGATTCAGTCTCCACAAGCTTCAAGGATATATTCATTTGTGCACATACCTCTAGACCCATGACCATCGCCTCAGCCATGGCATACAGGGCGTCACCACGTCCTTAAAAGGCCAAAAAAGCCATCACAATAGACCCCCTCTGATCTCTTATAATGTAGCCGCCTCTCATCTTCCCCCTGAAGATATCCGTTCATGTTGAGTTTGAGCCTGCCATATAGGGGTGACAACATAACTAATGACCATGAACAAACCTTTCCTCTTGAGAGGAAACTCCTAGGATAAGCAATCTAAGTAAAGGGGTACCCTGACAATCTGCATATAAGATAACTAAATCCAGTAACATATTCTTCATTTTGAACATGATTCTCAATCTTATGATATTGGTACAACTAAAGTTTAATGATTAATGTTCCTATGTATTTAGTTATAATAAATATGTTGTAAAATTATTTTATTGATGTTATTATAAAAAATATTAATGATTTTACAATAACAATATTTATTAATGGATTTAAAGGTATGTGTTGAATGGTACTAAGAAAAGCGATTCAGTTTCAAGTTGAAATCCTTGGAAAACAAGTGTTTGAAAAAAATGTATCACTTAATATATTACTGATGTTTATATAATTATTTTGGGAAAATTAGATGATTTTAATCGATAATGTAAATTAGATAGTGTTTACTTCCTTAGAAATGATTAATGACTCATTGAAAAAGGGTTTATTCTAACACGGACGGAATTACCAATAAATTTTTATTTAAGTAATATATCCAATAATATGTGTTTTATTTAATGAATAAGGATTATTGAATGTTTTCAATTAGGTATTTTGGTAATTCAAGTTATTATCATGTTTCAATAGAATATATAATGAAGGTATTAACATATTTGGTATGTGAGGATTTTGAGCTACATCATGTTGTTAATAAGTTCATTTTAGAAATTCTGTGAGATTATTTATAATGTTTTGGATCTTATTTTTTTAGAAAGTTCAAATGGTTAACTATTTATGAAATGATTTATGTTGAAATTTGGAAGAGGGTTTAGAGATTAATGTATTACTAGAAAATTTGATGATTTAGGCATATTGGGAATCCCATACATACCATTTTCTATAATAATAACAATAGATTGAAAGAATGAATTATCATTCTATTATAGTTCTTATGATCCATTAAAAGTGATTTTTAGTTATTTAGGTAAAAAAATCATTCTTTGATATTGATTTCATACAATAAATAATTTTGTGTAAAATGGTCGAAGAATTAATAAAATATGAAATGTTTCTTATGAAATATTGTTATATCAATTAAGTACATTATTATATGTTCTCAGACTAGATTGAAAAAAAAATTCCACAGCATTACAAAAAGGGTCTTAAAATTTAATGATATTTTGTTATCATAATTTTTGATGATGTCAATGATCATTTTCATTCTTCTTTGGTTTATGAATTTGTGTTAATCAACCTTTTCAGGATCACCCACTTTCTTATGATTAATGTTCTCTATCACTCTCGATCAGTATTTGGGTGTTAGTTTTAACTTCAATGTCCATGTTTTTATATCCCACCTATATTGTACTATAAAAGAATACTAGTATATTTTCTTCCCGATGACTTTCTCGTATCCCTTTCTCATTATCAATTGGTTTTTTATTTACACTTTTCACGACACAAGATTCCAAGAACTATATTTTCAAATGTAAAACCCTTGATTACCGTGATCAAGATTGTATTGCAAGGATACAATTTTTTAATGGGGTAGAATGTAACACCCATGAATTTTAAAATATGAAAATCATATTAATTAGTTTTTATTATAGACAACAAGAATCATAAAATAGAATATAACATCTATATACTTTGTGATATATTGCAATTTAAACAAGTTGTTCTCTTCAGTATCTTGAAACACACGCAATATCAGGTTTGAACGAAACATGATACTCTATTAAAATAATGTTTAAAAATTATCATTATAAACTAGCCAATAAATTTTAGAGTATAAAAAATCATAAATAAATCATAAATATTGTGGTAATTTATCAATTTCAAATAATATAATAATCATTAAAAACAAAAATAAATTCCTTTTCAAAAATAATTATTTTTTCAAAAAATAGTTTAGTCACGCTTTGCTGACATAATAAGAAGTGTTTCTAAAAATATAAGAAAATTTTATTGAAATATAAACATAATTTTTTTAAATCAAATGTTAAAATTATTTAGGGTGAATTTTTGGGTTTTTTCTGAAATATTTCATTTTTTGAAGAATAATGGAAATTAATGAATATTAGTTGATAATTTTATTTTAATTTAAATTATTTATAATGTTGAATTATATTTTAAATTATTTTTAAAGTAAAATTAGATCCAATTTATATAAATTATTCCAACTTAGGTCATTTTACCAATTCTCACATTGAATTATTATATAAAAACATTATAATATTTTTGACATTCTGTCATTAAAATGTGGCTTTCTCATCACAAATGTGGTGTTAATACAAATTTATATTTTTAAAATATAGGTGAATTAAAATTGGAAAAATAATTTTTATATTTTTAATCATCATAAATTATAATTTATAATAATGTAAAATAACTTTTCGTATCAAAATTAATTGTGAAAACAGAAAAAATTAATTACCATTGTTAAGGTAAAAATGGATTTACTAGGGGTTCAAATAAAAAAGCTAAGGGTTAAAAATGACCAAAAAACATATAAAAATCATTAGATAGCCATATTAGGAAATTATATGTTATATTGTTTATAATATCATTTTTTATGTTTTTTACATGAAAAAACATGGGTATTATCGAATATTTTCTACAAGTTACAACTGTGCCACTCACTTCATTTATGAAACACCACCCATATCTTATGTTCTTCACACCATAGAACCATTTTGGTTTAGAAAATACCTACCAAAATCACTTCATAGATTCCATCATATAATCTTATAAGCCTTATTATAGGTATAAATCCAACCTATAAAGGTTTTGATGAAAAATAAAATAGGATACATGTAGAAGAGGTATCATTTTCAATGAGAATTTTTATTTTATGTCTTCCTTCACCTACTTAAATTATTATTAAGAAAAGTTTATATAATATCCTTAGTATATTACATATAATTTTATTTTATTATATTAATTTAATCACCTAATACCATCCCCACTTGAATCTAATAGGTTACAAAATCATCATTATTGTGTACGGAGGACTACCACCTCGTGAACCAATGTCATTAATTTTTCTATAACCACCTTTTACAGATGGGTATTATGAAAAATATAAATTACATGTTTGATATTTATTAATGAATTATTCGTATGGAGTCATTATATCATATATTCCATTTAAATTCCATTTCTTAGGTGATATGATAATGTTGCTCTAATGTATGGTGGACTATACTATCGTAAAGAGATGTAATTCATATTTCACTAATGATTTTAATGGAAGGTAATAAGTATATTTTTAATGATTATATGTGATATATATGAAATAATTATTATATTAATAACATATTTTTCATTTTTAAAAGATGATATATCATTTTATTTCTCACCTTTTCACTCATTTAAAGAAGATAACATCACTCATGTACCTGTGGACTACCTCCTTCATGAAGCAATGTGGCTCTCTTTTCATCACCACACCACATAGATGATATATATATGTGTATATTTAAAGCAATAATATATTATTTATTATATCATGATATTTCTCTAATGATAAATTATTACTTAACATATTACCATAATGATTGTTTAAAAATGTGAATGTTACTTACGTGTACGTACGACCTACCTTCTCCATGATCGTAACATACTTAATTTCTCAAAACAAATTTCATGATTGGTCTTAGAAGTATAATATATATATATATATATATGATAATAATTTCATGATTATTATTCTGTAGGTGATGTAACTATATAATATTTACAAGAACCTGAACATTCATAACAAAGCATGAATGATAAAACAAGGCAATTAACAAATAAAAGAATGAAAATAATGAAATATTGTTAACAAAAGGGTGATACGATGTTATTAATGGTTCATATATGATATTATAAATATCAATATGGTTAATTTATAATGAAATAAAAATTTTAGAACCATTATAATTGAGGTTAAATCATGTTCAACTGAAGAAAATCACGAGGTAAGGGATTTCACCTCAATTTAAATTTCATTTAAACTTATTTGTTATTATGAAACAATTAACTTTTACATTATGAGTTTTCCATTCCTTCGTGTTTTGGGAGATTTTTAAGTAAACAAGGTTTCCTAATAACATTACCATTCCTTCTTGTTTTGAAAATCACAAACACCTTATCTTAAGGAAAATTTTATTTACTCTATGTTTTACTCCTATAAGGAAAATTTTCCTTCCCCAAGAAAATTTATCATCACCATGTTTTTCATTGTTCATTATCTTGTCTAAGTGTAAAATTTGGATTCATATCAAAAAAATCCGAATCAAAATATACTTATAGTATTGTGTTTTCAGGATCTGAGTTCAGACTCTGAATTATATGAATTTAGACTTCAAACTCTTATGAGTTCTAACTCTGAGTTCTCGGAATTCAGAATGTAAAATCTTATGAGTTTTGACTCCATGTTCTCTGAATTCAGACTCCGAACTCTTATGTGTTCTAACTTCGGGTTCTCTGAATTCAGACTCTGAACTCTTATGAGTTCTAACTATGACTTCTCTGAATTCAGACTCCGAACTCTTATGAGTTCTGATTCCGAGTTCTATGAATTAAGACTATAAACTCTTATGAGTTCTGACGCCAAATACTAATGAATTCAGACTCCAAACCTTTTAAGTTCAGACTCCAAATTATCATGAATTATGACTCAAAAATTTGTATGTTCTGACTCTGAATTCTCATTAACTTTGACTCCTAACTTTATAAGTTCAGGTTCCAAATTCTTTTGAATCCAGATTCCAAATTTCCTTGAAATTCAGAATCCAGAATTCTATTGAGTTCAGGTTTTTAATTCCTTAGAAAATAGAAACCAAATATCCTTGTATTATAGACACCAAATGTGTTTTTTCTTAGACTACAAACTTTTATTTTCTTACATTCTGAATATTTTATTTTGGTCATGTAACCATATTTTTGCTTACACTTTTATTGGTTATAAAAAGAAGTCATGAATTCAGTTACAAACTAACCATTGTTTGAGTGACATGTGTATAGGTCCCTCCAAAATTCAAGGAACAATATGACCATTGGAGGAGGGAGCCGACCGTTGGAGTTGGTCCTATAAATAGAATCTCATTGGAAATAGCTCACAACTTTGATGAATTGTTCTATAACTCTGGAGATTACATGTTGTAGAAGTGATTTCTAGAGAGAGACTCTCATGCTTAGTGCGTACTGAGCAACTTGTTCAGATTTTCATTGTGGGACTCTGAATGTTGCTGAATACATTCGAGGGACTCCGGGGATATGAAGACAGAGGTGACGACTACATTAATGTTCAAGGACTTCCATGCTGAGGAAGACAGAGGTGTCGACTACCTTATGGTTTAGGTCTTGTGGGGATACCAAGATAGAATTTGATCTTCATATCGAGGGATTACCCTGGTGTGTGTAAGAAAGAATTTCATGAAAGCATAAATCAAGAGACCTTTATCCAAGGTTGTTGGATACCCTTATTTTTTGGTTAATATACTTATTACTTGTTACTTGTTTGTTTCAAGTTTTTCACTAAATTTTGATTGTTGATGAAAGTATAATTGTCTTATACTTCCTTATACATGTACTTTGATTTAGTAAGATTCTATATGCTTTAACGTAAAATCTTTATATTTGGAAACTTTCATTATGTTTCATTTTTCAGAAACATATTTTAAGGAATCACTTTCTTAGAATCATATTTATGGAATCTAGAAAGTGTGTTCGACTAGAAGTTTTTTGAATTACCTTGTTTAACCTTGTTAAACATAATCATCTTTAAAAGTTCCAAAGGAATATTTTAAATAATACAATTCACCCCCCTATTGTATTTTGATCATTATTAGATACTTAATTAAATATCTATATTATTTCTATCCTAAATTTGCTATTATAGAGTATATCATACTCCACATACCATCTCAACAATTGGTATCAGAGGAAGTTCAATCTGAATTAATCTCACGATTAGATTCAAAAGAGAATTATTCTTCTTATTTTCGAAATCTTATTTTTAGAATATTATTTTCAGACTCATAATGTTCAGATTCATATTTTTATTAGAAATACTCTTCTTCTATATTTTCCTTGCTGTGGAATATTTTCCTTGTCTACATACTTTTATAACTAATTAGTTTGTCTGGAAATTTTTTCTGTAAGATGGAAGGAATCAATGTTGGTTTCGTAGACATCCTAAATCCAACAAGACCACCTATTTTCGATGGGAATGATTAAGAATGTTAGAGAGATTTCATGAAGACATTTATTATCAATACTGGAGTAGAAAACATTTCATGCTTTCTAGAGGATATAAAATCCCTTACATAGAAGTTAGTACTTTCACAAATCAAGAAAAGCATGAATATCAACTGAATTATAAGGTATGCAAAACATTTATTTGTTCTATGACTAGAAATATATATAGCCATATTCCATCTTATTAAGTAGAAAATTTTCTTTGGAAAAAACATGAAGTTGCACACTTTGGAACTTAAAAAGTTTTAGAAACTAGAAGATCCATGCTCAGAGTTGAATATCATGGTTTTTGATTTCTTTTTGGAGAACCCATATGTTAGGTGCAACATAGATTTATGAAAATCATTAATAGTTTAAAATCCATGGGATAGAAAAGATTATATGGTAATTCACTTGTTGATAAGATCGTAGAAATCATGCCCAATGAGTGCGAATCCAAGAGAACTGCTATTGAGGAAAATAGAAAGGATACTCATATTATTCTTGATAAACTTTTTGCAACCCTTCTTCAACATGATACTAGAATGAAGAGATATGATTACAACATTATGAAGAATAATTGGAATGACAAAATAGATTTTACTACAACTTCAAATCATATGAAAGTCAAGACTCCTGAGAGAGTTACTAGATCCAAATCTAAGAAGGTTGTTATACAATCCGAATCTAGTGGTAGTGAATTTTCAGAAAATGAATTAGCCAATATTTCTCGAAGGATGAACAAGATAACTGGACAGAAGAACCTTCAATCTAGATATAATAATCAAGAAATGAATAATAAGAAAGATTCATAAGTCACTTGTCATGAATTCAAGAGAGCAGGACATATAAGACCTGATTGTACAATGCTTAAAAGAAAGGAAAGAAAGGAAATGAATTAGAATAGAAACAAAAGAAGTAATACAAAGCCAAATCTAAGAATGTTTTGGAAGCTAATGACACATCGAGTGCTAGTGGTGGTGACTCTTCAGATGAGTCATCAGATTACAAATTTTCTAGACAGAAGAATCTTGGTTTAATAGCCAGACTGCCTATTGAAAATCATTTCTAAATGGCTAAGGTACAAGATTTTGAATCAATGACCAAGGTTACTTTGAATGCAAATTATAGTAATGATTAATAGTATGAATCTATGGATGAAGAATCTTTTTCTGATTAAGATGACACTCTACCTACCTATGAAAAAGTATATAGGTTTGCTAAGAATCTTGAGAATGAAAATTATAAATTCAACAAAAATATTGATAAGGAAAATTCTAGGACTTCTATAATTACTAAAGAAATATCAAATATATCTATAGATATTGATAAAAAACATTGGTTTTGAAAATATTTCAAAAAATCGTGAGGAAGTCAATTCTGAGAAGGATATAATTTCTAATGATCCTGAAAATGTAATTTCTAAGAAAAATGTTTTAGAGCCTAACTCTGGTTCTAATGATAATGTTTTGGAAGATAAGAACATAGTTATTAGACTGAAGTTTAAAATTTTTTCCTTAAGGAAGTTTTTTTCAAACATTGCCTTAGGTAAATAAAATTTTGATAAGATGTATTCAAAAATCCAACCTCTAAGGAATAATTCGGGTTTTGGTTATACTAGTTCTAAACAATTTTTTAGTAATAATTATTTTATTCCTAAAAGTGCTCCATTCATCACTATGTGTCAGTGTGGTGGACACTGGGCAAAAATTTGTTCCTTAATCAAAACTCAATCTTTAGGAAATCATAAAGCCTATTTTTTTACGAAAAATGTGGGTAACTAAGAATTTTCTTTCTGAAATTTCTAGATCCAAGAATGTTTGGGATCTGAAAGTCTAACTCTTTTATTTTTAGGAAAATAAATAAATTACCAACATCAATACTCGGTAGATGGATAGATGATGTTCCTGGCATATGACTGGTGACAAAAACTATTTTGAGAAGATTATCATGAAGAAAGGAGGAAAAGTAACTTTCAGAGATAATTCTAAAGGAGAAATTATTGGTATAGGTTACATCGTTCTTCTTGGAAAAACTTTGATTTCAAAGGTTTTGTTTGTTAAGGGTCTTAAGCACAACCTCATTATCATAAGTAAATTATGTTATGAACATTTACTTGTGAATTTTATGAATGAAAAGTGCTTAGTATACAATTCCAAGGAAGATTCTATACTTTCTGCCAATACGCAAGAGAATATTTATACAATAAACATATAAGACCTTATGATCCAATACATACCTTACCTTAGTGCAATGTAAGATCATTCTTGGTTGTGGAATTGAATGTTAGGTCACTGTAACCTTAGAAACCTATGAAAAATCTCAATGAAATGATTATTTAAGGATCTACCAGAGCATAGATTTGATTCATCAAAAGTTTGTGATCCTTGTCAATATGGAAAGCAATGTAAATGATGTTTTAAATCAGTTTTTGATGTCTCAACTACAGATACATTACAGTTAGTGCATATGGATCTTTTTGGACCAAAAAAAACTGGAATCATTGGAGGAAATTATTGTGTATTTTTCTTAGTAGATGATTACACTAGATTTACATGGGTCTATTTTCTAGAAAATAAATCTGAAGCTTTTTATTATTTGAAAAGTTTTAGATCCCAAGTTAAAAATGAGAAAAACCTTCCTTTGATAACTATTCATAGTGTTCATGGAGTAGAATTTCAAAATACTGATTTTTAAACTTTTTGTAGTAGAAAATGCATAACTCATAACTTATCAGCACCAAGAATACCTTAACAGAATAGTGTTGTTGAAAGAGGAAACAGAATTATTCAAGAGATAACAATAACCATGTTGAGTGAGTATTCTATAACCAAACATTTTTGGGATGATGCTGTATGTACTGATTGTTATACTATAAATCACATTTTTATTAGACCTTTTCTTAATAAAACTTCTTATGAGTTATAGAGT
Organism: Viscum album; assembly: GCA_963277665.1. Lineage (NCBI taxonomy): Eukaryota > Viridiplantae > Streptophyta > Magnoliopsida > Santalales > Viscaceae > Viscum > Viscum album. The sequence goes on from OY728138.1 coordinate 443,657,615, forward strand.
GGTAGAAAACCTAGACATTCTTACTTTAAGGTTTTTAGTTGCAAAGTATTCATTCTAAATACTAAAGATAATCTTCCAAAATTCACACCAAAATCAGATGAAGGAATTTTTTTAGGTTACTCCACAACTTCTAAGGCTTATAGAGATTTCAATAAAAAAACTTGTACTACTGAAGAGACAGTACATGTTAAATTTGATGAAACAGATCCCTTTGTTTTTAACCAACCCCAACCTACATCTTCGGATGTGTTTTCAAAAACTGCTTATCAACCCATGATTTAAGATCCTTATGACAAGGAAAATTTCCAAATTGATAATTCTGAAACATTTACCCCATAATATTTCATACCCTATGTTGATGAACAAGTTTTAGAAAACCCAAATAAGTTTTTTCTAAAGAATCATCCCAGTGATAGTATCATTGGTGATGTGAATCAACCTGTAAAGAATAGAAGTTCCTTAAGGAATGAAGTAGAAAATCTAACATTTCATTCCCAATTAGAACCAAAAATCATTAATGAAGGTTTAGGTAATGATGATTAGATAAAATCTCTGCAAGATGAGCTAAACGAATTCGAATGGAATAATATCTGGACCTTGGTTGAAAGACATAACGAAACTTCTGTTTTTGGTGTAAAATGGGTCCTCAAAAATAAGTGTGATGAAAATGTAATGATTTTATTAAATAAAGCTATATTGGTTGATAAAGGCTCTAATCAACAAGAAGGAATAGACTACGAATAAACCTATGCTTCAGTATCTAGACTTGAATCTTTTCGTATTTTACTTGCCTTTGCAGCATTCTTCAATATCAAACTTTTTCAAATGGATGTGAAATGTGCTTTCCCTAATGGTTTTGTACAAGAGAAAGTTTTTGTTGAACAACCTCCTAGTATTGTAGATACAAAACATCCTGAACATGTTTATAAACTAACCAAATCTTTGTATGGACTTAATAAAGAACCTAGAGCTTTGTATGATATGATTAAATGATTTTGGCTTCAAAATAATTATGTTAAGGGAAATGCAGATCCATCCCTTTTTATAAAGAAAGATAAGAAAATTGTTTTGAATGTTCAAATTTATGATAATGACATTATATTTGGTTAAAATCATCAATATTTAACTGATTCCTCTATGGATGTAATGAAATCTGAGTTTGAAATGAGTATGATGGGTGAGTTAACATTTTTCCCAGGTTTTCAAATTTTTAAAAAACCAGAATGAATCCATGTATCCCAACATAAGTATATTAAATACCTTCTTAAAAATTATGGATATGAAAATAATAAAATTGTTAGTACTCACATTGGTACCTCAAACACACTAGATATTGATGAATCTGGGAAACCTTTAGATAAAAAATATTTTAGAGGTATGATAGGGAGTCAACTATACTTGATAGCTAGTCGTCCAGACTTAATGTTTTCAGTATTCTTATATACATGATATTAATCCAATCCTAAGGAATCTCATTTAAAGTTAGTGAAAAAAAAATTCACTACCTAAAGGTAACCACAGATTTAGGACTCATTGATACTTCAAGAAATGATTTTATTCTAAAACATTTTTCAGATGCTGACTTTGGGGTTTGTAAAATGGATAGAAAGAGTACATCTGGAACTTTTCATTTCTTAGAAGATTCATTAGTTTCTTGGTCATGCATGAAGAAACACTCAGTAGAAAATTCAACTACTGAATCTGAATATGCAGCAGCTGGAAGTTGTTATGATCAAGTATTGTGGATGCAACACACACTCACAGACTATGGTATGATTTTTACCAAAACACAAATTTGGTGTGATAATAATAGAGCCATTTCCCTAAGTAAAAACCATGCACATCACTCTCGTGAAAAACACATAGATATTAGTCATCACTTTCCTAGGGATCACACATAAAAAGGAGACATCATTCTTCAATTTATCGGAAGTCAATATCAACATGCTGATATTTTCACAAAATCCTTACCCTCCGATAAATTTGAATACATTAAATATAAGTTGGGAATGATAACTGTAAGGTAATCATCTTTATTAACTTTATGTTGAAATCAATCTCTTAACATTAACAAACTCATTTTCATATAGGGAGAACATTTTCTTATTAGTTAAACGAAAATTTTCATAGTTAGTTTTCAAAATTTTTTGTAATGAAAATTTTCGAAGTCAGTTTTCCAGAAATTTTTGTAATGAAAATTTTTGTAGTCAGTTTTTAAAAATTTTCACAATGAAAATTTTCATAGACAGTTTTTGTTCAAAATTTATCGTAATGAAATAGTTTCACATTCAAGTTTTCAAAATTTTTTGTAATGAATAGTTTCTTAATCAGTTTTCAAAATTAATGGTAATGAAAATTTTTATAGTCAGTTTTTAAAATTTTTTGTAATGAAAATTTTCTAAGTCAGTTTTTCAAAATTTTTCGTAATGAAAATATTCGTAGTCTGTTTTTCAAAATAATTTCAACGAAAATTTCCAAAGATAGTTTTTTTTCAAAAAAATTCCTAATGAAAATTTTCATATTCAGTTTTTCAAAATTTTCATAGTCAATTTATCAAATTTTTTGTACTTATAATTCTTAATGAAGATTTTTATACTCAAAATTTAAGATTTTCATACTCAAAATTTTCATAATGAAGATTTATGTACTTAAAAGTTTCGTAATGAAGACTTTCGTATTCAAAATTTTCATAATGATGATTTTCGTTCTCAAACTTTTAGATTTTCATTCTCAAAATTTTCATAATAGAGATTTCTGTACTAAAAATTTTCATAATAAAGTTTTTTGTATTTAAAATTTTTTTAATGAAGATTTTCGTATTTAAAAATTTTGTAATGAAGATTGTCGTACTCAAATTTTTCGTAATGATGTTTTCCCTTTTCAAAATTTATTTCATAATCAATTTTTTTTTGGAATATAATGTTCTTCAAGAAATTTTTTCATTCAATAGGAAAAATCTTCCTGAAAATATGAAAGGTATGTTTCCATTCTTATGTTTTTGTAATAATCATTTAGTTGCTGATATTTTAATTTGGTTCTAAAATTTTTCGGATACTTTTTTCCTTAAATCTGAATGTTTTTCTACAAAATTTCAAAATATCAAATTCTATCATGTTTTCCTTGCAGCTATCATATCAACCTTTAGATATGAACATAAGGATTTTCATCCATTGGATTGAGTTTGGAAGATGAATTGTCTCTTCCAATGCCTATATAAAGGACCCCTGAAGGTTTGTCCTACATTGATCTCAAGCTCTCTTATGTTGAAGTTCATACCCTCTACTTAAGCCCATTCCAATCTTCTCAAAGTTTTCTCAATTCTAAATGTTTGTAGAAGAATCCTCTCAGAAAGATATGTCTACTGTCAAGCCAATTCCAGAGTGGAAGGTGTATAGAGAAAGGTTGGTGCATATGAGCTTGTTCAATAAGTAGAATTCTATTATTTCAAAGAACATTAATTTGAATGGATGGGAGAGTGTTTCCATATCGAAGACAGGGGCTCAATATTAGTGTATCCAGATCTGCTGATAGAATTTTATAAATTAGTCAATTTATTCAAGGATGAAAGTAGAGATAAGTTTTCCATAAATAGATATGGAATGACCTATGCTCTTTCATATACTAAGGAAACCGGCTTAGCTGGTGTTCCATATAAAGGAGATGCTGAATTCTGTTCCCAGAAGTTGCTGGATGTCAAAGGAAGCTTTGTAAAGGTGAAATCTATGAAGTGCCTCAGTCTTACTAATGTCTAGGCTCTGAAAATTTCTCACCTATCTAGAAATAATCAGATCCTTGAATTATGGGTTCAAGGATTTATCATTCCTAGAAAACGTGACAAGGACACATTGAAGAAGAGATATATGTACAACCTATATTTTCTAGTGAACCTGAGGAAGGTAAATTTTGTTAACCATATTCAGATTACGATCGAGAATATAAAGAATGGAAATCTAAATGCCCAGATTATCATGTACCTAACTATTCTATCAAAGTTAATTGTTCGGTGTCTAGAATATTTTAAAATCCCTTGTAGCTCGAAGCCTAGGAACTGTAAAGTTCTGCCAATTTGTGATGATACACTGAAAAGGATGAACATTCAATTTTGTAAATACTCCTGAGAATTTTATAACCTACTAGAGGAGGAAGCTAAAGCTGTTTCGAAGAAGCAAGAAGTAGGTGAACTATCCAAAAAGGCAGGAAATAATAGAAAGTTGAAGGAAGAATAAGAAGAAGAGAAAACCCCAATAGCTAAGGAAGCTCAATCCATGATTCCTAAACCTAAGAAGCAAATATCATACCCAGATGAGGTTGTCGTAAAATGGAGGGAAGCTAAGAAAAACCTGAAGGAAGGAGAGACACAGTTTGGTTTAGATACTGATGATGCAAAGGCTTTGAAAGAGAAGACAATAGATGATCTTGAGAATCAAGCTAAAGAAAAGAAACAAAAGAAGAAGATGTCTGAGACTGAAAATTTTCAATCCCTTTTGAGGGATACTGAGAATGCATCAGATAATATTCCCATACCAGAATCATTCTTGGTATAGGATTTACCTGAGACTCCGGGTAAGAAATTTCTCACATTGGAAATATCCCCAGAAAATGAACTATAAAAAGTTGTGTAAGAAGTGGAAGAAGATAAATGTAGTGATGACACAACTGATGTTATTAAGAAAGTGGAATAATTTCATGAGAAGGAAATCCAATCCGAGAAATTGTCAATCTGAACCTCTCAAGACTAATATTCAAAGTTGGCTACTCCTGGAATTGATTACATGGGTGATGATGAAGTGAATAAGCTATTAGAAGAAGAATTTTATAATCATAATTTCATTCATCCGGAAGATGTTGAGGCAGGAGATTAGAAGGGGAAAATAGATGAAGATAGAATTTTTTAGCAATGTGACAGTGAACATGGATCTCTGGATGAGAAAGCCATTCTGAAAGTGGATAAGGGTAAATAGGTGGTTGTTGATGCACCTTCTAAAGATATAGTAAAGAAGAAGGAAGCTTGTGGATCTTCAAAGAGGAAAGCTGCTGAGCTTGAGAAAGAAGTCTCACTAAGAAAAGTCTCAGATTCAGAATCATCATCTTTAGGACATGACTTTGTTGTGTAAACTCTAAAGAAGATGGTTGGCACCATTCCGATATTCCCAAGCATAGACTCTAGATTCCATATTCGTCAACACACACCAAATCAAAAATCAGATTCAATATACATGGTGATGGATATGTGTATCAAGCTTTAGGATGATTTAAAGATTTTTTCATTATCTATGATTCCCACAAAAGGTCTAGCAAGAAAATGGTTTTCTGGTCAGTGAAGACAATAGAATATTCAGGATAACTTGATGTGTTTCAAGATGGTGTCAATGAGGCTTTTGACATAGAAGATAGTACGATTAAGGATCTCTCGAATAGCTTTGAGGAAAATATTACCCTTGATAGGAATACTCAGATTCAAGAGGTAATGGATTTGAATAGAAAGTAGTATCCTATTGCCCAAAGCTATAATAGAGAAAGATATCTTCGAATTGATATGGAAGAAAAGCTTGTTATGCAGGAAGAAGTCTTGATGGATCAGGAAGAGGCTCTAATGACTCAGGAAGAGAGAATCAAGGCTTTAGAGAAGAAAGATGGGGATTAGGATCATCTTCTGAAAAGAGTACAGGAAGATCATAAGGAGCTCAAAAATCTGAATACTATAGTCAAGAATTTGACGTCGAAGGAAAATGAAGGATAATTTAATTACAATCTAATCTTTTGTTGTACTTTTCTTCCATGTACAAATTCATTCTAATCATAATCAAATTTTTTGTTGCTTGTTTTTTGGATGTGTTGTACTAATATTTCAGGTACCATAATTTCTTTTCCATTCCCTCAAATTCTCATTGAAAATCACAAAGGGGGAGAAAGGAAAAAAGAATACTAAGTAAAGAAGAAATAACCCTAAGTTAGGGAAAGTATATCTAAGGGGGTAGTTTATCTAATGGAAAGTTTTCATTACAGAGATTTCCGTACTCAAGATAATGAAATATCTCATTCCGAAAATCGAGAATATGATCCTCAGTGTGCCAAACCCTAAGGTGGAGTTGGTCATACTCATATGTCCCCATATGATAAGGGAGATAAGTTTTATTTTCAAAGTCTATAAAATATTTTATATGTCCTTTTATTCATTTTTGAAAGGATGTTTTTGCATTCCAAAAAGGGGGAGATTGTAGAGTTAATAAGGTTTTCCATATGACTTTTCCATTCCTTCATGTTTGTCGAGATTGTTAATTCAATAAGTTTTTTTAGGACTTTACCATTCCTTATTGTTTTGAAAATCACAAACACTATATCTAAAGGAAAATTTCATTTACTCTATGTTTTACTTCTATATGGAAAATTTTCCTTCCCCAAAGAAATTTATCCTCTCCATGTTTTTCATTTTTCATTATCTTGTATAAGTGTAAAATTCGATTTCATATCTAAAACCTCATAATCATATAACACTTAGAGCATTCTATTTTCAGGATCTGAGATCAGACTCTGAATTCTCGGAATTCAGACTCCGAACTCTTATGAGTTCTAACTCTGTGATCTCTAAATTCAGACTACGAACTCTTATGAGTTCTGACTCTGAGTTCTCTGAATTCAGACTCTGATCTATTATGAGTTTTTACTCCAAGTTCTTTGAATTCAGACTCTGAACTCTTTTGAGTTCTGACTCTAAGTTCTCTGAATTTAGACCTTGAACTCTTATGAGTTCTGACTTCGAGTTCTCTGAATTCAAACTCCGAAATATTATGAGTTCTGAATCTATATCCTAATGAATTCAGACTTTGAACATTGTAAGTTCAGACTCCGAATTCTCATGAATTCTGACGTTGAAGTTTGTATGTTCTGACTCCGAATTCTCATGAACTCTGACTACAAACTTTGTATGTTTAGGTTCCAAATTCTTGTGAATTCAGATTCTGAATATCCATGAAATTCAGACTCCGGAATTCTATAGATTTTAGGTTCTGAATTCATTAGAAAACAAAATATGAATATTCATGTATTATAGACACCAAATGTGTTTTTGGTTAGACTCTGAACTTTTATTTTCTTACATTCTGAATATTTCATTTTGGTTATTTAACCATATTTCTGCTTACACATGTATTGGTTAAAATACTGTGTCGTGCATTCAGTTACATACTAACCGTTGTTTGAGTGAAATGTGTACAGGTCCCTCCGAAAATCAAATAACAATATGATTGTTGGAGGAGGGATCCAACCGTTGGAGATGTTCCTATAAATAAGAGCTCATTTTAAAGAGCACATAACTTTGATGAACTATTCTATGACTCTAAAGATTACATGTTGTTGAAGTGATTTCTAGATTGAGACTCTCGTGCTTAGTGCGCACTGAACACCTTATTCCAATTTGCTTCATGTGACTCTGAATGTTGCTGAGTAAATTCGGGGGCTTCCAGGGATAGGAAGAAAGAGGGTCCAACTACATTAAAATTTGAGGACTTCCTTCCTGAGGAAGAAATATGTGCCAACTACCATAATGTTGAGGGCTTGCGGGGATAGCAAGACAGACTCCGATCTTCATATTGAGGGATTACCCTGGTGTGTTTAAAACATAATTTCTTGAAAGTAAAAATCAAGGGACCTTTATCCAAGGTTGTTGGATACCCTTATCTTTGGGTTAAAATACTTACTACATGTTACCTGTTTGTTTCATGTTTTCTGATTTATTATTTTTTTGAGGAAAGTATAACTATCTTATACTTCCTTATACATGTATTCTGATTTAGTAAGATTGTATACTCTTCAAGGTAGAATCATTATCTTTGTAAACTTTCATTAAGTTTCATTTTCCAGAACCATATTTTCTGGAATTAGTTTCTCAGAATCATATTTCTGGAATCTTGCAACTGTGAAGAATTAGAGGTTTTGTGAATTACCTTGTTTAACCTTGTTAATCATAATCATACATAAAAGTTCCAAATAAATTTTTTAAAGAATAAAATTCACCCCCTCTTGTATTTTCAACAGTATATAGTTCCCCTATTACATGTAATATAATCATTTTCTGATAATTCATTGTATTTTAGGTGTCAATTTGAATTTATTTATACAATGTAATTTGATTGTAAATTTCCAAATGGTAAAACTAATTGCACAATGCCACTTTCTTTTTTGATTGTTAACTTTTACATGAAATAATAACGTGCAATAATTTATCTATAGACATTAAATATATCTTAAATATCCATATTATTGTATTTTTTGTATAATTATTTCCTAAATTGTATACCATATTTTTATATGGTCTTTACGTTGATGGTTGTTTTATTAACCAAGGAAATATTGATAAATTTGTATCATTTACTCAATACAGATATTTGATGATAAGGAATATTGACTAATGAGTTATATTGATTATTTGATATATGAGGAATGATCTAGACCTCCTATTATGAGAGGTTTCTGGAATTTAATTTCCCCTTAATTTATCGGTAGGTCTCATGAGACAAATTAATTGGTCAAATTAAACAAGTATCTACAAGTAGCATAAATGGACTTGTGAAAGGGCATGCCGGTAGATGTATCATGATGTCTTAGTTCTTAGAATACAATTATTAAGAATTTAATTCATTGATAATCCATTTATTATTATTATCCATGTGATTTTTATAATGATATTATGTGGAGATGTATTAAATTCTCATATTATTCATGAAATGGAATCTATCTTTAGATATTTACCTTTCCATATTGATCATACAATATGTATTCATGTAGTCAAGTTGTTTAAATGGCATGTTCATTCAGTTATTTTCTTTTCTATATTTACTGTGATTGTTTTTTAATTATATTTTCTATTGTACTTATCTCGTACTAAGAATTTGATCTCTCACTTATTTTTTCCCTTTCCCCTGGTTATGAAGATGAGTCCTTTGAATGGGTTTTAGAGATGATGAGAATTTTATTATGTTTTGTTTTATTTGTTACTCATAATGTTAAAACAGTATCTTGTATGTATCGGGTTCTACAAAACTATTAAACTGATCATTTATTTTGGATTTTACAATTTTTAACGACACCAATGTAATAAAGTAGAAACTTACTATAGGATATTGGGGTTGGGGTCTTTACACTCCAACTCTACTAACACCCCAAAACCATAATGTAGAGGACCAAGAGAATTATTTCCTTTTCAATTATCATTTTTTAGATGAATTACAATATATATATATTCAATATTTCATTAGTTTTATTCATTCATTGTATATTCATTTATCACAATCCTTCTTTTGTATAATATTTAATATTAATTAATTTTATTTTTTATTTTCCATAAATGAAATTCTAAATAGTATTAATTATTTTATATATATATATTCATTCATTTATTCATGATTTTAGTTTATTTCAATTATATTATTATTAATATTTTATTTGATGTTATTTTATATAATAATAACTTGGCGAAATTTACTTAATTATTTGGGTAATTTTAATTTATCACAAATTTTAAAGATAATTGACTTAATTTATTTATTTTAAATTTCATTTGATTTTTTTAAAAATTATATATTTATGATTTACAATACATTTATCTCTCTATATATAATATATATGTGTTACATAAAAAATTATAATTAAAATCATGTATTTTATGAAAAATTATTTATTTATATATATAGAACAAATAATTATTTATATAAAATTATATATAAATACAATACAAAAAATATCACAAAATAACTCCACCTAAATTGAAAATATATGTGTAATCTTTTAAAATATTTATTTATAAAAAACACATCATAAAAAATATAAAGAAAAAAGTAATTTTAAAAAACATGTGATGGAATTTGAGGGTTATAGGAAATTATAGAGGTCAAAGATAATTATTTTGATGGATATTTCAAACTCATCACATAAAATAGATTCAAATTAAAAAAAATAAAATATTACCTTTTTCAATATTAGCTAAAATTTCTATCCAATATTATTTGAAGTCAAATGTCTAAAAATATTCACAAAACATAAATTGTATTTATATGTGATGGATTATCATCAATCATAATAATATATCATACATAAATATTAATAATGATGATTTTATTTTCATTAGAAATTATCTAGTATTAAAATGATTATATTTAAGTAGTTACGTGCACATGGGGACTATTTGGTATATGAAATGGTCAACTAGGTTGACCAAGAACACCTTATTACTATACAAAAAGGATCTTCTGAGCGTGTGTCAAGGGTGGTGTTGATTTTTGTGTCTCAAATGCATTTATATGATATTAAATTGATGATATTAATTTTATCATGTGTTATTTATTATTAATTCATTATATTTTTGCAATATAACATGAGATTGATATGATAATAACTCTATTGAATAAAGGAATCATAGTATCTCTTATAAATGATTCTTGTGAAACATTAATTTCTTGTTTTTTTATAATGAATAACATGAGTATGGACTATTGAATAGATACAATGTTTTCTCATTGGGTGTAAGTTAGAGAATATATCTGTTAGACAAAGAAACATTGATGATCCCACTTGGATTTTTATCTAAAATATTGGGTTTTTAATGTTTTTTTAAATCTTTTTATTTTTGTGATAAATTTTGGATAAACTATTCATGTTAGGTTTATAAGTAGATGGATCATCATTTTAATTTCTTTTAATGTAAGGAAATGTCAAAAAAAATTCATTGGTTATTGAATATTAAAAGGGTGTTAGATCTTAGGGAGTGTGTTTTAATTTATTTTTTTTATAAATCAATGTTTTTTATCTACGAATGATAATAATTTAATCTTAAAATTATTAGCTAATCCAGGATGTTCATGTTGGAAAATTTAGTACCGTTACACAGCTTGGCTGTATAATTTACAAATCGTAATGAAAAAAATAAAGCAACTCTATAAAATGTGGGTTTTAAATTCTATCACACACAATCATATGAATAATAATAATGAGGTTATAGTTGGTACGTCACATAACATAATGAAATATCCTTAATCATCAATGATCCAAAACAAATGCTGGTGAATAAAATAAAAAAATTTTGAAATTTTTTTGTTATAATGTTATAAACAAAATTTGATACAAGCATATATATGAAAACTCATTTTTATAAATAAAAATATTAAATTTTATGTTTAGAATGAAAAAATATTTTTTTCTTCTACAAAACCGTCATACAAGAAAAATAATCAAGATAATATGTTAATATAAAAAAATAAAATAACTTGAACTTTGTGCTTCAAACTCCTACACTACAACACTAACATGGATCTATTACTCACCACTTATAAAGAATAATGTATTCCCCTTTTCTGTCAAGAAATATATTTTATACATTTTCACTAAAGTTAATATTTAGGGGTGAGTATAAATTAATTAGAATTATTATTCTCGAGATTCTATATAATAACCCCTATGACCATAGTTAGCCTACCAAAGATGTTTTAATACATGAACCGAATTTGGTTAAAACACCCAACATAGACTTAATTGTTTAAGTAGTTATGAAAAAAAGTTTATAAGTGAAATAAAATTAATAATAAACATGTAATGGTTTTGAAGAAAGTAAATAATTAACATAAGTTAATTATTCCTGAATATAATGACACACAAAACAAATTAAACTCAAGGTAAGGGATTTTTATCTCTTTTTTTTACATATGTGAGATAAATGTCATATTCATAACTTACTTATTTTTTTGATGTATCTACTACAAATTTTGATATATTATATCATGAATTATTTTATCTTAACTACATTTAAAACCCATACTTAATTTCATTCCTACATGAGTCATATGGTTTGACATGATTCAAATAGGAATGAGACACATTTGAAAGTTTAAAGATTATTTTCCTCAAGAATAATTTGAAATATCATTAAATAGTATTTCCGTATGAGTAAATTATATTACCATTTTTTAAAAACCATTTCATTTTCCACACATATGGTTATACATGACCTTATTCCATTATTAGTACCATTTCCCCACACTTTAATACTCAAAATGTTTTTATGAAAACCAGGCTTCATTTTTCTCATTGGTAAAAGAACCTATTTTGTTATAAAACCCTTTTTTCTAATAAGGGTCTTGAAAGAAAATATTTTTAACCTTTAGAACATTATTTGTTAAATAAATTTTACCTTGTATCTTTTCCCAATGTTTTCAATGGATCCTTTTTGTCACTTTTGGAAGAAGGAATTTTTCTAACCTTTTACCATGAAAAAGGCATGTTCCATTTACCTCGTACGACATGTGCATACTTACCTATCATCATGTATTGAATCATCCTATGAATTTTTAGAAGGATACCTTTTAAATATATTATTTTCAAAAGTAATTTTAAAATATATGTTTTATCAAAATGATTTTAAAAAAAGGTTATTTTCCTCAAGAATGTTTATAATGGATCATTTTATAGTATTAATATTTTTCAATGGAAAATAATTTATTTTTACTCCACATAAGATATGTTATATGGAAACCAAACTTATTATTACTCTGAATGGTTTATTATTGATTTGTTAAAGGATATTATTGATAGACACTTCTTTGATTCCTTTTAGACTCCTGGAAATATTCAATTTTCTTTGATCATTTTGCGCATTATTTTCCATAAATATCAATATCATTTTTAATGGATATTATTATTTCTTGAACCATATACTATTTTTCATAATGTGTTTACTTTTGGATTTATAAGATTATTCGGGGATATATTGATAGATTTTTATTATTTATTCAATATGGATATTTGATAAGGCTTATAATTTATTAGTTAAATTGATTACATGATATAAGGTTTTATTCAGACATACAGTGACGAGTGGGTCTCATAATTTATATAGAACATTTATTTATTGGTAGTCTTATGAGATGAAATTAGTCGGGGATAAACCCTTAGAGTCTTTTTCCAAGAAGAATAGATGAGTTTATACACATAGACTTAAACTGCCTTTAGGAAAAATCTTGACGGTATAATAATAAATGTTCCAGAAAAATGATTTCCAATCATTAAGAATTTCTTTTATTTTGATTTAGATATTATTTATCTATGAGACTTGGAATCGACGTATCTATGAATTCATTTAATTCTTGGTTCATTGATTAAATGGACTGTGTATCAATTTCATACCATTCCATATTAGTTTTTCCTTATCTAGATATTTGAATGGAATGTGTTCCCAGTTTTTAACTTTCCATTTTATTTATGCACTTCCTTCCCAGTTTTTTGACTACATGGTATTTGTTATCAATTATTTTCCATTCCTTAACTATTATTCTCATTGATTCATTATTGAATCTACTATAATTTACCCTTACTGAGAATTTTATTTCACTATTATTTTTCTTCCTTTCCCAAAAATCCAAGGAGTGTACTATGAAAGATATATAGTGATATAATATTTGGAATAACATTACCCTAGAAAGAAAAAATACTTTTTATTCAATGTAGTAATTTATAATTCAAGGCTCATATATGTATCAGGTTTACCAAGACTAATAAATTCTTTAGTCCTTCGGGATATGATTCTATGTAATCATGGAAATATAATGGTAGTAGACACCAGCTCCATGATCTATGGGGTTGGGTCACTATATCTAGTATCAAAATAAGTTTAGTAGAAACATTGGGAACTAGATGTAAGAAAATATAGATTATATAACATAACCCTAAGGTAGAATTTGAGTATAATTATAGAAAGACACCATATGATTTTTGTAAAGTAGATTTTATGTGGGCATTCTTAGGAATAAAACCCTTTATAGATATGACAAGTAGTCGTCACTCTAGAACATATTTACCTAGGAGTAATAACTTTGACAAGGTGTGTTACGATTTAATCATTATAACCGATTACATGAAAATGAGCCTTAATTCACACCGGGTTTGACACTCCTGTGGGATTTGATTATGATAATTACCAATTTCATTACAACCCATTATGAAGTATTTTAACAATGAATAACCTCGGTTAAACATAAAGTGATTTAGATTTAATATAAGGTGGTAGGATTTAAATATCCTAAAAATTATTATATGTTTTTCTATGATTATTATTACTCAAACTATGATCTGTTGTTTTAATCAAGGGATGGTACCCAAATGAGTAAAGTCATCATTGAACATAAAAAACAAGATGATGAAATTCATAAACCAAATGAGGTATTTAAAAGAGCGAATGATATCATGTTCATTCCTAATAAGTCTTCTCAAAATATGATTAATAACATATACCTAAACCAACACTCAGACTCAACAAAGAAGAGAATCATGGAGGTTTGTAAGAGATTGAGTAGTGGAGACCATAGAGACAAGGAGGTTTGATTTAAATCATTTAATAAATGTGGAAGGATATATGAATAATGGTGTCTCAATAAAATTGTAAAATTATTTATGTGTGGGAAATAAGGACATAATGAAAATAATTGATGACGAAAAATGGAGAGTGTGATGGATTGAAATAAAAATCATCCTAAGGATCCATTAGTAGTTTATTTCTATAAATGTGTGGAACCGGAACATTACCTGATTCAATGCCCTATTTTATTGGATAAATTTGATACCATGGAAGGATCTATGGGGAAATTAGTGGATTATGTATTTATATATTGGGGTTATATTAAAGAGCTTATTTTAAATGATATTTATTGATGAACCTTTTTCATGGATGTACATCATATTTATTTTAAAAACTATATTAATATTGTTTGAGAAAAGAATAACATGTTTGTCGAGTGACAACCCATCAAATCTGGCAAGGCCGTTGGGTAAGACCCCGTGACCAAAGGAAGATAATGGTTTCAAATCTACCACTGGCATGTGCAATGATTTGGATAATATGTCACTGTTTTTAGTTAAAAAATTTTACAAATAAATATTAATAATGAACCAATAGTGTTAATTTTTGGTGTTAGATATTAATGTCTTAAACATACTTTCATTAGAGACTTTTTATAGACAAATGTATAGACTTTTCACTCTTTTTTTCCTTACGCACTATTAAATGTTTGTTTCAGTTCTTCATGAATCAAAGTTACTTTTGGGATATCAATTTCATGAAGTAAGGGATCAATTATAATTTGATCAAAGAACAACCAAAATATGTAATTGTTCATATGAATTTAAAATGTATCATTTATGTAAATTTCCTAATATTCTTAGGCAGTAAAGGAATTTATCAAAATGAGGAAGAGGATCTTAGAAAAATGTTTTCATAATACATTATTTTTTATGAACTGATTGTGTTATAAATCATCACATATTTACAGATTTGAGGCTCTTAAATTTCCATTAATCATTTATGAATTTGTGATTGATAATCTCAATCACTCTATATTAATATTTACGCTTTTCCTCTGTGTATATATCTCTACTTTACACTAATTCTCTATTACTTTGATACCTAGTTATATTTTGTTATATGTGACATCTATACGTTCCATTTTCTCTTTTCTAGAGGATTTCTTAAGAACCCTTCATCATTATGTGGGATTTCAATAATGGAATTAACACTAGAATTCTATGACCGATTTTAAATTGAGAGAATGTAATTTAATTAAGGTAGCGAGAACATAACACCCAAAAAATTTAAAGTAGAAACATTATATTCAATAGCGTGTATGACACACAATACTGAGCACATAAGGGAATATATAATTATTATATTTTATAATATATTTTCTATTTTAGGAAAATTTAATATATTCAATATCATTTAATTCATGAAACAATGACTTATTTTTCATCACATGCAACAATGACTTCCTTCAACATCTTAAATTACACGCAGGACTGAGTTTTACCAAACAAAAATATATTATTAAAATATTATTATTTAATACAAATATATATCCAATCCAAAAAATTATAGGTTATAAATAGTATTAAATATCTTATGAAAATATATTTTTTACATAAATATAAAATAAATTCATTGGTTACAAATTAATTGAAATGAAAATAAAAAACAATTGAATATAATGGAAATATTTTATTTTTATAGGTGTTTTATCTTAATTAGGTTATTTAAAATTAGTGATTAATATTAATGAAATTTATATGATATATATATCATCAAATATTTTTTATATTAATCCAATATATTTTATAAGATAAGATTAGAACAACTCCAATTTTCCACATAAAAACCTATTTTTTTATAAAGGAACTTTTACCGCCATTTAATGGAGATCCTAATTTAAATATAAAATTTTAAATTATATAAATATTATATTTAAAAATAAAATTAGTATATTGATTTGTAACATATAAATTATGTCAGCGTAAATTTTTGGTATTTTTCTATAAACCTTTTTTTGATGAATTAGTAAAAATACAAAATTTTAATTGAAATTTTATTTTTCATCTAATTTATTTATAAAGACAAATTTAATTTTTAATTAGTTTTAGAGATAAATTATATCAATTATAAAAAAATTAATCCAATTTTGTGCATTTTAATAAATTTGATATTGAAACTAGATATAAAAGTTTTGAAATGTTTTGGGCATTTTTACTTTAAAAACCTGCTTTGTCATCCCATCTAAGGGATTAAATTCATATTAATTTATACCACTAATATTAGTAGAGTTTGTAAAAATGAATATCATATTTTTAATCAAAATAATTTACTATGTATAATAAGGTCAATTATGTTTTTGAAAAATATTTTTGAAATTAATTAAAATTAATTATAATGATTAAGGTCAAATTAAGCTAAACAATGTACTAAACCTTTATCTTAAGGAATAAAATGATCTAAAACGTTTTCCAAAATCAATTGTATGGGAATATTTAGACCCTATATTCCTTTTTATATAACTTTAATCATTATTGGATCCACTTTAAATGCGGAAAATATGTGTGGAATTCCTTTTTCCAAAATTCAGAAGACTACCACTCCTCCACTATAAAAATGAACTCAATCCCCCACACTTCCTCACAGCTCTCATGCCACTTTAGATCATTTGAGATCCACAGAAATAGCTCCCCATAATCCATCCTATGATCCTATAATCCCTCCACAATGGAAATAAATCCATCAAAGGAAGCTCTTTCTTGCAAACCCAAAGGAGTTAGTCAAAGAAGAGTTACCTTATTTCCTCAATCTCTTCACTTTTATTTATTTATGCACTCCCTAAAATAAAATTATTCCATGAATATATATAAAAAACTTGTATTATAAATATATTTTTATATTTTTATATTATTTTTTTACATACACTTACACACACTTCCATCTAATGCGTAACGAACATACATTTGTGAATGGTAAACTACTGCCTGGAAAAATGATATTGTTTGTTCTTATATTACCTCCTTTAATGGATGCGAATTATGATGAAAAATATATTTTTATATGTTATATAAGATATATATAATTTATTTTTAATTATTTAATTATTATATAACTCATACCTATATACTTTTTCATTTTGTGTAAATATAATAACATCATTTCTGGAAGTGTGGACAACGACCTCCTAAAAGCGATATGATTTGTTAATATGATACATGGAATGTAAAAAGGATGGTTTTAATTAAAAATATTTGAAGTAAAAAATATATATCATATTCATGGAATAATTACATTTATGGAAATATAATATACAAATAATTTTCTTTATTACCCTTTCACACACTTAATATGTGATAATGTCATTCGTGGACGTGTAGAATACCGCCTCCTCAACACAATGTGATTCCTTTTACATCAAACGAAATATATATTTATGTATGTATATTTGAATAAATATTATGATATTTATGATATAATGATCATTTTGGAAATATATAATGTTACTTACCTTCTTTACATAATGATCATTGATAAATGAGAATGTTACTCATGTGTACATACGACCTAACATCTCCATGATTGTAATGTTGAATAATTTTTCATAAACATTTTTGTGGATTATTTTTAAAACTACACTTTATGTATATATATAATAATTACATCATTATTATTAATCTTTAGACGTTATATAATGACTCCGAGGAGCATATTGGAACCACTAATGTTGTTTTTACACATGAAATGAATTTGGTCAAAACACCTGACAGAAACATAATTTTTTAGGTACTTGTATAATAAATAATAATAAGTGAAATAAAAATAATAATAACTACAAAAAATTTTATGAATAAATTAAATAATTAACATAAATTTATTATTCATGAATATAAAGACACATGAGGCAAGTCAGACTCAAGGATAGAGATTTTTATCTCACTATTTTGCATTTGTGAGATACATGTAATATTCACCACATACTTATTTTTTGTGGTGTATCTAATACCCATTTTTATATATTATATCATTAATTATTTTATCTTCATGATATTTAAAACCCTAATTTTATTTTTTCTACAAGAGGATTATGGTTTGAAATGTTTCAAATTAGTATGGGACACTTTGGAATATTTAAGGACTGTTTTCGTCAAGAATAATTTTAATAAAGCTTCAATGGTATTTCCATTAAAAAAATATGACCATTTTTCAATAGCCTCTTTAATTTTACTCTCCTATAGTTATTTAGAACATTTTCAAGTATTATTACCATATTTCCACTCTTTGGTAACAAAATGTTTTAGAAAATGTTTTTAAGAAAACCCAACTTTATTTCTCTGTTTAGTAGGACTACATGTTTTCTTATAAAAACCATGATTTATTAAAAGGATTTAGTTTTTTAACCTTAACTAAATGATTTGATAAATATATTTTTACCTTTTTTTTTGTTTTACAAATATTTTAAATGGAATATTCTTATATCTTTCAGAAAAAATTCATTTTTCAAATCTTTTTACAGTGAAAAGGGAATGTTATTTTTACCTCATACGACATGTATGGACATACCCACCATCAATTATTTGATGATTAATTTCCATGATAAAAAGTTTAATTTTTAAAGGAAATGTTTTCAAAATACATTTCCAAATTAAATGTATTTTCAAAAAAAATCAAAATGTTTTTTAAAACAAAAGGATAGTTTACTTAAGAATGTTTTCAAAAGGTCATATTATAGTATTTATATTCATCAACAAAAAAATATATTTAATCAAAATGGGATATTTTGTATTAATACCACCCTTATTATTTCTCTAGATGGTTTATGATTGATTTATTCATGTATAGTATTGACATTCAGTTCCTTGATTCCTTTTATCCCCATGAAACATTCAATTTCAGATGATCATTTAATATTGAGTTTTCCCTACATGTCTATATCAATTTTCATAGAGATTATTATTTACTAAACAATATACCATTTTTTATATGATGTTTAATTAGAAAGATATTTGATTATTTTTGAAATATTTATAAATCTATATTCTTTTTTCAATACGAATATTTTAAAAGGAATATTGTTTATTTATTAAATCGATTACTCAATATAAGGATTTATTTAAACATGAAGTGATGGGTTATACTTTATATATCCCATAGATGTATTTTAGTTTTATGAGATGAAATTAGTTGGTGAAAAACCATTCATGTTTTTTTACAATAAGAACAGATAGGTTTCTACCCATATACTTAAACTGTTTTGAGGACAGATCGTGATGGTATAATAGGTCATGTTCTAGATACATGTAATCAAATAATTATTCATTTCATTCATTTTTATTAATTTATTATTTATCCATGAGATTATACATTAACGTGTCGATGGATGAATTTCATTTTCAGTTCATTGATTAAATGGTATGTGTATGAGTTTCTTACCTTTCAGTATTGATTTTTTATTTATCTAGTGATTTTATTGGAATGTGCTTTTAGTTATTACCTTTCTATATTATTAAGTACTTATTTATCAGTTTTTAATTACATGGTTTTCATGTTAATGTATTTACCATGATATAATTATTGTTCTCATTGAATCATTATTTATCCTACTATATATTAACCTTACTAGTTATTTTATCTCACCCTTACTTTGTTTATTTCCCTAGGAATTCAAGAAGAATACTATAAAATATAATAAGGGATATACTTGATGGAATTATGTTTTCCTAAAAAGGAAAAAATATATTTTAATTAGTTTTTTCTTTTATAATAGAATATTCTTGTATGTATCTGGTTTACCAATACTACTAACATATTCGTTCTTTTGGGTTTTGATTCCTCATAATCATGATAATGTTACAGTATTGGACTCCAGATCTAGGCTCTCTGGGGTTAGGTCACTACAAAATCTACACTAATACTGGAAATTTCTATAGATTGAATATTTTACCTTGAAACATTTCTATTGTATATAGTTGTTTCTGTGCATCTTTGCAACATTCTTGTTAACACATTTTTTACCAGTAAAATTTTAATTATCAACCATAACATTAATTTTTAGCATTATTTTCCTTTTAGTATTATCAGATTCATAAGAATAAGAACCTTTTTTCATACTTTGGATTTTTATAAACTTCCAAACTCTCCACTTTTGTGGTCTTCTCTACATGCACAACTCTCCAAGATAACTTCTTCTTAGGAACAACTACAGATTTATTCTCAAATTTTGAATTTAATTTTTGATCCTTCCCAAGTTTACCCTTTCTAGATATTTCACTAACTTCAGAGATAGAATTATAGAAAATTATAACACTTTTTTCGTATTTAGAATGTTTTTACTGGAAAAGTTCAAATTCATATTTTTTCCCTTAAACATAACATCATGATATTAATTTTGATTCTTTTGTTTTTCAATATATTTCTTTAAAGCATCAATCAATTCCAACATCTTGAATTTCTCATCAAGAAAAAAATTCTTGAATTTTTATTTAAGATTATTCACTTTTCATCTTCATGACTTCTTTATCAAGCCTCAAAATCATCCTCGAAAAATCGTATAATTATTCTTTCAGATGAAATTTTCATTTAGTTCATTTTTCTTCAAAACTACTACTTTAGAAATCGTCTATGTTAACTGTTTCAATGAAATTATTTTATCCATCCTTTCAAAATATTTTTCATATTTAACCTCACTATATTTTCCTTCAATATATTTGGATAAGAAACCTCTTCTTCTGGATTTGAAGAATTTTTATATTTCCCTCAGAAAAAGTATTTATCCTTATCACCTTGTTTTTTCAATGATCTTATCTTCCTTCTTTCCTCTTCATTACTATCCTCATTTTTACTTATTTGAGAATAATCATCGAAAAAATTCACAACTTATCCAAATTCAAAACATTTAATTGGAACAATTCCATTATATTTACCTCTACAAATTTTCACATTATTAGAAAATAAGTTTAAAAATTTATCAATATTTTAACGTACATTATTTTTGGAATCAGAATCACCAACTTATTCTTTAGTGAGAATATTATTTTACTTTTACATATTAGAATTATTGAAAGAAACTTATCTATTGAATTTTGTTTTTCATTTATTAAAAATTTCCATTCTTATTTCAAAATTAATGATAATTCTATGAAAATAATGTGGAGATAATTTTTCCATATATATTTCTATAATGAAGAAAAATTATCTTCAAACTTGTTGGGAATAGTTCTTATGATCTTTTCCACAACCAAAGAATCTCATAACTATTCACTCAGAAATATGATTGTGCTAAAAATATAATTCACCATGGTAATGATGTGACCAATGGATTCATGTTCACCCATATTAAGATCTCTATACTCCATCCTCTAACATTTTATTGCCTTCATAATTTTTTTTCCACCTAATACTAGAAACCTTTGTTAGTGGAAACACCCTTTAATCTTAAAAAATCACTTTTCAAAAGTGATGAGAGTAAAAAATTCACGGGCCTTCCATCATTCTCCTGATTCTTCTTTTCAATAAATTCAAGGGGAGATTTATCATCAATGTGAGGAAATACATTTGTTTCAACTTCATGACCATCATAACCAATAGAGATAAAATAAGAAAATAGTTTTTCTTTCATGATTTTATAGTTCTTACCATTAAAAAGTGAAATACCATTATTATTTAGAAAAAGTATATTATCCATAAAAATTTAATTTAAAAACATTAATAAATAGTATATAAAGGGAATCTTTAGGCTCTAATACCAATTTAAAATTCCCATCACAATCATTATGTCATTGAGTAGGGGAGGGGGTGAATTAGTGATATATTTTTCTTTTAAGATTCCATTCTTTTGAAACAAAATTCACACCATGTTAAAGAGATTATAAATTTCGGAAAACAAAACCAATCACATCACCAGAATGACACAAAAATTTACAAGGTTCACTACTTAGAATAAGTATATATTTATTTGGTAAGGTTTGTAAACAATTCAATACCACACAATCCCCTATAAAACAATCATTTTGTATGAAATACAATGGGAAGTAAATTACATTATACATGTGTAGTAATATGATCAATACGACAATGTATGTGTTTCAAGTACAATGAAATTATGTAATAATATTGTGTGTAACATGTTAAGAAACATATTACTATGTTTCTTTGTCAACATTCACAAGTATGATCTATAAAAAATTCTTAACTTTACTACCCAATATTAGGTAGGAACTTCCTAAACATCTTAATCATACTCTGTTCGATTTCCTATACTGATTCCCAATTCCGATTGATTAGTCTGATTATATAATTCTATTTAAATATAACTGAAATAGTTCTAAACTACTTCTTTAGTCCAGAAATCCTAGTATGATTTCTCAGTCCAATTCTAAAAACTCTAATTTTGATATTGTCTCTCCTCTATTATTATTTTATCTTCAAAAATCTCCTCCAAAATGTAAAACCTGATAACCTCTTCTCCATATATCATTGAGGATTATCTATCTTTTTTCACACATAGTACTTGTGTTAGAAAGTACAATGTATATTATCCATTTTTAGGTAACAGAAAAAAGTTTTGAGTAGTATTATGAAAATATGCCCCACTAAAACAAATTTCCAAGAAGAGAAATTATTCTTGAAATTTGAATTAAATATTTGAGTAATTCAATGCTTCTCAACTTTTCTCAAAAATTCTCAAATCTGCACAAATTCAAATCACTTTATAATTTATTAAAAAATAGTCAGATTATGATTTAGTATTCTAATTTTTTTTATTATGATTAATATATCAAATCCATTGATATGTTTCTCCACTCTAATTAAAAAACAATCATATATCTTCTCATTAATATTCTCATAACCAATATATTATTATAATTTATTGATTATAATAGAGATAATATATTATTTTTTACCTTTATCTTCACCAATAGAAACATAGAAAAACCATTATTCAATCCTAGTTAACTGCTTCTATGAAACCCTTGGTAACTCTTTGAAAAGATTCAAGTGATTACCATTTTTTCTATTTCCTATACCAATGATCTTGAGTTCGATGAAGTCATCAGTGTCATCTCCAATCTGATAGACTTGGCCCACTGGATAAGGAAACAAGTATTCTTTATCTCTAGACCCAAGTGTTAAATAATCAACAGTTATTCTTGATATAAAATGATTGAAAACATTTTTTATGTTCTAAAAAACTATTTTTCATCAATCTCAAAAAACTCTACTTCTTTCCTTTTGTTGGTCCCAATAACTCCCAAAACAATTCTGCCATATATTTACATCTTCTTATCGGTGCTAGTATAAATCTTATTCGTGGACGCACACCACATATAATAGACCGGTTCTATAAAATTTGAATTCAAAAACTCATTTACAATTATAATTATTATAATAATGACCTTACAAAACTTAACTTCTTTTTATGAAGACTTTTTTCTTATAGATTACTGGTCTGAATGAAAACAAGAACATCCAGTTTATCACATTATAATCAACCTTCACAACATTAAAACAAATTTTCATATGATAATCTCACATTGATGGATTGAGATTGTAAAACATCAGTTTCACCACATTTCTTTCTCCAAAAACATCTACATGTATCATGTATTCCACATGAATTTTATTATGTTTATGATCGACATATAATCATCATAATTTTGATGAAATGTATTGAAAATTTCTATCCTTCTAGAACATAACATTCCTACCAAGTTTGAATGAAATTTTACAGCACCATACCTCCACCACTTCATGTATAAGGATTTCATTTCATGTTCTCATATAACTTATGACTCTTGTGAAATTAAAAAATAGAAAAGCATCATCAGATTTTGATCAGACCTGTGCATACTCTGAAACAGTTTCTCATTACACTATTATTTTACTCCAAACCTGAGGTGAGTTTGATGCAAAAATTTCTTCCAGAAAAAAAACTTAAATATAAGGAAATTTGATAACCCTCTCAAGTTTTATTTTTAGAATATGATGGTAATTCATATTTTCAAATTTTTCAATTTGAAGGGAATTATTTTCATCTCTGAAAAAAAAATTCAACCTCTTCATCACAAACTTTTTTCAGCTTAAAAAACAACCTCCAGTCAACTTGGTCTCAAGAAGATACTCCAAAGAACATGCACATTTAAAAATTTTGAGACATCCTAATATTCTTTACACCAACCGAAAAAGAGAATTTCAATAAAAAGAAACTCCCTGATACTATTTTGTGACACCCCAAATTCATCTCACTCATAACTAAATGAACTCAGTGGAACACATGTCCTCAATCACACCACCCCATATTCAAGAGGTTCTTGAAAAGCAATGATGTTGTATGATTTTATAATGGGGAGAATATACCCTCATAATAAGAGTTTATCATAATGGTATAATAATAATGATAAATAGTGGGAACATTATAATAAATGAATCAAAAAGGTATAACTTATCTAGATAAAATAATAATCAATAGTATAGTATCGAAAACTATAATTGAAATAGAGTCATATATAAAATGATGTCTTGTATGTATGTTATATAAAAATAATTTATACATACATGACATCAAGTGTATACTATAATAAATGTACCAAAAATAGAAAAAAATACAAAAAATATACCATGAGAATCCCAGGAATTGGCTCAGTCATTTACTACCAAGATCCTATCCTAACCGATAAGCAGGCATCCATGGATAGATGCTTTCATTTTCCCCTACCCACATCTATGACATCTTTTTGTTTACTAATCATAGGCACGAATTGGGTGTGAGTAAAACTAAGTCGGCCACCACCTATGGTGTCTTCTAAAAACATTACAGAGTATATAAAACAAGAATTCTATAGCTATGATGAATGTAATGTAACAATGTAAACTGAAAACAAGTATAATCATGTTCATATAGGACACCGAACTAATTATAACTTCTTCAATATAATTTCTAGTATCTTATAGAAAGTGTCACCATGTAAATATGTGTATTATATATATGAATGAATATATATCCATATCTATAGATATGTAATATAATCCAGGGCCTGATGTGTAACCAAGGCATCAATGCATAATCACAAGAATCTCATGTTATATATAATGGAATCAATCCAAGAATACAATAATAAAATATGGATTCCATATTATCTATCATAACAATGAAAAATGGGAAATTTTATGTTCAAAACCCTTTAGTGGAACTTGAATCATGATGTTGAATGTCCAAATATATGATGTGGAACATTATTTCCAACATCACAAGTCTGGGGAGCGTGAATCATCATGTCAAAAAATAATCTTAACTATTACTCAACAACAATCATAAGGTCATAAAATAACTATAATAAATCATTCATGTAATTTTTTTAATGTAATCTAAAATGTAGATTCATCCATTTAACATTTTATATAAAGTTCATCTGACATGGTTGTAATATTTACTTTATTCGATTTAATTCAATTCATCTCAATAGAGTCATCCTAAGACTACATAGATGATGGGTTGGTCACACTAGAATTAATAAAGTCATGGTAATTTAAATGAGCACACCTAAAGTAGTGTCACTTATTGAGGTGGATAGCCTCTGATAAGAGAAAAGGAATATGGAATCATTTCTAAATGACTAATAATTTAATTTAAGGAAGATCGAGGGAGGTTAGATGTGCGAAATCATGATGATTGATACAAAACAAAATTAATTTTAGGTTAAAAAATCTAGACCACCATCCTTATCTTTGTAGACGATTCATCATCTTTTATGAGATTCATATTTGATCTAGAATAAAAGAAATAATAAAATATCCTAACACATTAAAATAAGTAATATTAGCTTGAATGGATTTAATATTCATTATTTCTAGATAAATGAAGAAAATAAGCAATAGGATTGGGGAGATTACCAATATAAATCACACATGATGAATGATGAGGGAAAAATGCTTACTTTGGGAGGTAGCTCAACCTATAGTGACACACACCTATCACGAGGTGTGGGAAATGGAAATTTCTAAATTTTTTCTAATGCAGCATAGTAGCTGACTAGGGACATGTCACTTGAGGAGAATCACAATTTTCTACTTACATATTTTAATTAAATGAAATATTATTATTTTAATGATTTAATTATTTATGAAATCAATGAAATTTTACTTTTGGGTTTTGAAATTTTTCTAAATAATAAAATAAAATAAAAAACTAAAATGAAACTAACAGGAAATTTTAAATTTCTATGAAATGAAAAAAATGATATCAGAAAATAATGGATGTTCTCCAGATATATTTTTTCTATATAATACCTTCATTGTCCCAATTCAAATATACTTAGTGATCACACTCCATCATTTACATTCACACCAATATCTAACTAATTTTTTAATTCAAAGTGTAATAATCAACTGCTAAGAAGACTCCACATCCACCACCTCAATAGAGGGATAATGGGTGTAGAAAAAGAGGTTATGACTTAGATAACTGTAGTGATGATTATACCCAATATAAATCAATTTTAGATTCAACCATAGTAGAATTAACCATGGACTTAGCTTCAATCAAAATATTTCCCATAGAGATATTCCTCAGGTTAGTTACTCATTATCACGACTATAAGAGTTCACATTGGAAAAATTCATGATGTGAAGTGGATTCACACTGTGTACTGAAGAAATAAAATAATAAAATAAATAAAATTAAAAAATAATAATTATGAGATATAATAGAAGACAAATTTATAGAGAAAATAATATCAAATAAAATACAATGAGAAAATAAAATAAAATAAAAAGGATAGAATGTCGAAATTAGAAGAAGAGTAATAATAATAGTAGAAGAAGAAGAATTAGAGATGAAGAAGAAGAAGATCACGATTAAGAATAATAAGGATAATTGGAGGAATTGATTTGGCTAATACAAAATTAATGTGTTATGTTTATAAAATAAATAAAATTAAAATTTCCGAAGAAAAAATAATAATTACTGAAAAAAGGGAAAACAAAATACAACTAATCTACTCATCCATTAGGTCATTAGAGGGTCTCCAAATTTTCTGGGTAGTTTCAAGAACTCCTCTTCTAATAGGGAGGGAGAATCCCCTTTTCATCATTGTTGGTGAAGGTATTCCTTATGTTTATTTTAAAAATTCAATCTCTTTTTAAATATGGATTTTTGAATATCATAATTTTTAAATATCCATGGATGTCATGTTTCCTAGAATTGAAGTAGTGACCAGGGGAAGATTCATCCCCCTCTTTCAAGCATGGATGGGATGGTGGTGGTTCCACTTTGTGAATCTAATGGTGATGAAATTGGTTTAATTGTGATCATGCAATAGTGGTGATAATCATGGAACCACATTTATATAGCCTTTATAGTGTCTATATGAGCCCTAGAGATGGTCCTCATGTAACTCATATGAGGTCATAGATGTTATCCTAGGTGGACATGGGGATTTAATAATGATTCTTGACTCGATATCATACTATAGGTTATCCCCCACGGTGATTCTCAATGATTATAAATGGTGGTGGACCAGTGCTGAGTGGCATAGGTGGTGAGTAGCAGCATAATGGGGGTGTTAGAGCAAGGGAGAGCTGGATGACATCATCCCATTAATTAAATTAAATGTAACCCATGAATGATTTCTCCACATCAGAAATATGTCTAGAAGATGAGATTATTTACAGTGAAAAGTGTGATGAACCTGTATCATAACCCTTCCAAAGGGTGGGATCTCATATACACATGCACACAACCAAAAACATTTTTCACACCTCACTTATGTGTCATAAGAAGACTTTAGCTCATCTTTACACCTTCGGGCTCCTAACATGGGCTATATACCACACAGACCTGATCACATATGCAGCCTCACCTTATCTGTTGTTGGTGGTGGCCTTATTGTGGGCTTTTTAGGATAGGTTCCCCCTTATAGTCTACCTATGTGGTGTGTAGGCCCTTAGGATGAATGCTGTCCAAGATGGCTTGATATTTTTACAACTAATAAATTCATTCAAAACCTAAAAAAATTGTTTTTATAATTTCAACAAATTATTTTTAATAAAAATATTCATTAAAACCCACTTTTAAATCCATTTTATTTCTATATTAACAATTTCCCATTATATAATAAAATAATTATCTAAATACCTAATTTGATTAAAAATCCATTTAAAATTACTAAAAATTACATAAAAATATGCATGAAAAATGATTATCTCAAAAATAATTGCAATTAAACCATTATTGTCCTCATTCATTAAATCTAAACATTTTATTCAATAGATTCTCAATTATACTAATATTCAAATTTCAATCAAAAGAAATAAAACAACGTTCAATGGTAAATTGATCTCTCAAATTACATATTTAATATCAATTAAATTTCTCAATTTTCAAAATAAACAGCCAATCCATGAACATCACTTTCTCCCATTTGAAAAATTTGAAACTTCTCCTTTCATTAATTCAAGTTCATCAATTTATTATTATTAAACATGTAAATTTATGATCTACATTTAACTTGAATCTTTTCTCTCATAATTAATAATATAATTAAATTATATTTATTCTCATGTTATTATAACATGATACTTTATCATAGGATTGTAAAGGAACTACTTTCACCACTTTGTAAATAAAAAAGAACATTAAATCATGTGGACTTTTCAATAAATGTTAAAATTACTCTGAAGCTAAAGGTTGGTCGAAATTGATTTTAAAATTTAGGGATCAAAGAGGATAGCTTCATCTCTAAATTATTATTCATGATATAAAAATCAAAAGATCAATGTAATTCTCCCCATCAAAGAAGAAACTCTAACTTTCTCCAAATTCAATGTGATACTCATGATCAAATAAATTATAATGAGATATTTCTACAACCCCTTGATTTTTCTTCTAGTTTTTTTCTTTACTTTTTTCTCATTTTTTAGAAATCCATTTTTAATGAACTTCACATCAATTACCTAAACAATTATGATCCAAATCATTGGTCTGGTAAAGGTGATTATTTACCCTCTTATGTCAAAGCCCTTTTTTCATTTTCATTATTTAATAGGTGAAAAAAATAAAGAGTAAAATGTCTGAATCCGTAACCTTTTTCAACATAAATTACCAAATATAACCCCCACACTTCTACCTTACAATATTGTGCATTCCTTTCACTAAGGCATCTCTCACCCCCATATATCAACTTTAAAATATCATGATAATACCAAGACGAGGATATAAATGTATAAAAATGGACTGAAACTTGTCTAATTCCATATAAGAGAATTCATGATATCTTTGGTATAAATAAGAATTAGTATATAAGGTGTTATCAAGGATATTTTCTTAACCATACTAATTCCTAAATCATTTTAAGTGTGTTTTTTCATAGTGAGAGATTTGACAAGTTTCAATGCATGTTCTGGTGGGTGTCGTCTCCCAAGAACAAACAAAAAATATACTCAAGATAAAATAAGAAATATTTGGTCTTAAAATACTCATAGGAATGATAATTATAAAATTTTACATTAACTCAAGTCATGACTAAGAATAACAAATCAATTCACAATAATTTAAAAAATTCAACGCATCAAAACTAAAAGGGAAATATCATCTATATGAATCAACTAATTCCCTCAAATCACGATTCTTCATTTTAATATCCATGATTCAATATACATATTTAATACTCTAACTAACGCATTCAGTATCATTATCAATGATGAAGTACATTGTGTTTCATTTGTTGTCAATGAGGCATGAAGTTGTCTTGGAATGAATGGAAGTCAGGGAATGTCAAGATGTGAATGACAAAGGTTGTGATGGTGTTGGTGGTGAAGGAGAATGGCCATTGTACTAAGATGCATGTCACTTAGGAGATTCACTAAGTGGTATTGGAAATTGTGGTTGAAACATTATCCATGTACATCAGACGATTGTTGAACTGATCTTTAAGTTCCAAGAACTTGTATCAACTGGATACAATGTCACAACAAGCTTTAGAAGACCATGCATTGTAATGACAATGCATGAGGTGATGAAAGCTGATCCATCCACAACTACTAAGTGGATGATGTGGATTAATGAAGTCCATGCACTAACACTTAGTGCATGTGAATTAAAAGAAGATCCAATTGATCTCTGATTAGATCAATGAAGCACTTTGAAGATTATAAGTGATTCAGGAGTTCGGTTGATGAAGATGAACCTTTTGAATTCCATATCCTAAGTAAAGATCATATGAGGAGAAGTAATGGAATTCTTAAGAAGAAGATGTGGAGGAATTTCAAATGAAGAAGAAGAGAGGAAGAAAGAGAAATGATAAAGATAGGCATGTGGAATTTGGCAATTGGCATATTTTATATGGAGGAGAAACTGGACAAAGTCTTATTGAAGACTTAGCCAAAAAAATTGGCCAGCCCGTGAGCACCTTGTGGGTTCAACCCCAAGGCTCATGTGGGCCTAAGGCGCCACGCCCAAGGGGGAACCCGTGGGGCGAGCTCAGGGCGGCAGGGGCGCACCCGCAGACACCACAGAGGCGGCTGGGGCACGCCCGGAGGAGCGCAGTGTGCATAGTGGGCGCCAGTGGCGCGCCCGCAGGAGACATAGTGGGCGCTAGGAGCGCGCCCGCAAGGAGCAAGAGGGGGCGCAGAGCGCGCCCGCAGGGAGAACACGGTGCGGGGTGGCACCGTGGAGGGAGAAGTGCAACTGGGAGTTGAGCGGCAGCGGCATATTGATAAGCCGCGTGAAAACCGTGCCCCGTTTCGATGTGGGACGCGGAATTTTCACCCGGGAACGATCCTGGCCGCACGATCAATCGCGCGCCAGATCTCGGCCGCCCATCTAATCCGCCGCGGCCCAACCAGATCGCGGCCGTCCGATGTATCTCCATCGTCTGATCCGACGGTCGTGGCTTCGTCCTCTTCCTCGAGCCCGAGCCGAAGTCTCCCGCGACGCCGCTGAACCAGAGGCCATCCGACCACCGGATTTCGAGATTCTGGCCACCTCTGAAGAAGCCGAAGGCACCATCCGACTCGTCTGGCCACACTGAACACAGCCATGCTATAAAATGGATGTGCATGCAACAAATGAAGCTTTTCGATGTCGGCCGAGGCAAGCAAAGCTGCCGAGGCCATGTGGTTCGTGTCTTGCATGGGATAGAAGATACAGAGGTCGTGCATGCGTTATAAATCGCATGCACGAGGAGGAAGAAAATAATAAATGAGCCCGCGTCAAACCGAGAATAAATATCAAGATTTGGAAAAATCTTGAAGATCCGAAGATCTCGGGTGTTTGAAGTTTTTCTCACGCGGATGAACCGAGGCTCTCCTCGCCTATAAAAAGAAGACCCAAGGCGCTGGAGAAGCTTGCTGATGCGCTGAAGTTTTGTTGAAGACCTGTCGTCCCGCGTGTGCCTCTGCCTCGCGAAGAAGAAGCCGCCGCGCAAAGTACTTGTGCGGCTGAAGATCTCGGTGCCACCCGAGGCCCGAAAGAGTTCCCTGCGCGCCTATCTTGCGCGACAGGAAGATCCTGAGCCGCTTGAATTTTCGCGCTCAAGGATTGGCACCCTCACTGCCCGCATACTTGTGCGGCAGGAGGAAGTGCCCGCGGGTGCAGCACTTGCGCGCCCCGCGGCAGGAGGGTCTTGCGCGCCCCTGTGCCTTGCACCTTGCGCGCATGGTTGCACCAAGTGCACCTACTTGGCAGTGTTGGAGAAGAAGAACCCGAGGCCAAGCCTTTGAGCCTTGTGTGCAAAAAGAAAAAGAGAAGGGCGTGGCCGTGTGTGTGCAAAAGGAGGAAGACCACACTATTTGTGTGTGTGCAATTCAAGTAAATGTCGTAGCCTTGGGTGTGTGTGAAACAAGAAGACCACACTATTTGTGTGTGTGCAAAGTGGACAAGATCACCTACGGGCCAAGTGTGTTCCAAGTGGAGAAGAAGGCCCTACGGCCGTGTGTGCTTAACAAAACAAGAAAAGGCAGTAGCCTTGTGTGTGTGCAAGAAGGGAAGGAAAGGCCTTTGTGCCTTTGTGTGCAAAAAGAACAACAAGTGGCCGTAGCCCTTGAGTGTGTGCCAAATTGAGGAACACATCTTGTGTGTGCTAAGTACCCTAAGGGCAGTGGGTGTGAGAAAGACAAGGCCATACTTTGTGTGTGCATTTGAAGAAGAAGGTCGTAGCCCTTGTGTGTGAAAAATGAAGAACCAAGTGTGTGCATAAGTGAAGTGCACACTTTGAAGAAGATTAAAAGAACAAGGAAGTGAGTGTGCTAAACAAGTGAAGGCCAAGTCTAAAGTGTGTGCAAAGTGAAACAAGTGTGTGCAAAAAGACAACAAGGCCGAACCTTAGTGTGTGTGCAAAAGAAAGTGTGTACACACTAAGAAGAAGAGAAGACATCCACACTAAAGTAGAACACACTCTAAGTGTGTAAGAAAATTGAATTAAGTGTGTGAAGATTGTGAAGAAGGTGTGTGCTATAGTTGACTACACCCTTTGTGGGTTTATTGCACCAAGAGGAGAAGAAGGGAAGTGCATGCTTGCATGCATGCACATGCACACGTGAACAAAGCCAAATCAGTGGTGTGCAACTGAGACTGGACCAGACCGAAGATAAAGATATTATTTGTCTGAGCATTCAGTAATTGGAGAGAAGCCGGGGAATCCTTAGAAGAAGGTGATAAAGCCCGAGCAAGATGAGAAGACCTGTTCACCACAAGTGATCAGAAGAAGAGCAAGGCCAGCAGTCTTTATCCCAGACTGCTGAAGATACTTGAAGAAGCTTAAAGTGAAGAAGAGATACTCGTACGACTCGAGGAGCCAGGAGAAGACCCTGTGGGACTCAGGGAGAAGAAGTCTTCAGTGGGATTCTGGAGCAGGCCAGTGGGACTCTGGTAACACTGTGGGACGCAGTATAAAGACCCTCCTGTGGGACTCAGGAGAGATACAGTGAGACTCTGTATCGACCATTGTAATTTTAACAGGTTATAATGGAGAATCCATGCTGGGAGAGCATGGCAAGGATGTAGGCCTTTGGTGCCGAACCTTGTAAATCCTTGTGTCCTGTGCCTTTTCATTACTGCATTATCCGGGAAAGGTTGAGAGATACAAGAAGAGTGGATCGAGGCTTTAACCAGCCATAGAGGTTTAATTGATTAAGAATCAATTAGTAAAAAGTTTTAAAGGATCACTGATTCACCCCCTCCCCCTCTCAGTGATTCACACTGATCTGGGCACTTCAAATGAAATAAAAAACATGGAATCATAGGATTCTTATGAAATTAATGTCTCTTATATAATTACTGTAGAGAAAATATTTAATGAACGAGAATGAAATTTCTAGTTTCAAGCTACTAACATGTTAAAATAATTAGTGTAACAATTAAATAAAAAAATTTATTCTCATAATCCCCTTCAAATGAATATTTATTTTGAATTATGCAGGTTCGGCTTCATTTCATAACATGAATCAATTTTATGAAGTGATGTTTTTTTATTTCAAGCCCCAATCATTTAGTACACTTCGGATGTGTACTATTTTCAATATTTTAATTCAATTCACAATGTGAATTGTTTATAGATATTATTGTTTCTTCATACAACCATTTGTTACTATATCAATGGACCAAAAAAATAAAACCACACTTGCAATACAAGGATCATGTTAATTAAGTTCTAAATTATAGAGGGATCGAGGATGTATGATAATATAATTATAGTAATAAAATTTAAATCTAAAATCCTTGAAAGCAAGTAAGGATGAATCTTGGAATGATATCCCATGTGGGACATATCATTTCACTGCCGCCAGAGGGTGGGACTTATTTTTATCCATAGTCTGATAGTGGATGGAGCATCTTATACTTGAACAACCACATGTTTATTTTCCCAACTTATATTTCTATTTTTTGATGGGTAATAATCCTGTGATAGAGTACAACAAATCAATATTAATAATAATTATGTATATCTTACATATAAAGGTTAGGATTGAGTATGGACCATCCCCTTCTTGGTTGTTACTTGTGAAACATTCTCTTCCCTGTATAATGCATTCCAAAATTGGGATTTATTAATTAAACATTTAAAGGGAATTTAAGAAGGTTATTTTACATGAAAATAAATTTAAACATGAATAAACTAAAATATTTTACTTTTCATAATGAGAAGCCTATGTCTTGATTTCCTTAAGCATAATTTATTTTACTTCTTCCTAGGCTTCCTCAAATGCATGTTAATAAATATTTTTGCGATCCATGTATTCCTCAATAGGTGTATGTACATATTCTTCACATTACCCCATGGAAAAGAAAAGATTATATGAATCTAGAATTTAAAATATTTGGGAATTAATACTTAATTATGGTTTCATAAAATCAAATTAAATAGAGTCCAAGAAATATCAACTTCTTATATTGGTTTTTCGCCAATCTCCTTCTTAGTGGTAAGTGCCTCTTGGATTTAGATGGTAGCTAGTGGAGGTAGTTAGTTGGGATCCCCCATATTTTCATCAAATTATACTACATAGGTGGTATAATTTAATTCCACATATTGAAATATGTATTCAGGTTATGATTCTTCAATCATGTAGATGGGAAGATCTTTTTTCACTTTATCTTCAGCCATGTTACTCCAAAATGTGTCTAAATATTTTCCCGTACTCTTATCATCATGTGATCCTTCATTTTCACCCAACAGATCATCACATTTTTTTTACTTTGGATCATGCAATGGATGAGTTGATATAATTACTCAAGTGTCGCCAAAACCTATTATATTTCTTTAGAAAAATTGGGCATATTCAATGTTACATCCTTCTTGGACTTGACTCTGTTCATTTAGAATCAGAGTTGATTGATTAGGTTGCTCAAATATTAAGGTGAGAGGATTATCCATATACCATTGTTCTTTTTCATGACCAGTATTATAATAACATTATAATTTAATCAGAGGACCTACTTTGTATAGTATGTTACTTGTTCTTACACCTGTGAGTAAATGTTCCATGCATAATGGTATGGAATTTTTTTAATACATCATGGAAAAATATTTTTTAAGGGTTTTTAGTTATAAAAATATATGAAATTAATCTACAATGTGAAAATAGAAAAATTAAACAAACATCTACTAGATCCCCAACAATTGTGTTAGTTCTAATGCATGATGTTCATAGGTTTTGGAAATGGGAAATTTATAAATTTTTTCTAGTGCAGTACAGTGGATGAACAGGGTCATATGACTTGAGAAGATTCAAATATTTCTAGTTATTTTAATTCAACTATATTTATTTATTTTTAATTATTTATGAAATTAATGAAATATGGGTTTTTTTTATTATTTTCTAAATAAAAAAATAAAATTAAACATAAAATGAAAAAACATGCAATTCTAAAATACCATGAAATGTAAAAAAATGACAATAGAAAAAAAGTGAAGATATCCAGATAGGGATTTCCATTGAGAACCTTCATTTTATAGTTTCAAATATACTTAGTGAACACACTCAATTGTATGTGTTCACACCTCAATATTCCCTTTTTACGAATGAAAAGTGTACTTAGTAACCACCAGGCACACAATAATTACACCTCCTCAACCAAGGGATCATGGTTGTAGAAAAATAAGTTAAAACATACATAACCATAATCACGATTATTACCACTATAAACCATATTTATATTAACCCAAAGAAAAATTAAACATTGTCCCGAGTTTAATCACCATATTTCTTTACTAGATATTACCCAGTTAATTTACTCATTATCTTGAGTATAAAAGTTTACTGTGGAAACAATCACGATGTAAAATGGATTCAAGTCATGAATTGAAGAAGGGAAACATGACAATAAATAAAATAAATAAAATAATTAAGAGATGGAATGTAAGAGAGGGGATAGAAATAAAATGAAAATAAAATAAAAATAAGAAAAAGATAACATTAAATGGACAGAATGATTAAATTATAAGAAGTATAGGAGAAGATGTAGAAAAATAGAGGAAGGAGAATAAAAAGAATAAGAAGAACTTGTGGGTTCACTTTTGGTAAAAAAGAAATTATAATGTTTATAAAATAAGTAAAATTAAAATTTCTGAATAAATTAAACTAAATATAAAAAAACAAAGGGAAAACAAAATTTAGTTGATATTATCCTTCTATAGATATTCAATGAGTATCTAACAATTCTATGTAGTAGCAACACCTCCTCCTTTATAGGTTAGGAGGATCCATCCAAATTATTTGGTGGTTAAGGGTTTCCATATTTTATTTTATAAATATGATGTTGATTTGAATATGGATATTTTTATATCCCAATTTTTAAATATTCATGGATATAGAGCTTCCTAAAATTTTAGTGCGGACCATTGTAGCTTAGACCTTCTCTTTACATGCATTGATTGAATGGTGGCAACTCTACATGGTGAATCATGTGATGGAGATAGAGGTGCAATGGAGATATTGAATTAATGGAGGAAGTGATAAATCAACGTTCACCTGAACTTCATAGTGGATAAATGAAGCCTCGTGATGGTCTTCATGAAACTCATCTGAGGCCACATAAATGATCCTAGGTGGTTAGGGGGATTCATAATTTCTTCTCAGCATGAGCTCGGGCTTTAGGTGGTCATCCAAGGATGTTCCTAGTGACTAATAATAGATGAAGACTGATGTCAAGTAGAAAGGATGGTGAGGATAAACAATGTCGAGATGTATGATCAAGGGATAGCAGGATGGTATCATCCCATTAATGAAATTAACTGTAAATTGGTAATGGTTATCCCTCATTGAAAATTCACCTAGAAGTAGTGAGTGTTTATAATTAAACTCATGATGATCCGACCATAAAATCATACACTTAAGGGGGCTCCCGGATACACACTCGCATACACACATGGTATGTACATCACTTGTATGGCCTGAGTAGTCTTTAGACCATCTGTATACCCACAATCTCTCAATTCCATCCACACATCACATGGTCCTGGTCCCCCATGTGGTGCCACCTCGTCTACTATTGGTGTTGTCCTTCCCTTGGGATGACATGTCTGGGTAGCCCTTTTTAGAAAACCTATGTTGTTTTTAGGCCCTTAGGTCGAAGGCTTGAAAAGTTGGCCTTACTTTTTTACAACTAATAAATAATTTAAAACATGAAAATAAGTTAGTTAAATTTCAATAAATTATTGTTAATAATAATTAAACATTAAAACCCACTTTTAAATCCATTTTATATCTATATTATTAATTTGCCATAATTTAATATAAAATTAATTTAATGGGTAATTTTATTTTAAATACCTTTATAATTATTGAAAATTAATTAAAAATAGTAAGGAAACTTGAACGTATCACCTTGGTGGTGACTCCCAAAGGGAGATATCTCAATGATGGGGGATGCCACTATTGGTATTCAAGAGGAGGAGGAGGAGAAAATTAAGGTTAAAAGAAATAATAAAAAAGGTGTAAACTCACCATTTAATTAAGGGAATCAAGGTATTTATGGAATAAATAGGGGATTTAATCCATGAATCCTTACATTTATAGTCTGGAAAAATGTTTCACATTTCATAAAATAATAATTTATTTCATAATATCTAGGTTTATGGTGTGAGCTTCCTAGTCCAGATTTATGAGGTCTTCCCCATGAAACCCATGGCATATAATGATAGTTTACATCATAAATTTAAAATTTACAGTATAATCAGTTTTTCATAAAAACTCATCCGAAATATTATCTACAACCATTTATTCCTCCCAAATGAACCCAAAAAGTCTTTAATGAGTTCATTAATAGGGTCCAAACTAACAAAATTGATCCATAACTACAGAGGAAATATACCCAGAGAAAAAGGAATGCTCTTACAGGGTTTGTACATAGGTGTTTAATAATATTTAATGACAGTTCATATAAATTAACATTGAATGGATAGATTAGTTTCATAGTATCTAAGACCATGTATTTGATGATTCATTTCCTACTTCTTTTACGGCTAGAATGTAAAGACAAAGATTTTTATTAATGGAAATTCCA
This sequence comes from Viscum album, assembly GCA_963277665.1. Lineage (NCBI taxonomy): Eukaryota > Viridiplantae > Streptophyta > Magnoliopsida > Santalales > Viscaceae > Viscum > Viscum album. The sequence goes on from OY728138.1 coordinate 443,695,945, forward strand.
CTTGATCTAATTAAATTACTTATTATGTGAAATGGTTATATAACGGATGCACTTCATTGGTTTTATGTTTTTTGATTTTAAAATATTATTAATAATTGTGGTTTTTTCTAATATATTAGTTAAATAGTGATCACATGATTAGTATAAATATATGGAATTAACAAATCAAATTTACTCAGACAAAGGAAGCGATGACATCAGCCTATAGAATTGCCCCATATAAAAACCATTTTTCAAAGCCCGAAAAGGAGATGACGTCATTGGGCTCCACACTTGACCAATCCTAAGCCTAGGTTCAAAAAATTAAACTTCAGGGGAACCGACTATGGGAGAAGTAAAAGTTAATAGAGATTACCACCTGAGTGATTTTATCCAAGACACCCGAAGAGTCTGTCACCATCACACACCTTACCCTTTAGTTGTATGTGGGTGTTATAAAGGGTTCTGTAACAAGACCTTGTCACTATGTTTATGTGAATTATTTTTTTTCTATAATAATGAATATACATTAATATTATTATTGTTAATTTTCAAATGGTTTTTAAAGATTACATAGTATTTTTAGTTAATATTCAATTAAGAAATCTATTTTTATGAATTAATGAGTTTTTTAATTAAATATTAATTTAATAATAAATTATTTCCAAATTAATTTTTATTAAATATAAATTATCTTATCATCTTTATGAATACAATTGTAATTTTTATTATAGTTTGAAAGCTATTTTTGTCAAAACCCATTAGTTTTTTATAAATGTAGGTTTTTATTTTAAAAGTAAAAATTCACATATTTTAAAAATTATTTATATAAAATTAATATTATTTTTGGAGTCAGAATGTCAAAATTATCCAATGGTTACTTTTTCATTATTTTTAGAGGCAGTTGAATTTTTGGGTAAAAATTAAATACTATTTTAATATATAATGTGTTTTATGACATCATAATGACCCAATAGTGATGTAATATAATACTATAAACATTATGTTCTACCACTATATGTTTTAAAATTAATATAACATGGTTTTAAATTTTTCTTGATTTATTTTACAAATCCTTAGTGGACCTTCCAAGACATATAAAAAGTTTTATCTTTTTAAATGGATTTCCTTGAGAGCGTCACTCACCTCCAACAAGAAACCCTATTATTTTAAGAAGTTATTCCATTGTTCGAATAAAATATTGTTTTCTACTCCCCTTTGCAAAAACCCATGGGGAAAAACCATGTGCTGGTTTGTTGTTTTGATTAGTTTAATGTGTTGGGTCCCAAACCTAAATACTAAAGAATTCATTATCCTTTCCTACATAAACCCACCAAATCTCCCAGTTCATCTTCACTCAAAGCCTTTAGAGTTCGTCCAACCTCTCCCTACCCTCTATGGAATCCTCCCAATGTGCCCCAAGCTCCCAAAAATCCTCTCTCAAGCCCCTCACATTCCTTTGGGATCACACTTCCATGTAAGGGATTTCTTACTCTCTCATTTTTGTCTATGTATTTTTATGTTGATATACCCTTTTCATTTCATTTAGAAATGTTGGGGTATGATTTAGTACCTCCCCCATACTTCTGTCATTATTTTTAATGATTAGATACTCCTTTATCTCTAATTAATGCCTCTCATTTACACCCATTACCATGCAAAAATTCCGTAAGGGATTCATTCCTTTCTTATTTTTTCCATGTTTCTTAACATTTTTATACCCTTTTATTTTCAATTATAAATGTTGGGGTATTATTTAGATCCTATAACATACTTACCTTTTAATGTTTGAATTATGAGATACCCATTTATCTCTTATTAATTCCTCCCATGTACACCCGTTGCCATGCCAAAATTCTGTAAGGAAATTATCTCTCCTCATTTACAATCAAGCAATTATTTTGTATTTTGAATAAAAAATCCTTTACTTATGTTAGGACATGTATCTATATGACATCTTTACTATCCATTTCATGTACATATTATGATACAAATTTTTCTCTCTCATCATCTTTATTATGAAATCTTATGTCACTCCATTATGCTACCGAAATTGAACCACCATTTTCCGAGCCAAAATCATTGTATAGTGAATACCATGACCATTTCTCTACCAAGGGTATTCATCTTTATGAACATTTTCTTATTTATGGAATAGTTTCATGTATTAATTCAACATCCCGTTATTGTGGAATATATTATGATGTTTAATTAATCTATGTTGTATAATATTGTGGCTCACTTATGCATGAAATGAAATGTTTAAGGGTGTGCCATGATAGCACTCCAACGCATTAGGTAAAGATTAGTATCATGATACATCAGGTGAAATGAGGATTTACTCATGGTAATTCAAGATGAATGAGGATTTACTCATGATTATTCAAGTAAAATATTATTTTACTCATGATTTAGGAGGAATGAGCCTTGGCTCATGATAATTCCATGTTAAGTGTTGTTGCAACATTTCCATGTTATGATAATCATGCTATATCATGCTTTTATGTTCATGTTTCCTTTATGCTCCATTGATATGCCTATTTCCTAACATATACTGTATTAAGAATGTTATTCCTTTTTTACTCCCTTACTAGTATTTATCCCATGAAATGCTTAGTATGAGATAATTTAGTGGTCATGTGAATTATGATTTCAATAATTATGTTTTGTTTTATGTAATAATTTGTTATGTAATGTTACTAATCCCCAAATAAACTATACATCTCGATCATGTATGTTGTATCAAGATAATTTTATGTAATAAATCATGTTTAAGTGTGTAAAAAAATTAGGGTTTTTATAGTTGGTATGAGAGGATTGGTTTAGTTATTTTTTGGATTAGGATTAGAAACCCCTGGTGAAGCATTAAAGACATGAATAATAAATCAATACTTAAATTTTGGTGAGTTTTGAGTATGTGATTTACCAATAAAATACATCCATGTCTGGATACGAGCTGGAAGAGGCGACTTTGGCACAGATATACCTAGGAGTGAAAACTCTGACAAGGAGTTTCATGCTTGATTCAGGATATCCTAGTACACGATAATGGGCATTGCTGCACTGTTGGTTCTGAAAATCCCGGGGTATATGTTTTGGTAAATTCATAAGCATAGTATGAACCATTATCGAGGGAATATAAAAAAATGCCCCTTGGAATATATTTTGGGAAATATAAAATTTATAACCTAGATTACATTTTTGGGTATCCCAAGTTTTGATATAATGTTCAATTACATGATAGTCCTCCAATATCCAATGTTTTATTTTTTACATTATTATTAGCCAAGTATCCAACCACCTAATTATATTTTCTTTTTGTCAGTTAAAACATTGAAGGGGGAAGATCACGAAAAACTCTTCTCTCTATTCTTGAAGAACAACTTGGAATGATTTTCCAGAATTCATGCGCAGATGAATTTAAAACTTTTTCAAATGTCGAAGTTACATGAAAACAACATTATGAGGCATCCAATACCTATAGCGCTGCACAATTCATTAGAGGATTAAGTACCGTCTATTGGAGAATATTTCACTCTTAAATTTCTTACCATGATAAGCATGGGAATTACCATCAGGTTCTTTACAAATTATTCACTTTATATCAATCTTATGATACTCTAAATGATTTTCTAGATGATGCAGAAGAGGGAGACCATCGAGCATCCTATATGTATCAAATTATAGATTTCTTTATTTTAGGATATATGAAAACTGATTTAGAAAAACCATATTTTGAAATATTTGAAGATGAATCATTAATATTGTTTTATAAAAAACATGTTCAAGACGATTTCTCAAAATTATATAATGGAAATACCTATTTTTAATGATGTATCAATGCTTTCATTGATATAATACAAGATGAATGAGCAGTTTTTTTTCAAAGGAAGTAGATGATTTTGAAAAAATATTAAGGTAACATTATGACACATGAACACTTTCTGCCAAAAGGAAATGTTAATAGGAAAGACTAAAGACCTCATTGAAGAGATGAATGAGAATTACCCTCACATGTTTTCTCCTTAGCATGCAAAAAAAATCTAGGGCGAAATTAATTAAGGGGTGAAGATTGTAACGACCCAAAATTTTATTAATGGATATTCTTCTTGATCTAATTAAATGTATAATTATGTGAAATAGTTATATAAGATATGCACTTATTTTTTTACGTTTTTGGATTTTAAAATATAGTTAATCATTTTGATCATTTCTAATATAGCCGTTAAACATTGATCACGTGATTAATATAAATAAAGGGCTTTAACAAACCTTATTTACATATAAAGAGGAAGTGATGGCCTCATCCAGTAGAATTTACGTGTATGAGGTCTATTTTTCATAGATCATAAAGGATGTGGAATCATTGGTCTTATCCCTTAACCAATCCTAATCCGAGATTCAACATGTTAATCTTGAGAGAAACCGCCTATGGGAGAAGTTGACGTTAATAGAGATTACAACCTGAGCGATGTTATCAGAACCACCCCAAGAGTCTATCACCTTCACACAACTTACCCTTTGGTCATATACAGGTGTTATAAGGGGTTATGTAACAATACCCTAGCACTATGATTATATGAATTATTTTTGTATATAATAAAGAATATACATTCATATTATTATTGTTATTTTGTAAATGGTTTTTAAGCACATATAGTGTTTTTAGTAAATATTCAATTTAGAAATATATTTTTATGAATTAAAGTATTTTTTATAAAATTATATTTTAATGAAGTATTATTACTAAATTAATTTTTATTAAATATTAATGATTGTGAAATTTTGACGAATACAATTGTAATTTTTATTAAGGATTGAAAGTGGTTTTTGTCAAAACCCATGAATTTTCGATAAGTGTAGATTTTTATTTTAAAAGTAAAAATTAACATATTTAGAAAATTATTTAGAGAAAATGAATATTATTTTTGTAATCAGGATGTCGAAATTATCCAATGGTTAATTTTTTATCATTTTCCGAGACAGTTGATGTTTTGGGTAAAAATTAAATACCATTTAAATATATAATGTGTTTTATGACATCATATTGGCCAAATGGTGATGTAATAAAATACTATAAACATTATTTTTGGACAATATAAATTCTACCATAAAAATTGTTTTATTTTTGGTATGTTTTATTTATTTTATAAAGCCTTAGTGGACCCTCCAAGTCTTATAAAACATTTTAGCATTTTAAATTGACATCCTTGAGAGTGTGAATAGCCTCCACATAAGAAACCATATAATTTTCAAAAGTTCTTCCATTGGCCTTATAAAATATGGTTTTCCAATCCCCTTTGAAAAATACCATAGGAAAAAACCATGGGCTATTTTGTGGGTTTGATTAGTTTAATGCATTGTGTCCCAAACCTAAATAATAAATAATTCCATCTCCTTTCCAATATAAACCCACCCAATATCCAATTTCCTCTAAACTAAAATCCTTTGGAGTTCGCCCATCCTCTAGAATCTTCTCTCTAAAATCCTACCACGGCTCCTTGAGCTCCCAAGAAGCCTCTCTCAAGCCCCTCCCAAGCCTTTGGGATCACACTTCCAAGTAAAGGATTTCTTCCTCTCTCATTTTTTTCTAAGTTTCTTTATGTTGCTACACCATTTTAATTTAATTTTAAAAATTTTGGGGTATGATTTATCACCTCCCCCATAATTCCCTATTTATTTTTTAATGATGATAGACTCCTTTATATCTCATTAATGCCTCTCATGTACACCCGTTACCAAGCTGAAATTCTGTAAGGGGTTTTTTCCTTTCTCATTTTATCCATGTTTCTTAATATTGTTATGCCCATTTATTTTCCATTATAAATGTTGGGGTATGCATTCACACCTCAACCCATATTTACTTATTTATTTTTGAAAAATGATATACCCATTTTTCTCTTATTAATTCCTCCCATGTACACCTTTTACCATGCCCAAATTCTATAATGAAATTTATCTCTCCTCATATATAATCATGAAATTATTTTGTATTATGAATCCCAATTCCATTACATATGTTGGGAAATGTATCTATATGACCCCATTACTTTCCATTTAATGTACATATGATGAGTCACAATTTTATCTCTCATCAACCTTTTTATGAAGTCTTATGCAATGTCATTATGCTGCCGAAATCGATCTATCATTTTCCAACCCAAAATCGTTGTGCAGTGAATACCATGCCCATTTCTCAATCAAGGGTATTCACCTTTATTCACATTTAATTATTGAAGGAATAGTTTCATGTATGAATTCCACATTCCTTTACCATGGAATAAATTATGATCTTTCATGAATCTATGTTGTATTATCTTGTGGCACACTTATGTATGAAATTAAATATTTAATAACGGTGTTCCCGGATAGCCCTCCAATGCATTGGGTAAAGATTATTATCATGATACATCATGTGAAATGAGGATTTACTCATTCTAATTCATGTTCAATGAGGATTCACTCATGATAATTCAAGTGAAATGAGGGTTTACTCATGCTTCATGTGCAATGATACTTAACTTATGCTAATTCCATCTTAAGTGTTGTTTCCACATTTCCATGTTATGATAATCATGATATATCATTCAATTATGTTCATTTTTATTTTATGACACATTAATATACATATTTCCTTATATATATATTGTATTAATCATGTTATGCCTTTTTTACTCCCTTAGTGGGATTTATAGCTCACCCTTTTCTTATGCATGTCCTCAGGTTATCAAATGCAATGCCAAGTATGAGGGAATGTAGTGGTCATGTTAATTAAATTTTCAATAATGATGTTTTATTTTATGTTCTATGTTGTTATGTAATTTTACTAATCCCCAAAGACACTAGAAATCTCGATCATCTATTTTGTATCAAGTGATGTTTATGTAATATAAAATTTTTATTTATGTAATAAAAACCAGTGTTGTTATACATGATGCATGACATAAATAAGTGGCCTCTAAAAATTTTCAATTAACTATTTATCTTTAGAAAAACCATTTCCAAATTCTATATAAAATTTAAATTACCATGAAATGTAGACCCCAAGGTAAACATCTAATTTTAGATCCCCTAATATAGTAAATGTTAACTATAAAATTCATATAAATATACTTTTCATAAATTAAATTAAAAAACTATAATTCTCAATTAAACATCAAGGGTACATACAATATTCATAAAAAAATGAAAAAAACACACATCCTATATCTAGTGAAATAGAAATTTAGTTTAACTTCTCTATCTCTCAGTGCAATGCATATATTCTATATAGTTTAGATTCACTATCCAAGATGGATCACTATATTTTTTCCATTTTACTTCATTTATTGTTGGTGATTTCTTTAACAGATTCAAGATACATCATACTTTTACTCAGCATCTCTATAATTTTTCCCTTTACCAAAATTTTTATGAAGGTTTCAAGGTATTTTGAAACTAGGATTTCATCCAAAAATTAATAAACACATCCTAAAATTAAGATTTTTTCACAAGATGAGTAGTTTGTTTTGATACAAGATGAGAAAACCTTTTTGGATCATTGACTATCATTATTAAAATTCATGGAGAGTTATTTTTTATTTTTATCAAAGTATGATTTTTATAAACTATATTGAATGGAATATTTTGGGATTTTTCTTATGTATGGACGTATGGTAATGTTTTTATCAATATCTATTTAAATGATTTAAAGATGTGGTATGAGGTGGAATAAATTGACACTAGTTTATATTTTAGAATAAATATCAATGAATTGAAATTATTATTAGTTATTTTAGTGAAAAATAGTTATATTATGTATAATTATAATGTATTATTTTTCTTTTTTAATGAATGGGTATTGATTTGATTAAAATCAACAAAACACTTACATAAAAAATTTAAATAGTTCATTTTTAAGTAATTTTATAGACTTGGTATTAATTGAATATTTATATGGGTAAGTATACTTATTCATTTAATGATCATGGTAATTACCATATTATCATATAAATTTTAAATTCAATATAATTTAGTGATAAATTTAAAAATTCACTTAAAGGTAGATGTGGGTTGTTTTTATTTATGAAACATGAGTCGCTTGATAAATGAAAATATATTTTGATATTTTGATTTTATTTTTGAAGGAGTGAGTGATTAATTATTATAAATATTTGGTTTTATGGATTTTATTTATTTATTTTATATAATTTGAGGTGTTCTGATTAAAAATTTTAGATATTAAATTTTTTTAATGGAATTACTCAAAGGGTTTTAATGTTTAATTTGTCGTGTTTGGTTAGGAACATTAAATTGATTATTTTCTTGAAAATATCATTATGTTGTTTTCCAAATTAATTTATATGAATGGACACTACATATGGAATTTATAAATGATTTGAATATTATGTTAATAAGTTTAATTAGAATATTTATAATTTTTTATGAAATGATTGGTTAAATTTGATTTATATTTGGTTAAATTTATATATTTTTAAATAAATTCTATAGAGGTATTTTAATAAAATATTTTTAGGGATTTTTTTTATGTATTATTTTATATGTAATAGATAAAACCTATATTTCTTATTGAGAGAGAATTATAAAATTGAGAAATTATTTTTTAATAATTTTATATATTAAATAATTTTTTTTTCCTAAAACATATTCATACAAAACCCAGTGTTTGGAAATATGTATTTTTTTAGATTTAATTTAATTTTATTACCTTAAAATGCTTCTTCCTTCTTTAAAGTGTGTGAAAAAAATCCTACGATTTTGAATTTATATGTTTTATAGTTTCGATGTATTTTTATGGATTAAATTATTAATGTTAAATGTTAATGATATTTTATTACATTAATAATGGATTTTAAATATTGATTCATGCTATAGATCCGGAATTAGTAAATTTAATATGATATTCTTTGTTCTTGGAATAATTTTTTGTTCATAGCAACATGTTTTTCAAACCGTATAGGAAAATAATGCACCCATTTTGTATTAATTTGGATATTAAACCTCTTGAAGATTCATTATGGGAAAAAAATAAGAGTTATGAATGATGTCTAACTAAAATTTTAGAACTATGGGATGGTTTATATCCTAGTTAATCTTAGTAATATTTTAGGGTAATCAATATTTATTTTTTAAGTAGGTTTTTACTTTATAGTCATTTAGTTATATCTTAAGTTACATTGGTAGGGTAAAATTTATTATTTTTTTATTTTAGGGTTTCATATAGGGTATTGAGATAAAATATGATGGTATTTGTTGATATATGTTTTGAATGACTTTTAATATAATTATTTTGTTTATTATTCTATATTAAGAATTTATATTCACTTTTATTTTATAAAATTGGTTGACAAGATTTTTCCCCACAGAGTGAAGTTGTGAGTTTGAAGGGTGATGATTTTATTTTAACTCTGTGAGAATACTCATGAGGATTCCATACTTTATCCATCTTCAGTAAACTATTAATAGAGGGGTCGATATATGACTACTTACGGTAGTGATTTTTATGGAGGTGAATTCACTATTTATCTATTTTTAAATTGATTTCATTAATGTCATGGATGACCATTATTTATGTATATTTACTTACAACCTTATTCTGCCAAGGGAACATAAGTTTTTTTAATAGGTTTTTCATGGGTATAAACAATGTTAGAATTCATTACATTGTGTATTAGACCTTATTTCATTATTGTAAAAAGTGTGGTTATTATTGACATCGTTATTATTTCCATCACCTATAGAAAAATGTCCAATAACCATACAGTTTTAGGGAAAACACATTTAATTTTTTTATCACATACTAGAAAGAATTAATGATGTTGATCAATGACTATAATTTACTAATATTTCTTGTGATTAGAGTGAGGGTTTCTACATAGTTTATTATTTTTGTTTAGATATTTTATAGATAGATATATATATTTAACTATCATTTTTTTGTGTTTTTATGATCATGTTTCTCATTAATTATTTGGAATCTAAATATTTTACATTTTACATCATGGTACATAGTTTAGTGGATAGATGGATAAGTTAGTCAACTATGCTTCGAAAATCTGAGTTTGTCTAAGTAAGATTGGGTAAGAGATAAATAACTTAAGTGGATCTATAAAGTATATTAGGAACATATTTTTTTACTAAAGGATATCATTTCATTTATTATGATGATATTTTTATTTTATTTTTTTAATTTGTAGAATATTTTTATTTGGTTGGGTTGAAAGTCACTGAACATAGAAGCATACAAAATATTTGACATTTATCAAGACTATTTTTTGGAGTTGTGTATAATATAGGTCTCTTAATATGTCATTCATAATCACCCCTACCCATAAATACTATTTGTTCAAGATTTTTTATGGGTCTATTCTATTAATATGAATTTTCAATTAATGAAACCTAGATGAATGTCATAGCTTGTGCCAATTGATTTCATAGAGTCCAATATATCAAAATGTTCCTTTTTGGGAATGATTCTATGTATTTTTTTATACTCTCCATTTTGTATTTTACTATTTGTTTTTCATTTGGATAATTACTAAATTGATGTCCTAAGAAAATATAAATACCAAGAGTTTGTTGTGGTGGGGGATTAATTTTAGAATTTTAATTTATATAAAGGACCCCACTAATGATCTTATTACACTGTTTGTAGGAACACATTTCAAACTTATAGAAGATATGAATATAAAATTCAATTTAAAGATTGACACATGAAAAATTACTAGGTTCACCTTCACTATAATAATCCATGAATCTTACAATAAGGATTTTCCAAATTAGCAAAATACACTAAGATGCTTCTTGTGTACAATATTTGGATAAAAATTAGTATCCATCCTGGTTCACCACCAGTCACATTTGGATAACTAGCATCACTATCAATAAACTACAATGATTGTTTATATATTAAATGTGGACTCACTACTCGTCACGGTTTACTACCAATAACTTATTAAAATCTCACTGTTATCTATACTAAAGTGTTCTCATTATTACCTCAGTAGATGATTTTGATAAGTTGATTCACTTTTATTACACCATAGTTCCTATGTGATAAATATCTTTGTTCATCTAAATAATGAAAAGAATTTTACTAAATAAATGCTAGGAATGTCTCTTCAGGTTTGAGCAAATCAATTTCATGAAACTTACTTTCACTCAACTTTCTTTGTGCTTGGTTGATTTATTCATATATCAAGTTCACATAAACCCATGTTCTCAAAACAAATCCTTCTTTCTATGCTCAAATGATGATAGTGTAAAATCTATTCACACAAAAAATACACTTATGTAATTATTATACAAAAAATAGATCTAATATTATCTCTAATTATTTATCTCTTCCCAATAATTATGGATTAGTAGTCTATTTATAGGAATGACCAACCCTTCATGCAACTTATTTATTTCTAAAAAATCAATCATATGCATTGATGTTACTCACATGAAACACTATTTACACACTGAATTCATCAATCTATTATTTCATGATCATTCATGATTTTTGTGAGAATCAACCCTTCACTCAAAAATGTGTCAACTATAAGTCTCATGGTTCATGGAACTCCACACTTTCACAAAAACACTTTGTTTCCTCAAATTTTCTATGAAAATTCATAAATATCATCATTTTATTCTGCAATATTTTTTTCATGAATACTATATGGATATACATTTTTGGAACTTAATTAACATTATCTTTTAAACAATCATGAACCAAATACTCCAAAAAATTCACATAGAGGTATTATTTTTAAAATAAAACCCCCTTTGGGGTTTTTGATAACACTTCAACCACTTCAACCATTAAATTGAAAAATCATACCCAATTTATACTTTACATAACATGAATCCTATATAACTCCAGATAACAGTGAAAGTTTTAGTCAAAATGTACTCTAATCCCACATGTGTCAATATTGAATATAGAAACAATAGTAACATGAGACAACCATTAATGAATGACTTAATTCTCAACACAACTTATTGTTTAATGTATAATTCTCAATATCACTTTTTATACTACACTTGATAAATTTCATGAATCTTGAACTTAACGGTCATCCATCCATGATATATAATCAATGATAGATCCCATTCGGCATCATTATGGTTATTAATCACCCTACATATTTTGTCCCTCTAATTAACATGAAAGAGTTCATCCGTTCATCATATTTACTCATCCTCTAGATTTTTTGAGAAATATATCCCCCCATATAGGTATAAAATACATTTCCAATTTTCAACGTACCAAAAGGAAATTCCTTTTTTATTAGTTAGATGGAAAAGAATATTAAAAATCATAGTGAAATCAACATCATACCTTAGGGAGTGTGTATTACATTACCCCACTGTTTAAGTGTTTGGGGGTCAAGTAGACCTGAAGTGAGAGCCGATTATACTCAAACATATCCTTGGTTGGGGCCTTTTTCAGAATATCAATAACATCAATTTTGGTATTTTATTGTACAATTTCACCATCACCTGATCAAATTTATTCTTTATGAAGTAATATTTTATTTCAATGAGATTTATAATTGAGTGATGGATTTAATTTTTTAATATGATTTATAGCACATGAATTTTTATAATTGATTCTAATCAAATGATTCACTTCATTTATGATATCTTCAAGATACTACTTCATCCACAATAATTGTGTGAAATATAGAGTAGCCAAAATATATTTAGCTTCTATGGTACTATGCGATATATAATCTCTTTTCTTTCCCATATAATAAATTTTCAATCCTCAAAGATAGAATGTTGCTCCCAAAGTCAAATTGTTATCAACTATTGAACTAGAACAATCTACATCTGTATATCATAATAACACATTATCTAATGTTTATTTATAGGTAAAACAAAAATCCATGAAGCCTTTACTATATCACCTATTATCTTTATAGATATCAATTGTATTTCTTTGAGATTACTCAAATAACCTATGTCATGAAAAATGACAATCAAAATTTTGGTTATTTTGTTGTTAATTATAAAAGTCTCTCGAGGATCTATATATATTTAATGACAATGACATATTTGTCTTCTCCATCACTTGATAACTTCATTTAGGTAGAAAATTGTGTTTTAATTACTTTTTAATTCTCTATTAGAAAAAATTAGAACCTTTGTAGAGTAATTTTACTAAGATATGAATGTATTGTTCCTTCCGTGTATCACCAGCAAAATAATGGAAAATAATAAATCTCCAATCATTGGAATTTTAAATTTTCACATCAAGAATTCAGAAAACTGATTATATTGTATTTCAGTATATCTATATAAAATTATGTCAATAAAATATACGATAAATTTCATTTTTTAATCACTACCCTATTTTATGTATAGATTATGATCAACTCCACCACATTGGAAACTGAAATTATTCAAATCAATAAAACTATGCTCTTAGTACATTATTTAATCTGTCCAACACCTTATTCATCCAAAATAAAACTATTCCCATATTCAGGAATAATAAAGTTATATTCCTAGTAAATGTACCCCACTTCTTCGAGTACTTCACTTAAGAATACAGTCTTGACATCCATCTAGAATAACTTCATTTTCCTTTATTCCTTTTCATCTAATTATAGTCAAATTTTCTACAGGAGTTACACATGTTTAATTGTTTCAACCACATCGATGTCTTCAATGTTGGAATACCCATTTCATAACAATTGTTCCTTATTTTTAATCACCATGTTGTCTTCATTAATTTTTCTATAGAAATATAATTTGGTTTTCAGGATGTTCTTATTCGTCTTCCTAAAAAAATATCTTATGTATAATTATTTTCAATTTTCCCATTCTCATAATTCATCACATAAAACAAATTAACATCTTTTGTATCCTATTAAAATTTTTTTCACTTAACATGACATTAAAGTGAGTTTTTTAAGATAATTCATTACTCTCATTTAATTATTGTTTTCTGTTCACCAATGATATTTTTATCACCTATTTTAGTTTCTATATTTCAATTATTTATAGATATATTAATATATTTCTTATTATAATCTATGTCTTATTATGATTTTTTATAAAACCATTTTATCCCTCCTATACAGTTTATCTCCTCATCATATTAATCTAGAAAATTCTCAACATTTTGCTAAATATTCCTCTCATTTTCCACTACAATGATATAAATGGTTCAAAAAAATTTATCTTATACCTTTTATAATATTTTATATGATTTTATATTGCATGATATGGTAATTAAAATACCATTATCTCTATAATACTTAATATCTTGTGTGTCTATTTATTAATAATTAAACACTTACTTACAATTATTAAAAAGTACTTCCGCATTAGTTTATTTACAAACTAGATATCTTATATATTATTTTATTCTATTACACACAAAAAAATATATTGTAAATGGAGAAAATGTGATGACTACTTCATTTTAATACTTACCTTGTGGGTCTTTAAAAAATAATAATTCTATAAAACAATTATTGAAATGTTTTCCCTCTCAAAAACACCATTTTATTTGGGATTTTTCACCTTGGTTACATGGTGTCTTATCATACGGGTCTTGAGATACTCCTCAACCATGAAAATAATAAACATCATACCATTATCTATATAAAAATTCATAACATTCTATCAAAACAAATTTTCAACATTCTATCTATATTGACTAATATAATTGAACAATTATATAACCACCACGATCATTATTTCACAATAATACATGATTTGTTACACAAAATTACACTTAATAGAAACCCAAATATCTAAAAGTATAGAATATTTTGGAATTAGGTACATAACATAAAATCTTGAAAATGGGATAGAACAACCTTATTGAAAGCTTCATTAACTTGATTCTAAAATTACATGGCTTTTTAAAACTACATGGGATATCATGGGGACAAACATAAGAAAGGGGTGAGTTATAAATACCATTAAGGGAATAAAAAATTCATAACATGAAGAAGATAATACAGGTTATAATGTAGGAATATCAATAAGGAATGAAAGGAACATGAACAATAAGGCATGATATAACATGATAATCATAACATGGGAAATGTGGAAACAACATGAAACACTGAATCATAAACATAGATCAATTCTAAATCCACCAATACCTCATGGTGGTTAAATTTCCATTAAGAAATTAGGACCACTTACTCTCTCAAGGTGACATATCATGATAGTAAACATTACCTAATGCATTGGAGTGCTATCTGGGTGCACACATCATATTCATTTCATTCTCATACTTAATTGTGCCACATAGATCATACAACATGGAGTCATTGAACATCATATTTTATACCATGATAACGAAATGTTTGATACATATATTTAACACCCAAATAAATAAGTATATGTTCATAAATCTGAATACCCTTGATAGAAAAATGGGTATGGTATTCAATACACCTTTTTGGGCATGGAAAATTGTGGTGAAATTTCGCTAGCGTAATGGCGTTACATAAAAATTCATAAAAATGGATGATGAGAGTGAAAGGGGTATCTCATCATTTTTAAATCAAACTAATTTAATATATAAATTTAAATAAATTTCTCGTTATTATGAAATGGAAATAAAATTTATATGTTCATAAAGAAACTTAAATAACGAAAAGAATGTGAGGATCCATTACAGAAATTTAACATAGTAACAATTTAGTTAAAGGAAAAAATGATAGAGGATAAATGATAAATCAAAAAAAATAACATCAAATGGATATCAATAGGATGATTATAAATGAATTAAAATACAACCAATTTATATTAAAAGAACTAATTTCAAATAAGGTGATTAAATATGAAAGGAGGAGAGGAAGGTGAGGATCCCTTACTAGAGTGTGTGACTCCAAAAGCTTGGGAGGGGCTCCTCAAGATCTTGGGGTAGAATTATGGGTAATTTAGATAGTGTAGTGAATATTATGGAAGTTCTTCATGTAGTTTTTATGAAAATAAATGGGATATTGTTTGGTTTTATATAGGACAAGAGTAGAGATTCTTTAATATTTTGGTTTTGGACACTACATAATAAAATTACCAATACCACAAACCAATCCACAGTTTTGAACATGGTTTCTATAAAAACAGATTGGTTATAATTATTTTATTATTCCAATTACCTAGAAAAATAACATAATTTCCTTTCTTATGTTGTGGCGAATGACACTCTTAATGAATGAATTCTAAAAACCTAAAATATATTATAAGAAATGGGGGATTCATAATGGATTTCTAAATAAAATAAAATAAAATAAAAAAATAATTATTTTAGAGGTAAAAATATATTTACTGGTGTATACCCTTTATATAATTTATTACATCACTTTTGGGTCAAGATGATGTCAGAATACAGAATGTATATTTATATGGTAATTAAAATTTACCCAAAAATTAGACTATATCATAAAATTATGAAAACATAACCGCTGTATATTTTTTAAATTATGAATAAAAAAATAATATTCATTTTATATAAATAAATTTATAAATATGGGAATTTTAACTTTTAAAATAATAACCAACATTTATTGAAATGAAGTTTTTTTAACAATATCAGTTTTTGAACCCTTATTAAAATTACATTTATATTCATAAAAAACATATAACCATTTATATTTTTTAAAATTTATTTAATAATAATACTGTGTAGAAGTATTAGTTTTTTCAAAAACCCATTAATTTTTTTAATTTATTATTTCAATTTAAATATTAACTAAAAATATAATTTATGCATTATTGTGTCAAAATAAAAATCATTTTTAAAGTAACAATGATTGGATAAAAATATATTAATTATTCTATGAAAAATAATGTACATATTAAAAATTCTAAGATATTGATACATATCCCTTTAATACATCATTAATCTCTCTATGAGCAAGGTTTGTGATGGTTGGACATTCATGGGTTGGTTCAGCAAACACGGTTTGGGTCGTGATCTCGATGTGCTTAAAATTCTCCCATAAATGGATTCAATCATGCTTCAGATATGATAACTCAACTTGGTTTTGGTCAAGATAAAATCCAAGTGATTATATATTCCTTAGAATATCTGATAAATGAGCTTCATAGGGTACGATCCTACTGGTTGAGGCCATCACTTACTTTTTATATTTTAATTGGATTTGTTAGAACCCTTTATTTATACTAATCATGTGATCACTACTCGATGAATTTATTTTTAATCGTTATGGTACATATCATTAATTTAAATCTAATTAGACAATAAATTAATATAATCTCATGTGTCTTATAAAACCATACTACATAATAAAAATTATAATTAAAACAGAAAGGGGATTATTATTTATAACTATTTGGGTCATTACAATAATCCCCCTTAATAAATTTCACCCTTGAAATTTTCTTTTCCCACACTAAAATGATGAGGGTAACAATACTTTATAACCTCTTATGTTTCCCATATTTCTACATCAAATTTTTTTTCCTCTCTATTACTTTTACAAGGTGCATCATCTTATTATGTAGAGCTTTTTCTCTATGATATAAGATTTTCACTGACCTCCCCTCATAGGAATGTTCATTATCCGATAGTACCACCTCTATATTGAGTACATGTGAGGGTTTTGGTATGTACTTTCTCAATTGGGATACATGAAATACATCATGTACATGAGATAATTTTGGTTGGAGTGCTAGTCAGTAAGACACCATTCTTATGTGATGACTGAACTCAAAATGGATGGTGTACATTGGAATAATATTTCCCTCCTCCCCAAATCTCATAAATATTTTCTACGGATATATTTAGAGCAATAACCTAAATCCAACCTTAAAATCTTGGTCTCCTTGATGATTTTCTGCATAACTCATCTTTCAATTTTGAGCATCTTTGATGTGATATTGAATGGTCATTACCTTCTCCACCATTTCCTCTAACATTTCAGGACCTAGATGTTTTCCCCCAACTCCATCCCAGCATGTAGGTGTTCTATGTAACTTTTTATAAAGGGATTCATGGGGATCCATTTGAATTCTAGAGTGTAAATTTTTTTTGTAAGAGAAATCTACCAATGGAAGAAGTTGGTCCCATCCTCCTTTTAAGTCCATAGAATATGCTCTCAATTTGTCTCCCAGTGCCTTTATAGTCTACTAATATTGGGCATTAGTTTGAGGATGATAGAACATAATGATGTTCAGCTCAATGTTTAAATCATATTGAAGACATTTCTAGAACATGGAGGTGAATCTTGGATCTCAAATAGTTACAATCGATAGTGGTGCTCCATCGAGCCTTACCACTTCTCTTATGCATATCAGTACAAGTTGATTTAGTGGGAAGTACTCTCAAATTAAGATAAAGTGACTTTTCACTATAAAATTATCTAAAAAACCCAAATATAATTTTTTCCATGATGTCTTCAGAATTATGGTGACAAATTCTATGGTGATGTTCTCTAATTTCCATGTTGGTATGGGTAATGGTTGCATTATCCCCTTCTAATTCTGCATTTCATCCTTTACTTTATGAAATACACGGCACATTGATGTATATTCAGTTATCTCCATCTTCATATTTTCCCACAAATATTTCTCATATATATCTTGATATATCTTTGTTCTTCTTGGGTGAATGGAGAATGCCGATCTATTTGCATCATCTAATAGTTCCTTCTTTAAAGTAGGATATAATGGATCACATAGTCTTACCCCAAATCTCAAAATTCATTCTTCCTCAATTTTATAATATGAGGTTTTCTCTTTCCTCATGGCTTCCACAATCTTCTAAATTTCCACAACTTTTCTTTGAGAATCCTTTATTTTCTCAATGAGGGGTGGTTGGGAAGTCACTTGAAAAGTAATTGATTATGTTACTTCCTTAATGATTCCCATGTCCATCCGTTGTAGATCTAAGGAGATTGGATCCTTCTCAATTCTCATCATTGATAATGATGCATGATCTTTTCTACTTAGATAATCCTCATAATTATTTTCTTTACTTGGATGGTAGGGGATTTAATAGTTTAAATCCTTGATGACCTTTAACCATCTTCATTGATTCATATTAAGCTCTTTCTATGTGAATATATATTCGAGGCTCTTATGATTAGTATATATCTCACACTTCTTCCCATAGAGACAATACCACCACATTTTCAATCAGAATATCATAGATTCCAACTCCGAATCACGCATTTTATATTTTTTCTCATGAATGTTCAACTTCCTTGAATCATAGGCTATGAATTTATCATTCATTATTAACAAAAAACCCAATCCTTTCTTCTAAGAATCTCCAAATACTATAAAAAGTTCTCAACTTATGGGTAGTGTGAGTAAATGTGAAGTGATAGCCCTCATTTTCAACTCCCTAAAGATATCTTCTCATTCATAATTCCACGAAAGCATACCTACCTTCTGAGTTATATTGGTAAGAGTGTTTGAAAATCTTGATAAATTTCTCACAAATCCGTGATAATACCCAACTAACCCATGGAAAGTAAAAATATCTATCATAGATGTTGTCCACATACATATTTTAGTTTCATCCATATTTGAAGGGTCCATATATATCATATTTCTTATGATGATATAAACCATGATGTATACTTTCTTCAACCATTACTCACATTTGTTGTAAATGGCGTAAATCTTATCCTTTCGAAGGTTCTTTAGCACAATTCTCAAATGCTCATCATGATCATCATTTCATTAGAAGTATATTATGAAATCATCTATAAAGACTAAATTTTTTTTAGGCAATCTCTAAAGACTCTATTCATCAATTCCAGGAATATTTATGGACCATTAGTGAGTATGAATGGAATTAATATGAACACATAGTGGCTACACCTTATAGAAAAATTATTCATGGGGATATATTCATTATTTTCCCTAACATGGTAATATCATGACCACAGATCCACAATAGAAAAGTATTATTCTCCACATAGTAGGTATAAGAAGTAATAAATCCAAGGAAAAGGGCACTTGTTCTTTATCGTTATCTTGTTGAGCTCATGATAATAAATTCAATGGAATATTTAACCATCCTTCTTATTGAAGAATATGACTGGTAAACCCCATAGTGAAGAACATGGGTAAATAAATCTTTTATCTTGATTATCCTAAAGATGTTTCTTCAACTACCAATGTTACACAACACATATTCTATACATATTATTGTCTAATAGAAATTCCCTAGGTATAAGATCGAGGAAAATTTCAACCTTTTGACTAGGAGGAAGACAAGAAAATTCCTCAGGAAATACATCAGTGTATTCAATTAAAATAGTCATGTATTAAAGGATGGTCATTTCCTTATAAAAATCATTTTAGATATATTTGCCTTCTCATGGAGAAATAATATTCATTCTTGAGATGATGGTGCGAAAGAAGATTCATCCTCCTCCATTCACATACAAAATATTGAGGATCAATTCACCAGATAGAGAGTGATATCCTTCCCACATTAATTAATGTTCTAACTATATGGGGAAATCCAATACATATATATAATTTCATAACATTCCATAAAATGTTGTATGACGTGGTTTTCTGGGATGTTCAACCCACAAATCGTAACATGGGATAAGTTATATACTTGGGATGCAATAATTTCCCCATTTTCCATTTTCCCATTCATCTCTACTTTCATAATTTGTGGTGATGTCAGAATACTACTTCTAAACTTTCATGATATGAAAGAATCATAAAACTAATATCCAAATGAACCTTTGCTATTATTCAATGAATAACTAGAGTACATGTCACCAGATCGTTGTTGGGATCCCCTTTAGTGGTAGTGATGTAAAAAAGATCAACATTGCTTCTTTGGAGGTTTTTGGTTGTCTCCAAATTTGACAACCCATCCCCTAGGGCCCATGTCATAACTACCCCAAGCCTACCTCCAATAGGCTAGGGGATAACGACTACTTCCGAGTAGGAAAATACTACAAATGGGAGGAATTAACCTCAAAACCTGCACACACACACAAAGACACAAATCTAAGCCACAAAATGTTGAAAAGTAAAACACTAAGTGAAACACAACATGAGTGAAACAGAAAGTAATGTACTAGATGGAAAACTGGGCTAGTATACAAGCCCACCAAAAGAAAATCATAACACTAGTAAAACCAAAAGTCCCAGAAGCTCGTCTATCAAGAACGCTACCTAAAGGGTTGGTGGAGGGTATCTCCCTAATGTCACATGAGTATGCCACGTCTGTCTAATTTCACTGAAAATGACCAGGTCTTGGTCCTTCTTGTTCTCCGTAAAAGCATTCATCTTCTTCACATGACACAACAGTTGTGGGAATATCCCATGTAGGGATGAGTAAAACAATAATCAGTAGTGGACCCTAAAACCAAAAAGGTAAAATACAAGAGAAAACCCAAAATAAATTCATATTTGGCTCTACCCAGGCATATTCCCATACATATACCAAGAAAATCGAGATATACTTATCTCATCCAATAATAATTATAATATTCCAACCATATAACCAGCATCCTGATTCTCACCAAAGGCTCAAGGCATAACACTTAAATCTAAGAGATCATAGTCCATGAGTTCATCCATCTCTAATGGCACACATTCAAGAGATACATTCCATATAGAACAAACCTACCCTTTCCTAAGGGTACGTTTGAGAAAATGTGCTCCATTGGGAACATCCTACTAGGTCCAGCTCAAGTACCCAACACCAGAAGTCTAGTAATCATAGTCATGTTCCCAATTCTAAAATAAGGAAACCCTAGTAAATAGGTCTGCCCCTAGCCACTGTGAAATATTGAGGGATCACTATTCTAGACTACCTAGTGAAACCTCAGTCATTCCTATAAGGAGTGAACCACACCTCCATCCACCAAGGGAGAACTAGATCCAACCTAGGTCCTATTCACGTAATGTGAATTGGCCCAATCCACATAGTTGTGTCCTACAGTCGAGCAAGATCAAACTACTATCGAGGAACCACTCCCTGCTGCTACCCTAAGATAGGGGAGTATAACTCTGTAAGTGAGGAACCACACCCAGATTCCAACAGGGGATTACTACTCATGAACGAACCACACCTTGTTACAATTGGGGGGGGGTACTAATTTGTATATCGAGGACCTACTCCCTCCCTGGTAGGGGATTAATACTCAATGACTAGAGGACCTGTACCCCAGTACTATAAGGTAGTACCAACTCTGACAGTTTATTCACAATGGGGGACCAACACACTAGTTCGTTAGGGGAGTACTTACCCCAAGCTAGAGGACCCACTCCCTGTCACGATAGAGGAGTGCCGAACATGTTGTAATAATGAGTTAGGGGGACCCGCTACCTGGTCCCATCGGGGAGCATATACTTTTCCTTCGTGAACATCTTCGAGAACTTGCAACCTAGTACTTCAGGGGAGTAACACCCCTAGAGGAAACAACCGAAAGGAAATGAACCCATTCCCATGATGTGGGGAGTCCCATTTCTACCTAAGTAGAATAAAAAGTAATACACACACACAAAGCCATTAGGGGAGTAAGTGTCCTAGAATCTTTTCATAAGAACCACCATGATTCGACTAAAAGTCTTTCCGTAAAAGGAGTACCTACTCTTAAAAAAAATTTCCTTGAATCAAACTTCTACAAAAATTCATTTATAATATTTCTAAAGGACCACTTTGACTCAAGGTTTCCAATGCCATAGATGGTTAATTAAACAAAATATCTATTTGAAAGTTATAGGAGTTTTAGAAAAAAGGGGGTAGATTGGGTCCGGGTCCGGTCCGACACTGTTAATAATGACACGAACTAACCCACCCTAGGGTCCACAAACCCGATTTGTGTCCACCTACTCGACCTATGTCTGACCAGGACCTGGTCTTTCCTGTTGGCTTCAGCCTAGTCCGCATCAGAGCGGGCTTGTGATGCTTGTTTGAGATGTGGAATCTTCCACTGCATCCCCCTCCATGCAATGTAGTTGGTCATTACTAGAGGCCAGCTCAACACGCCTGTGGATTTGAGTCGTATGACCTGTCAACAACATAGGCAAAGCTGCTTCTTCCTCTATGTGGATAGCCACTGCGGCACACTTTTGCGGCACACTGCCTCTACCTTCCAGCACTCACTCGTCACTGGCGCACCAAGGGATCATTCTATGGGTCACCAAACTTTCTTTGGTGGTCCGTTCATCATTCATAATGAATTTCTGTGATACTCTTATCGCATCCTTCATCGCCAATGGCTCAATGTTTCCTCATCGTCAATCCAAGGTCCATATACAATGAATACAAGTATGCACACTATGAGAGGATCTGACCCTTTATTGTGTCTGCCCGATCCCTTCGCATTAGAATTTAAAAACTATACAAGGGGAAAATTAAAAAAATTCAACACAGATAATCCATGATTCAGAATCTCCAGATCAAAACGATCCCATATAATTGGTCAACCTACAGGACACCTGTTCATGGGTTAACCCATGTTCATCGCACAATTTCTAGAACAGTGGAGGAAATCCAAATCAAAACACACACCCTTCCTCAAAGTTGAATAGTTCATTGATGAATATCAGATGTTGTGTCTTTTATTGTCATTTAGTTGAAGAATTATCCCGATCTTGCCTCTAAAATCTAGCTCTTAGACATGTGTTGTCAATATGGGCTCTCCTCTTCTTTCATATGGGGACTCCAGGGTTTTTAAAAATAAACCTACATTTTCGAAAAGATATCTATTAAAATAATTGGAGATCTCAAATTTCAACATAATATTTTTAATAAAATATTTTAATGGCTGAAATGTCCAAAATATAAAGTTTTCATCTGGCCCGCACTAAATGATGTTAGACCCCACCCGTGGAAAAGTCACTACTCAAAATGCAATGGTGCCCTTAGATTTCTGATCCCGGAAACCATTTGAAAGATATTAATGTTCAAAGTTATCCACCAAAGTGTATTTAACTAAAAATTAAACTTTATTCAAAGACTTATTTTGGGAACATTGGGCCTCAAAATTATGCACCATCTCAGCACCCTATATTATAATTTTCTCAAATAATTTAAAAAAATATTAGAAAAATCCATGCCATTGCATTACACCCACTTTAAGGATTTTCATCCCCAAAAAGAAAGATATAAAATCAAGGTAGTAAAACTGAGCTTCTTACAATACCCCCATGCCAGCGAGCTCATTAAGGGTCCCTATGATTCTTAGAAACACGCACTCTAGGGAACCACCGTGATTGACCACATTCATGTCCATCTTCTACTAGGTTAACACTGTGCAATAATGGTAGCATGTCTCTTTAGCTATGATATGTGGGAAAGAACCAATCACTATGGTCCATATGTAGTCATAGGGTCTAGTGACTCACCTCCACACTAACCTAACAGAAACCCTGACAAAACCACATAGTTCACATCCACCCATTGAGGAATTTTTACTAATGCCTCCACAAACATTGCACATTCAATGTTGAAGCTGAACACACAGGGGTATTTGTGAATGAAATAGGGCTACCCATGAGTGAGCATTGGGTCTTACTAGTCCCTCTGTCTACAACCCCCAGTGGACACACAACTTTCTGAAACAGGAACACTGCCACGAGTTTGAATGGTAAGAAACCATTCCATACTACGGAAACATCATGGGGTCTAACTCTACTGCCACAGAATGACCCCAATCAAGACTCTTTCTAAGATTCCCCCAAGTGATGCCGAGGTTTCACTTTCACCATCAAGGAAATATATTTCCATCAATGCAGACACACTACATCATTTTTCAAATACATTCAATATAGACATGAATGGTAGTAGATCATACCAAGAATGATGTTGTAAGGCCTCGATACTATGACTAAGATAACCTAACCACAAATCTTGCCTCCATGAATCAGGTCACACTATCAGTTCCAGTATCTGTTCAATAGGTCTCCTCCAACAGAAGTCTCTAAATGTGAGCGTCAAGTCCATGGTTCAACTGGAACCTCTAATAATCGAACAAAACTCATGGAAATGGAGAACAACTATCAATTCTATCAATTAAAATGACAGCCAAAAGAAATGATGCATATAATATCTTGAATTCCTTCTGGAGCCTCTCGGTTATAATCCATTACTTCAAGCACCTTTCCTCACACATGTTCTCCTGATCCCAATGCCTGGTGAGGGCCTCCTAGGGTTGGTGATGGAAATGATGCAAACTATCTTCGACCTCCTGCTTCTCTTATAGTTCCTATTATTTTCTTTCCATATTGTGGAACTCCTTGTTCCAAATTCTTCCCCTACCATGGTGGATCGACAACCAACTCCCTCTCAGTGGAACGGTGGGTCATAAAATCCCCAGTGAAATACTCATAACCATTTCAAGTGTAACATCTCCTCCCATGTGGCTGATATGATCCACGACACAGATCTTACACCACAAACCCATGTATATGTGCTCAAGCATAGGTATGCCTCTTATTCCACGATCCTATAACGTGTAGTTTTCTAGCTTCTACAGATGCCTTTATCCCATGTCCTTTGTTGTAGGTCAAATCCACCTACTCCATATTCAAGAAACTTTCAACCCCCAGTTCTCACTCCAACACCCTCGTATTAGGAAGAATGATAAGGGGTTTCACCAATTCCCTGAACTCCCAGCGTATTCCCTACTCGAATGTAAGGGCCCTGAAGTAAGGGTAATGCACCATATCTGTAGACTAGCGACAAGGATTTTTCAATCTCAATGAGTAATCTGCAACAATCATGATGTCCGATGGTAGGTTTAGTATCTCTAATATACACATAGATCATAACATTTCTGGAAAACACTCTTCCTTGAGTGGAACACAATGTGTGTACAAGTGGGGTTCGCCTCACCATGTGTCTAGATTCTCAAGATCCACCATCTCCCATTCAATCCTTGAAAAAGGGTTATGGCTAGGATCACCATCTAGTTAAGAGGCATCCACAAAAACAAAAAGACTCATGTAATTTCATCGAGCCAATCCTTTTGCACCTAGGGGTTAGCATCACCCCTGAACCTGGGATGTCTCTACCTTTGGAACTCATGTAAGGCACTAAGTCTATGCACTTCCTCAACCAGTAATTTTGGTAGGAACTACTATTTGACAGGTGTTGGGAATAGTAGTGCACCACCCGATTGAGCCATCTCCAGTACCAATCCCTGAATAGATGCCTCACCACTGGGTGTACTATCCTTTCAGTCTTGTACGAAAATCCTACATGGCCATATGTGTCGAGGAATCCTGAAATAGATCAAGATGAATCCCAGAAAAATATTATACCTTGTGAGATGACCTTGACTAAAAAGGACATGATAAAACTATCAATTTCTTGTATGATGCATGCAACTAGTGCTTTCACGTTTCAATTCAAAAAAAAAATTTATGGTCCTAGTTAATGGATACGTCAACTGGAAGACCAACGTTGGACTCCCTGAGTCTGATGGTCAAACTCAAAACATTAAGAACTATTTCCCCAAAACAAAACCACAGAATCCAAATATTTGAGGTTGAACTGGCTACCTTTGATACCACTCAGTCGTGACCTATTCCTCGGAGCCCATGTCGTGACTACACCAAACCTACCTCCAATAGGACATGGTATGGTTAGTAGCACTAAGTAGGAAGATCCCAAAAATGGGGGGCATTATCCTAAAACCATCACACACACACACCCAACACTATGCCACAAAGTGCTGAAGAGTCAAAAACTAAGTAAAAGACAACTAGAGTGAAATATAAAGAAAAGTACAGGGTGGAAAACCTCTACAATATACAATCCCAATAAAAGAAAATAAAAACACTAGTAAAACCCCAATTCCCTGAAGCTCGTCCGCCAATAACCCTACCTAAAGTGTAGGTGGAGCGTAGAGGCCTAAAGTCCTAGGAGTACACCTTATCTGTATGTTATCAATGAACACCACCTAGTCCTAGTCCTCCCTAGACTCTTCCAAAGCATCGGTCATCTACACAAGACACAACACGTGATGGAAAATCCTATGCAGGGGTGAGAAAAAAATACTCAGTAGGGGACACTAAAACCCCTTAAGGAATTACACAAGTGAAAATCCACAATGAAATGAAAAGTCATCTCTACAAAGGTATATGCCCATACATATACCACGGACATCCAGATATACTCATCCCAACCACTATGAATTATAAGGTTCCATCCTAATAGCTAGCATCGAGATGCACACAGAATGCTCAAGGCATAACACATAACCATGAGAGCACACTCCATGAGATCATCCATCTCTGATGGAACCCATCCGAGAGATACACTATATCAGGAGAAACCCAACCCTTTACTAATGGTACATCTGAGAGAATGTTCTCTATTGGGAATATCCTCTTATGCACAACTCTAGTACCAAACATAAGAAGTCTATTCATCGTGGTCTTGTACCAAACTTAGGACTAAGGAAACCCACATGAAGAGGCTTTCCCTTCGCCACTACAGAATGTTTATGGAGAATATCTCTAGACTCCCTAGAAAAACATCAGTCTCTACTATAATGAATTTCCTGCACCTACATATGTCAAGGGAGAATGAGATCTTAACTAGGTACAGTTCACATCAAGTGGAGGGGCCCCCTCCTCATAGTGGTGTCATACAATAATAAGAGCTCAAACTCATATTGAAGATCATCTCCCCATTGCTACTTGGAGATGGGGGAGTATGACTCTATAAGCGAGGACCCATGCCTTGAATCTAATAGGTGAGTACTAATCCAGAAGGACCTGCACCCTATTACAATAGGGGTGTACTACATCATATATCAAGGATCCATTGCCTACCTGGTAGGGGAGTACAACTCAGTGAATGGAGGACTCACACTCTAGGTATATTGGGTAGTACTGACTATATCAGTTTATTCAAAATGGGGGACCCAAATCCTAGTACATTATGGGAGTACCAACCACAAGATAAAGGAACCGCTCCCTGACATAACAGGGGAGAACCGACTCTTCTAGAACAATGTGTTTGGAGGACCCACACCCTGGAATGGAAGCAGAGTACCGACTCCTAAAATAAAGAACTCGCACCAGACCTGGTAGGGGAGTAATGAATATATGTGTCTTAGATATGGAGGACTCATTCTCGAGTCTTATATGGGAGTGCTGACTCCATGTTTATAGAACTCACTCCCTGGTCCCATAGGGGAGTACCTACTTTTCCTTCATGAACAACTCTGAGAACCCGCAACATAGTCCTTCAGAGGAGTAACACCCCTAGAGGAAACTACCCAAAAGAAATGAACACATACCCATGATGTGGGGAGTCTCATTTCTACCTCACCATAAAGATATGGAATACCCACAACCTAAGTCGTCAGGGGAGTAACTGTCGTAGGATCTCTTTATACAAACCTCCCTGTTTTTACTTAATCTCATGTAGTATCGAGAGTACCAACTATTAAAACCATTATTCTGTCAAAAAAAATATACAGAAAACTAACATATATTATTTCAAACGGACCTATTTAATTAGGAGTTCCCAACGGGGTAGACGATTCTTCAAATTGATGATCAATTTGAATGAAACTGGAATTATAGAAAAAAATGTGGCCTATTGGGGTTGGGTAAGGTCAGACATGGTCGGACAGACCCGACCTACCCTGAGGTCCACATACCCTGCCCTAGTCTACTGACCAAACCCAAGTCCGAATTATCTTGGGCCCAGCCCAACCCGCTTGGTTGGTCTCATCCCACTGGCTTCAGCTCAACCCACATTGAAGCGGGCTGGTGATGCTCATCTAGGACATAGCTGGAGCCACCGTTTCCCATTCTGTGTAATGCGGTTGGCAGTTTCTGACTGCCAACAAAGTGTGCCCAGAGCATTGAGCCATGGGACCAGTCAATGTCGCATCTGAAGCCATGACCTCCTCTATGTGGACAACCACATGGACGAGGCTGTCTTTTCCACCGCGGCATGCCGCCTTCACCTTCTGGCATGCGGTCTCCATTGCATACCATCATCGACTACTACTGACATGTCAAGGGATCTTTTCGCGGGCCATAAAATGCATTACGGTGGTCCGTTCATCATTTTGGAATAATTAATGCAATCCTTGTACCTCTTACTTCATCGCCCAGGGAAAAAAGTTTCCTCAACATTGATCCAAGGTCCAGTTACGAAGAACACAAGAATGCACACAATAGAGGGATTCTGACCTTGTTCGTGTCGGTTCAATCCCTTTGTTTAAGAATTTAAAAACTATATAGGTTGAAAATTTAGAAAATTAAACATAGATAATCCCCGATTTAAAACCAAATATCAAAACCCTCTCACATAATTGATCGATCCATGGGTTACCTCATTGCAGGTTGACCCACGTTCATCCCACAATTTCAAGAATGGGAGAGGAAAGCCAAATCAAAACACATTCCTTAACTAAAAGATTAATTTTCTATTGACAATGATCATACATCACACCATTGGTCAATGATTCATTGAAGAATGATCCCGATATGGCCTCCGAAATATGACTTGTTGGTGTTCATTATCAATAGGGGCCCTCCTCTACTTTCTTATATGGACTCCAGTGTTATGGAAAATAAACCTAGATTTCCAGAAGAATATTTATTAAAATAAACGGAGATATCGTATGTAGAAATAATTTTTCTAATATAAAAAATTTTAATCATTGAAATTTCCAAAATCAAACTTTTTAGTCTTCCATATTCTCGAGGATGTTAGGCACCATATATGTTAAAGTCACTACTATAAATGAAATGGTACCCTCAGATTTTAAATCTAAGAATCCTTTTTAAAGATACTAAAGTTAAACATTATCCACTAGAGTTTCTTTAACTAAAAAATATACTTTATTCAAATATTTATTCCATGAAGACTAGGCCTCTGAATCACGCACCGTCACAGTACCCAGTCTTGGAATTTTCCCAAATAATTTCAAAAAGTCAATTTTGAAAATATTCAGGCCATTACACCAAAAATCCTTGGCTTAAGGAATTGGTTTGTGAAGTTCCCTAGTTCATTGTGGTTTATGAAGTGAACAATACGCTAAGGTATAAATTGAGAATTAATTTCCTCTATAATATTTGTGGGTTTCTTCTATCGATAATTGATATCTAGGTTCCCATCCCACATATAAATAATTTTTTTCCCTCCTTATGCAATTTTCATGTTTCTTCTTTCGGCACCTTTGATAAGTGGGATATTGAAATTTCTTGGTACCATTAAATTTTTCTATCAGACCACCATAATTAAACTCCACCTAATTCATCTTATCCTTAGGATACCATTGAGCTTTGATGACCTCCTTTTTGACTTTGAGGGAACATCAGACAATATTTTCATAGCTATCAAAGTCACATATCACATTGCCATTTCATAGACTAGGCTTTAGCCCAGAAAAGAAGCATCCAACCTTATATTCAGGGATAATTACAAAGTTGAAGTCAGATCAATATAGCATTATGAAGTATTCCTCATATGCCCTAATATATTAATAATCATTTTTTATTGAGGGAATGGAAATCTATTTCTATTTTAAGTCAGAGAGTGCATGGAAAATATTTATCGAAAATCATTTTCCAGAATTTCTTCCACTTCATCACTTAGATCTCTTGATTAGGATTAGAATTCATGATCAATGTGTATCATTAATCCACTTCTACCTCCATATGATAAAAATCTTATATAACCTTATATTTCTCATAACATTGAATGAAGAAGAAGATCTTTTCAATAGAGTTTATCCATTGTTTCGTGATTATGGGATCAGATGATCCATTGAAAGTTGGAGGCCTTTGTCACATAAATATTTTAATTATGGCTTGTTCTCTCTTGGGGGTGGGGGTTGCAAATTCCTATTGATCATGTTTTCTATCCGGAACATAATTTGGTTGAGAGAGTATCATCATGGAGTTCACGATTCTTTCTCTCATTGGGGTTGGAATCTTGTTGGGGTAGTCATCACATTACCCATCACATTGGTTGTTTAATCCACTCCTCATATTTACTACAATTGGTTAGAATAAAAGAAAAATTAGATATGAGTATTTTTAAACTATTAAACACATAAATTATAATCTAATGAAAATAAATGGATAAATTATAAATTATATTTATTTAATTACTTATTAATTTTTAGGCTTCAATCTATATTATCCAAGATCTATTTATGGACCTGAATTATTATGGGAATTATTCCCTTTATGAATTTTTTGTAATGAGATTATGAAAATACCAATGTATATCCCTCAAGAGTGTCCAATCAGGTGTTCAGTATGGCATGTTGTCATGTACCTAGTTACCCTGAGTTACGCCTGAAACACCTTGTTGGAGTTATTACTCATGAGTACATCTATGCCAGAACTATATCCACATGTCGTATCCAGACAAGGATGTCATTTTATTTATAGAACAATTAATCCACACTTAACAAAAATTAGGTAATTTTTCTTATACTTAGTCTTATATATAAGTATTTCGCTTGAGTTTTGTAATCCTAACCCCAAAAATAACTACACTTTTTATCTGATACTATCTATAAAAATCCAGATCTCTATCTCACATTAATACATGATTTATTACATAAAATTACACTTAATAAAACCAAAATATCTATAATTCTAGTTTAATTTGGAGTTAGGTATATAACATAACATCTTGAACATGCGATGCAACAACATTATTGAAATATTCCTTAACATGCTTTTAAAATTAAATGGATTTTAAAGAAACCTAGGATATACTGGGGACAATCATAAGAAAGGAATGAGATATAAATCCTAGTAAAGAAATAATTAATGCTTAAAATGAAGAGTATAATAAATGTTATACAATTGGATTGTCAATAAGGAATGTAATGAGCATGAACAAAAATGCGTGATATAACCTGATAATCATAACATGTGAAATGGGGAAACAAATTCAAACAATAAATCATAAACATAGATCCATGATAAATCCACCAAGACCTCATGGTGGAAAATGTCCCAAAAAATAATTACGTTCAATCATTATCCCAAAAAGATGTATCATGATTATAAACGTCACCCAATTAATTGGGGCACTGTCTGGTTGCACCCATTATATTCATTTCATTATAATGCTTAACTATGCCACATAGATCATAAAACATGAATTAATTCTACATAATATGTTATTTCATGATCAAGGAATATGGAATAAATATGTTCAAGTACCAAATAAATAAATATATATTCATAATGGTTAATATAATTTATCGAAAAATCCGTTTGGTATTCAATACAAAATTTTTTAGTCATGGAAAATCATTGTGAAAATTTCGGAAGCTTAATGGTGTCACATAAAAATTCTAAAAAATTGTTAATGAAAGTAAGAGGTATCTTTGATTATTTCGAAATAAAATGGGAAGTAATAAGATAATTTAAGACATATCCCATTATTATTAAATTAAAATAGAATTCATATGTTTATAAAGAAACATGAATAAAGAAGAGAAGGTGGTGATCCCTTACAGTAATTCGTCATAGAATCAAATTTGGTAAGGGTCCAAATGAGGGAGGAAAAATGATCCATCGCAGAAAAAATGTAAAATAGAAACAAAGGGGATGAATATAAATTAATGAAAATATAACCCACTGAAATTAAAATAAGTACATTTAAATAATGTTCTTGAATTTTAAAGGAGAAGAAGAAGGTGATGATCCCTTACTAGAGTGTGTGACTCAAAAATATTGGTAGGGGAATCTTGAGATCATGGGGGACCATTTGAAGGAATCTAGAGATTGAATTACAGACTATGGACATGCTCCAACTAGTTTTAGTGAAGGGAAATGGGAGCTTGTCTGGGTTTATTTATGAAATGAATGTGAATTCTTTATTATTTAGTTTTTGGACACTACATAACAAAATATCCAATAACAAAAACCATCACATTGTTTTTTCAACAGTTTAAGACAAATGGGATTGGTTCTCATTTTTTTTAAGTCCAAGCGTAAAAATGATAAAATAATTCATTTTATTATGTGGAGGTGTGTCTCACTATTAAAGAAAGAATTTTATAACCTTAAAATATATTAGAATTTTTGGAGGATTCATAATGGCTTCACAAAATAAATCAAATAAACTCAAAATCTGGTTATTTTAAATGGAAAAAATATTTTTGTTTGAATATACCATTTATAGTACTTATTAAATCACTTTTGGATAATTATGATGTCATAATACACAAATTATATTTATATGGTATTTAATGTTTACATGAAAATCTGAGTGTCTTAAAAAATTATGAAAAATTCACCATTGTATAATTTAGATGTTCTAATTTAATAAATAATATTAATTTTATCAAAAAAAATTATAAATATGTGAATTTTCAATTTTAAAATAATAACTGACATTTATTCAAAATGATGGGTTTTTTTGACAATAATAGCTTTCGAAACCTTATAAGAATTACGTTACACTTCATAAAAAATATATAACAATTTAAATTTTTTAATCAATTTTTAATAAAAATATTTTACTAAAATATTATTTAAATAAAAAATACATTAATTCATAATTTCATTAATTATATTTTAATATTATCCAAAAATATAATTTGTGATTTATTGTATCAAAATAAAAATCATTTAAAATGTAATAATAAGAGGATTAAAATTTATCCATTATTATATAAAATATAATGTATACATTCATATTTATAAGGTATTTATACATATCCTATTAACACACCATAAAACACCCTAGTAATAATGGGTATAATGGTGGGACTGTCATGGGGCAGTTCAGTGAACATGGTTTGGGTTGTGATCTCGATGAGGTTGAACTTCTCCCATAAACAATTTCAATCATTCTTATGTTTTTAAATATCAAATTTTGATTGTTTAATAGAAATGCCTAGTGAGACTATCTCCCTTGTAATATCTTACAAGTGGGATTCATAGGTGATGATCCTACTGGTTGAGTCCATCACTTCCTTTTTTTATTTCAATTGGATTAGTTAAAACCCTATATTTACACTAATAATGTGATCACTAATCAGTAGGAATATTATCAATGGCAACGATACTTAATTATCATTTAAATTCAATTGTATAATAAATAAATATAATGGAATGTACTTTATATTACTATATTACTTAATAAGACCATTATTAAAAACAAAAAGAGGAACGTAACTTATAATAGATCAGGTCATTAAAAAATAGTACTTGTGAATCAATCCCATCAAAAAATAAATCCTTTTTTAATCACTAATAAAGAGTATATAGTATCTCTTAACATCAATAGATCTTTGTGATTTTATTCCACACACATCAACATGCACCATCAGAGGAACATTTTTTGAAATTTGAAATTTTTCCTTATACATCATTCAAACAATATTCCTTTTTTGAAAAACATAAAATGTGTATATACAATCACATGAAAATTTATAAATATCCCAACCTCTATAGTTATTCACCCAACATCCAATGATTTTAGAATCAAATGACAAATGCATTTAGAACAAAATCTATTTTCTTCTTACTTAAATAGAAATTACATTTCATTCTATCTATTTAAAAATTATAGATTCCCCTTAATATAATTCCCATTAATTATAACTACACTATAATTTATATTAATGATATAAACCTTCTTGGTAAAATTTATTGTATTCCTGAGACACGTTGTTGAATTATTCATTGAATTTATTTCAAAGTCCTTTTATAACCTTGATATCAACACATCTTATATCTTTTCTTTTAATGTTTTATTTTATAATGGAAATTATTGTTAAACCTTCATCATTTTAAAATCATAAGACACCTTCCATTTCATAAATGTTGTTAATGATAAGATCCATATTCCATACCATATAAAATCTTTTTATACAATCAAAGATATGTACACCAGAAAAATATGATTATTTAAAAAAAATATTAGAAACTAATGCTTTATCAGTATTATTTTGATCCATGTATTTAAACTCATATATGATAGTGATTATTATATTCAATCCAAATCTTATGTAATGGAGTAACTATATCTCATAATGATAACAATCATTTTTTCATTTTCATCTAGATTTTTATTTATTTGTGTTTTTATGTATAAACTCTTTGGGTCTTCATTCACAAATTCTACTATATTTTTTAAGATAAATACATATTTATATGATCATATGAATGTCACTAAAAAATTCCATCCATGCCATACCATTAATGATAATGTTTCGTTGTCTTCCATTATTGATATTATGACCTTTAATACCTCTCGAATATTATATACATATTTTTAGAATTTTCCATATTTCTAAAAAAATAGCACCCAATTTTTGGTTTACAGTTGTCTATAATTTTTTCTACACCAGTTGTATTTTGGGTTCTTTGATTATTTATTCTTGAGTCACACACAATTTAACTATCAACATTAGAGGGGATTATTATGTCTTTGAATCATCCAATATTTCTTGTACTTGTAATAAATCCCCATAAAATATTTTTCATTTTGATGTATTTTTTTTATATAGACTATCTTCCAACGATGTTGATGTACCTCTTTTAACTTCCATCACAATTTCCATATCCTATTGAATTTTATTTCTTGATTTTATACCAGGAGTCATAAATCAATCATGATCGTCATTTCTTTATCTAAGGATAATGATTTCTTCACCAAACTCTTCAATACATTGGAATTCAACTGTTATAGTTCAGGGAAAACCATCACTCAGGCAATATTTTTATTAAATCTTCATTTTTTACTCAACTAAATTCTTTGAGATTTCTATCTTAAAACATTTGATCCTTTAAACATATAAATTAAATAAATTTATATTCTATTTGTTCTAAAATATGAAGAGTTTGGAATCATAAACCACACCATTTTAATTCATCTTCCTTTCCCTCCAATAATATATCTATTAAATATAGTCCTCTAAATCTTATTCAATATCTACTCTCCCTTCAAGCACATTTTCCTCATATTTACTTCTTTTCTATGAATAATATATAAAAGAAATGTGAATATATTATTTGTTGTATTTGTATCCCTCGATCACTTATTATTCTATATCATCTAATTTATTATATTATTGTGAATGTATATTAATCATCTCAAAAAAAATTTTCTTATCCCCCAATGTATTTAACATTATTTGATGATTTCTTTATGGCAATTTTATTTTCCATATTTTTTCTTCAAACTTATTGAGAGACATTATTCCAAGATTCCCAAACATTTTACCCTAGAATCATGAAAGTATATGTTTCTTTTTAATCATTACTTTCCCGTTTTTTAGATTTTAGGAAATGAATTACAAGAAAAAATAACCTCTTATTTTTTTTCAATCATACTCTAGTGATCTTCTTAATATCCTTGCATTCCACCTCCTTAGGCTTACCCTTCTCCATTGCCTTTTTATCATTATTTCTAATCATATATACAATAATAGTAATATTAAGACAATACAATGTAAAATCATTTGGATCATTATTAGAGACATAAAAATTAAAGTGAAGTGGAAATATTATCAAGATGTGTGTGACATCATTACATCGTTGAGGGTTTCTATGTGACCATATGTGTCCATTGGGATTATTATGACCCAATTAAATTTTATATCAACAAATTCATTTGGATGAATCCTTTTTTCCTTATAATTGTTCCATAGAACCATCAAATTTTATTCTAATACTATTGAGTGACATTTATAGATATTCAGCATATTTTTTCACATGGAATATGAGGATTTACATGACATCGCCTTTGTGTAAATTGTATTAGAAAAATGTATCCTTAATGAATTTATTTATATGGTGTTAGTATATAGTTATTTATGTTCTCCATATAATAAATCCATATTATCCATTCTAACTGAAATCTCATGTATAATTTTTATATATAAATCCATTCTTAAGGACCAAAATTTGTGTTGAATCCAATTATTCCATATTTAATAGTTATTTCACTGATGATCAAAATATATTTGTTATTAAACTCTACCCTAAAATCCACTAAATGAGTATCACTGAATTTAATCTATATTTATAATAGATCATGGGGTAACCAGATAAGGTAAATAACCAGATAAGGGGGGAGGAATCAAGGTATAGTGATTGCATTAATGTGTCTGCACCAATAATATTGTTTTATTATTATTAGGGACTCATTTCTCCCTCAAAACATTTATGAATTTCTCAATAAAGTAAAAGAGTCACTTGAGTAATTTAATATGGTTCCGCCACACTGGGATAATCCCTCAATCATAAAATGGTGACATCAAAAAGAAAAAAAATTCAACAAACTCTTTCTTTTTTACAATGTTCTATTTTTGGACTCCATTTTGGTCATATAAAGAGGCTCTCATGGTTTCATATGACATGTTGATCAAGCATATGAGGTTGGTCCTTGAGCCATTACCTTTTTTGGAGTTACATTATCAATATATAGTGTTCCCCATCATTATTATTGTTATTTTTTTGTCACATTAATTGTTATCTTAGTGTGTTTCTATTTTCCATTAGCATTATTTATTTACTAGAGATGACTGTTGGGTTTTTGCAATGAATGGATTAAGGTTTGGTGTGATGTTTGATCTTCTTGATGTCTAGTGATGGTAATAAAGATGGTGTTAGGTGTTTGTGGTGGTGAAAATTAGAGAAGTTGAAGTTGGTGACAAGATAATGGTGATAACAATTTCATTATAGTGATGACATGGTGACATGACGTGACTTACCTCAATGCAGGGTTCCTCAGGTAGCTCATGGAATTTTTGGTGATCTCAATATTGTGATCTTACTAGGAAACCCATTTTTCTTTTAAATTATTTTTCTTTTATTTTGATTTTAAAAATTTTCTACTAAATTATGTGTCATGCTGAATTACGTGTGATTTGGTGATGTATGAGTTCCCATTCTGACCCTAAAAGTTTTATTATAGAAATTTTAATTTTGTTTTGGAGAAAAAATATTGACATCCAATACGTTATCCTTCATGTTTTTCCACCAATAAAATATAGAGAACTCTCTACTCTCTCAATAAAGATATCTATTATTTTACATAATCAATGTGAACTCACTATCTCTACAGGTTCTCTACCAAACACAATTTTGCAAGATCTCTGCTCTCTCTATTGAAGTGTACACAATATTGCTTCAGTGTATATTTAAAATGAGTTATACCACATTTGATTATATAAAAATTGGTGAATGATGAAGCTATTAATTTATCCAAATAATAAACTCCAGTTTACCATTGAAATTATGGGAATCGCCCTTAGTTTTATAGAACTCAATTTTGGTCAACTTACTTTCACTCAACTTACATGGAGGCATGATATAGGTCTCTTATGATCTATCATGGGATTTATTATAACTTTTTCTGTAGATTATATAATTATTTAAGAGAATATGATAATAAATATAATTCTATCCTAAGGTGTAATAAGATATAATAAATGTTGAATTTTATAATTTATCATCATTACTACACCATTATATAATTTTATTTACCAAGAGATCATTGATTATATTTCTAATTAATCAATGAAAATTTTATGATCCATGATTTGATATCTCCACCTTTATGATGAATAAAGTTATCATGAGCTTCAAATTTCATATATTGAGAAACAACATAATCAAAACAAGATAAATTAAATGATTTATATTTATACATTATAGATATTTCACTTAAAGAGTATAGAAATAATGAGGTGATACATATGAAATTTATATTATATATGTTATGTGTTCATGTATAATGTTATGGATGCATGTTTTTTATAAGATATCTCAAGAAACATAATAAATATAAATAAATGATTCTATTAGGTACCATTATTTTTTAGGATCATAAATATATATTCATAATCTTTTCTAGTATTCTAAGGCTTTTCATTGTTTCAAATTAGACAATATGTTAATAGTAATAACTTTAATCGTTTAATTTCCTCCAGTTTTCTACGTATTTCATATAAATGGTATGGAAAAACAAAATTACAACTTAGATTTAAGTTCAGTGATGGATTTGTTTTGGATAAAACATTCTCAATCAGTTTAATTATTATCATAAACCATTAATAATAATTAACATTAAATAATACGTAATCTTCTATTTTGATATCGCTTAAACTCCATTAAAACTAGAAAAAAACCTCTTCCACACATCATGAAAAAAGAATAGAAATAAAAAAAGGTAGAAGGAAGAGAATATAACCATAGATAACAATGAATTTTTCATGAAAATGTTATTCATAATATTTACCTAGGAATGATAAAAAGAACCCAAATATGAAAAAAAAGTACTAATGGTTTGAAATAGTAGGAATATGATTGAAAAATGAAAGATGGATGACAAAAATTTATAATTAAAATTTTTATAATTTCACAACACTATTGTGAGGGGAGGATAAAATAATTGTGAAGCTCAATTGAAGGATATAAAAAAAATATAAGATTCTAGAATGACTTAATCATTCCTTAAACATTTTTCTTTTCCTTTTAAACAATTTTTTTGACATCCTTCATGGTATGGTGGTATCTACTAAATTTTATTTCTTTCAGTCCTATAGATCAAATAATCAACCAGCATGAAATATCTCTATCCAAAATTATAATTTAAAACCCACCTCTATGAAATTATTATGATATATTTTTCTCTTAAACATTAGATAATGAATTGTGACATCCAAAATGGACATTTCAGCCTCAATAACACAAACCAAAAAATGGATAGGTTACCACTCTCATAGCCAAACAATATTTAAACTCAAATATTACAAGACATCTTGGTGACTACACCATGATGTGATTCCATTCAAAAATAAAAAACTACTATTTTCACCTATAACCAACCTTTGAAATCCAATCGAACTCCACAAACACCATGAAACTACATAGTATAGGAACATGAAAATATGGACCACTATAATTATTGATAATATTTGGGTATTTATTAGAGAATAAATTTTATTTTTTATTATTATTATTTATTTTAATTCATATCTTATTATTTAAATTTATTTTTCTATGGAACACAAATAAGAATTTTCTATTGAATAATGTTTTGTTTTTATTTAAAATATTTTATTTTCTGTGTATTATATGTTTTATTTAAAAATAAAATTTATTAATTTAAATTTCATGAAATGGAATTAAATCTTGGATTCATAAAGTTAAATATATACTAGGAATAATTTTCTAGTTTTTTCAAAAGAATTTTTTGTTTTGGTGAATAGTAAAAATGCATTTTTATTAAATATAGTAACTTTTATGATATCTATAATAAATAAAAATGATATAAAAATATATTAAACTTATAGAAATAATAAATAATGATAATATAATTAAAATATAATTCCAAAATAATTTAAAATAGATAAATGGGAATTTATGTCATTAATTACGTGAAAATCATATTCAATGCCAACAGATTACTTACGCAGCACTGAAAAAGTCATATTTAGCTTGATAAAGATAATATTTGATAATTAAAATATATTTTATCTATGTTATTTATTAATAATATGCATCATTAATGATATTTATTAATATTTATTAATTTTGGTTTTATATGACAATAAACATATCTCAATTTTTATGTAGTACTTGCGTGAGGTGAGAAAAGGAAAAATTATATATTAATGGAGTTTGATGCCATATATGTGTGAAAATATATGTATTTAATAAAAATAAATATTCATAATGGATTTAAATAAATTATTATGATGTTACTACATTGTTTATAATTTTTTAAATTAGTATTATCTTCTAAAACATTTATGTCGTGATAGTGAAACGTTTAAGAGAACATAAAAAACTATGTAAAAGGTATTAATAATGTTAAAAATGAAAGTATTTAAAGGAGTTCAGATAAACCAAAAATTTTAAAAAAAATTATAAAGGATAATTTATATAATAATTTATTATATTCTAAATTTTTTCATTTGAAGATATTTATAAAATCAATATATGTTGATAAAATGAAAATAACTTTATGTATATGTTTCCGACTCTTTCACCGGGGTGTGCGCATCCGTCACGCAGAGGATGCGCTGTTGTTACCCTGCATTCCCACTTTCCAAAGGCGGGCAGCATCCACTCCTTATTCAGGGAAGTGTGCTCCATGATTGAAACATGATGATGGGATGCCGTATCTTCCTTCCGTGGAATCATCCTCAGAGCTCATCACCTAGTCCGGGTCTCCCCCATAGATTTAAAACGTAGTTCATGAAGCTCATGCCAGTGTCATATCTTCATGGACACCAGTTCATTATGCAGCTTTTGTCAGGACCTTCCCAGGGGTCCGGTCAGGGTAGTAACCTTCGGTTAGGAGAGTAGACACGTTGGGGCATCACTGGCGTGTCTTGACACTGGGGATTGGAATGTCTATCTTTTATCCCTTATTATAGGGCTTCTCGTGGGTGCGGAAGCCCAAGGCATCCCACATAGAATGCGGGGAATTATATGCCATAGGCATGTATCTGAGTTCTTCCTCAGCTTCCCATGTTGAACACAGGGTATGCCGCAAGTTTAACGTCCAGCGGGGATGAATCAAACTCATCTGGACAGTAGCTAGAGTGGATCAGATTGAATTACCTCCTCCAGGGAACATTGATGTTGGGGCCAGCATGTGGGTGGCTTCCCGAATGCTATGGAGGGGAATGAGGAGTCAAGTGGCATGACCTCACCAGGATGTGGCGGCCCGGGTAAGAATTAGGATGGATAGTGGCGTTGGGCTTGGTTCTCGGAGAGACTTCCTACATATCCCCGTGGGAGGGAATCAAAGTCTGCATAGCTCGATGATATGGTGGGACACCTGAAAGGGAGACACGTGAGAATGAACGCGTGGATGGGAACCAGAGGAAGTGGAACCTCAGTGTTAGGGAATGAGCTTATTGAGGCACGTGGGATCGAGGGAGAGATCAGGATGAGAAACGAGTGATGGGATTGAGCCTCATGGAGGCTTCCTACGTACCATTCAGTAGCATGGATCATAGTCCCCATAGTTTGGGATGGAATGTAGTTTAACGTCATGCAGAATGGGGGAATTTGGAGCTTACGCTCTGATACGACCCAAAGATAGAGTCAGTAAACCGCCGTGAAGAGGGACCTGGGGTCCATGTGGACTGGGGAATACACTCTGAGGTGGCCCAAGGTGGAAATGAGTCTAGGAACAATGACATCGAGACGGTCGGGGATAATGGTTTGGTGTGCATGAACCTCGTGGAGGCCTCCTACATACCATGCCTTAGCACGGATCAAAGTCCCCATAGTTTGGGATGGTTGGGGCTTATGCTCAGAGACGACCTAAGGTGGTGGGGCATGAACCTCGATGAGGCTTCCTACGTACCATGCCTTATCACTGATCAATGTCCCTGTAGTTCAGGATGGTTAGGGATTACCCTCTGAGACGACCCAAGGTGGTGGGGCTTGAACCTCGTGGAGGCTTCCTAAGAACCATGCCTTAGCACAGATAAAAGTCCTCGTAGTTCGGGATGGAATTCAGTTTAACGTCATGCGGGATAGGGGAATTTGGGGAATATGCTCTGAGATGGCCCAAGGTGTGTCATGGTCAGTGCTCACTCTAAGCCCACGAGAGTCATGATCTGTGTGAGAAACAAGAGGTAGTAGAGACCTGACGATCACGTCGCGAATGGTGCATTCATGGGAAGTGAAAAGTGGCTTTCACGTTGAGCGGACCATGGTGTCGGGGCTTACTCAAGGATGGAGGCATGAGTGCGAAAAAGTGTAGTGGGATAGAGATTTGGAACCCAGGAAGAGAGGAGGAACCTCGTTCCCTATCATGCCCCCGGCTGGCCGTGGCGTCGAGGAAGTGAGGAGGAGCATGGGTGCAGCTTCCTGGAAGGAAGGCTAGGGGATTATACCAAGGTGGCTGCCCTTCCCCGTAGACAAACACCACTCAAATAAATCACCCCCGTTAGGGGTGATATCATCCCTATGGAGGCGAGTGGGCATGGATAATGTCCGAGGTGGGGGGACCCTGCGTGCGAGGCATTAGGTCAATTCATAGTTTAACATCATGTGTTGAGGATGAGGCGCTCGGCAGTTTAACGTTCTACAGCTCGGATGAAGTGGGATTGATCTGCACCCCTATGACTTACATAACTGGTACCCTCTGCCCCTTGGTGAAGGGAAGGCATCAGTATGGCCGTAGCAAGGGGGGTCGTGGAGTGAACCATCGAGGGGTCCACGTTATCATGGTTATGAGAAGAATCAATAGCCATAAGCATGCCTATGCGAAGAAGCATGGGGCGAAGCAACGCAGTGGGAAGGATTTCCCAAGGAACCTTGAAGTTACTTCGAACAAACCTAGAAGGTCGTATGGGAAAACCATGTATGTTGTGGATGCCCAGGGTGCACAAGACACCTGTCAATGGAACTCAAAAGATGTTCATCGGGTGCTCGCGCCAGGGGATGCCCAAAGAGTACTATTGTAAAGGGCCCCAGGGGGATTGCACACAACTCTTGGGGTTTGCCCGAAATAGAGCGGCCCAGTGTGAAAAGTCTCGGGTTGGCGTGAAATCAATGTTGCTTGTGAAAAATAGGGGGGATGACGTATTTGTACGCGGATGGGCGGAATTTCGCACAAGATAATGGTTTGCACACAAAGGAAGGGGTGTGCGCAAAAAGGAAGGATTGGACGTGGCTTAACCAGCTTGCGTGCCTCAGAAGGGATTGCACACAAGGGTCAGACCCCAAAGGGTTTGTATTTTAGTCTAACTCGTGCGAAGGTGGATCCCTGGGTGACTTGGTGTGAAAAAGAACCATACCTGAAGGCCATTTTGCAGGCGCACGGAATGCCAAT
This sequence comes from Viscum album, assembly GCA_963277665.1. Taxonomy (NCBI): domain Eukaryota; kingdom Viridiplantae; phylum Streptophyta; class Magnoliopsida; order Santalales; family Viscaceae; genus Viscum; species Viscum album. Next base: position 443,739,656 of record OY728138.1, read on the forward strand.
TACATGCATGGAGGTGGTTTGAATTCTTCATCCCATAAAAGGAAGGGGGTCGCTATATATTTATAGGCAACCCAGGGCATGGAATTCAGGGGTGCGCAAAATAATTGCATGACGGAGGCAGCTACATGAAAGATCAACCGCGCCGGGAAACATTTTTTGCGCACCTCATCCTTTTTTCCATGCAACATCTCTGGGCCTTCTGGACCATGCCTCTGGGTCTGAATATGAATTTGTTTTTTGTTTCAGAACTTTCTCAAGAAATTATGAACATTTCGGCGTCTACAAATTATCCCCCTCAAAATGTTTTCTGCAAGGGGTCGCAACAATCAGATTTCGAGGGAAACCCCGAAATGTAGGGCCTCGTGGGCCCCCTGTGGGCAAAATGTTTGAGCGGCGCACAAGAAACCAGCCATGTGCAGAATCTACTCTTCACGTGAGTGCAGAACCTAGGCTATGCCTATGAAAACCGCCACTAGTCCCATGCTCTTTACAACGTTTCTCATGCGATAAGTATTGACCTCTTGTGCCCGAAATTGCTTCAGCTCCTGCACGTAAACCTCCTCAACCTCGTTTAATTGCGCCGAGATTTAGCGGCCTTTTAGAAGAAAACCTGGTATTTTTCACTCACCGGAATGAAATTTCGTGCGAGCTACTGATTTTATGTGGCAGGCTCCCTGATTCCGCCCCAGACTTCCAGATTTTGCGCCAACTCCTGAAACACTTAGTTAGAAGAAGATGTCTACAAACTAGTTTGATGAGGGGGAGGATGCTGCTCATAAGGATGAAATGGCTATGAACCCGGATTTTTATGGCGCAAATAGGGTTGTCTCTGATAACCACACCCTCTTCAACATGCTAACTCCAACCTAGAAAAAGTACTCCCTTTCTAACACTCTACCGCTGTGGAACTTCCGCATTCTGGAGGAGGTCCATCTACTAGGCTTCGAAGTCGATACCATGTGGTCATGGGTGACCATAAAAGATGACATTCCTCGATACAAAATCACCAATAACTATCACCCTGCCTGAGAAACCAGGCACACGGATGTCTATGTCCTGAATCCAAGGACTAGGGGCATTGCTGGGTGTGACCCTATTACAGAGAGTTCATAGGTCCTCCACGCAAGCACTTTCCATCAGAGAATCACTGTCAAGACAAAGGGTTGGATGTAGGAAAGGGATCTACAGTCTAGAGGAAACATTACCAGTGAGTGGGCCTGGTCATAATGGATTAGCCACACATGTGACCAATTCGGGGCTGAGCCGTGGCATATTGGTCTATTTGAGGTGGTGTGGACATCGCAGTTCCACTTCTACCATCAACCAGAGCTTGGACAGGAGCTGTTCACCTGGTGGTCCCCTGACACCAACACATCCCACCTTCACCACGGGAAAGTCGAAATCAGTCTCTGGGACATCCACTACATCAGAGGCATCCCTTTGGAGGGCCATCAATACGATGAGTTCCACCCGCCGATGAACATATGGAGTGACAGGTCTCGAACCCCCATATTGACGTGGCACCTGCTGGAGTTGGCCATGGAGAAGCTGAAGTTCAAGGACTTACTGAAGGACATCGCCTACAATGAATTGTTCAGCCCATTCCTAGAGAAGGACTCATAGGTCAAGATGCCCGGGCACGGAAAACGGTGTCCAACTGCAGCTCATAGGAGAAAAAGTGGATCATATTGTGGGATCCTGGAGGTGGGGAAATACCAATCATGGGGCTATAAGATCAATGATCCCTGAGACCCAAATTTCCGGTATGCTGGATTCCTCGCCACATTCCAGAGCGTGTGGCTCTTGCTGGTGCGGGACAAAAGGATGGGTGTCTGTCCAGCGACTCTGGTGATGGTGGGCATCATGGCTTCTAACAAGAGGTTCAACCTAGGGGTCCCTATGCTCGCTCGGTTGTACGCCATCTTAGGATGTATCTCGAGAGGGGGATCGCCTTGGAGAGTGTGTGGCCCCTTCCAGATATTCCATAGCTGGGTTGCGCCTCACTACGGTGGCTATACCTTCCCAAATGTCATCCGTCCTATGGGCAATAGCATGCGATCCTCTCTGCTAAATATTTCCAGGGTCATGCCAATGATGCTCAATGAGGAGGGGGTACAAATCATGATTGGTAACCACACCAAATTTTCCTTAGTCCCATTCCCCACACCAACTTTTCAGCTGATAGACGATGGGCAAGTCTCACTAGAGAATAAGGTGTACTTTTAGAGCATCAAAGGTGTGGTGCCTGTGGCCCGAATTGATGGGATGATTTTCAATGAGCCCAATGCACCATCCAGGTTCTCTAAGAAGTTTGAATTCATCCAAATAATGTCAAAGAGAGTATTCCCATATGTACAAGAGGATAGGCATTCATGTGTTCTTCATCAGTTATGGATGATGTTCACAACCTATGGCTCCGACGACATAGTCACTTTTCCTCCGACCAGAGTTAACGCTGGCCTCTCGACCGAGTATGCTGAACACTGGACCATAGCATACCATGAGGGGATTCTGTGGAAGTGAGTCTGGTAGCTCAAGGTTGCTAGTGCGGAACCTCGGTGGGGAGAATGTAGGTAGGGTGACACTATAGGAGGAGGGACAGAAGCGCCTCAGGGAACAGGACCTGTACAGGCCGGGACCTCAGCAGCGAGGGTGTCGCATGGCGTGGCCATGCCCTCGTTTCCTGGAGGAGGAGGGTCCCATGGAGAAACCAGAGAACTTCCTTGGAAGAAAATAAGATACTTGCTTCTACCATCCTAGGATTCCGTTTTCCCTGCAATATGGTCGGCTTGGATAACCCTGTGGTAATCAATGAGTACTGAATCCCCCTAGCAGAAGATATTGCGAGATGGGAGCCAGCTGCTGGAAGTCAGGCTTGTCCAGGTCACTGAAAGAGTGAACATCCACCGACGGCATGCATATCTAATGGCCATGGAGACATATACGCACCAAAGGAGTCGGCGTGAGGATCTGTTCTTCTTGGTAAAAGTGATTCTCGACCATGAAAATGACCCGTAAAAGCTACCGTCGGAGGATGATGATGGCAGTGACGAGTCAGAGGATGGAAAAATAGGAGAGGAGGCATAAGGAGAAGTGGATGGAGAAGGAGAAGTAGAAGGGGAGCCTGAAGGCAAATGGTCCCAAGGGGCGTCTCACCAAGGGAGTCTCTGGGAGAGCGGCGAGATTTTCAGCTCCGATATGGATGTGACAGAGATGCTCGAGGTAGGCTCTGAGCCTTATCTTTCTTATCCCATATTCTCTTTCCTTTGCAACCCTTAAACCATGTTTCTCATCCTACTCATGAGAACATCATTACTGACCAAGCGTCTACGGCCGTAGGAGGGGAGGAAGTTTCAATAGGGAAAGATGGGGCACCGACGCTCGTTATTGAGCTGACATGTGCTGAGGGATCCCCCACCACGACAGATAATGTAGTGGCTAGAGCACTAGAGGCTGATTCCTTGGGTTTCTGTAAGTTCCTTACTTCGATAATGGTACTCACTGTCAGAGGACTCAACTGACCAGGGTGCTCCATATCTATACAGTGATCACGGGCCGCTGAAGGCTTATCGGGATGTAAAGCATGGACCATCTGTTAGCATGTCGATGTAAAATGTGTCTTCCCATATAGAACATGCCTCCAAAACTGAGTTGGCTCCAGTGTTTGGTGAACAGGGAGCAGTAGGCATCGGTGGTGCTGTCGTTGAGGCAGGGTCGCAAATCGATGTGGGGGCCACCTGGATTGCAGAGAGGGAGGGAGGTCACCCAGATGTTGAGGAGCCCATTCCCCTGGGAGGAATCTCTGAGGAAGACCATGCTACTGCCCAATTGGTTGTCTTCCCTGTCTATCAGCCCACTGATGCCAATGAAATCGATGATACGAATTCGGAAATGGCAAGGAGAATCGGATGACGCGATGCAAGGGATGGAAGTGAATCCAACACTTTCTCAATTATCCCCAGGCGGAATTGTTGAAGCGGATGGGGTTCTTTCGCACCTGGATGCACTTCCTGTGTGCTGGTGGGGCAATTTCTCAATACCTTTATCTGAAAGTTCGTGATTACATGGACGAGAAGATGTGCGAGAGCAGTTGGCGTGCCGAAGTCATCCAGTGCCAGGAAGAGTCAGGGAGCACCAGGGATTTTCTGAAGGCAGATAAAGAGCTCCAACACCTAGAGGAACATGAGATGGAGAAGGAGGTATTCATAAAAAATTGCTCTGAGCTTGTGGAGAAGTTGAGGTCCCAGCTGGTGGATTCTTAAGATCAACTTGTAGAAGTGAGTCGCTAAATAACTGAGATCCAGACTGAACAGGTGCGGGCACGGGCTAGGGTCAGCGAGCTGTGCTCCATGGTCACCGATAAAGAAAGGGTCCTCAGGGGATGGGAGGCAGTCTTGGAGGCCACCCGCGAAAAGGTGGCGGCATTGGAGAGATCTATCCAAGAATCCTACCCTTAGGGGCCCTGTTTTGGCCAAACCCATAATCTAATCCATCTTTATTGCTGCTTTCTATTTTGAGATGTATTTATAGAGAAATGTATTTATATTTCTCCTTGATTAATATACTCAACCATAATCTAGAAATACATTACAATCAATCCCTATGCTCACATGGACCATGAGAAGCAAATTAGGCTCATATCATCACCTATTTTGATTGTGCGAGTGTCTCCCAAGCTTTAGGCATTCGAAATTCGAACCCGGATTTCAGAGGAGTAGAGGGAGGCACATCCACAGGGGGAGTAACTCAGGGAAATCGATGTATCATCTTCTCAATGTGCTCTAGCGCATGATCGGGGCAATGCCAGGGGAATTGGAATTAGTTCGAATATAGGGGAATGAGAAATGTGAATCATGTTACCCAAGTTTGGAACAATACAAGAGGGGCATGGCAATGAAGGATGACTATTTAATGTGTTCTAAATAGAGAATCCTTATTGCATTAGCCTAAAACGGGGACAACAAATGAGGTCCAACCACTGGCCATGTTCACAACATGGGGCCTAACTCGAATATCATCGACCGGTCTTCAGGAACGTTGGCCCAAGACAGTAGGCGGACCATAGTTCAAGCATCTGTACTATTAGGGGGTCCCTTATAACATGATCAATCTTCCAGATCATTGGCCCAGAATAGCAGGCAGACCATAGGTCGAGCATTCGTACAGTTTGGGGGTCCCTTCAAATGTGAAAGAGGATGGGGAATCTGAATAAAGGGAAACAAAATGAGTGGAAAGTGAAGTGATGGTTTATTCATATGGAATCCAACACTCCCAAGATTACACCGCCGTGGTGGAAGCACATTAGGCGGGCACATTAATCTAGTCACAGATCAGTCCTATTTTTAGACAGGACCTCCCTGGTGAGGGAGCTGTCGCTTCCCAATGTCATTATGGGGCATCCCGAACTTTTTTGGGGAAAATTATGCAGTTATAAAACTCCCCAAGTAGTCAGCCCAAGGGGCCAACAGGGAGGGGCGATAGACATGTGATTCCCGAGGCTGGACCCGAGACGAAATGTCTGCGCATTCTTGCACGTAGTTATGGAAAAGGTTTTAGTTTAAGGACTTAGAACTCGGACCAAGGATGGGTATGGAGAGCAGGAGACACATGGTAAGGTGGTTACATGACCCGATTTGAATGAGTACATAATCTCTACCTACCATGTGTTCCCTGGAGAAGTGTTCCGGTCAAGGGACCGAACACGAAAGTTAGGCTGGGCCCATGGGGAATTTCCCAGGCACTCCTACGTATCTCGTGAGGATGAAAATCAATCCATGCGTAGTTCTTCAGGGGTGTGACGACACTCTAAGGTACTAGTGAAAAGAATTAGAGGATATTGTGGTCTAGCCCCCGCACCAAAATAAGCGGCATTTGATGTATCTTGTTTTTCCTTTAAGGTGAATGGTTTTTTTGTGGGGTGACCGGCCTAGGGTATAAGTTCCTGGAATCGCCAAAATAATCAAGCCGTATATGGGTGTTGAACAACGGTATGGTAAATGACCAACACCCAACGTGACGTCCTCTATAATGAGGTCATCACAAGGCAGTGCCGTTTTTCGTTGTGCGTCCGGGACGCTATCATCACAGTTTATGGTCATGTGGTAGAACCAAATAGCACAGTTTAAGATCTTATGGCTTGGACCTGGGGGAATGTGTAAGATGAAATTAAACCAACCCATTGTGAATGTGGGTGAGGTCCAGATCATCACTGCGTGCACCTCGGGGAAAAGAGCCTCGGGCCAAGAGGTCGACGAGGGTCATAGGACAAGGGGCAGGAGAGAATAGCCTCCAGCTGAGCGGGACCCAGAAGATCAATGTTTGGGTGATCCCAAATATCCAATGGGATTGATGATTGAGATGAACATAGCCCTTAATGAAGATCCCTTCCTATAGTGTTAGTGCTTGGATCGTGGGAGCCTCTAGAGATGCCGTATTACAGCTTTGTCTCCCTGACGTTCGAAGGTGCACAGAGTTATAGTACCAAGAGTGTCGAGATTCCCCATGGACATGGTTGGGTAGAACAGAATGTGAATCATTCCTCCAACATTCAAGGCATAAAGGTGCTGGCATGAAGATGAAGGATTACTGCTCACCATGTTCACAACACAGCATTCAGTCACGTTAGCCTGAAATGTGGACAAACAAATGATAATCGACCGTTGACAATGTTCACAGAGTGGGATATGTATCGATTTGTTTTCCGAAACCTTTAGGGGTGTTGGTCTGTAACGTTAGGAGAGCCCCTAGGCATGGTATCCAGGCTATTTTTGGGGGTCCATTCAGGTGTGAGAGATAACAAGGGAAAAAATTAAGGGGAACATGATACTCGAAAAGTGGAAAGAACTTGCCCAAGCTGAATCTGACACTCCTGGTGCCAGACCAGAGTACATTGAACACATTGGATGACAACTGTAAAGGGTTGAGGGACTCAATTCGAGAGTGGCCAAGAGATGGAGGATTACCGAGAGAAGGGGTCATGGCGCCAAAAACCCTATACCACACACATATATCCCCCTCGTGGAGAGGGACACGCCAAGGGGCCTAAGAGACTGGAAGATCATGCATACCTCTTAAGAGATGGACTGGACCTGAAATATAGATGTTCAAGTAGACCTATGTATCCCATTAAAATGAGAATCAAGCCACACGTAGTTCTTGAAGAATACCAGTGGTATGATACCATATCAAAGGGGGGTGTACAGAATGACAAACATCCCAGTGTGAATGAGGAAATAATCCCACACCACACCATACACTCCAAGAAGAACTGGGTCTGGAGTCCAAGAAGTCCAAGGGGCCTGAGGCTGGCCCTTAGTCTGGAAGGCCTGGCTAGCTTGTAGTTTAACGTCATGCAAGATGATCATGCAGTTTTATGTCATGTGGGACCGTAGGGGACCAAATGTTGGATGAAACACAGTTTAAGGTCATGGAGGACCACAATAAAGTTTGAGGTCATGGGGGACCACAATCTTGTTTACGGTCATGGTGGGTCGTAATCCAGTCTAAGGTCATGTGAGACCAAAATCCAGTTTATGTTCATGGGGGACTGTAATCCAGTTTAAGGTCATGGAGGACCACAATCCAGTTTAGGGTCATGGATGACCAGAATCTAGTTTATGGTCATCTGGGACCGTAATCTAGTTTATGGTAATGGGGGACAGAAATCCAGTTTAAGGTCATGGGGGACCGTAATCCAGTTTAAGTTTATGGGGGACCAGAATCCAGTTCAAGGTCATGGGAGATGGGAATCCAGTTTAAGGTCATGGGGGACTACAATACGCTCAGGAGAAGTATTGCATGAGGAACTTAACATTGGTGGGAGGAGTTATATGCTCACCATCCATGGCCACCAGTGAGTATGCTCTATTCGGATAAAACTTATGAAAAATGAATGGCGCTTCCCATTTGGGCTCCTACTTGGGTGGTTTCTGGAAAGGGTTCATTGGTGATCTGAGGGCCAATACCTAGTCACCATGCAGGAAAGAGTGGAGGCGAACCTTCTTGTTGAATGCTCGAGCCATCCTGCTCTGATGCCTCTATAGGTTGTGCAGGGCATGAAGCCTATTCTCGTCCAGTGCTTCCAATTCAGCGAGATGGATTTCGTCCATTTTATCTGACACTTTCTGGTCATATACTGTAGTGTGCAATGAGTGAAATTGAATCTAAATGGGTTGGATGACCTCTATTTCATACACCAGGGAATATAGAGTAACCTGGGTGGAATTACGGGTCATCGTCCGATAAGCCCAGAGGGCGTTTTGGAGCATATCTGGCCAACTCTTCATGATCTAACCAACCATTTTCTGTATAATTTTAGAGAGGATTTTATTGAATGCCTCAATCTTTCCATTCGCTTGCGCGTGATAGTGGGAGTATGGTTGGAGTGAATGTTGTACATGGTGTACAATTTCTTCAGCTCGGCTGCCTGGAAGTTCATGTCGTTATCAGTGAGGATATCATGGGGTACCCCAAATCTATATATGATATTGGAGCTCATGAAGTCGATGATAAAACGGGTCTTAAATTCCTTGATTAGAATTTACTCTTCCCACTTGGAAGAGAAATCTGTAGTGGTCAGAATGAATCGACATTGGAGAGTTGTTGCCGGTGGGTACCGTCCTATGAAATCTAACCCCAAAACTGCAAAGGTCCAAGAGTACTTGGTAGTATAGAGCGGCTCCAATGGATGATTCACAAAGTTAGCATTAACTTGGAACACATGGCACCTCTTGGAGAACTCGATGTAGTCATGGATCATGGAGGGCCAAAAATAACCTAGTCTCTAAATCTGGTGGGACAGCTTTGGCCTAGACAAATGGGAGCCATAGAAACTAGCATGAACCTCTCGCATAACCTGTGGAATCTCCAGTCCTTGGATGCAATGGAGGATAATACCAAAAAAACCCATTTATAGAGGATCCGCTCAAGGCTGGGACCACTCTAGACAGTAAAATGCAGCGCGCGATGTCCGATTTGCTCATGCTCGGCCCAGTCTGACTGGATAGTACCGTGTTGGAGGTATTCGACCAAGGGTGTGCTCCAATTGGAAATTACATCGATCACTATATCCGAACTACTAGGGGGCCCTGACGTAGAGGCACCAGTGGTAAGATGGTTTACCTGTGGGCTCTCATCATCCTCTGGGGTAACGGGGGAAATGAATCTTCAGTGCGCCATGTGGATAATTAGATCATCCTTCTCGGGCTCTGCAACTAACATGGCCAGGATGGCCAAAGCATCTGCTCGACCATTCAGTGACTAAGGGGCATGTATAACCTCTAGCCGATAAGGGAACTGGGCCAGTTGCTAGTTAGTACATTCTAACAATGGTACGTGATCTAGGTTCCTGACGACATACTCTCCATTAACCTTATTGATAACTAGATCAGAATCCCCTTTCACATGCAACTGGGGCACGTTGATCTCAAGGTCCAGCTCGAGACCAGTAATGAGGGACTGATACTTGGCTTCATTTTTCGTGCAGCCTTTTGACAATAGGAATGAGTACGACAGAACAGCTTGCACTAGGGTGATGAAAATGACACCCATGCCTACTTTATTGAGCCTAGGATCATTGAGCCTCCTACCAGTGGGGCTCCGGGAGGCACCGTCGAAGTGCATCTACAATCATGGGATGGTTTGATTGACTGTGAGGATTACCTCATCAGGAAAATCCCGGTCTAGGGACTGGTCTGCAGAGGTTGGATGGGAAACTAGAAAGTTTTCCAATGCCTGCCCCTTGACATCCTTCTAGGGCATGAACCTAATGTCGAACTGGTAGAAGATCACCGCCCACCATGCTAATCAGCCTGTCAACATGGGAGGACGCAGAATGTACTTCTGTGGGTTTACCCGAGAGACCAGTTGTACCTCTTGGTGCTGCAGGTAATGTCGCAGTTTCTGCACATAAAATACGAGCGCAAGGCAGCTCTTCTTGATGGGAGAGTATCTAGTCTCCATATCGAGGAGCATGCGTCTGAGGTAGTAGCAGCTATTCCCCATCCCCACATTGTTCTTCTGGGAAATAATGGTGCCAAGGGACTGTTCCAGTGCAGTGACATAGAGAATCAGCAGCTTCCCAGAGATGGGTGGCATCATAACAGGAGGCTAGAGAAAATATTTCTTGATTTCTTCAAAGGTGTCCTAACACTCCTCATCCCATTCATAAGCGGTGTCCTTATTTATATGCCGAGAAAACAGGATTATACATTCCAACCATATTCGCAATGAATCTATATATATATGCTAAGTGGCCTTTGAGACCTCGAAGCTCTTGAATACTGCTCGGGGGAGGCATCTGGCTGATGCCCTTTATCTTCTCTGGGTCGATCTCAATGCCTCGATATCTGACAAAAAAGCCATGGAATATCTCGGAGGTGACCCCGAAGGCACACATTAATGATTTCATCTTCAGGTTGTGGGAACAAAGGAAACCAAACACCTTCTCACGATCCTTGATATGGTCTTGGAACTGGCGAGATTTGACCCCCAGATAATCCACATAGCAGTCCACCAATGTTTCTAGGATTGGATTGAATATGCGATGCATGGACCGCAGATTGGTGGCACCATCATTTGTCAGGGCGAAAAACATAACCTGGTAACAGAAAGTACATTGGGGTGCCCTGAAAGTGGTATACTTTTCATCCTTGGAGGCCATCTGGATCTGATTATATCCAGATTAACCATCTATGAAAGAGAGGGCATGGTACCCGACCGTAGCGTCGATCAACAATTCTGTCACGGTAAGTGAAAAATCATCCTTTGGACAGTGACAGTTGAGATTGTGGATGTCGATGTAGACTCTAATCTTCCCATTCTTCTTTCAGACTAGAATGATGTTGGCTAACCACCTGGGGTTCTAAACCTCTTGGATGAAATATGATTTGATGATATTTTCAACTTGGGGCTCGACCATGACACCATGAGACATATGCATCATTCTGGGAGGCTGCTTGAACCAGTGATGGTTCATCGGGAGACCGAGGTTGTGGATGGCTACCTGAGGATATAGTACTATCATCTCGTCGTAACTCCAGGAAAATACATCACGATGCTATTTGAGGAATTCCATGTACCGCTATTTCTCCTCAGGGGACATAAAGGCGATGATCAATGTGGGTCTCAGATGTGCCTCGCTACCGTGGCTCACCTGCACCAGCTCGCCGACCGTGGCAGAGACACCATCCTCAAAATCAGGGGGAGCATCTTCTATATCTTCTTCTCCACTTATGGAGGGGTCTTCCTTGGTGGAAGATGCTTCTGAGATATAGAACCCTGATGAGAGGCTGCTACCAGCTTGTGCGGTCGTGGACATTGCATCAGGGCAGTCCGGCGCTGGTGAGACCATGGTTATGAAGGTTGTCCACCCGATCCCATCTGGTCTTCAGCCCAAGGGGCCATTCATGATAATATCAAAGAAGTAGTAGTGCACTGGCCAGTTCCGACTTATTCCAGCCCGACGAAACAGACAAGTATGATGTACTACCGTTTCCATGAGCTAGAAATCTCGATACCTGACGGGAGTGGGAGACTCCAGGATCCCTAGAGACTGGTTCATATAAGAATACGAAGTGATCTTCCAAAGCCACCTGGACTTGGGAGCATTATTACCCATTCTCCTTGAAATGAAAAAACATTGCCCCATATCGGGGGTTGTGGCTTCCATCTGATGGATCGGGAAGACATAGGTGTCATCCAGGTCTACCCAATGGCCAGTCATAGTGGAAACGAGATCAAATTCACTTGACTGGACTTTCATATCCTTTCCCCTATAATAATAAGAATCCAAGTAGTGGGCTTCACAAGAGGTGAAAGAAGATACATCACCTTGGATTATGTCCACTCGACCCTTAAGGGAGTACTTGGGGCATTGGTTATACGATGAGTGGAATGCCGTGTGCAGATGGAGCCATGGACTACTCATCAATTCATTGTATGCAGTTTCCTGGGAGACAACAATGAACTCGTTGTTGGAAATCAGGCCACCGAACTGAGTCTTCAGATGGATCATGCTGACCGGTTTCTACTCTATCCTATCATATACCTAGAACCTTAAATCGGAGTGAGCCACGTCATCTTCGGATATCCCTAGATTCTGTAGTGTCCGTGTCAGGATAAGGTTGATCCCAGAACCGGTGTCAACGAGGAAGCGATGAATCTTGACACCGTTGAATTGGACGGTTATGTACAGTGGGTGGATGTGCCCCTATATGGGGGAGATTTCATACTCTCCGAAGATCAAGATGACGGCCTGGAATTCGGCGTCCTCAACTACATCAGCATGGAAGGTCTCTGCAACTGCTATCTCTGTCTCAAACTGGAGGGGGATCCTTAACGCCTCGGTGAGTGCTTCGTGCATATCTGGCGACAGACAAAGGGCTTCAAGGATGGAGAGAATTTCTAGGATGCCAAGGAGGTGCTTTAGAACATTATACATCCTTGCCAGGCACAAACTTCCTCTTACAGGAGGCTGCTCTAAATCTGTAGGCATGACAAATCCTGTTGCCTGGATCGGCAGCTGACTGGTACTGGGGACATCCCGTTTCTCACTAGTCAAGGCGCAGGCAGTAGCTGTCGGATAAGGACCGGGCAACTGATATTGGCCTGTAGTGGGGTTAAGATGGTCGTGATATGGCCGAAGTGTCTCTGCCTGATCCAGTAGCACAAACGGTGGTAGAGGCAGACCTGTCGACACCAGATGAAGAGGTTATGTGTGCTGAGTTCTGCGCTGGGCCTGCTGTCTGGTCTCAGTGGCTTGCACGGCCTGGCTGGAGGTGCCAAATGACATGCCCCGGTGACCCATATGGTCATGGTTCCACTGATGTTGGCATCAGCTAGGGACACTGGGGAGGTTCATCTGGCACTCCCTCTTGACGTGAGTCATATAGGGATTTACCAACTCGACGGTGTAAACAAAAGCGTAACCTTGACTGTCACTTGACAAATCGTCCACCACTGGGTGGATTCTGGGAGGTATGACCATCTCCGGGGGCATGAAGTCACCAAGAGTGCGGAACGACAACGGCCTTGGCAGGGCGCGTTGCTTCATCTTGTGCCGCTGGTGCTTGCTATTTTGGGAAGAGGCCAGCTGAGATGATGATACAGAAGTGGTGTCCACAGCTTCTGAAGGATATGTCTAATTAAGGCATTCACAGATAATTCCATGGGTACGGGAGACCGTCCTATGAGCCATCCAGTCATTATATTTCTGTGACCCGTGATCAGGAACCTGCTGCACTCACCTGCGCCATCGCTACTGCTATCTGATCTCACAAAGACTCCGGCCACCTGTGCCGAGGCTGGGCCCAACCTGACTTTTGTTGTTAATCTTGTCTTGGAGCTAGTCCTTGAACACATATCATTTATTGATGGTGTTCCCCAGGATCCGGTGATAAGGGAAATAGATGGGGTGATCAGGGATATTCTCCTCTTTCGGCTTCCGACACTCAAGCAGTCGTACGATTCTCTGCTCTAAGGCACTGCGGAAGTAGACGGGGACCTGATCCTCTTTGAATGAGTAGGTCTGATTCCTTTTGTTTGGAAAGGGGGATCTATAAGACTGAACCTGAAGGGGGCCAGAGGACCCTGCCTTGGAGGCATAACTTGATTATCTCGCCTAGGTGGAGGCGGTGCGTTACGCGGAGGCAACTACCGATTCTGGGGCTGGCACTGATGGGATGGAAACTGTGCCTGTGGGGGAGGGTCTCTATGAGGATGCGGAGCTGGATCCATTTGTACCAGTTCTATTTTCCTGGGGATTCTACTTGGGCCACGACGGTAGGTTCGTCTCTAGCATCTCTCCTTGCAGGGATCATAGGAGGCAGTTGGCGTGCCAAGCTAGCCTGTTGTATGGAATTTTCGAGGCACTGGGCCTTATCCGATAAGTCTTGGAACACTCCATGATAATTCGAAGTGATTAGGGAGGGAACCAATTTCGTCTCAACATTCCCTATGCACATCGTCAGTAATTTCTTTTGAGTCAGTGGCATATCAAGGGAGTACGTTAGCCCCTTCCACCGGGCAATGAAGTCCGCGAATCGCTCATCAGGCCTATGCTTTCACCTATAGAGGTATGTGATGTTCGTCTTCTGGGTGGTAGAGCTATAATTTTAAAGGAACTGCCTGTGAAGGTCCTCCCAGCTAGTCGCAGATCCAACGGGGAGCTGGCCTTACCAAACAAATGTTGTCCCCTCTAGCATCTAAACAAAGCAACAGAGCTCGTCGGCTTCCTGTTGTGCTCGGGTCCCTAGCATAGGCCCACACCTCTAGTTGAAGTGTTCCAGGTGCTATGGAGGGTCACCCCATCTCTTTATAGGGGGAGAAAGTGGGTTTATTAAATCCCTGGGGTGCCAACATGTCATCCACCCATGCCGGGAATGGCTTGCCATCGGGCAGGATAGCCATCTGTCGCGTTTCCAAAGCTTCCAGGCGGGCAATGAGTGCTTCCATCGTATTTTCTTGACGTGGATCCTGGTCCTGATGAGGATCCCTATCCACAAGCACATATCTAGGCTCTTCAATTCAGTATCCAAGTTCAGAGGCTTGTGGAGGGGCTGGTGGAGCGACCCTTGGGGCGACTGGAGGAGCCCAGACATGGTTCCCTAGGTGGTCGCGTCGTTCGGGAGGGTTCAACGAGACATACTGCACCCTCTTGCTATGGGCTTTAGTATCTGCCCTGTCATTGAATACGACATGATCATGGATTCCTAGGAGAATCTCACCGAAGGGTAGTTGTTCCTGCCCCTACTTCCCCGACTTAGGATCACCGTAGTCAGGTCGCCGCTCTGCAATGCATTCAACCAGAATTTCATCAACTGGCTTCTTCTGCTCAGCAAGCTGCTGGTGTAGCACGACCTTCTCAGGGTCCTCTTCCGTCTTCATCACTAAGGTCAATGGGGTAGAATTCTTAACAGCTCCAACACTATATTTTCATTTACTGACATTCCAGCTCAATACCAATGCTTCAGTGTGAGGAGGGAGACCATGGAGGTTCCTCTACTGGCATGTAATCCTCCCTGATGGGTCCAATAGAAGCACGTCCTCAGGGGGGATGCCCCCATCGAGAAGTCTCAGCTCATTCGACTCTCCTTTCAGAACGGTCATGTTGACTGCCACTCTTCTTGGGGGCATGTCCTCACTACCACCAAGTGAGTTAGGCTGCTGGTGAATCACACTGAAGAGGAGGGCAGCGTACAAACCCCAGTCATGGACTTTCATGTGGGGGGTAGCCTCCTTGACAACTCTGTGGAGTACTTGGGAACTCTGAACGCATTGTTGTTGGAGGGCCCTATGGTGGCCAGGTGACTCAGGGTGTCAGACCGTAGGGAGTGTGGCCAGCTCAACCAGGCAGGATTGTTCTAAAATGTATTCTAGGTGCTCTTGGATCATGAGATAAGGCACCCACCGAAGGAGAAGATGATGGTGAGCCGCGCATAGGGTTTGGTGGAACTATTCAAACTCTTCCAGGGTGAGTGATTCTAGCGCACTAAAATTCGATCCTGTGCCCATCCAAAACTTCTCAAAGAAGTGGCATGCATCGAGGATGGTTCAGAAGTTCCCTGACATAGATTCATAGTTTGGCCTCTTATTTCCCACCTCATCAATTGAGGGTAGGTGAGGAACTGGCAAAGGCGCTGAGGCGGGCCTCTAGGCCGGTAGGCTGGACGGCGGGGGAATACGGCGGGCGAGCTGATTGGACACCGAATCATGGGCTGTCCTCTGATGACTGCAGTGACCTCTACACCATGTCCCGATTAGATGGACAGGAGACCAGAGCTCTTGACACAGTAGTAGCATCTGCTGGGGGCATGCTACGCCCCGACTTTTCCATCATTGAACACCAAAATTGCTCCGAGATAGAGGGTGATTTCAGAGACAATGGTGACGATTGCGTGGTCGGCCCCTGGAAATATGCCGGAGTCTCATCCTCCTGAATATACCTTTGGAGGGAAGAAGGGATCCTGGGGATATAACATTCCGGGAGCACGAGGCTGATGCACCTCGTGCCTGGTCCAACCCTTGACTCGGAGGACTGAGGTGAGGGATCCTAAGCTAAATCATACTCTGCCTCAGAGTTTGATAAGCGGGCTGGTCTGATCCCCATCTGGCCTTTCCAAGAATTCCTCTTGTGGTAGAGGTGACCTACTCTTCCACCCCGAGATGGTTATTCAGCCCAGGGCTGAATTCTGACTTGGGGTCCTCTAGTTGTACTAGTTTCGGGGCAGAGAATGTTTCCACCCGAAGAAGCTGGGGTGCAAGGAGCACTGGGAAAATGTCAAAAGGGACATGGGGAGGACCTATGTGCATGGTGTTATTGAACCGGGGTTGGCTTCCACCTCTCCGATTGGTGGGCCGGGGAGGAACTTCAATGATTGGCACGGGAAAATAGGGAGGACCTCCATGTTGGTGAATGACCAGACATGAAACGTTTCCATGATCGCGGTTCGAGGTTGGGGAATTATCCCTTACCTAGTGTAGTGCTCATAGGAGAGACCCCCATATGGAGTGTTTCTGTCATAGGGAAGACCCTCTCCTAGGTTGAAGGTGGAAAAATGAAGACCTCCAAGCCAAGGTTGGAAGCATGGTGGGCTCACACCCTCCGTAGAGGTGGTGCGGTGTGAGCCCCCGCACTGGGCGTCACTACTATGGATTGGTCCACGACGTCCATCACCTGTGCCAACGACTGGGAGAGTTGATGAAACCTGATCATGGGGAGGTTGGGGACTCGATATGGGTCGGGCGTATAGCTTCCCTACTCAACTTATTGATTGATTTGGGAAAATGAATCAGCGTGGGCTTAGGCCACATTAGTCGCTGACATTGATGCCACACAGCGAGCGTCTTCTTCTACTCGTGCCTGAGGCTGGTGCAGGGTCAGATGGACTAGAGCCGGTGGTGTAGGCATGTGGCTTACCTGCTCTTCGGCTTAGGGAACTGGGCGGTGGTGCTGACACAGCCTGTTGGGGGCCCTATCTAGGAGTCCTTGAAGCAGGACTCCGATTGGGCCAACCCATTTATCCCCTACTTCGTTGGAGTGAGGGAGGGATTTGTTAAGGCACTCGAGGGAAAACTGCCGAAGCGATTGAACATTGGGGTGGAGAGAAGAGGCTCCCTGTACGGCCTTCAGGGGCGATGTGGATGGTGAGGCGCAGCTGCCTGAATATCTAGTCGGGCCGTATCCCCACTGGGGATGAGCCCCTCTTCCTCATACCTGCGTACAAGGTCATTGATTACACTTCACTGGATAATCTTTGATTGGGAGATGGGGCATGGGCACCTGGCAGTCATGACAATCGTGACCATCGTAGAAGAGGAAAAACCACACGGGGAAGCCGTGTTGATATTGCTCATGCCCATGCGTCGGTGGGGAGGTGATCGAGCTCTGAATGCAACAACTTGATTCCTGAAAGTAGGGAGATAAACTCATTAATACTGCGAGAAAAATAAAAATACAACCAGTACCCCAACGCCGTTCTACCTCCCATGGTCAGCAAGAGGGATCCATGATGACAACATCGCAGAACAGAA
The DNA here is from genome assembly GCA_963277665.1 of Viscum album. Classification (NCBI taxonomy): domain Eukaryota; kingdom Viridiplantae; phylum Streptophyta; class Magnoliopsida; order Santalales; family Viscaceae; genus Viscum; species Viscum album. Next base: position 443,757,185 of record OY728138.1, read on the forward strand.
CGCTCAACATCCTGACTGTCCAAACTTCAAGCAAGTTTCACGTCAGGCCTGTTTGGAGGGACCTGGTACAGGAAGATGAGGTCAGACGACATGCTTATCCACTGATGTCCTGAATTCTACTAGCCTCCAAGCTGAGGGGAGAAGATTCAGTTCAGGTTCAACATTTTCTATTTCTGACACATTCACTGGGTCACATGCATCTGTCACGTAGAGGACACACTACTGCTACCCCACATTCCCGCTTTCCAAAGGACGGTGGCATCCGCTCCTTATTCATGGACATCTTCTCCTTGATCAATATGGGATGATGGGATGTCAGTTCGTCCTTCCATGGATACCTACTCGGAGCTCGTCACCTAGTCTGGGTCTCCCTTATTGATTTAAAATGTAGTTCGTGAAGCTCTTCCTTTCTCCATATCTTCATGGACACCAGTTAATTACGATGCTTCTATTAGGACCTTCCAAGGGGTCCGGTCAGGGCATCAAACTTCGGTTAAGCGAGCAGTCGCGTTGCGGCATCACTGGTTTCACTTGACGCTGGGGTTGGCATGCATGTCTTCTATCTCTTATTATAGGGCTTCTCGAGGGTGTGAAAGCCCGAGGAATCTCACATCAAACGTGAGGAATTATATGCCATGGGAATGTATCTGAGGTTTTCTTCAGCTTCCCGTGTTTTACATAGGGTATGCCTCAAGATTAAGGTCTAGCGGAGACAGATCAGACTGATATGAACACTAGCTAGAGTGGATCAGATTGAAAAATCCCCAGGAGGGAACACCAATGTTGGGGCTAGCACGTGGGTGGCATCCCAAATGCTGTGGAGGGGATTGAGGAGTGAAGTGGCATGTTCTCATCGGGATGTGGCAGCCCGGGTAAGAATCAGGATATATAGTGGCTTTGGTCTTGGGTCTCAGAGAGACTTCCTACGTATCCCTGTGGAAGGGAATCAAAGTCCACGAAGTTCGATGATACAGTGGGACACCTAAAAGGGTGACCAGTGAGAATGAACACATTGACAGGGCCCAGAGGAAGGGGAACAACTAGGTTAGGGAATGAGCTTCCAAAGACACGTGGTCTCAAGGGAGAGATCAAGATGAGACATGAGTGATGGGATTGAGCCTCATGGAAGATTCCTACATACCATGCCTTATCATAGATCAAATTCCCTGTAGTTCGGGACGGAATGTAGTTTAACGTCATGAGGGACAGGGGAATTTGGGGCTTACACTCTGAGATGGCCCAAAGTTGGAGTTAGTAAACCGACGTGAAGAGGGACCTGGGGTCTAGGTGGATTGGGGCTTACACTCGGAGGTAGCCCAAGGGGGAAATGGGGCTTGTCACACCGAAACAGAGACGGTTTGGGCCAATGGTTTGGTGAGCTTGAACCTTATGGAGGCTTCCTACGTACAATGCCTTAGCATAGATCAAAGTCCCTTTAGTTTGGGATGGTTTGGGATTACGCTCAAAGACAGCCCAAGGTGGTGGGGCTTGAACCTCGTTATGGCTTCCTACATACCAAGCCTTAGCACGAATCAAAGTCCCCGTAGTTTAGGATGGTTGGGGCTTACACTCTGAGATGACCTAATGTGGTGGGGCTTGAACCTCATGGAGGCTTCCTACGTACCATGCCTTAGCATGGGTCAAATTCCTTGTAGTTTGGGATGGAATGCAGTTTAACGTCTTGCAGGACGGGGGCATTTGGGGCTTATGCTCTGAGATGGTCCAAGGTGTGTCATGGATGGTGCTAACTCTATGCTCATGAGAGTCATGCTCAGTGTGAGAAACAAGAGGTAACAGAGACCTGACGATCACGTGGCAAAGGGTGCGTCCGGGGGAAGTGAAAAGGGGCTTATGCGTTGAGCGGCCCATGTTGTCGGGGCTTACTCCGGGATGGAGGCCCGAGTGCGACAAAGCGTAGTGGGAGAGGGATTTGGAACCCAGGAAGAGAGGAGGGTCCGCGTTACCTATCATGACCTCCGCTGGCCTTGGCACCGAGGAAGTGAGGAGGAGCAGGGGTGCTCCCTCCTGGAAGGAAGGCTAGGGGCTTACACCTTGGTGGCTTCCCTTCGCCACAGAAAAACACCACTCCAAAAAATCACCCCCATGAGGGATGATCTCATCCCCGTGGAGACTAGTGGACGTGGAGAATGTCCAAGGCGGGGGGATCTTGCATGCGAGGAATAGGGTCTGATCAGAATTTAACGTCATGTGCTGAGGACGAGGTGCTTGGCAGTTTAACGTCCTGCAGCTCAGATGAAGTGGGATTTCTCCGCACCCCTAGGAATTACATAACCGGTACCCTATGCCCCTTGTGGAAGGGAAGGCATCAGTAAGGTTGTAACGAGGGCTTGTCATGGAGCGAACCATCAAGGGGTCCACGTTAGCGTGGTTATGCGAAGAAGCAATAGTCGTTAGCATGCCTATGCGAAGAAGCATGAGGCAAAGCAATGCAACGAGATGGATTGCCCAAGGGACTTTGAAGTTACATCATACAAACCTAGAAAATGGTACGGGAAAACCATGTATGATGCAGATGCCAGTGGTGCACAAGACACCTGCGAATGGCACCCGGAAGAAGGGCATTGGGCGCTCGCGCAAGGGGACGCCCAAAGGGTATCGCGGTAGTAACACAATAGAATTTTATGAGAAATATTTTGTTTTTATGTCATATAAATCATCAAATGAATCTTTCACTACACACAACACTTTCTTGGCTTGCATTACACGCAATCTCGACCTTCCTTGATAGCTTGCGTCATACGCAATACCGAGTTTCACTAAACAACGATATGGTATTAAAATATTACTAAAACAAGCCATTATGAATAGTAATAACAACTTTTTGAAATTTTATGAATTTTATTTTTCAAAATGGACTTCATTTTTGGATCTGGAATATTGAAATTATCCTAGGGTGAAATTTTGGTATTTTTATGAAAACTTTCAATATTTGATGAATAGTGAAAACACTGGGTTACTATTTAAAAACCGTCTTTTTATTTAAATAATTATTTATTTTATTTAAATTTATTTTCGGTCAAAATTGATACATAATACCTATATAAGTTCAATGTAATTCATTAGAGTAATTTTATAATAATTTTAGATATATAAAAATTTTATTGAACTTTTCACCGTCTTTTACCCACCTCCTAAGAAAATTTTCAAATTTACATAAAACTTAATTTTACCGCTTCTATGAGTGGAATTTCAAAAATCCGAGAGACACGGTTGATGTCAGTAAGTAAAATGTGGTTCAATGAGATGCAAATAGTTTTTGGTGAATAGTACCTTTTTACTTTTATTTACCACGGTTAAAAGTAAATAGGGTAATTAAGGGTAAAAATGTTATTATTATTACACTAACACATGTCCTAATTCTATTGGATAAGTGTAATTCGACCAAGAACAACCTTAGGAATAAAATATGACCATTTAGGACCACTTGGATTTGATTAGGACATTTATTATTAATTGATTTAAAGAAGGGTTAAAATAGATAAAATCAAGGTTTAATAAGTAAATAATTTTTAATATAGTGTTATACATAAGGTAAATTCGACTATAAATATTAATTAGAAAGATACAAAGATTTCCTACATAAGGGTTTTTTAATTGTAATTTTTAGACATTAAATAATTTAATTAATTTATGACACAATGATGATACAGTAATTATCTTATTAATAAAATATTGACATAATTGATGTTATAAATACCCAAATAAATGTAATATTAGACGTTTTATGAATTCCAATAATTTTATAGGTTAATATGACATGTTAGTATTGATTTAATTAACTTTGTTAAAATTAATAATTCTGTTATTATTTTCACAAAAATCAATTATTTAATTTTGTCAAAATTGACATAAAATAGTTTTTAAAACAAATATTATATTATTAATTGTTATTTTATTCCTAAAAATCTAACGTTCAGCCAAATGACTTAGATAAAGTTATATATATTAATAATAAACAACTTGGTGTTCTTTTGGCTTGTTATAGTATGTTTATTAAACTTATAGTGTAAGAACACAAAAAGACACGGTAAAAGTAAAATTATTTATATTAATGTTAAATCTAAATGATAAGGTTAAAATAGGAACCTAAACATGTCTAAATTCTATTTAAAGAGAGGGTTTAGACCCATACCCACCTTATAATCGAAATAAATCAACTTGGATCTATTTAAAACCGAATTAGGATTTATAATAAAATAATATTTTTAGTTTTTCCAAAGGAGCCCCTCTCCTCCCTTATAAAAGGGCACCTCTTCCCCCTCTTCCTCACACCACTTTGAGGCTTCATGCTCGGCCAACCCCTGCCAATTTCTCCTCTCCACTTCCCTAGAGACATCTTGGAGGTCCTGGTCTTCTACAAAGTCCAATTTTAGTGCCCTAAAAGGAGGTCTCAAAGATGCACTTCAAAGAAGAGGTAATGTCTGTTACCGATTCTTTCAACATTATTTCTTCTTCCACTTATTCTTATTTAGTTGTTTCATTATGAAGTAATAAAATAAGTATCACTAATATACTGATAAATATTATAAGTATGAAACAACCATATTTCACCATATATCCATCCTACGGAAAATGAAATCACCGCGCGTGCGTACGTACGGAATACCGTCTCCACGCTGTGGTGTAAACTATTTTCCACCACCACCTTACTTGGATGAGTATAATGGTGTAAATAATGACTATATATGATTATTGTAAAGTTATATTTATTCTTATATAGTATACATACACTACAATACAATTCCACGATCATGGAAATGATATCATCGCTCGTGCGTACGTACCAAATACCGTCTCCACGATGTGATGCGACTTGTTCTACATGATCTTCATTGCATGATGATTATATAAATGAATTGAATGAATTAATATGATATATATTACACTAATACCATTATGTAAATAAGGTATCTATAACCTAAAAAGAAAAATAAGAATTTATTTGACCAAACACGCATAAGAACAAAATGTAATAAACACCCGAATAACAAGTAGTAATGAAATATTACTAATAAGATGCTAAGAATATGACCATATATGATATCATAAAAATACGTATGATTCAGGAATAAGTCAATAAAATTATTTAAATCATTATACCGGAGGTTCAGATACATACGAAGTAAATCAGTCCTAAGGTAAGGGAAAATATCACAATCTAATTTTTATCCGAGATTGTTTATACGTTGGTATTTAATGGGGTGTATTTTATCATCCACATCAAGGTTTACTCAATATTTAATATTTATATCCTTCTACAATAGTTTATATCCAATTTTACCTTTCGGTGAGTTTTTACTAAAAGATAGTAAAGGAATCTTCTGTCATTTTTCGTACGAGGTACTTTTTTACTTTTCCGACAAAAGTACGAGAATAATTTTTTTAACTTATACGACATGAATGGATTTTTAAAACAATATTTCCAAGAATATTCCTTTACATGTTTTCAAGTTTATTTTTAATCAACTTCTTTTAGTTTAAAATTGTATGACATGTTAAGAAAGGAAACCGTTTTTTGAAGTAGAAAGGATATTTTTCTCAAGAATGGAGTTCAAGAGTTTTATCAAAATTATTTTCCATCTAAGATAATATAGGGTTCTGTTTCTATCCCTATTATTACATGGATTTTATTATGTTGTGATGGAAATATTTTTATTAATTACTTTATCATATATGATTTGTTTTATGATGTCACGATGTTTAAGATTCCCATTTTTTTACATGGGTTATGCTATGATGTATGGTTTATGATTTTGTGGCACACATAAGAATAGTATCATTATGAGATCGGTGGGACCTATATCTCCCTCCAATTCATTGGGTAAAAGATTTTATATCTCATGAGATTGAAGTGGCTGGAATGGCAGGTTAAACCGGTTCAGTGGAACAGGAATGAAACGACAAATGAACTCGGTTCAGAAATGGACTTTTTTCACTAAGATAGTCTTGGCAATGAGTCTTGACTAAAAAGAAGTGATTCTCTATGATTATATGTGTATTCCACAAAGCTTCATGTTTTTAGTTATGATTATTGTGATTACATTTCACTACCATGATTTATCCCATGTTATGAAATTATGATCTCTTTTGGAGGGTAAGATTTCCAAAATGTTATATTCTTATGAATATGATGTGATTGATATTTCTTTTCTTTACCCTTACTGAGCATTTGATCTCACACTTTTGTATGTTTTCTTTCCCCTAGGTCAGGAAGAAGGTTATTATGTAGGATATGCCAAAAGGGACTCTAGATATGATGAAATAAATGGGAGATAATGTAGATGCTTTATGAACCAGTTGATTATGTTTACCAGTTTCTAAAGACACTATACCTATACGGGCCTTTCATGGTTTTGTTATATTTTGTAATAAGTGTGATTAAATTTTGAAGTATTAACAATTTATGTAATGTATGGGTCATTATAGTTGGTATCAGAGGAAAGGTATAGTCAACCTTTGGAAACTAGGATGTGAAAGCCTTAGTAAGAACCCTAAGGATAAGTCTAAGCATAGAACATGATCTTAGTGTCTTAAAAATTTCCAGGAAAAACCTATGATAAGACCTTAAGTGTGAAATTTTATTCATAATAATGTGGTTTTAGTATTTTAATTAGTGTTGATCACACTATTCTTCTTGGTTTTAGTCAATGGCTGGAACCCAAATGAACCGTGATAATGCGGAATGCGACGGGCAATGAAATGATTGTCCCCCTGAGCAACCAAATGTTATGGGAAATGGAATGAAAAATATTGTAGCCATTATCACACAACTTTCTCAAGCTATGAATCATGCAGGACTTCCAAACGAGCAAAGGAAGGAGCAACATTCTGTTGAATCCTTCATGAGGCAGCATCCACCCTCATTCAATGGGTCTAATGATCCATTAGTTGCTGAACAATGGATCAGTACTACTGAAAATATATTTTCAGTTCTTCAATGTTCTGAACATGATAAAGTCATCCTAAAAGTGTATCGTTTGGAAGGTGATGCTGATCAATGGTGGAATCTTATAAAGAATACGAGTCCAAGTGATGAAATTGAGTCCATGTAATGGGACGAGTTCAAGAACATATTTTTCAACAAGTACTTCCCACATATTCTCTGAACAAAGATGGAGAAGGAGTTTCTTGACCTAAAACAAAAGGATGATGAATCTGTTGGTACCTATGAAGCAAATTTTACAAGACATGCAATGTATGCTTCTGGTATTATTATCCAACCTGAGAGTATGATCGATCGATTCTTTAGTGGATTTAATCCAAGTCTTCGAAGGGAATTAGCCATAAGGGACTTCAATAGCTATGAGGAAATTGTTCGATGTGATCTCAAAGTCGAGATGGAGATTGGAGTAACCCATCAGTCATATGGGTTTGATAAGATGAGGAAAATGGAATTCAATGGAAAATATAAAGAGCACACTGAAAATAATATGAGTTTTCCCTTATGCTCAAAGTGTGGAACGAAACATGGAGGGAGTTGTCTAAAAGGGACAAGTAAATGTTTCAAATGTGGAAAGGAAGGTCATCGGGCCTTTGAATGCCGTAATGATGGGAAAAAGATGTCTGGTGATGCGAACAATGGAAAGGCTACATAGAGTGCACCTCCTACACTTCAATGTTACAAATGCAAGGAGATGGGGCATTATGCCAATCAATGCCCAAATCCAAGGGTTGATGATGATGGTCGACTTCAAAAAACTCTTAAGGATAAAGACAAAGGAAAGTCACATGCAATTTCTATCAGTGATGTGAAGTATGATAACGAAGTGGTGAAAGGTACACATACCATCCAATATAAAGTAGAAAATGTTTTATTTGATTCTGGATCCACCCACTCTTTTATTTATGAAGAATTTTCTAAGGGTATCACCGTATTACCTCAACAATTAGATGTTGAGTTAGTTGTGACAACCCCTAATGGCTCAACAGTCACATCAAAAGTTTACAATTCTTCTCCGATTGAAGTTTGTGGGAAAGTGCTTCCTGCAAATCTTTTTATCCTTCCTATAGTGGGATTTGATGTGATTCTTGGCATGGATTGGCTTTTTCTATATGGAGATCATATCGATTTCCAAATAAGGAAAGTCACATTTCATATTCTAGATCAATCTATGATCGTCTATCGATGCAAGGATGAACATAAACTTCTAGTGGAAATTTCATCCATTATATGGGTCTTGATTCCACTAAATGAAGGTTATTTATCTCAAATGGTTGGTGAGAAACTCATGATTAAGAATATTCCCATTGTACGGGAGTTTGATGATGTATTTCTAGAAGAATTTCTGGGTCTTCCACCAAATCGTGAAGTTGAGTTTTCATTAGAACTCGTACCGGGTGCTTTACCTATTTCAAAGACAACATATAGAATGGCCCCAATTGAGTTGCAGGAATTGAAGAAGCGACTCCAAGAGAATCTTGATAAGGTATTCATATTCCCTAGTCCGTCACCTTAGGGAGCACTAGTTCTGTTTATTAAGAAGAAAGATGGATCAATGAGACTCTGCATTTATTATCGAGAACTTAACAAGATCACTATCAAGAACAAATATCCTCTCCCGCGCATTGATGACCTATTTGACCAACTACGCAGAGCTCAATACTTTTCCAAGATTGATCATTGTTCAGGGTATTGTCAATTAAGGGTCACAAGGGAGGATATACCAATGAAAGATTTCCGTACAAGGTATGGACACTATAAATTTATAGTGATGTCATTTGGTCTTACTAATTCCCCTGCTATCTTCATGGATATGATGAATATAGTCTTTAGAGTCTATCTTGATCTGTTTGTGGTAGTATTTATAGTTGATATTCTTGTATATTCAAAGAGAAAGGAAGAACACGAAGACCACTTGGGAATTATATTAAAGACACTGAGAAAGGAGAATCTTTATGCCAATTTTTCCAAGTGTGAATTTTTTCTTCAAAGAGTTTCATTTTTGGGGCACATAATCCCAAAAGAGGGGATATCTATGGATCCAGCAAAAACATAGGTTATCGAAAGATGGTCAAGACCAACAATAGTAACTGAGATCTGAAGTTTCCCTGGTTTGGCTAGATATTATCAAAGTTTTGTGAAAGATTTTTCACGATTATCTAATCCACTAAGAAAGTTGACTCGGAAAGGAGTTAAGTTTTTCTGGATGGAGGAATGTAAAGAGAATTTCAAGGAGTTGAAAAGAAGGTTATCCAGTGCACCTGTGCTCACACTGCCTTGTAGTGGAGAAAGGTTTTTGATCTACAGTGATGCATTCAAGAAGGGATTGGGGTGTGTTCTTATGCAAAATGATATGGTGATAGCTTATGCCTCGCGGCAGTTTAAAATCTATGAGCAAAATTACCCAACTCATGATTTGGAGTTAGCTGAAGTAATATTTTCATTAAAGATTTGGAGGCATTATATTTATGGAGAAAGGTGTGACATTTATACTGATCATAAAAGTTTAAAGTATATTTTCACACAAAAGGAGATGAATATGCGCCAAAGAAGATGGTTGGAGCTGATTAAGGATTACGACTGCTCAATTCATTACCACCCTGGGAAAGAAAACAAGGTGGCGGATGCATTAATTCGACAAGACCATGCCAGTTTATCCATAATGAGGATCACAAAAGATCCAATATTTATGGATTTACAATGGATGGATCTTGGAATTATAATGGAAGTTGAAAAATCTTATATTTCTCAAATGAATTTTCAACCATCTATAAATGTGAAGATTAAAGAGGCACAGAAAGAAGATGTCGAGTTACAAAAGAAGGTGAGAAATGTTCCTGAATTCAACCTTGATTGTGATGGGAAAATAAAGTTCAGGAATCGGGTTTGTGTTCCTCCCATTCCCGAATTAAAGAAGTAGCTGCTGGATGAGGCTCATAGTTATTCATTCACTATTCATCCTGGAAGCACGAAGATGTATAGGGACCTGAAAGAGTACTTCTACTGGGATGACATGAAAATAGATGTTGTTGAATATGTCTCTCGATGCTTGGTTTTTCAGCAAGTTAAAGCTAAGATACATAAGTCTAAGGGGATGTTACAACCACTACCCATACCCGAATGGAAATGGGAAAACATCACTATGGACTTTGTCATAGGACTCCCTAAAACATCCAAAGGAAATAATGCTATCTGGGTCATTGTTGATCATTTTACAAAGTCTGCAAACTTCATTGCTATTTGAGAGGATTTCTCTCTAGATCAGCTTGCTAGGATATATGTAAAGGAAGTGGTAAGATTGCATGGAGTAATACTTTAAATGATATCTTATCGGGATCTGAGGTTTACCTCAATGTTCTGGCGAAGTCTTCAGCATACTCTGGATACAGAGTTGAGTTTCAGCACTGCTTATCATCCTCAGACAGACTGTCAGTCTGAAAGGATGATTCAAACTCTAGTAGATATGTTGAGAGCTTCCTCTATGAATTTGAAAGTTTGTTGGGATGAACACCTACATTTGGTGGAATTTTCTTATAATAATATCTTTCACTCCAGTATTCAGATGGCTCCTTATGAAGCTCTCTATGGAAAGAAATGTAGGACTCCAATTTGCTGGGATGAAGTTGGGGAAAGAAAGCTATTAGGACCTGATCATGTTGATGAGATGGTAGAAAAGGTCCGATCTATTCAACAACACATAAGAGAAGCTCAGAGTCGAAAAAAAAGTTATGCCGACAACCGAAGAAAAGACTTATAGTTTGAAGTGGGTGATAAAGTGTTCTTACGAATATCTCCTTGGAAGAGAGTAATGAGATTTGGAAAGAAGGGAAAGCTGAGCCCTAGGTATATCGGTCTTTTCGAAATACTGGATCATGTTGGAAAGGTAACTTTCTGATTGGCGCGTCCACCTAATCTCTCTCATGTTCACGATGTGTTCCATGTATCTCTCCTTAGAAAGTACATTCCTGGTCCTTCACATGTACTCAACTTAGAAGTTGTACCACTGGAGCAAGATCTTTCTTATGAAGAACAGCCGATAGATATTCTGGATCGTAGAGAAAAAGTCCTACGAAACAAGACCACTCGCTTGGTGAAAGTTTTATGGAGGAACCACCAATTAGAAGAAGCTACATGGGAGCTTGAGGATATGATGAGGGAGAGTTATCCTCATCTGTTTGTTATAAAGTGACGAATTTCGAGGGCGAAATTCATTTTAAGGGGGGTAGAATGTAACACCCGAGACTTCTATGAGAAATATTTTGTTTTTATGTTATATAAATCATCAAAGGAATATTTCACTGCACACAACACTTTCTTGGCTTACTTTACAAGCAATCACGACCTTCCTCAATAGCTTGCGTTGTACGCAACACAGAGTTTCACTAAACAATGATATGCTTTTAAAATATTATTAAAACTAGCCGTTATAAATAGTAATAACCACTTTTTGAAATTTTATGAATTTTATTTTCGAAATGGACTTCATTTTTTCATTTGTAATATCGAAATTAGCCTAGGGTGAAATTTTGGTGTTTTTCTGAAAACATTCAATTTTTGATTAATTGTGAAAACACTAGGTTACTATTTAAAAACTGACTTTTTATTTAAATAATTATTTATTTTATTTAAAATTAATTTAGGAAAAAATTGATACATAATACCTATATATGTTCAATGTAATTCTTTGACGTAATTTTATAATAATTTTAGATATATAAAAATTTTATTGAACTTTTCACCGTCTTTTACCCACCTCCTAGGAGAATTTGCAAATTTACATAAAACATAATTCTAAAACTTCTGTGAGTGGAATTTCAAAAATCCGAGAGACATGGTTGATGTCAGTAAGTAAAATGTGGTTCAATGAGATGAAAATATGTTTTGGTGAATAGTAACTTTTTACTTTTATTTACCACGATTAAAAGTAAATAGGGTAATTAAGGGTAAAAATGATATTATTATTACCCTAACACATGCCATAATTCTATTGGATAAGTATAATTAGACCAAAAACAACATTAGGAATAAAATATGACCATTTTGGCCCACTTGGATTAGATTAGGATATTTATTATTAATTTATTTAATGAAGGGTTAAAATAGATAAAATCAAAGTTTAATAAGTAAATAATTTTTAATATAGGGTTATGCATAAGATAAATTCGACTATAAATATTAATTAGAAAGATAAAAAGAGTTCCTACATAATGGTATTTTATTTTTAATTTTTAGACATTAAATAATTTAATTTATTTATGACACAATGATGATGTAGTAATTATCTTATTAATAAAATATTGTCATAATCGATGTTATAAATACCCAAATAAATGTAATATGAGACTTTTTATGAATTAAACTAATTTTCAAAATTAATATTACATGTTATTATTGATTTAATTAACTTTCTTCGAATTAATCATTCTGTTATGATTTTGACAAAAATCAATTACTAAATAGTGTCAAAATTGACATAAAATAGTTTTTAAAACAAATATTATATTATTAATTTTCATTTTATTCCTAAAAATCTATGGTTCAGAAAAATGACTTAGATAAGGTTATATATATTAATAATAAACAACTTGGGGTTAGTTTGGCTTGTTATAGTATGTTTATTAACATTATAGTGTAAGAACACAAAAAGACATGGTAAAAGTAAAATTATTTATCTTAAAGTTAAATCTAAATTATAAGATTAAAATAGGAACCTAAACTTGTCTAAATTCTATTGGGTGAGAGTTTTTCGACCCATACCCACCTTAGCTTAGAAATAAATCAATTTTCAGCTATTTAAAAGCGAATTTGGATTTATAATAAAATAAAATTTTTAGTTTTTCCAAAGGAGCCCCTCTCCTCCCTTATAAAAGGGAACCTCCTCCCCCTCTTCCTCACACCACTTTGAGCCTTCAAGCTCGGCAAACCCCTTCCAATTTCTCCTCTCCACTTCCATAGAGACATCCTAGAGGTCTTGGTCTTCTTCAAAGACCAATTTTAGTGCCCAAAAAGGAGGTCTCAAAGAAGCGCTTCAAAGAAGATGTAATGTCCGTTACCGATTCTTTCAACTTTATTTCTTATTCCACTTATTATTATTCAGTTGTTTCATTATGAATTAATAACATCAGTATCACTAATATAATGATAAATATTATAAGTATGAAACAACCCTATTTCACAATCTATCCATCCTATGGAAAATGAAATCACCGCGCGTGCGTACGTACAGAATACCCTCTCTACACCGTGGTGTAAACTATTTTACACTACCACCTTACTTGGATGGGTATAATGGTGTAAATAATGACAATATATTATTATTTTAAAGTGATATTGATTCTGAAATATTATACATACACTCCAATACAATTGCACGATCATGGGAACGATATCATCGCTCGTGCGTACGTACGGAATACCGTCTCCACGATGTGATGCGACACGTTCTACATGATCTTCATTGCATAATGATTATATAAATGAAATTAATGAATTAATATGATATATATTACACTAATACAATTATGGAAATAAGGTATCTATAACTTAAAAAGAAAAATAAGAATTTATTCGACAAAACACGCATAAGAACAAAAATTAATAAACACCAGAATAACAAGTAGTAATGAAATATTTCTAATAAGAAGATAAGAATATGACCATATATGATATCATAAAAATACGTATGATTCTGGAATAAGTCAATAACATTATTTTAATAATTATATAGGAGGTTCGGACACTTACGAAGAAAATCGGACCTATGGTAATGGAAAATATCACAATCTCATTTTTAAACGAGATTGTTTATATGTTGGAATTTACTTGGGTGTATTTTATCATCCACATCCATGTTTCCTAAATATTTAATATTTATATCCTTCTACAATAGTTTATATCCAATTTTACCCTTCAGTGAGTTTTTAGTAAAAGATATGAAAGGAATCTTTTGTCATTTTTCATACGAGGTACTTTTTGACTTTTCTGACAAAAGTACGAGAAGAATGTTTTTTTAACTTATACGGCATGAATGGATTTTTAAAACAATATTTCCAAGAATCTTCCTTTACAAGTTTACATGTTTTTTTTAATCAACTTATTTTAGTTTAAAATTGTTTGACATGTTAAGAAAGAAAAATGTTTTTGAAGTAGAAATGATATTTTTCTCAACAATGGAGTTCAAGAGTTTTATGAAAATTATTTTCCATCTAAGATAATATAGGGTTCTGTTTCTATCCCTATTATTACATGTATTTTATTATGTTGTGATTGAAATATTTTAATGAAATATTTTATCTTATATGAATTGTTTTATGATGTCACGATGTTTATGATTCCCATTTTTATTACATGGGTTATGCTATGATGTATGGTTTATGATTTTGTGGCACACATAAGAATGGTATAATTATGAGATGGGTGGGACCTATATCTCTCTCCAATGAATTGGGTAAAATATTTTATATCTCATGAGATAAACATGGCTGGAACAGCAGGTTAAACAGGTTCAGTGAAACAGGACTGAAACGAGGAATGAAATCGGTTCAGAAATGGAATTTGTCCACTAAGATAGTCATGGAAATGAGTCTTGACTAATAAGAAATAATTCTATATTATTATGTGTGTATTCCACAATGCTTCATGTTTTATGTTATGATTATTGTGATTACATTTCACTGCCATGATTTATCCCATGTTATGAAATAATGATCTCTTTTGTAGGGTAAGATTTCCAAAATGTTATGTTCTTATGAATATGATGTGATTGATATTTATTTTGTTTACCCTTACTGAACATTTGAGCTCACCCTTTTGTATTTTTTCTTTCCACCAGGTCAGGAAGAAGGTTATTAAGTAGGATGTGCCAAAAGGAACTCTAGATATGATGAAATAAATGGGAGACAATGTAGATTCTTTATGAACCAGTTGTTTATGTTTCCCAGTTTCTAAGGACACTATACATATACGTTCCTTTTCATGGTTTTGTTATATTTTGTAATAACTGGGCTTCAATTTTGAAGTATTAACAAAGTATGTAATGTATGGGTCGTTATAGCAGTGAAGGGCCCTAGGGGGATTGAATGCAACTCTTGATGTTTCCGTGAAATAGAGGGGATCGGCATGAAAAGACCGAGGTTGGTGCGAAATCAGTGATTATTGCATGAAATAGGTGGGGATGAAGTATATCTGTGTGGCTGGGAGGAATTGCACGCAATATAATGGATTGTGCACAAAGGAAGGGGTGTGCGTGCAAAGGAATGATTGCACGTGGCTTAACCAGCTTGTGCGCCCTGAAGGGATTGTGCACAAGGGGAAAACCCTAAAGGGTTTGGATTTTAGTCTAAGCCAAGGGGATCTCGTGTCAAGGTAGATCCTAGGGGGACGTGGTGCAAAAAAGTACCATACCTGAAGGCCATATTACGTGCGCACAGAATTCCAATTACGTGCATGAGAGGCGGTTTGAATTCCTCAGCCCTGAAAAAGAAGGGGGTCGCCTTCTATTTATAGCCAACCCGGGGCGCAGAAATCAGTTTTGTATGAAATAATTGCATGAAGAAGGCGGCAGCATGAAGGATCAACCGCTTAGAGCATGGTGCAATATTATTTCGCTCCCACGCCAGGGATATTTCGCGAATCCAGGCACTTTCCGCACTGGACGACTTTTTTCGTGCACCTCATCCTTTTTTCCACGCAACATCTCTGGGCCCTCCGGACCATGCCTCTAGGTCTGAATATGACTTCACTTTTTTTGGGAACTTTCTCCAGCACTTATTCACTTTTCGGCGTCTATAGTATATTAATTATAAATATTTTGTTTATTGAATTAAAAATAATAAAGATAATATAAATCAATAATTTGGATTTTATATTTTTTAAAATTTTATCCCTGGATCAAATTTATTCCTCTTCGTATTTTACAATTTCATTATTAACCCTTAAGAACTAAATATTTATGAAAATGTCATTGATTTTTACCTATAAAATGGGAGTCATTTCATCCATTTAAAACAAATATTACATATCATTTTTCTCTAAAAAATATACCAAATAAATCTATAAAATTATATTCCCATTTTACCAATTCATTACTGTGACCATAAACCTTTTCTCGGAATTCCTTATGCTCAATTGATAGTATTTTTTCCAAAGAAGATAGCAGAACTCATAATTGAGTTCTTTTGTTTTTTTTCTTTTACCTCCTTAAAATATTACATAAACATGATAAAATAATAAAATTATAATCTTATATATACTAAAATGATATTTTTATTATGGTATGAACACTTATTCATCTCATTTCCAATATTATGAGAAACAAAAACATCTCTCTTGTGTATGTCTGGATTACATCATCCACAAAGCAACATGTCTCATTTTTCATCACCAACTCACAATGATGGTTATTATGATGGTTTAAATTAAAATATAAAATATTCATAACATAATTAACATTATAAAAATATATTATATCATATATTTTCTTAATTTTCCATCCATTCAAAAATGATAATGTCATTCATGTGTATGTGTGGACAACCACCTCCATAAAGTGATATGATTTATTTTTCATGTACAACATTAATGGATGGTTATAAAATTATATTTTACGTACATGATTTATAATAATGTCTAGAATAATTTTCCATATATTATGGAAGAATGAACCTTTTGACCATGGTCAACACTCTGAATATGTTTTGATATTAGGAACAGAACATCCTTAGAACACCTGATCTGGACTTTATTGATTAAGAGATTAAATATGTTAGTAAAGTAAATAAAATAAAATTGTAAGGGATTAAACTAGTAATATTTCATTAATAATGTAATTAATTAAAAGAAATTCATTATACAGGAGTAGAATAACATATGTGACAAGAAGGATTTGAGGATTGAATTTTTTATTTAAAACCATACTCTAAAAAAGGTTAATTTTTTTATTATATTTTTACTCTATACCAATTTTCTTTAAAATTATTTAGTTATGTTTTTAATTTTATAATATATATTTTAAATGTAATTTAAAAACATAATTTATTTTATTTTTGAATTTTTTAAAATAATAATTTTAAATATTTTTTAAACAAATTATTTTTTTAAAATTTAAAATATTTGTGAAAATAATATTTTTTAATGAATAAAACATGAGTTGAATTTCATACCAACATTAAATTTTTTCAATATTATGAATTATCTGCATTCTTTAACGTTTTCTACAAATAAAATATGATTTTTTATTCTTTTGGGATTTTTTGTTTGAAGAGTTTTTAAAGAAAAATTATTATTATCCTTATTTTTACATGACACCATAAAGTGCTTCTACATATGTGTTAAATTAAATAAATTATAATATTATATAATGAAAATGAATTATTATATTTGTTTTATATATATTATTGTCCTTTTAAATTGTTTATGATGCTTGTTGTCTAATAAATTCCTCTCTAATGAATTGGGTAATGATTATGTTCTTTAGAGAATTATGTTGTAATTAACTTATCCTGTAAATCCATTTTAAGAGTTATTTTAATGATTTTATTTAGATGATGTCCCAAAGAACCTACACATATTTTCAATACTTGATAATGAGTTTTTTTCTTGATTTCATAAGGTAAGATAAAAATGTTATGTTTAAAATAATTATTATGACCTTCAATTGAAAATGGAATTTATTTATGAAAATATTTTTCATTGGTTCTCATGTTTTCTAGGAATCCATCATGAATATGGTTTTTCCATTATGTTATATTATAACTTGTTGTATAAAAAACATTGTATAGTGTTTCTGATTTCTTATGTAAGTAAATAATTATTTGAGTTCATGGGGGTTTATGTTAAAGGTAATCTCTATTATATATTATCAAGGTATTGAAATGGACTAATGAGATTCATTTAAAATTTCTTTATATCGTAAAAATATATTTTTGTGTTCATAAAACCATTTATAACGTTTTTAATAGGGCTATAAATATAAGTACCTGACCTTAAAACATTACATAATATTTAATTAAATGAATAATTCACATTGAGGATCCTTTTAGGTTTAGATTTTTAGAGAATTAGGACATAACTATTACATATAAAAGGATTATATAGTAGACAATTCTACTCAGTTTCAATTTTTTCATAAAATAAAAACTCTAAAAAATGGAACATGAATAGTTCCGTGTTTTATATAGCATGTATTTCCATTATCCCATCTTCGACCCTATTCATATTTATTTCTTGTGGAAAACATTTCAAAACATGGGATGAGCATTAAAATCTTAGTAAAAGATATAAAAATAAAAAGAGAAAACATTAGTCTATGTATACATAAGAATCAATGAAATCATACTATACCCATAAAACATAATCACATTAACATACCTCATGAAATCATAAGATTTTTTAATAACTCGTAGAAATCATAAGACATAAAGGTAACTTGAGGCATTCATAACATTCTTACGTAGGGAGTGACCCTCATGGTTACGTTTGAAATACCCATCGCAGTATATTCCCTAAATCTCTTTGGAGAAACCATAGTGTTTAACTCCTTCACGTTAACCAATTCATTGGAGATCTATCTCAGGCTCACCCACCCTTATTTTATCATAGAACCACCCGACTTCATAAAAAATTCCCAAGAACCATAACATAATCGTATCCCATAAAACATGCATAAATGAAACATAAAATTTCTACATTTCAATCACAAGATATCAATACAATACATTGATATTATCAAAACATTATCAGAACCATTTTCAATACCCAAATAAAAGAAATGTAAAACATGGAATTTATTTTTCATTTAAAAATGTTGTGGCTTGTAGAGGAAGCTGAAACTCAAATAATGGTAAATGCGGCAGAGAAGCCATTGTCGCCGCATACGTAAGACAAAAACATTCCTATTGTCATTTAGTAAAACAATTCTAGTAAAAAGATTTCTTTTGAATGAAATTAGAAGTCAAAAGGGTTTTATACAACGTATAAAATAAAGTCTTGTATAAATCCAAAGATTCCTGAATGAAAGGAGATTGAGATGAAGTCCTGTACAAAAACGGTATTCTTAAATTATGGATAAATAAATTACCTAGTTATGTGTGAAAAATATAAATACACACAATATAAGTGTATATTAAGTGTAAAACAATAATAGTTCATCCAAAAATATTCATAGCATGACATAGTCAAAAATTAGAGGTTTAACCCAAAGAATTGAAATTGGGTTAAGAAGTTCCCTTATAGAAATTTGAAAAACTAATGACGTAACTTTAAAATTTGAAAAATCCGTTGATGAGAGACATAATGGGTATCTCATCACTTGGATATAAAATTTACAGCAATAATTATACATAAGAACATATCCCAACATAAAAAGATGTAAATTAAAAGACCTAACAAAGTGAAGTCTATTAAAACGAGGAGGGTGAAAGGTTCCCTTAACGATTTGTGTAACTTTTGAAACATACACCCCATGAAAGAAGTATCATACAATAAAGATGTAAATACCCATAAATAAAATTATATTACACAAATAATACAATCATGTGAAGTACATACACCTCACAAAATGAAATAGTGGAAAATGTAGAATGAATCTCACTAGAATAAAAAGTGAGATAAAAACCCCTTAGCTTGTTGTAGTCAATCGAGTCGTAGGAACCAAAGATAATAAACACCAAATTAATCACATAATACCATGAATATAAATAGAATCATGATAACATATATGAAATGGAAATACACAATACACCTCATGAAATAAATAATTAGCGAACGCTGGAAATCTCACGGAATTTAAAGTGAGATAAGAAATTCCTTACCTCAAGTCCGACTTGTCTTGTTCGTTTATTTATATTCCTGAATAATAAACCTTGGTAAATTTATAATTTCTTAAGTAATTCCTTTAATTTTTATTATTAAATTCATATCATGTATTATCATGTTATAATAATTAGTTAAATATGTGAGTTCATATCATACGTTTTGTCGATGTTCTGTACATGAGTCAAAAATGAACTTGTTTGAAGAGAATTGTCCATGTAGTTATAATTACATCATCTCCAGAATGGTGTTCATGATTTAAATATCATATATATCCAGTAAATATGTATTTAATAATATTCCATATTGTTTGGATAAAAGAAATGAAATGTACCGTTCATGGAGACGGTAGGCCGTAGGTACGTATTAAAACTACTTTCATTTTTTGTCATATTAATGGACTTTAAAACTAAATGAGAATTAGATATATTATAATTCCATCATAATATATATTTTATATAGGTAACATAAGTTAATTAATTACATTATTTATAAATTCCATGTTTGTCATGAATGAGTCACATCACATGAGGGGGCGGTTGTCCACACTTCCTCATGTGAAATTATCGCATTTGCACAACATAAAAAGCCTAAAGGTATGTTTTAAATATAATATACATAAGAATATATAGGACATAAATATAATATATATCATATATAAATATATTTCCATAATAACGGCCACCATGAGAGGTGTTAAAAAATTTTCAACAATCATGGTTTCGTAAGGCAGTAATTCGCCACAGACTGAAACAGTATTTTCTCTAACCATTAGACGAAGGTGTTTGTAAGTGTAGGTAGAATAAATATCATAAAAACATCCTAGTATATTGAGGATTATTTTGTTATTATGGAATCAAATAATAAGAATATAGTGGTGAGTGAAGAAGGAAAATAAAGGAAAGAAACTCGAGAGAAGACATTACCTCTAAATCGGGTAACTCTTTTTGATTTGAGCCAAATGATTACATGGAAAGACTTCTGCCTAAATTGAGGATTCTAGGTGTAAGATATGGGTTTGGAGCGATAATATGAGAAGAGGTTAGATGAGACAAAGGCTTTATAGGTGGGGTTCTTTTATAAGAGGGATGATGGTCACTTCTGGAATGTCTTGAAATGTTACTTTATTATAAAATGATTTTCGAATTTTAAAGGTCCCACAATGATATATTTTGATGCTAAGCTGATAAGGGTTCTAAATCCACCCATAAAATAGGTTTTAGACATGTTTAAGGCTTATATTTTACCTTATCTTTTCTTTTTATTTAATTTTATCATTAATGAGGTAATCACTGCATCATCATGGTGTCATAAATAAATTTATTTGTTTAATTTCTAAAAATTATTTAGTGAGACATTGAGGATGGATGTATCTCATGATTTTATGGAGCTCTATAATGGGGTGATGCCTATGGATGACTATGGTACTTTTTTAGGGATTCAACCTATTTTTATTTATTGTTGGCTAGAAATAGGGTTCAAAAGTCTATGAGATTTGAGGTAGGCATTGTTCATGATGTGAGGAACTAGGCCAGAGTGTTTAACTGAATTTCCAACTTTAGTGTAGTTTTCAAGTCCCTCACTATTTTGTAAGGGCTTATTAGAGGAAAATATGAATGGTATTCTTCCATTCTTCAATTCATCAAGTGAAGGCCATTCAAGTGGTGTTGGAATTACCTATTAATGTGCTATAAAGATAAAATATAAAGAGATATTCTAAGGTTTATAGAGATATTTTGGGCAGGGTATGGGTTCTTCGCATATCCTTAGGGTGCTCTATATTTTTCTAATAAGGATGATGGTATCCCCAAGTTGTGTGTGGATTACTAGAATATAAACTAGGTTTTGGTGATGAACTAGTATCAACTTATAACGATTGATGACCTATTTGACTAAATAATGGGATAATGATGGTATACCAAGATTGATATGTGATTTGGATACAATGATTTGAGGGTTAGTATGAAGGATATATCAAATATGATATTTCCAATTATGTATCGATTATATGAGTACCACATGATTCCATCCAATCATATGGATTTGTCCGTGGCGTTCATGCATCCCATGAACTAGATTTTTCTTCCCTAATTTCATTCCTTAATTAAATATTTGTTATGGAATCTTAGGGTATTCATAGACCTAAAAGTTACATATTGAGCACCATGAGATTGTATTGAGATAACTTCAAGAAAAATATATTTATTTCAAATAATCAGAATTTTACTTTTGGATTCATGAGGTATGATTTCTTGGGAAGATTATATTATAGGAAGGGATATCTGTTGATCTAGAAAACGTTATAAGAACCCAAAATCTAATAACTTTGTGTTAGTGGTTTCATTATTACATATTTTATGAATAAAAATGATCGCGCATAGAAATACCCTACAATTAGCAGTCTTAAGAGACTAGATAAACACATGATTCCAAAATTACATTTGGAAATAAGAAACAACATATAATCCCAAAAAGAACATTATAATTTACAATTTTATGTCATTAAAATATTTAAAATTTATCTTCTAGGGACTAGGGGTATAGGGAAAAAATGAAGGGGTGAGATAAAATTCTTATTAATGGTAACTGTACAATGAAAGATATCATAGAATAAATAGGGCCTGAATAAAATATCATATAAAAAATAATACAATATTGATTACAATAAACAAAATGATATATTAATATTTACATAGATGATATAATGAAATAAATTATCACATTAATTGTTATAATTGGAATCAAATTGATTGGATTCATATTTTTGGACATCTTAATTTTACCATTAATCCCTTAGGCCAAGACATTATACAAAAAATAGGTAATGCTTGTTTCAAATACCTGGACAAGTTTGTGTCCTGAGACCTAATGATGCATTTAAGGGATATATAATTCTAGCCCTTACCCATCAATAAAACATTACAATTAATTAATATTATAAAATACAATGATAAATAATATGATACCTAATTATCATGCCTATGTAATAAAAAATATCCATATTTGAAAAACTATAATATGAGGTGTTAATATTTTTCTTATTCAATAGAATTTATTACATGGTCATAAGACATCCTGGGAATGAAGGTGGATGGTAACATTATATCATCTCCTCAATAATTTATAATAATATTTAAAGGATGTTTTTATATTTTAGAAACACCTATATAAATAAATTAGGATGTTTATTTGAAAACTCGATGTAATATATTTTTTATTTTCTAGATATTAAAAATGTAAAATTTACAATATAATGGGAATATAATTTTATTTAGAGATAACTGAAAAAATTTAATGTAATATAAGTAATAAATAATGTTCATGATGATGGGAAATTTGGTTCTTTTAGTAAAATTTTGAAATATTCTTTTCATACTTTTTTAATGAAGGTAAAAATTAACTCACACAAAAATAGATGATAATATTATTTTTTGTAACACTATAAATGAATCAAAAGATATATTAGAATGATTATAAATAATAATTTATGTATAAATAAGATTATTATTGAAAAAATATAAAAAAATTGGATGTGTATGAGAAATGTTCTTAGCTTAGTATAAAAGACATGGTAACTTCCTCCCATGGGTATCCTATCGGTTGAATATTAAACCATGTAATGTGAAATGATGAGAAGTTATATAAAACTCAAAAAAGTTAATCAGAAGAAAATATAAAGGGTTTTAAATTTAAATAATATATATTTTACTATATTAAATATTATTAGATAATAAATATTGAATTCAACATGAGATTGTTAAAGTAACCCTTACCTCATACTTCCACTTAATCTAACATGATTTGACTTACCTATATAATATATTATTAGTTGTGATTAATTTAATTAAAAAAACTTATTCTTGGTTATTTAACTTCATACTATTTTTTATAATTCCATATTACCCATATATTAACAATTTAACATTAAAAATTTCCATTTGGATGTTTATTGTTCTATTTTCCTTACATGCTTTGGTTTGGTAGTTGTGGTCTACATGTTTTGTTTATAGAATCATCATATTCAGAATTTTAAAGCTATGTTAATTCATATGTCTAATATAGTTTCATAGTTTCATCTTCCATTCATATAACTTATGGTGATGGTTCCCATGAAATGGTTAAAAAATACCATTTTAATTTAATTATTCAATTAATGAAGGAAAAAATTTTATTGGTAAATATAATATTAAAAATTACTAATCCAAAATATTGACAATATATTATTATAATAATTATTCTTTATTATTACCATTATTTATGTTTTCTTATCCATTAATGAGATACACTTTATAACTATTTCCATGTTGGTGTTAAAATTGAACAAAAGAAGAACAAGTTATAGTGATTGAATGAGAACAAAACTGTTATTAAGTAGGGATAATATAAATTTTAAAAATATTAATGTTTTAAAAAATATTTTATAAATGCTATAATCCTAATTCAAGAATATTTATTTGAATAAGATAAATGAAATATAATAGTAAGATGTTATTACTTAAAAAACAGATTGGTATATTCATTTTAGGCAGTTAAATTTTATAATGGCCATTTATTGTTACAATTATTAATGCAATGGAAAAATTACCTTTATATAGAATTACTATGGTAAAAAATGTCATATTTATTCATAAAAACTATTTATAAAACGATCCAAGTTAGGTGGTGCTTAAAGATAAAGTACAACAATCATGGAGGTGGTGATGAAAAATAAATTACAACTATCATGGAGGTGGTAGTCTGTAAGTAACACAACCAATATTTTCATTTTACAATGGATGAGAGGAATGTAGATAATACTTGTTTCATCAGCATAATAACATTAAATTATAATATTTATACATATTTTCATTATATTATTATGTTTATAATATATTTGGAGGAGGTTAAAGAAAGAGAAAACGTGAAATAATTTTGTTAAGATGATAAATATTTCATTGATATCCTCCTATAATCCAATCTTTATGCCATTTTAGATAGATCTTTTGAAGATATGAGAACCTATGGTTTATCTTAATGTTGTTTAATGATATTTTTAGGTATATTTAAATCAATATATAAAGATTTATGTTTGAGGAGTAGTTTGGTAGGGATGTGGTCCTTTTATAGATTGGGGGTGGCATTTTTGTAAATATAATTTCATAATATAAAAAGAAAATTAATATTACTAAAAATTGGATCTTAATGGAAATATATTGGTAAGAGATAAGGTTTAGGTATAGAAATACTCAATTTATCAATTTAAATATATGTATTTTTTAATATTTCTTGGACATGCCCCTTAATTTAACCCATGTTAACAGTTTTAACCTTTATCAGTGAGACTAACTATTACCATTGAAACTTATTTCTATGGACATACATGAAATGAAAAATATTTTAAAATTTGAATATTTTGATTCCAAATTTGAAAAACACATGTAAGATTCGTTTTAAAGAGGTGGTGAAAAAATAATTTTAATATTACCATGCTTAATGTAACAGAAACATTTTTTATTACAAAATTCCTTTTGAGAATAAAAATAAATTTATTATACTACTAAGAATTGTTTTAATTCTCATGAAATTTATTTTTTTTATTTTGTAAAATATATATAATATAAATTTCAATGGAACCCAAAAATTAATTGTACCATGTAGAATCATAATTAAATGGAAATAATCAAAAATATATCTTAGGTTATAAAATGTCAATCATATATTTCTAAACACAACATAATATTTTTAGATTAATTATTCCACGTTTTTGAATGCATTTTTCTTGAGAAAAATGTTTCAAAAATTTTTAATTTATCTTTATTTCATGTTTATGTGATTAAAGTAATGGTACTTTTAAAAAATATTTTAATTCACCCAAAATCTCCCTTTTTAGAAAAATTCCAAAAATTCACCTTCATATAAAATTGAATTAATAAATCAAAAAATGATATCCATCTAATCAAGTGAAGTAAATAAACTTTAATGATAGTTCTTTTTAAAAAATCTTTACAAATAATATTTTTTATTGTACTATAATTATGATAGAATATAATGTTCATTACTCCATTGTTCATCGATTTAGTGACTACCTATTTTGGTAAGAATAAAATGTATTATATTCTCCCCAATTAATAATTTCATCCTCGTAATTTTTTATTTTTTTCATTTAATTAACATATGTGGGTAATTTGTCATCATGTATTCCCTGGGTTATCTTATTGCTTACTGTATATTGTGATTCCTCTAAAATACATTCACAAGAAAAGTTTTCGGATTCCACAACAATATCTCTATATTGTTAAGAATATAAACTCTCTCATTAGTATTAGATAATATAGGTTCCAAGCCTACATTCTCAACTGGGATTTAATAATTTGGGTTTATCATATAGTACCTCCTTAATAAAACATGGAATTCATAATCAAATTTGGAGTGGTTAGGTTTCATAGCTAGAGATTAGGCCACGACTCTAATTCACTTGAAAATTTAAAATAGAAAATGAAACTGTGACGTGGTTTTTTCTTCTTTACAAACCTTATAACTCCATTAAATGGAGAATGTTATTTGAAGTCCATATCCAAAACCTGAAATTATAATTCTATCATATGATTATCGACGTTTCACTTTTTCCTTCTTTAAGTTATCTTAATACAATTTCAAATTGTTCAAACCTTAATAGTAGTATACTTTATATTATGGAACTATTGGACTCCTCACTCCAAAATTATTTCAATAATATAGATCATAAAATATATTCTCATAAAATTCCTACTACAGTTACATTTGAATTCATGAATGAATGTTATTGTAATATGAAAATTCTACCAAAGGTAGATACTGGTCCTAAATTACTTTAAAGTCAAGAAAGAATCATCTCAACATGTCTTATAATATTTGAATATCCCCTTATACTACTCATTAGTTTGGGGATGATAGGTAGCTCCCAAATATATTCTAGAGTATAGATCCTTCTAAAGACTCATGTAAATTATTAATTCGAATTATAGGTAAAAATCGGATAAAATTGATAGAGGTGAATCATGAAGTCTCAAAAGTTCTTTTGTATAGATTCATACTATTAATTTAGGATTTTAATCCTCCCTTATTAATATTAAATGTGATAAATTGTTAAATTATTCTTTAATAAACCATATATTTTTATTCCTCAAAGGAGTATTAGATTTTCTTGGGAAAAGTTCAATTGTTACATTATACCACACCCATATTGGTATAGGGATAGGTTGTTGAATCCTTTTATATGTAGTATTTTATAATTTACCTACATCCATGTAATTATCTAAATGGATAGTCTGCAATTTCCAAGACTACAACATCCCACCATAAATTTTCTATTAAATACTTATAACTCTTTAGGCAACTAAGTTGTATTGAGAAATATTATATATGTGCTTCATCTAATCATTATATTTATAGAATAGGTATGGATAGAGGATGTAATATTTTTCCTAAAATTACCACACAATCTTCATAGATGATGTCCAACAATATCCCTTTATCCATCAATTTAATCTTCTTCAATAAGCCCTAATAATAAAACATGGACTTCTTTATCTTCATCAACAATTATGGTCTTGCAATTTCTTGGAAAAGGTATGATATTACTAGTTGGATAAAAAAATATTATATCAAAATTTATTAAAAATATTAATATAAGATCATTTTTTTTCTTCATCATGGTCAGAACTACATTGTCCTTCTAACTCAATGGATCAACAAACATAGTTTCCTTTATAGGGTGGTATTGTTATGATAAGTCATTGACCTTGAGTGGTACTGGCTATATTTGTTTGACATAATCATCTATTTATGAGATATTATGTACTTAAAACAATTTTATTCCTTATATATGCCACAAAATTTAAAAAATGTAGTGAATCAATATCATTAAGGAAAATATTACAACAACCATATTAATATCATGAGTTGGATAGTTCTAGTCAATAATTTTCATATTCTTTTATGCATATGAAACCACACTATCCACTTGAATTAGGACTCAAAAAATCCCTTTCTTTGAACCATCATTGTATATTAAAAAATATTTACCAAAATAATTTCTATAGTAATAAATTGATTTACCTTCACATTATCTCCTCAAAACGTTATTGATATTCTTTTGATCATGTGAATTTGACCCCTTTATTTGTCTACAGGGTCATCCGGTTGTCAAATCAATAAAATTTTATAACAAACACCTGATAGTAACCTAATAAACCAATTAATGTACGTATCTTAGTTATATTAATCAGTTAAGTCCATTATATGGGAGAAATTATCTTTAATCGATCAAATAATATTACACACTTGGAGAAAATATGTATAAGAAAATAAACTTCTAGGAACCATAATATACACTTACTAGGTTTCTTATATAATTCCATTTCTATAAGCCTCAATAATGATTTGGATATTATTCTCATTCTCCTCATAAATTTTACAGTGTATCAATATTTAAACTATGAATACCACCATGACGTTTTCAAGATAATATTTGAGTACTATATTTATTTTATCCAAAAACAAATAGGATGAATTAGTTAATCCAAATGGGATTAATGTAAAATCATAATATCTAGACCTTTTATGAAATATCATCTTTAGAATATCATCTTTCTCCACCCCTAATTGATGATAACTAGATAAAATATTTCCCATTTAAAAATATCAAATCCCCTAAAGATGATTAAATAAGTCATCAATAAACAGTAAATAACAATTCTTCTTTATAGTAATAGAATTAATTTCCCTATAATAAATACACAACCTTGTAGTCCCATTCTTAATTTTCAAATTTTAAAATGGTATCCCTTTGGTGAAATAAAAGTGTGGATGAGTCCCTTTTCACACAACTCAAGTAGTTGTTTTTTCAACTCCACCAATTCTACTTGTAACATATTATAAGAAGTATAAGATATTGGTTTTACATTGAGGGTGAGTTATATATAGAACACAAATTCAAGGTTAGGGTGATAATTGGGTAATTATTCTGAAAATAAATAATTTTATTCATGAATAATATGTAAATAAACTATTTATAGGATCTCTTAGTCATATATATATGTTGTGTTTTTTCTTCCTTATTGCCTAAAATTTCATTAAGGTGAGATAATGAAGGTTGGTCTATAGGTTTTTTAATACATGAAATGTTATTGGACATAACCTGATTCAACTACCATAATATTGTTATAATATACATAACTCTAACAACATCCTCATAAACTCCATTTTCTTTACCTTGATGGGAATACCTATATATGTTATAGGTGTTGATATGGATTAGATTCATTCTACTAGCCATAATTTCTAAAAAATTTCATTCAATGGATAAACTCATAAAATTATGAATATTTAAATCATATAATATGACTTCTATATAAGAAAAATATTCTAAAAGATTTTCTTGATTATTTTAAGGTTTTATCATAATGTTATTGATATCTTACCATGTTCTCATAGATCTAGTTTAAAATATTTCTATTGAAATTTCATTGATTCCAACTATAACAACCTCGACTATAGTAACCCATAGTCGATAGTTACATTTTTACATTGATAGGGAATATAAAATATCACACCCCATAAGAACAAACTATTCAGTAGTAATAATATAAAAGATACATACATGATTATTACATTACATTTGGAAAAATAAAATATAACTTAATATTTAAATGGGAAAATTATTATTTATTATTTTATATTCTTTAAATAATTCATATTCCACATCTTGGAACCCTAGGTATAGGAAACCACAAAAAATCGTGATCTAAAATTTTTAGTAAGGCTAGTCATATTGTATAATATATCATAGAATAAACATGGAAGGGATAATATGGTAGAGATAAATAATAATAAAATTTTTTATATAAATATTATCATAATAGAATAATACATTCATCAATGATATATAAATATAAATAATCACAATTAAAATAATATATATTTTCATAGTGATGGAATTCATAATTATGGACATATTTATCTTACTTCTATGGTCTCATTCCAATAAAACTTATATAAATTTGTAAGTCATATGACAAATTTCTAGGGTTGATTATTTAACGAGACTTAAAATGTATCGAGGGGATATATAATTATTACCCATAAAAGTCAATAAATAATTTCAATGCATTCATGATATGAAAAGAAATAATAAATAGTACTATACATAATCATAATACCTTAGTAAACAATAAACAAAGGTATTAGAAAAAAAAACATATAGAATGTAAATATTTTAATTATTCAATGAATAGACCAACATGATCATAATATATAACAAGAAATATTTTGGATTTTATAATTATTGAAAATAATTATTTATGTATAATAAACTTTAATTGATGTTGACAAAGATGAGAAATTAAATTACTAATTCTTTCATAATCGTCATTGAAAACAATAAGTGATGTCAATTTATTTTGGTAACTTTTAAAAATGAAAATTTCACTGAATAATAGGCAAATAATTTTTTTTAAAACCCCATTATAACTTATAAACTGATCTTAATAATTAATAATTTTCATTGAGGTGGGAAGAATTGGTCATAAAGTAAATTTTAAAACTCATTCTTTTTTCTCTTTTGTAAAGAAGATTAAAATTAAATAATATAAAACCTTGAAAAGATTAATTTTCAAAAAATTGTAATGGAAGTCAACTATAGTTTAATTATACAATAAAAAATCATTAATCTGAATGAGATGTCATTATTGAAACAACATAATGATTGTTGACATGGAAGAAATAGATCCATGTCCCAGAAGAAAACACCTGGTCAGTTCTTACTGTGGTTACCCTTTCTGTTGAATTTCAAACCATTGGGAAGTGATATAGTAAGAATACCTATAAAACTTATAAATAATTATATTATATGAAAAAATATTGGTTTTAATTATATGTAATATATGACTCCCTAAATTAAAAATTTAGGCATTGTCAACTCTAAATTCAAAGTTAGATTATAAACGTAACCCTTATCCCAAACTTCCCCTAGTTATATTCACTCTAAATTACATGTATAAAAAATTATATTTATTAGAAATTTAAATAAAAATATTATTAATAGTAATTTTAATTGATAATATAAATTTATAATCCCTTATTAACCATGTAATAATTTTTTATAATTGAAAATTCATATATTCATGTTAACTACTCTATTTCCCTTGATTTCTTTGGTTTCGTGGTTTTGGTCTCTCTGTTTTTACATAGATTCATCATCACTAGAATATTCATAATAATTTAATTATGTATATATAGTCCCTTAGTTATTTTATTGAACTTATAGTGATGGATACCATAAAATTCGTAAAGATCTCATTTTCAGGTGACTATAGAATTAACAAATTATTTGAATTTATTAGTGAATTTTCTAATAAAACATATTAATAAATAATTATTAAAAAAGTTAAATTAGCTATTATTAAATCTTATTTCCTTTATTTAAGTTTAATTAGTAATTTATGAGTTAAATTATATAAACATGTCCATATTGGTGGTAAAACTAACTAAAACTAGAGCATGTTATAAGGATTGAATGAGAAACAATATATTATTGAATAGTGATTATATAAATTTTATATAAGATTAGTGGTTTAATAAACATGGTTATATAGTGATAAATAGAATTTGAAAAGAGTTGTATAATTAAGATTAACATAATAAAATGTTAAGATGCTATTTTTTACAAAGTGTCTCAGTATTCTAAATTTAGGTGGTTAAATTTTAGAATGACCTTTTAGTGATAACATAATTAATATAATGGAGAAAAATAACAATATAGAAAATTAATAATGTTATAAATTAAATATTCAATCTAAAATATATAATTGAAAACCATCCATGTATGGTGGTGATGAAAAATTAAATACGATGTTCATGGACACGGTAGTCTATGTATAATACATGTGATGTTTTCATTTTCCAATAGATGAGTCAAAGAGAAATAATAGTCATTCCATAAACATAATAAAATTTCATCATATTTGTGATACTGATTTCATTATTGTATTAGGATTATAAAATAATTATATAAGGTGAAGTAAAAATGAAACATGAATGAACTCAATGAAAACAATTACCACTTTCTTTGATATCTTCCTTTAAACCACTCCATAAACTTTCCTAGATTATTCCCTTAAGGAGTAGATTAAGAAATTGGATGTGTAAAAGAGTTATGTTGAGAGGTTTGGGATGATTTAGGTTGGTCTATGGTACATTATGTTTGAGGAGATGTGGGGTAGTTAAGGGGTCCTTTTATATGTGATGGGTGGCATTTTTATTAATGTAATTTCATAATACAAAAAGGAATTAAAAATCATGGAAACTAGATAGAATATTTATAAAAAATTAAAATTGATATATCAGAGGCCTTTAGAGTATCTTTATATAAATTAAATGTCATGTTTTGGTGATATTTGGTATCTATATCCCTTAATTTAAATACTTTTAACCGTTATACCAATTTCAAAGGATATGAGTATTATTATGGTCACTTATTTTTAAAACAAAAAACAAAATATAAATTTTTGAATTATTTGAAATTTATGATTAAAAATATAAAAAACACATTAATATATTCTCATTCTATTCGTGGTAGAAAGTAATTCTAATATAAACACGATAAATAATATATATTTTTTTATATAGAAATTACTATTTAAGCCTAAAAATAAATTTATACTAAAATAATGAATATTATTAATTACAATGACATTCATTAGTTTATTTTTAAATAAAATATAGTTATTGAGATTTAATAGAAAACCGAAACTAAATTTTAACTTGTAAATACTTAATTGATTGAAATGAATAAAAATATATCTTAGTTTCTGAATTTTCAAAAAACGTTTTCTAAATTTAAAATAATATATCAAAATGATTTTTTTTTACTTTTAAAAATAAGTTTTTAATTGAGAAAAATGTTTCAAACTATTACAATTTATTCTTATATCATGATTAGGTAATAAAAACAATTTTCTTTTTTAAAAACTAATTTTTACTATTGAGTTAAAAATCAACCTTTTAAGAAAAATTCCAATAATTCACACTAAGATACTTTTGATGCAATGAATCCAGAAATGATAGAAAAATAATCAAATTAAAACTATAAAATTTCGGAATATATATTCCAAAAAAAATTAATAAATATTTTTTTACTACAATGATGAGATAACAGAATTTGAATTTTGATATAGTTCAATGTAATAAGAGTTACATAGTGTTGTAGATTATCATATCTTAAAAACTTGTAGGTGTTGAAATCTTGGGATCTTCCTAGGAATTTATTTGAAATTCAAAGCATCTGAAGATTGATCCAATATTATATGTTGTTTATAAAGGATTTATATTTCTTGTAATAACCTATGATAAGGATGACCAATAAGTTATATTATTTTTAATGGACTGGATGGACTGAGGAGGACTTAGAAGAGATAATAAATAAATCATCTATAATTTAATAATAATTATTTTATACCCATAGAATGGTTTTACAGTTTTTTTTGCAATAAACCAAGATTTAGACTCTAGCTATTATAATTTAGAGGTATTGAGTAATATCTTATGAATTTCATAAACAAAAATCTTATGATAATATCTACACTACCCATGATTTTTATCTAGAATTTGTGGTCCATTCCATGATGTATTTTCTCCGTTATCACAATAGCGATAGATTTTTAATCTTCAGAAACATCAAGTGCTTATGGTATATATTACCCCTAGAAACCTAAATCTATATTAAAGTAATTGGATTCAGTATCTATATAAATTATCCTTTGAGATTGAATATTCATTGTAAAAAGTTATTGTTGTTATGAATACTATCTTTTTGAAAGTATTGAGAGTTGAGAGTTCAAACATATGAGTATGAGTTGAAGTTAATGAGTCTACTAACGGCCTAGTAGTTCGATGTGTAATAGGACTGAGAGGTGGTTTCATGTGCTCCCTTGATTATTACCTATTCACTTGTGGAATATGTAAAGGTTGTAAGGGATTTAGATTGAGATTTTCTTGTGATGAGGAAAT
This sequence comes from Viscum album, assembly GCA_963277665.1. Lineage (NCBI taxonomy): Eukaryota > Viridiplantae > Streptophyta > Magnoliopsida > Santalales > Viscaceae > Viscum > Viscum album. The sequence continues at coordinate 443,790,981 of OY728138.1, forward strand.
TATTTTTAGGAGATGAACTTCTTATTATTTGTTTATTATATGGAGATGGGGTGTTTTAAATATGTTGTGGGGTGGTGTTCAATAATTTGATGAGTTAATATTTTATTAGGGACTCCAATACCTCATCATTATATGTGATTATAGGTTTTACTAAGTCATATCAGGATACAAAGTAGTGTTTATAATGTCTAGTTGTGAGAAATAATATTATAGGGTTTTTCACTCTCTACCTTACCTGTAAGAATATAAATGTGAGCAACCATTATCTAGGTGGTTTACTTTTACCCATTCTAGTGCATGTGTGGAAGTGTGATGAGGTGACCATGTAACAAATAATGGGACTACCTCAAGCCCCTATAGTATATTATGTGATGTTGGTGGTAGTTAAAATGCTGAAAAATGTTTCACATTTCCTTCTTTGTTAGGAAAGGCAATCAATTGATAATTTAGTAAGGTTATATGTGCAACAGATAGTGTGTTTGTATGGTGCAGCTTTAATAATAGTACTAAATAAGGTTTTTAGATTATAGAAGGGACTTTAAATAGCCATGTTGTCACAACTAAAGCTTATTACTATATATAGATTTTAGATAGATAGATACTAAGAGAGTACAGTCAAGATACTAAAGGTTATTCTCATAGAATACATTCTTGAATTTAGAAAATATTTGGTTGAACATATGTCTTTAATTTTTTTTTTATAAAATAATAACTTTTAGGATTTTATCTAAATGGATACCTATATGGAACATTATGGATGGTCCTCCTACTCCCTATTATGTTGGTTAGGAGTAGGAGAGTTTAGAGTTTTTAGACCAATATTGGTGTAGTGAACCACCATAAAGGTGTGGTTGATCCAGAAGAGGTTGATGACCACTCAAAGTAGGTAGTTCTCATATATCAACTAGAGGAAGAAACCATTGTAGTTCATGGTGGGTGACTGAGTGTTCTTATGGTTATCACATCAATTGGAGAATCACTTTATATGAGTTTAGTAATGCCCCTTCCATTATTTTTTAGTTTGTTCTTATCTGTTGAAAATATTTGGACGAGGGCTTATTGATTGGATATTGTTTCATGATATTAGGGTACACATGATGTGTTTAATGTGTCATATCAAAGGGAGTATGAGTTAGACCCTATGGAGGTGATCTATGACGTTGATGTAAAGTTGGGGGAAGATTCTTCATTTGATAAATTTCAGTTTTGGATTGGGTGATTGCATAATAATGTTCTGTATGATAATATACTACATTTGGTTTAGGTGTTATGGAGGCATGGGTTCACCTAAGAGGAGACCAACAAGTGGAATTTAGATATATTGGCATAGTGACTAGGTATATTTATCTAGGACCCCTAGAGATTATTCTCAAATATTAGAATACCTTGTAATGGTGAGTTTATAATACCCCTTCAATTTCAAGGTGATTTATGTTTTATATTTTAATTTATTCTAATGCGTCTTGTTGAAAAATGGATACTTTAGGTGTTTAAGGTAGCCTAAAAGTGGGTTATTAGAGAGTAAACAAGGCCTATAATTGAAATTGTACTATATTAAGTTCTTTGTGGAGTAATTATTGGGAATTATGGAATGATTTTTAGAGGAGGGGGAGGCTTGCAGAATATGGGTGAGAGATCTATGTCATGATAGTGTGGATAGAGGGGTGTCCCCCAAACTTGTGGGGGGCATAAAATAATGCACTAAAGGGGTAATTCCCTGATTTTGTGTCACACCCACATACAACAAAAATTTCTAGATATAATTTGGTTTGGTTTGGTTTTATATATTTAAAAGCGATAATTTTTTTAAACTTAAATTTTAAAATTTGAAAATTTGAAAGGGTCACACAAATAAATAGAATGTTTTAGAAAACCATATGGTAGTTCTATGTATCAGTTTTTTAGAAGAAAATGTCATTTTCATGGTCGATACATGATTAGGGAACCATGTGGCCTCTTAGGGGAACAATATAGTGAATTCTTAGTGGTTCTAGTAGAAACTTCACTATTGGTTCATCATCAATTAAACTGTGCAACCAAACTATGTTTGGTGCCCCCAATTTAAATTATCATTTTTCATTATTTTTTATTTTTTTATTTTTATTTCTTTTTTATTTTCCTTTATTTCTTATTTTCATTCACAACTCCTTTCATATAAAACGATCGCACACACCTACCTCTCTACTAGTTCTCCCTCCTCCCTTGATATATTGACAAGGTTTTCTCATGAATCGTGTACTGATCAATGATGTGAGGATTCATTATCCTTTTTTATCCCTTTTTTATTTCCTTCTTCCCGTCCCCTCACTATTCTAAATCAGTTGAACCCTAGTGGTATCCATATTGATTAATTTTTTTTAGTTTTGTAATATTAGTGTTTATGTAGGTTCCTTCTTCTATATTAGGGTGTCCACAATTGGAAGTGACATGTTTTGGAAATTTTGTTGTCGAATCAAGGAAATTTGTCACCATATTTAGAATTTTATTTTTATAACTATGGATTTATTTATTTTTACATTATTTTTAAAATTTTCATTATTATATTAATTATATTTATTGAATTATATAAGGTGAAATTGGGTTTATACCAACTTCTATAGAAAGAAGTTATTTTCATAGTTATAAAGAGAAATTTAATTTTTATCAAAAAATGAACCCTAAGTTTTATTTCATTTATCTATTAGTCCTTTTAAATTTATATTTATATTTTAAAAATCATTTTTTATCTTTCAAATTATTTTTCAGAAGATGTTTACTTGGAATTAAAGTGGTAGTTAATTCCAAACATTGAAAAAATTATTTAAATGCTTATTTGTAATGAAATTTAAAATATAAAAGTGTTTTGGACCCATTTTTGTTGAGTATTAAATATAATAATGGTTCATAGGAGTTTAAGATAAGGTTTCATAAAAAATAACTTGATTCCCTTAATGTTATTTGAGAAATCCTTTTAGGATAATGTTTGGAAAATCAGATTTCTACATTATGATTTTAAAGAGCCATTTGAAATTTAATTTTAAAATACTAAAAACATGCTTCACATTAAAATGTTATATTAACAAAGTATTGTTCAAAAAATTTATGGGAATTAAAATTTTGTGTCTGTCATAACCTCTCTTAAACCTTATATGGATTTGATTAAAATGGATTATAGCATGTGGGGAATGATTTCTATTTTTTTAGTCTGATTTTTATATGATAAATGTTACATATTGGGTTGGGGATAAAGGAAAGGATGAGATATTTTCTTATAATTGTTGTTAAAGATTATCATTTCTTTTTTATAGCCCTTTTTTCCTTAGTCATGGGAACCCTTGTTCTAGGGATTTCTAACTTAAAAGGATGATCTCTATTTCCACTTGTTATAATTGTGATCTATGTTATACCTCCACTATATAGTTATCAATTGAAAAAAAATTCACTATATACTAGTGAATTATGTTCTATTTTACCTATCCTTAGAAAATGTAGTGTAGATACCATGAAAATTCTTTTTTGATTAGGGTTTTGAATTAAGGTATTTATCTAACTTTATATTGTGTCCCCTATTTTCTTAACTAGTCTGAGGAAACTAACAATATCTTTTTTCATTTAATTTCATTAAATATATTATGGTTCCCTTATATATTTACCTGTTTCGATTTATTTTTGAGTGTGGGTCCTTCTAAATCATTTTAAGAAATGGATTTATTGTAACATTTAAAATGAAAAAGGTTATTTTAATGGAATTTGTGTTTTCTAAATAAAATTTTTAAAGTGATTATTTTCATTTTAAAAAAATATGTATGTAAAAGAACTTTTAGGTGGTGCTAGTTTTTAATATAATTAAATATGGGAAACTCATATTATTTTTATATTACAAACTAGCTTAAATGGATGTTTTATTAAAAAAATTAGACATGATTCAGGTGGGTGGTAGCCTACTGATTTTATTTTGCTCACGCCAATATAAATTTTAATTTTAAGTCTTTATTTAGTTCTCTTTATAATTATGAAAACATTTGGGGCATGGTCTTATTAGTGACTAGCTTGTGATTGGGGTTAGTTCCTATTTTATTTTTCTTATTCGTCCATGTATTTATTTTACATGATTTTGTACTAATTTTATTTCTTTTCATAATTTTTTTAGATTTGTCCTTTTAAATGCTTTCTTTACTATATTTAGTTATGGTTATCTATTTATTGAATTATTTTATGTGAAGAATGGATTATTTTGGAATCAATAGTATTTTGGGAGAGATTTTGTGTGAAAGGAAGTATGTTGGCTACTTGAGGAAGTTTGGAGGTGAGATGAGAGATTAGTTTTTCATTATTTATATATATTGTTTTCTTATTTATTTATTTCGTCCCATTTTATATTTTGAGTGGATATCCGAATTATGGATAAGTCATGATAATTTTTTTTAGAATTTTATTACCACTTATATTCTAATTGACCTTGTTTTATGGGAAAAATCACCATCAATGATTATTTCTAATGCCTATAACTCTGGTTATCTTCCCTAGGGGTATCATGGATTCACCTCAGCTATGTCATGGGTTGTTTTAGGCAACTGATGAATGGATTAATTGGGATTTTTTTTAAAAAATCTTATAAAATCATTATGTTGTTCAGAGTGACTAGGTTTCAAATCATCTTTTACTATGGGGTAGAAAGGGTAATGAGAATTTTGGTTGTTGGAACTCAAAATATACACATATGGGAGATTTTTATGAGCTATATTTTTTTAGAGCCTCATGTTTTTAGGAAATTTCATGATTGTACCTTGGATTTTTATATTACTTTTTATCGGTTAAATGTGTGTGATATGAAAAATGATATTTGAATTTCTAATGAGATGTAGGTGATTTGGGGGTTCTCATGAAGTTGGTTTGATGATTGATGAAGAAATGGATCGATATGGATAGCCCCTATTCTATCCAACCATTTAAAACATTTGTGTATGGTTATGAGGACTCTTTTAAACTTTCAAGCTATCTTATATTCCATTTCATGTTTACTATTGTACTCTTTTAATTTCTAAATCAATCCCAAACATAATTAACAATCCAAAAATTAATTATCACTAGTTATAGGATAATTAAATAGGATTTTTGTTGAGTTTGATATTATTGGAATGATTTTTATGTATTAATTTATGATTTTGTTTAGTTGTAATTTAATTTTTTTAATGTAATATTTTACGGAAAATGGGGTTGTTAATGTTTTATAAGTAATTTTTTGTTTCAAAATTAGTTTTAGAAAAATATTTTAAAATGAAATTCTTGTTTTATAAAAGTTGTTTTCAAAACTATGTGACTACATTTTGGGTTTTTATAAAAATGTTTTGGAAGGAAAGTGGGTATTCATGGAATAGTTTTAAAATTATCCCAATTTATTTAAAAATTATTTCAAAATTTAGTAGTACATGAAACATGTATTTTTTTAAAATTTATTATCGGTGTTTAAAATATTTATTGAATTTTTTTGATTTTTAAGAAAAATGAATTTTATAATTTGTTGATACTATGTTTTGTTATAGGAGAACATGTTTTGGATTTATCCTATAGTCTTGGAGAGACAATTTAGTTTGTTAGGTGGGACATGAACTGGTTGAGTTCATGTCTTCTGTCATTTAAATTCTTCCTCCTCGAATGTTCAAATTAAATGGTATAGGGATTTTCCTAAATTAGTATCCTCACAGTAGTTTATTTATTTTTTGAATGTTATTTATTTCATTCCAATATCTACCTAGATGCTGAATAGACTGGTAGACTAATAACCCTTTTTTCTCTCAAACCCTATCATATGGACTTTGTTTGGTGGTTTTTGAACTAAATGAGAGTTGATAATATAATAGATAGTTCATTTTTGAATAGAGATAGATGTTGTTTTCCTTAATCGGTCACATTATTTGGGTGTACCATTCTCTATATTTGTAGTTGTGTAGAGGTTATTGAGATGATTATTAACAGGGATGATTCCTTTTGGGTTTTTTGTTGGTTCTTATGTATATGGTTTTGTCCATATCAAAGTTGAGTTTTTTGGGGTATCTTTATATCTAAAAATCATGAAATGTTTGGGAAAATATGCTGTAATATCTAATCCTAGTAAGACTTTGGATATTTACTTGAGGGTACTAGAAATTTGGTTTGTATTGAAGGATTAGTTCCAATACAGTTAAGGTCTTATCCTGACCCGATAAATCATGGATCCCTAGGTTTAAGTCCTATTTATGTATTTGGAGAGGCTTCTTATGAGTTTAGTTTCCTTTTGGGATCCTTGTTTTGGTTTCATACTGGATGCACACTTTTTCGATTGATTAAAGGTTGTTGTAATTTTGGTGGAATTTTGGGTCTTAGTGGATTTCCATGTCATGGTGTGTGACTTGATTAGTTTTTATATTTTTATAAGCGTTATAAAATGGTGGGGAGTCTTAAATTGGTTCCATATCTTCTCTAGGACCCATTTTATATGTTTTGGCAGTCAATGTATGTTTTATTTTTCTCGAACACATCTTGTGATTTTGAGTTGCTAGTTTGGTTCTTTTTTTGGTTTAGATCGATAGTTTATCTCTAATATTATGTTTAGTGGATCCCAAATCAGTTTTATCTCTCCTTATTTTTCTCTTTCCATCATATCTCATTAATTGAAGTTCACCCATATTTTCTCTTATGTTGTCTTCTACTTTGACCAAATACTTTATGGGGGTAGAGAAAAGAATTGCGGGGAGAATTCTCACACCCACATATGTTGGTGGTTTTAAAATTTATTTTATTATATTTTAATTTAATTTGAGTTATTTTAAGTATTAATAATCTTTTGGATTTACATATTAAAATTTTAATGTTTTAAAGGTTGCACGGTTTGTCAACAGAGTTGTGGAAAAATATGTGGTAGTTCTGTGTATCAATCAGTAAGGGGTATTATCATTTCCGTGGTCAGCATATTTTTTTTCAAACCATTCATGATCTTATGTAAATCCATTAAATAAATTTTTGGATATTTGAATAAAACCATGCAATTTTTGGTCATGTTTTATTTAAATTCTCACATACGCATGAACGATGCTTATAATTTAAATTTTCATTTTTCATTTTTTCTTATATTATTGTCAAAACACGTCCTCAGGGCCCATTCTGTGACTACCCCTAGCCCGCCTTCCATAGGCCAGGGGCTGGCAACTAGCACCAAGGCGTAAATCCTGGAAAAAAGGGAAGTCATTGCCTTTTTAAAGTTACCAAACACCACATAGGAAACAGGCGGAAGTAAACACTAAATAAAAACTGGTACAATAGTAAGTGCGGAAAGTAAGTGGGCCAGTATACAAACCCATACTGAAAGTAAAGTACAACTGAAAAGGGAAAACGACAACTGAAAAATAAGCCGCGACGTCGAGCTGTCCACTGGGAATCCCACCTGAAGGGTGGGTACATATAGCCTCCACTGCTCCTCGGGTCCGGCCGTCTGCTCCAAGTATGTCCCGTCCAGTGGTTCACATCCAGGTACCATCATGCTCTATAAGCCTTAGCCACGATCAGCGTTGTCCATCGTCTGCAACCAACACAACATAGTGCGGGCATAGCCCGTGCAGGGGTGAGTATAAGCTACTCAGTAGGGACCCCGAGACCCTCGAAAGTCTCCCAGAATCCACAAAGGATTATCCAAAAAATAAAGATACAATCACGAAGTAACATCCGACACTGCTTAGGGATTCAAACCCCAAAATGGCCTGCTTCGTTGTTGCCCGTCAATCCGCACGTCAAAACGAATAGTGTCATCTTTGTAGTTTTCTAGCACAACTCGATGGCGCCAGGCCCCTTCGACGCGGCCCGACTCCGACCGCTGTGCTTTTGACGTGCACCGTTCTTGAACTGAGGTAGAGAATTGTTTATGAAATATTAATGAACCCCATGATACTTCCATCTAAATCAAAGAAAGCGGATCAAATAAACATTAATTTGATCCGCGAAGATTATGTTGTGGGTTGGGATTTTATTTTGGTATTCTCTTACCTTTTGAGAAAAGAACGACGAGCGTGGACCAACCCATTCCGGGTTGATCCGCGGATCATTCGTACATGTGGATTGATGTAGGGGTTTTATTTATTTATTTCATTTGTGAATACCAACTTAATGATCTTCGTGGATTTAAACCATTCGTTATCGAATAACGGGAGGGGGTCAGACCGCACAAACTCGGCTGACCCTCCTCCTTAATTTCGTGATGGTTTCTTTGTGGTTGGTACGGGAAGGCATGGTGTCGTCGCACCACGCGGTTTCATGCGGAAGGATATGCGCGGCGCCGTCGCGCCACGCCATGGAAGGAAGTTTAAGAACGTGACACCATCATGCCGCGTCGAAGAAAACCAAAGAACCGTAGTTGGAGTCGGGTCGCGGCGAAGGGGGCGATGCCATCAGATTGTGCTGGAAAACTACAAAGACGACGCTATTCATTTTGACGTGCGAATTGACAGGCGACGATGAAGAAGGCCATTTTGGCGTTTGAATCCCTTCGTAGTGAAGGTGGGGTCCCGGGGTACCATAGGAGGAGACGGAAGGAGAAACAGACCACTGGAGCACGTCCGGTGGTCCGCGGAAGGCGGCAGCAGCACCGGCGACCGGCGGCGGTAGCGCGCCGCGGGAAGTTGCCGGCGGCGGTGGCTGCCGGCGTCATTTAGCGGCGGGCGGGGGAGTCATGTACCCCGCTCCGTGATTCGGCTCGGCCACGCTGGCCGAGCCGCGGCCGGCCGGTCGGGCTAGACCGAGCCGGACCGCGCCGGACCGTGCCTGGCCGGGCCTGGCCAGGCCGGGCCCAGCCGGGTCGGACCCGGGTCGGGTTGGCCCGGGACCAGACCCCCCATTTTAAGACCACTTTCAGTCAAATGCCCATATCTTGAGCTGTAGACCTCCGATGATGCGCGTCAGTTGTGTAGCGATCCTTGGAACAAGACGGTTGTTTAGGTATATCGCACTCAAGGTTTCTGAATACTTTGAGTTCGTCCAGGTTGGTTCATACATGAAACCAACCGGGCCCTCGGAGCGGAAACACTCATATCTTGAAATCCAGACGTCTGATTGACGTGCCGTCAACTTGGTTGAGTTCCTCTTAGTGATACAGATCTTTTGGAATACTCCACCCGAGGATCAGATGCAGGTGAAGTAAGGTCAGGTTGGTTTTTCCTTAAAAACTAACCGGGCCCCTGGAACGAAAAAGTCAATAACTCTCAGACCGGGCGTCCAATTAACGCGCTGTATGTTGCGTTGAGTTCCTGTTGATGATACAGAACTTTTGGATACATCAACTTCGGACTATGTGACATTTGATGTAACAGCCTCTCGGTTCATAGAGTGGACCCTCCCAAATGATCTTGCTGTGTGCGGGAACCCTAGGGCTGGCTGCGACTACAACTGCGATGACGACTGTGCAGAGATCTTCAGTAGATTTGACTGTGACGACTACAGCACACAGCGATCCTACGGGGGTCAGTGCTACAGATCCTGTGTGGGTCCGATCCTATGTGGTTCCCAGTATAGATGAATCAATGAAGACAACTGGTCTTGTATCCTATGTGGGTCCTAGCTATGCTGGTCCTGTATCCTATGTGGGACCCAGCTTAGATGATTCAGTACTGGTCTTGTATCCTATGTGGGTCCCAGTATAGATGAATCAATGAAGACAGCTAGTCTTGTATCCTATGTGGGTCCTAGCTGTGTTGGTCGTGTATCCTATGTGGGTCCCAACTTAGATGATTCAATAATGGTCTTGTATCCTATGTGGGTCCCAGTATAGATGAATCAATGAAGACAGTTGGTCTTGTATCCTATGTGGATCCTAGCTGTGCTGGTCTTGTATCCTATGTGGGTCCCAGCATAGATGATTCAATACTGGTCTTGTATCCTATGTGGGTCCCGGTATAGATGAATCAATAAAGACAGCTGGTCTTGTTTCCTATGTGGGTCCTAGTTGTGCCGGTCTTGTATCCTATGTGGGTCCCAGCTTAGATGATTCAATACTGGTCTTGTATCCTATGTGGGTCCCATCTTAGATGATTCAGAAACTATATCTGATCATCTCTTTCACCTTTTCGATGATGTATACCTGTGTGAGCTGAAACCTGTTTTTGCTTTCCTGTGTGGAATATGATTTTCTTTCTTGTATGGACTAGGATGTACTTGGGCTTTGTGGTTGGAACGTGTTGGAATTGATGACTTAGGTATATGTATGGGCATATACCTAAGCAGTGTTGGTTGTTACTTCGTGATTGTATCTTTCCTTTGTGGTTTAACCTTTGTGGATTTTTAGAGACCTTCGGGGGTCTCGGGGTCCCTTCTGAGTAGTTTATACTCACCCCTACACGGGCTATGCCCGCACTACATTGTGTTGGTTGCAGACAACGGAGAACATTGATCGTGGTTGAGGCTTGCAGAGCAGGACGTTACCTGGAGGTGGACCCCGGGGTGGAACGTACTCGGAGCGGACAGCGGGACCCGATGAGCAGTGGAGCTATCTGTACCCACCCTTCAGGTGGGATTTCTAGCGGACGGCCCGATGCTGCGGTTTTTCTTTTCAGTTGCTGTTTTCCACTTTCAGTTGTACTTTACAGTTGGGCTTGTATTTCCGGCCCCTTTTACTTTCAGCACAGCTTGTTACAGTTTTTTACATAGTTTTTACTCTTTCCGCTTGCTTAGTCTGTGGTGGTTGTTTACGTTACAAAGTCAATGCCTTCCCTGTTTATCGGGATGTACGCCTTGGTGCTAGTCTCCAGCCCCTGGCCTATGGATGGCGGGCTTGGGGTAGTCACGACACGAGCCCCGATGACAGGTCGTGACAAATTGGTATCAGAGGACTTCAGTTCTACCACAGACTCTGATCTTTCTTCTATGTGAAGCAATAGTGTTAAGCGTATTGAGTGTGGTTATCAGTTCAGGGAGTCCAGTGTTGGTGTGGCGGCCGACGTATCCGTACACCAGGACACTGACTTCTGATTTCCGACTTAATGCACGAAAACATTGATTGCATGTGTGTTTCAAGTTTTATTTGTGATTACTTGTGTCAGATCACCAGGTATAAGACGTTTACCGTGTCACATCTGTTCAGGATGTCTCCACGCAGAAAGTCAGTTGGAGTTTCGAGAGAGTACTCGATGACGGCTCACCGAGCGACGAGGCTCTGGTGTAGGGCCTTTTTACTATGTTGGCACCCTCGGGTGGTGTACCAGCAGCACCACCACTTGTTGGGTAGCAGATGCCAACAGCTTTACTAGCAAACTGTGCACGCTGGCAGAGCACGTTGCATGAGTTCCAGCAGCAGCGGCCTCTGAGGTTACGAGGCGAGATAGATTCCCAGACAGCAGAGCAGTGGCTGGAGGCGATTGCTAGGGTTTTCCGCCTAGCTGAGACATCAGTAGAGTGGATGGTGGACTCATCCACTAGTGTTTTCCAGTGAATGGCCATGAGGATGGTCCATATAGTGATGAGGCTTCGGTACGTAGACCGATGCCTGAGATAGTGACTTTGGGTAGTGTGTCAGCTCTACATCACTACCTGTTGGTCAACAGTTACAACCGGTGGTACCGATAGGTGACACATGTAGGCATACTGCCTTACATGTGTTCTAACTTCAGATACCCTCACGTTCCGAGGCAAACATGACTCATAGGCGGCTGAGGACTAGCTTGGGGAGGTGTTCGAGAGTTTTCTAGAGCTTATACAGTTACAGCGGGACGACGTGTTGATAGCTGAGAATTCATCGAGGCATACCAAACATATCGGGTACTCGATGGATGTGTTTCAATCAGTGTAATAGAGGTCAGACCTCTAAGCATGGTATGTTTATGGGCTTCCGATCCATCACCTTTTCTCTATGCATTCCAACTTAGGCTAGGGTGCTAGATGGAAACTTTGAGGTTGAGAATTCTTTGCTGATCGAATACAGCCAGAGAATGTTAAAAGTTTGGAAAGCAGGAAACTGACGCCAGTCTCGGAGACTTGGGCGTGTAAAATGTTTCATGTAGAGGAAATGTTAAGGACAGATGAATCTACAGAGCAGCAGACATGGAGGCAGAGCTAGGAGAGCAGCTTGTGTTGGTGTACTTTTCAACATATTACCATCACCCGCCTTTCTAGTCCCTGCTAGACTCAGGGAGTTGGAGAGCAGTGGAAGAGATTAGCTGCTTGCGGTCAAGGAGTGCAACCAAAAAGGTCTCTAAGGATGATTCAAAGTGCAGACTTTTTCTTCTACTAGATGACGTAGCCATAGACTTCGAAACGAATCATCCCTTCTATGAATCTAGTCCCAGACCTAGAGTTTCCGGTTAAGCCGCTGACTTGACCCTCACATCTAGAGATACCTTTTGGAGGAGACTCGATAGTCACACTTACGCCGACGGTGTGATCTGACCTTTGAGGCGAGAGTCTCAGTTGGGACCTCTTGGGGGCAGCGTTGAGGCCTTATGACTTTAGTTTGAGTATGAATTTGGAAATCACTATTCATACTCAAATTAACGATATTAGGCAAACTTCGGGATGGGTTTTCCTTGGTCGGCGAAAAGGAAACCCTTGGCAGCACAAGTTAAACTCATGCATGGGAGGGTGCGACCGATCACTCTTGAGACGGCCAACCTTACCCTCGTGGCATCAGTCTTTTTGAGTTTCAGTTCTAACAGGAATTGGAGACCTTTTTAGTTCGAGGATGATGATCACATTATTATACGGGTCTCACCTCGATGAGGATTACAGAGATTTGGCCGAGGTGGAAAGTTATCTCTGTGCTTCATCGGACCCTTCCAGGTCCTCAGTAGGATTGGCGAGGTGGCTTATCATATGGCTCTACCACCTCAGTTGCACCGGGTGCACGATGTCTTCCACGTATCTCAGCTGAGGAGATACGTGCATGACCCGACACATATATTTGACCATGGGGAGCTTGATGTCGATGATGGGGAGACTTTTTAGGAAGTCCCAATGGAGATCGAGGATCGACAAGAGCGGGACCTACATGGACGGTCGATTCCTCTAGTGCGCATCAGATGGCAGCACAGAAAAGTCCAGGAGAGCACTTAAGAGCGGGAGGCTCAGATTCGTGCTCAGTACCCTCATTTTTTTCCCTAGTTTTGATGTATCTTTACGAGGACGTAAAGCCATGAGATGGGAGTAATTTAAAGACTCGGAGGGTTGGGATTTTATTTTGGTATTCTCTTACCTTTTGAGAAAAGAACGACGAGTGCGTACCAACCAATTCCGGGATGATCCGTGGATCATTAGTACATGTGGATCAATGTAGGTGTTTTATTAATTTACTTGATTCGTGAATACCAACTTGATGATCTTTGTGGATTTAAACCATTTGTTATCGAATAACGCGAGGGGGTCGGACCGCACAAACACGGTCGACCCTCCTCCTTAATTTCGTCATGGTTCGTTTGTGGTTTGTACGGGAAGGCATGTTGTCGTTGCACCTCGCGGTTTCATGCAAAAGGATATGCGCGGTACCGTCGCACCGCGCCATGGAAGGAAGTTTAAGAACGTGATTCCATCGCGCCGCATCGAAGAAAACCAAAGAACCGCGGTCGGAGTCGGGCCTCGGTGAAGGGGCGCGGCGCCATCGGGTCGCGCTGGAAAACTACAAAGACGACGCTATTCATTTTGACGGGCGGATTGACGGGCGACGACGAAGCAGGTCGTTTTCGCGTTTGAATCCCTTCGCAGTGAAGGTGGGGTCCCGAGGGGACCATAGGCGGAGACGGCAGGAGAAAAGGACCACTGGAGCGCGTCCGGTGGTCCGCGGATGGCGGCGGCAGCGCGCCACCGGAAGTTGCCGGTGGCGGTGGCCGCTGGCGACATTTAGAGGCGGGCGGGGGAGTCGCGCACCCCGCTCTGCGATTCGTCTTGGCAACGCTGGCCAATCTGCGGCCGGCCGGTCGAGCCGGACTGAGCCGGGCCGGGCTGGGTTGGGCCCAGCCGGGTCGGACCCGGGTGAGCCCGGGCCCAGACCCCCCATTTTCGGACCACTTTCGGTCAAATGCTCATATCATGAGCTATAGACCTTCGATTGATGCGCCGTCAATTGTGTAGCAATACTTGGAACGATACGGTTGTTTCGGTATATCGCACTCAAGGTTTCGGAATACTTTGAGTTTGGCCGGGTTGGTTTGTACACGAAACCAACCGGGCCCTCGGAGCGGAAACACTCATATCTTGAACACCGGACGTCCGATTGATGTGCCGTCGACTTGGTTGAGATCCTCTTAGCGAGATGGATCTTTTGGAATACTTCGCTCGGGGTTTGGACATAGGTGGAGTAAGGTCGGGTTGGTCTTTCCTTAAAAACCAACCGGGCCCCTGGAACGAAAAAGCCAATAACTCTCAGATCGGGTGTCCGATTAACGCGCCGTCTGTTGCGTTGAGTTCCTATTGACGATACAGAACACTTGGATACATCAACATCGGACTATGTGACAGTTGATGTATCAGCCTCTCGGCTCGTGGAGCGGACCCTCCCGAATGAGCATGCTGTGTACGGAAACCCTAGTGCTGGCTGCGAATGCGACTTCGACGATGACTGTGCAGAGATCCTCAGTGGATTCGACGGCGATGACTACAACACATAGCGATCCTTACGGGGGTCAGTGCTACAGATCCTGTGTGGGTCCGATCCTATGTGGGTCCCAGTATAGATGAATCAATGAAGACAACTGGTCTTGTATCCTATGTGGGTCCTAGCTATGGTGGTCTTGTATCCTATGTGGGTCCCAGCTTAGATGATTCAGTACTGGTCTTGTATCCTATGTGGGTCCCAGTATAGATGAATCAATGAAGACAGCTGGTCTTGTATCCTATGTGGGTCCTAGCTGTGCTGGTCGTGTATCCTATGTGGGTCCCAGCTTAGATGATTCAATACTGGTCTTGAATCCTATGTGGGTCCCAGTATAGATGAATCAATGAAGACAGTTGGTCTTGTATCCTATGTGGGTCCTAGCTGTGCTGGTCTTGTATCCTATGTGGGTCCCATCTTAGATGATTCAATACTTGTCTTGTATCCTATGTGGGTCCCAGTATAGATGAATCAATGAAGACAGCTGGTCTTGTATCATAGGCAGCTGAGGAATGGCTTGGGGAGGGGTCCTAGATTTTTCTAGAGCTTATACAGTTTCGGCGGGACGACGTGTTGATAGCTGAGAATTCATCGAGGCATACCGAACATACCGGGTACTCGATGGATGCGTTTCGATCAGTGGTCTTGTATCCTATGTGGGTCCTAGTATAGATGAATCAATGAAGACAGCTGGTCTTGTATCCTATGTGGGCCCTAGTTGTGCTGGTCTTGTATCCTATGTGGGACCCAGCTTAGGTGATTCAGTACTGGTCTTGTATCTTATGTGGGTCCCAGTATAGATGAATCAATGAAGACAGCTGGTCTTGTATCCTATGTGGGTCCTAGGTGTGCGGGTCTTCTATCCTATGTGGGTCCCAGCTTAGATGATTCACTACTGGTCTTGTATCCTATGTGGGTCCTATTATAGATGAATCAATGAAGACAGCTGGTCTTGTATCCTATGTGGGTCCTAGCTGTGCTGGTCCTGTATCCTATGTGTGTCCCAGCTTAGATGATTCAGTAACTATATCTGATCATCTCTTTCACCATTTCGATGATGTATACCTGTGTGAGCTGAAACCTGTTTTTGCTTTCCTTTGTGGAATATGATTTGCTTTCCTGTGTGGACTGGGATGTACTTGGGCTTTGTGGTTTGAACGTGTTGGAATTGATGACTTAGGTATATGTATGGGCATATACCTAAGCAGTTCCGGTTGTTACTTCGTGATTGTATCTTTCCTTTGTGGTTTAACCTTTGTGGATTTTGGGAGACCTTCGGGGGTCTCGGGGTCCCTACTGAGTAGTTTATACTCACCCCTGCACGGGCTATGCCTGCACTACGTTGTGTTGGTTGCAGACGACGGACAGCATTGATCGTGGTTGAGGCTTGCAGAGCAGGACGTTACTTGGAGGTGTACCCCTGGGCGGAACATACTCGGAGCGGATGGCGGGACTGTTTCGCGCGGAATCCGGGGATGACCTCCTGGACGGGAGATTCAAACGTTCCGATCGGTTTCTAACGGGTTTGTTCGTAGAACCAGAAACATCCAATGATTCCACATCCGTTTGGACCTACTTTCCAAAGGTAGGCGCTCATTAACTTGTGGGATAATGAGGCTTAGGAATTTGCATTGGTCGAGAGGATGGGAGGTCGGACTCATCACACCTTTTTGAGGGGAATTATTGTCTACTCCGGGACTCTCTTTATAGATTTAAGTTAAGTTCGTGAATCCTTATTACATTACCAAGTATAAAATGAGCTTTCCTTTAGTTTTAACAATCAATGATTAAATATGCAAGAAATTTAGAGAATCTTTTATATGTATTCGAGGTTCTTCATCAATATAGAATCATCTATATTTGTTTAGAGATTCTTGGTCAATGGTATCCTTCAAAACATTTATATAAAAGTCTCTTGGTCATTTTGATGACCAGGATGGTTTTAAAGTCACTCAGTGGGGCACTTGAAGTTTATCGTCATTCAGAAGGACAGAGATTATTTCAATGTTGGGATTGAACCCATAAATGGGCTACCTACGTATCCTTTGTTTTAAAAAAGGAATCAGAACCCACGTAGTTCGAGGAATGATGTTTATGATTGATGGCTCAAAGATGAATGTCATAATTACTTTTACACTCTAAGCTCACGTGAGTCATGCTCGGTGTGAGAAACAAGAGGTATTGGTAAAATTTAGAAAATTGTGCCATAAAAGATGCAATCATAAGAATTTGTTTTGGGGCTTATGTATAGATGACTGCCCAGATAGACGAAGGTTTAGGATTTACTTTTAGGGAGAAAATCCAAGAACAGGGTCCACAAAGTTATATGTGCTTCATGGAGATTTGAATACTCTAATCTTGGGGCTTACTCCTAAGGAGGATGCCCAAGTTAGGAGGGGACTTATGATTGGGTTTTATTCCTGAAAAGGAAACCCAAATCAAAGGTAATTTATGACTGGTTAAGAGAAATTTTAAGAGACTTGGGGCTTACTCCTAAGAAGGATGCCCAAGATTTATGACTAGGACTTATTCCTGAGAAGGAAGCCTAGGTTAGGGGACTTGGGGCTTACTCCTGAAAAGGAAGCCCAAGGTTATGACTGAGTCTTATTCCTGAAAAGGAGACCCAGGTTAGGGATTAAGGTTTGGGGCTTACTCCTGAGGAGAATGCCCAAGATTAAAGGACTTGATTGGGGCTTATTCTTAAGAAAGATGCCCAGATCAAAGGTTTTTTATAACTGGGGATTATTCCTGAAAAGGAGACCCAGGTTAGGATTCTCTCATCTTAAAGGATGAGGTTGAATGAATGAACTCTCAATCTTTGGTGACATAAAGATGTTTAAATCACTAGGTTTTGAGAGATATTTCACAGAATTCCTTTCAGATAAGGATGTCAAATCAAGAAATCATGCCATAAATGGCTTTGAAGAGTATCTTGAAGACTGAATCTTGAATAGGAAGGGTGAAATGGCTTAAGAGGGGTAAAAATGGGCAAGATGGGCACCCAAAAAGATAAAGGCGCGCAAGTCCTGTGGCGGCGCGCATGTATTGGTCGCGCAAGTATACTTGCGCGACATTAGGGGTACTTGCGCGATTTTCAACCAGTATTGAAATGCTTGAGCGACTCTTTATAAAACCCTTTACCATCCTCTTGAGGTTCTTCCAGAAGAGGGACGCGCAAGTTATATTGAAGGAATTAAGTCGGCGCGCAAGTGTTTGATAAGTTTCAACACTTAAGCCTTCCTTCTTCTCTTTAGATCCTCCATTCTAGGTAAGAAATTACCTTAGAAGTGTTCCGGAAGCTTTGAGAAGTGACTTGGGCGTCGGGAGCTTCAATCCGAGTTTCTGGAAAAAGATCCTCTCGAATGGGGGGCCCACAGGGTCTATTTATAGGCAAAAGAAGACCCCGGGCAGTTACTGGGCGGTTACCAGGCGGTTACCAAATATGTCGCGTAAGTCCCTTGCACGAACATGAGGAGTCGCGCAAGTATTGAGGCGGCGCGCAAGTGTACTTGCGTGACCAAGAGGGAACTTGCGCGATACATGGGCAATGTTCTCCTTTTTTATCCCTTTGTCGATTTTTGATGTTTCTTCAAAGGATTAATCACTTTGAGCTCAGATATTCCCTTTTCCGAACTTTAGATTCTGTGACGAAAGGAGCGTCAACAAAAGTCCCCCCTCAGAGTTGGATCCGGAGAGAAAATGAGGATTTGACTCTGAGGAAATTGAATTCCTCAAAAGGAAAAGGGAGGGCGCGCAAGTCTTTCAGCGTCAGTGGGTGGCGCGCAAGTCTGCGTCGCGCAGGCTTTGAGCGCTCTGGGTGCGGCGCGCAGATAGGCCCCCTGGCCTATAAATACACGGCCTCACCTCCGTACAAGTATCCGGATTTCCGGACTTCATACCTTCTCAAGCTCTCGCCGCGCAGGTCACCTAAGCCGCGCAAGTCTGCTCTGTTTTCCTTGATGTCGCGCTCCTGTAAAGGTATTCGTACTTGCGCGGTTTATACTCGGCGAAAACTAGCGCGGCACGTGAATACTTGCGCGCCATTTTTAGACTTGCGCGACTTAAATGTCTTAGCCATTTTTTCAAATTTCTTTACAAATTTTATGAAAATAAACCCATTTAAGAGTTAGTTTATTCATCTTTTGTGCAGATTCAGTGGTTCCCAAGGGAATTGAAACGGCTGATGAACTGGCTAGCAAGCAGATTGATGACATGATGAACATTATTGGCCATGATTACTATGATATCTGCGATAGCACTTTCCCAGATTTGGATAAGTATTTGAAGAAATATCATCTTAATTTCCCACAGAGCATCTACCTGTCTCTGTGTGTTCATGGTCATCTGCAAGGAGTCAATGTTCCAAATGCAAACAATTATACACCTGAGATGCAGCTTCACTGCTACTTCTCTATTTCGGTTATGCTGTGCATTAAGAGTAACAACAATGGTGTGAACTTTCAAATTCTTCCTCCATGTCATTCCTTTGCAGATATGAAAATGGCAAACCCATGGGCTGAAATGTTTTCTACTGCCGGTTGGTGGAGAGAAGACAAACATGGTATTAGAGAAATATCTGAAAAGAGTACTCTCTCCAAATGGCTCTTTACTTCCAATGCTCCATTCTCAAATCCACATATCCATCTTCCAAGTCTCTTGGACAGAAACAGAGTCACTGTTTGATCAGCAGAAAATTTTCTCAAACCGCACTCAAGAACATCCTTTTACAATTTTTCCAATAAGAGCTGGTATCACTGCATCTCTTATTGTATCCAGTTGAATGAATGAATTCTAGGTGGTTTCTAATGAAGATCGGGATGCCGTAAATCAAATGAAGTGTTATGTTGAAAGCCTCTTGTAATTCTTGAAAGAAGAGAAGAGACTCCAGTCTGTGGATGTCCCTCTAACTCTTGTGTATCAATGAAAAACACTTTTGTCTTCAATCATTTGTACATGCATTCTTCCATTACCTGCTTCAAATTTACTTAAGCCAATGGGCTTAGTAAGCATAGTTTGATTTTTACTAGGATTATTACAAATAACCCTACAAACTTTGAACCTTTTAACTGCTCAATATTACCTAAATCATACAAAAAATGTATATTTAGTGAGCTGGAACTTGACTTTTATTCAGAGTTCCTTTGTCTTTTGTGTGGGCAGTTTAAAGTCATGCAAGCCGGACATAAAGGGGCTAATGTTTAAGGTCGAAATAGCTTTGACCGGAAATGGATAAAAAATAAAAAATGGATTCAATTCCTTGACAATTTATCTGAAAACATATTACCATACTCAAGTATGAGGGAAAAAATGTAAACTATGGCTTAAGAATATTTGAATCTAAGGAATGATATGAAAAAGAGCTAAAAGGCATTAGAATAAGTAGTTTCCAAGAATGAAGTTACTATTATTTAACAAAACCCGTTAGGGGGTTGAAATATGCAGGGCCACCTATGGGCATTGGCTGCATAGTCAAATAAAATAGCATCTTTTGGCTGACAAGTCTGTTATGTGGACTGTTTATGCAAGGCCACCTATGGGCACGTGCTGCATAGTCAGGCAAAAGAACTCCCAGAAATTTACTTTCCTAGTGATAAAAGCTAGTGAAAGTTTATGGAGATTCAAATTTTCTAAAGCATAGAGTTTGTTGTATGGAAAGAGGTACTTGAATATAGAGAAGATATTTCCAAACAAGAATATCGAAGAACTGGATGAATATCACTCCTACGAAGGTCTGACCCAAACGTAAGGAAGAAGAATAAACCATAGACTTGAATACTTTTAGATCATAAAAAAGGATATGGGACAAATACGTTAAGGATGGCTATTTTTACGGATCCCTACATACTGTCGTTTAAGACAAATAAGGACAAAAGAGGCATTCTTCCCAAGAATGAAGTTACTATTATTTAACAAACCTGTTAGGGGGTTGAAAACATGCAGGGCCACCTATGGGCATTGGCTGCATGGTCAAATAAATAGCATCTCTTGGCTGACAAGTCTTTTATGTGGACTGTTTATGCAAGGCCACCTATGGGCACGTGCTGCATAGTCAGGCAAAAGAATTCTCAGAAGTTTGACATTTTTGTGACTAGAAGTCATGAAAAGGGTTATGAAGATCTAAAAATATTTAAGGTTAGGATTATAATACATAAAGATGGGTATTTTCCAATGTATATAGAGATACATAGGTCAATGAAAACCATAATCATGTTGTGGCTGGGTCCTGAATTGAAACTTGGACTTCACTACGTATCTCATAAGAATGAGAATCAAGCCATACATAGTTCTTGAAATGTAGTTTAACGTCGTGCAGGACGAAAGTATGAGTAATCTTAGTTTAGGGTCATAGAATTCGGACCATAATAATGAATACACAGTGTGTGTTTTCATGAAGACTTTTCAGCCAAGGGACTGAAAGTGAAATTTGGGGTTAGGCCCAAAAGACTTGGGACTAGATTCGAGGGACACTCGAATGTTCCTACGTATCCCATAAGGATGGGAATCAAGTCCACGTAGTTCTATAACTACCCTTTGTACAAATTTGGTTCGTACATGTGAAGGGTGAAAAGGGGACTTTAGTGCAATGATGGTTTTAACCTAAAATAAAAAGTTTAGGCATTACCATGTATGTACGTAGTCTTTTGAAAATGAAAACCATGATTGAAAAAGAATCAATGTTAATAATGGTTCTTTCTCAAATGAGGAAATCAAAGAATATTGTAGTTTATTGTCGTACCGGACAAAAGTGTTGTATAGTTCAACGTCATATAACAAGGACGAAAGTGAATCAATGTAAAGATATTGATTCCAGGGGTGGTTTCACAAATCATCATCATATGAGATGGTGGTGAACCAATGTGAAGAGATTGTTTTTTGGGCTTGAATTTTTGGGAGGTTGCCTACATACCCAGCCTGGAGGGCAAGGATTAAAGTCTGTGTAGTTCAATTAAAGAATGAATTAATGATCAAGTTGTTCTTGTGGACAATGATCTAAAAAAATGTTGTTGGGACTTACACATGGTTAGTGGCCCAAAGGGAGTGTTATGGTTGATGTTCGCTTTAAGCTCACGTGAGTCATACTCGGTCTGAGAAACAAGAGGTAATAACAACCTTAACGATGCACAGTTTAATGTCATGTAGGACATATCAAGGACTTTCTGTACAGTTTAGCGTCATGTAGTTAGGACGATGGGGACAATACAGTTTAACGTCATATTGGACGAAAGGGGGATTGTGCAGTTTTAATGTCATGCTGGACTTTTGATGATTATATAGTTTAACGTCTTTCCGGACGTGAGGGACTTTTATACAGTTTAGCGTCATGTAGTTAGGACGTCACAGTTTAACATCTTGCTTGACATATTTGCAAATAGTTTATGGTCATATACATGGACCAAGGATGATGCAGTTTAAAGTCATACGGGACCATTGCTGTATAGTTTAACATCGTATAGCAAGGACGAACTGGTGCTGTACAGTTTAAAGTCATGTAGCTAGGACTAAGGTGAACCAATATGAGGATATCAGTTCTCGGGATTTTTTTTACAGTTTAATGTCATGCTGGACGATGAAAGTGCCACACAGTTTAATGTCATGTTGCTAAGACACAATATAGTTTAATGTCATCTCGGACATATACAGTTTAGTGTCATGTAGGACATATTAGTAACCAATGTGACAGTTTAACGTCATGTTGGACGATAAGGGAACTGACACAGTTTAACGTCATGTTGGACGATGAAAGTGCCACACAGTTTAATGTCATGTTGCTAGGACACAATATAGTTTAATGTCATCTCGGACAAAATATAGGAACTTCTATACAGTTTATTGTCATGTAGGACAAAATCAGGGACTATGCAGTTTAATGTCTTGCAGTTAGGACTATTGGTGCTGCACAGTTTAGTGTCATGTTGCAGGGACATAAGTGCGAATGGTTTAAGGTCATATGCATGGACCGTACAGTTTATCGTCATGCTGGACGTATTATAGTTTAATGTCATCTCGGACAGAAGTGTGACACAGTTTAATGTCATGTTGGACGAATTTGTAGTTTAAGGTCATACTGGACCATTGCTGTATGAACCAAATGTAAGAGTCTTGGTTCTAGGAACAATATTTTGTGTTTATACAAAATACTTCTTCAGAAATCTGGCATTAGTTGGAGTCGTGATGTGTTCTCCATCCATTGAAATTAAACAGAACCAAAGATTAACTCTTCATCTGATAAAGACTCTGCCTGATTAGCCTGTTTAGGCTGTGCCGTTTGGTGGGACGGTGCCCGTGGCTTTAAAGTAGATGGCATGAAATCTGCCAGAGTCAAAGACAATTTAGGCTTTGATACATACTCATCTTCTCCTGATTCCTCTTTCTTCTTTGAATTGCGCTGCCCTTTTGAGGGTTTATCCTTTGATGGAGGCTTTACTATAGCTTTTGTAGGAGACACAATTGGATTCTTCAATTGTGTTCGCAAAATGGAATGGGTCCGATTGATTGTCTTTCTGACCATCCAATCATCATATTTTTTCGCAGTTTTGCTTTTGACTTCCTGCCACTCGCCTCCTTCTTCTGGATCTGTAGCGGTAATACACGCTACATGAGCTGAAGAACCCTTCAATTTGACTTGTCCCAAGTCGACCATCTTTTGCAGGAGGTCTTTAAAGACAAAACATTCCTGGATGGGATGTCCCAACATTTGATGAAAGGGACAATAATTGGGACGGTCTTCATCTCCTTCCTTGTTTAGTCTCTTCGGCACTGGTAATTGAACCAAATTATTTTCCAGAGCTGAAATGAAGTAACCAGGAACTTGCTCACTTCGGAAAGAGTATGTTTTACTCTTCGTATCCTCAAATTGTTTTCGTCGTTGATATTTTTGATCATTTGGACGAAATAGCCTTTGTTGTTGGCGTTCAGGAGGTGGAGCCCTTCGAGAAGATGAAGGTTTTGAAGTAGAAATAGGTACAGGTGCCTGTTTAAGCATAACTGTAGCAGTTTCTGCTTTACCCATTCTTCTTCCTGGAGCTGATGGAATTACATGAGATTTAACCTTAGCCTGTATAAGGGAATCTTCAATCTGTTGAGCGATTGAAGTAAGGTCTCGAAACCCTCCTGTGTATTTCACTGGGATCAATGGCGTGCGTAATTCGTCACGCAAATTTGCCACACAGATTGGCAATAATTCCTCCTGAGGGAGTGATAAACTCAAGGAATACGTTAATCCCTTCCAACGAGCAATGAAATCAGAGACTCTTTCATTCTCCCTTTGCTTGCAGTTTGTAAGATCGAAAACTGTCGTTTTTGGCAAAGTTGAGCTGAACTGAAGAAGGAATTTTTTACGAAGATCCTCCCATCCGATGACTGACCGGGATTGCAAGCTTGTATACCAGACAAAAGCTGGTCCTTGCAAGGTTCGCACGAAGCATCTGAGGTTCACTGCTTCTTGTTGCTCTGGAGTTCCCATCATAGGATCACAACAAGACAAGTAATGCGTCAAATGTTGTTCAGGGTCGCCTGATCCATTGAAAGTAGGGAAAATAGGGTTTCCAAAACTGGATGGAGGAGAAATTGAATCTACCCATTCAGGGTAAACTTTCTTTTCAGGTGGAACTTGCGCCCGTTTCCCTTCCATAGTTTCTAACCGAGCTGTTAATGACTCAATAGTAGTTATTAGCTTTTGAGAAACGTCAGGTTGAACTTGGTTTTGGGTAGGTGCAATGAATGGATCTTGGACAGCCGTGGAGCTTGGTGCTGCAACTAATGGCAGTGCTGCCAACCGTTGTTGCGTTTGACCCGTAGGATTAGACCTCTGTGGGTGTACTGACAAAGGAGGATATTCTTGATCCATCTCAGTAGTTACAACAAATTCCTTCGGCTGTCGGACTTCAGCATTCTTAAGAAGAAGACTACTCTGAAGTAGTTCTGCATTCAACCTTCTTAATTCTTTCATTTCTTCCTCCTGTTGTGCAAACCTTTGCTCTAATGAGAGCGATTGACCTCCTTCAGAGGAAGGGTGAGAAGTAACCTGATTCTTACCTTTCCCCTTATTGGATCCTTTTCGGAAAGGGGGAAGTGGGTTACTTGAAGGAATACCCAGATTTTGGGTAAGCCTTTGATTATGTGTGCGCACACCTTCTTCATTTAGGTCTGTGTGCGCGACTTCTTGAGCAGGAACTTCTTCATCTGATCCCTCTGATTGAGCCTCATTTGGTGAATCAGCAGCAACGGCAGTGATGACATTAATGGATGCATATTGCATGGAATCCTTTCTATCAGCATTTCTGTGATATTGTCTCCTTCTATGTCCATGATAAGACATGGAATTCCGTTGACTTGATCCCTCAGGAATTTCTTGGAGAACCATCACTTGGAGAGAATCTCCTGACATCTTGGCTCTTCGTTCCTCTTGAGGCTTATTCCCTAATCGAAAGAATACTGACTTTCTCTGAGGGAGGGATTGAAGATTTGAAAAAGTCCCCAGTCCGGTGGACTGGGGGTGTTCCTGTTGCTTCCACTCAACTCCTCGAATCCCATTCGTTGATTCTGAGGGTTGAGTTAGAGAAGTCCCCAGTCTGGAAAGCTGGGGTGTCTCTTGACATGCTATGTCTGAGATCTTTTTAAAATCTTTCTTGATCTTGCGAATCTTAGTTCGGAAATTAGCTGGATGCATTAACCTGTATCCACTTTTATCACCTGGTTCAACAGATCGTTGGATGATTTCCGAAACTTCTGTCATTTGATGACGTGTTTGCTCCAGACGAGAGGCTTGTGCAATATTCTCACCTGCTTGATGTAGGAGCAATTCAACAACTTGTTCTCTATATACTTGACTTTGAGAGGAACTAGTTGAAGCTTGATCTCGAGCAAGCTTTTGATTATGAACAAAGCCCATTGACTGTGGCCAGCCATGGGCAATAACATTGCATGAGACCATTTTCGGCGGGCTCTGCTGACCAGAAAGCACTGTTAAAAGTAGTGCTCCGTGAACACCCCATCCTCTGATATGAACATTAGATGGAGCATTGGAAATTAACTGACGCAATCTTCTTAGTGCGCCAAGGCATGAACGTTGAAGGGTTATCTGTTGCTTTTCAGCCTTCGGATACCGAGAGACTGATAGAGATTCCAAATCAATCTGGCGTTGTAACCCTTCTATTATCTTAAGATGATTTTCATATTCATCGTAAGATAATACCTTATTCTTTAATTGACAAAGAGTTTTCCATATGTTGAGACGAATATCATGGATTCCATCATCCGTCAACATCTTTGGAATGTCGTACTGGGAGTCAGCCAAAGGCCAAAACAAGACTGGTACTTCACCTTTTGCCAGTTTTTTCCTCATGTTCAGCATTTCCTCTTTATCATTAAATGAAGATTCTTCTACCTGTTTGGACTAGAGTTGGTGTTTCCTTGTTGCTTCATCGGATTCAACAAGATTGGTAGAGGAATCACTATTCATGCTAGAAGATGAATGACCCAGGGAAGGTTCGGAGAATAACCTGAACCCCAGGCTATCTTCTGATGGAGAAAGAGTTTCACCTGCCGATAGTAAAGCATCAGAAATGACTGGTTTTACGTTTGCAAGTGCCTCGAGATAGGAGGGCTTTCTCGTCACTACATTGCCTTCTGAAGAATTTTCGAGACAACGTGAATCACTACTGTGGAGAGGACTTTCGCAGCGAAGTTCATCACCATGAGGAGGACCATCATGATGGGTTACAGCAAAAGATGAAATCTCTTGCTCCTTGGTCTTCTGACCACACAGAGGGTTCCTGTGGCTCTCATCTGAAGAAGAAACTTCAAGATTGACCGAATTTTCATGAAGCAAGTCTTCACGAGGAAGTGTCTGTTGAAGACCTTCGGGATTAATGTTCCTGTTATTGGGAACTGAGGGAGTAGAATCTTGAATTTCGACAGATAAATGTCTGAGGGCTTCAAGAACTCCAGCATCGAGCAAGGCCTTGTTGCAGATTGGCCTTTGATCTCCTGACTGTGCTGGGCGGATCTTTTTCTTAGATGCCTTCTTACTCGCTTTAGAAATCATTTGATGACGAAAGTGATTTCTCTGAGCAGGTATATGTTCATGATCAGGAAAGATGGTCAGGTTAGGCTGACAATCATCGCTCAAATCAGGTGTATGTGCCTGACTTGGTTGTCCGTATGATATGGGGGAGTATGCCCCATAACCCTCTTGGACTGGAACAGATGTGTGTGTCTGTTCCAGAGTGAATTGTTGATGTGTCACTCCACTGCTAGGGATAGATTTATGTGTCTGTCCCTGAGATGATGCTGAAGCTGTTATGATATCCTGACAAGCATCCAGAATATGAGCAGGAATTTGCTTCTGCTCTTTCACCATTGAAAAAATATGGTTGGTGACTTCAGCCGCCGGAACAGGGATATACGTCCATTCCGGGCTTGGAGTAGGTGTATGTGCCTGCTCCTGTCCTCCTTTTCCTGTCAGTGAATTCTGACAGTACTCAAGTGTGGAGGCAGAGAGTTTAGTCTGCCCCCTGTTTGTCGTCGGGACTTTCCAACTGACTTCTCTGTGCGCTACCAAGCGAGACTGTTGGTAGGCTTGATTAGTATTAGCAGGTGTATGTGCCTGCTGATTACACTTCGCCAAACGCGGTTGACGAGATCCATCATATGTAGTCAGACGAGCCTGCTGACTAACTGCTGATGTATAAGCAGGTGTATGTTCTTGCCTATGGTACTCCGCCGGAATTGCCTGGCGGGATCGGCTTGATGCTGCCAGACGAGTCTGCTGGACAGCGGGATTAAAACGGGCAGGTGTGTATGCCTGCTTGTTGTTTTCCACCAAGTTAGGTTGGTGGACTTCTCCGGAAATGGCAGGGATGACAACCTGCCTATTGTTAACCGGATTCCGTCTCTGGCGATTCATCTTGCCTGCTCGTGTTCGAGGAACCTGAGCTGAATGCCTGGAGTCGGTACCCTCATCATGTTGAGGGCGCACTATCGCACGAGTCTGGTGGCGATTGTTGATGGGAGCCCTTGAGAAGGACTCCTGTCTTTTTGAATTAAGGTCCTGCGGGACCTGCTCATTCACTTCCTCGGAATAAGGGAGTGAATGGAAATTGCATTCCGGGGATAACGACCCGAAACGGTTAGAGACGGTAGTCATCACCGCCTGCTTCTTGATTGCTGGTCGCCGTTGTCCGGATGACCAGGTAGAATTGTTAACTTGGAGGGCTTGACGAGCGGCCTCCAGAGTTGGGATTGTACCGTTACGACGGTACTCCTTAACCAGTGCATTAGAAACACAGCGTTGAAGACGCTGAGTTGGTGACGTCATCCTCAGAGCGGATGACGTTCCAGCAGGAGTAGCAGCATTGGTTTTCACAGCAGCAGACCTCACAGTAGAGGTGTTCCCAGCAGCAGTATTCACAGGGGTGAATTTAAGGAAAGCCATTTTTGTAGAAGATCTTGAAAAAAGAGTTCATGTTCCATGTAACAGACATAATCAAGATGAATCCGGCTACTGCATCTTTTGGATGATCATATGTCAATTATTGCCTTGTTGGCCCAAAGGGCCTAACAGATAAGAAGAACATCACTTTAACTTGGTTAAGGATTCACGTCGGGTTCACCATTTTTGTTTCGCGTGGAATCCGGGGATGACCTTCTGGACGGGAGATTCAAACGTTCCGATCGGTTTCTAACGGGTTTGTTCGTAGAACCAGAAACATCCAATGATTCCACATCCGTTTGGACCTACTTTCCAAAGGTAGGTGCTCATTAACTTGTGGGCTAATGAGGCTTAGGAATTTGCATTGGTCGAGAGGATGGGAGGTCGGACTCATCACACCTTTTTGAGGGGAATTATTTTCTACTCCGGGACTCTCTTTATAGATTTAAGTTAAGTTCGTGAATCCTTATTACATTACCAAGTATAAAATGAGCTTTCCTTTAGTTTTAACAATCAATGATTAAATATACAGGAAATTTTGAGAATCTTTTATATGTATTCGAGGTTCTTCATCAATATAGAATCATCTATATTTTTTTAGAGATTCTTGGTCAATGGTATCCTTCAAAACATTTATATAAATGTCTCTTGGTCATTTTGATGACCAGGCTGGTTTTAAAGTCACTCAGTGGGGCACTTGAAGTTTATCGTCATTCAGAAGGACAGAGATTATTTCAATGTTGGGATCGAACCCATAATTGGGCTACCTACGTATCCTTTGTTTTAAAAAAGGAATCAGAACCCACGTAGTTCGAGGAATGATGTTTATGATTGATGGCTCAAAGATGAATGTCATAATTACTTTTACACTCTAAGCTCACGTGAGTCATGCTCGGTGTGAGAAACAAGAGGTATTGGTAAAATTTAGACAATTGTGCCATAAAAGATGCAATCATAAGAATTTGTTTTGGGGCTTATGTATAGATGACTGCCCAGATAGACGAAGGTTTAGGATTTACTTTTAGGGAGAAAATCCAAGAACAGGGTCCACAAAGTTATATGTGCTTCATGGAGATTTGAATACTCTAATCTTGGGGCTTACTCCTAAGGAGGATGCCCAAGTTAGGAGGGGTCTTATGATTGGGTTTTATTCCTGAAAAGGAAACCCAAATCAAAGGTAATTTATGACTGGTTAAGAGAAATTTTAAGAGACTTGGGGCTTACTCCTAAGAAGGATGCCCAAGATTTATGACTAGGACTTATTCCTGAGAAGGAAGCCTAGGTTAGGGGACTTGGGGCTTACTCCTGAAAAGGAAGCCCAAGGTTATGACTGAGTCTTATTCCTGAAAAGGAGACCCAAGTTAGGGATTAAGGTTTGGGGCTTACTCCTGAGGAGAATGCCCAAGATTAAAGGACTTGATTGGGGCTTATTCTTAAGAAAGATGCCCAGATCAAAGGTTTTTTATAACTGGGGATTATTCCTAAAAAGGAGACCCAGGTTAGGATTCTCTCATCTTAAAGGATGAGGTTGAATGAATGAACTCTCAATATTTGGTGACATAAAGATGTTTAAATCACTAGGTTTTGAGAGATATTTCACAGAATTCCATTCAGATAAGGATGTCAAATCAAGAAATCATGCCATAAATGGCTTTGAAGAGTATCTTGAAGACTGAATCTTGAATAGGAAGGGTGAAATGGCTTAAGAGGGGTAAAAATGGGCAAGATGGGCACCCAAAAAGATAAAGGCGCGCAAGTCCTGCGGCGGCGCGCAAGTATTGGTCGCGCAAGTATACTTGCGCGACATTAGGGGTACTTGCGCGATTTTCAACCAGTATTGAAATGCTTGAGCGACTCTTTATAAAACCCTTTACCATCCTCTTGAGGTTCTTCCAGAAGAGGGACGCGCAAGTTATATTGAAGGAATTAAGTCGGCGCGCAAGTGTTTGATAAGTTTCAACACTTAAGCCTTCATTCTTCTCTTTAGATCCTCCATTCTAGGTAAGAAATTACCTTAGAAGTGTTCCGGAAGCTTTGAGAAGAGACTTGGGCGTCGGGAGCATCAATCCGAGTTTCTAGAAAAAGATCCTCTCGAATGGGGGGCCAACAGGGTCTATTTATAGGAAAAAGAAGACCCCGGGCGGTTACTGGGCGGTTACTAGGCGGTTACCACATATGTCGCGTAAGTCCCTTGCACGAACATGAGGAGTCGCGCAAGTATTGAGGCGGCGCGCAAGTGTACTTGCGCGACCAAGAGGGAACTTGCGCAATACAAGGGCAATGTTCTCCTTTTTTATCCCTTTGTCGATTTTTGATGTTTCTTCAAAGGATTAATCACTTTGAGCTCAGATATTCCCTTTTCCGAACTTTAGATTCTGTGACGAAAGGAGCGTCAACAGGGACCCGAGGAGTAGTGGAGCTATCTTTACCCACCCTTCAGGTGGGATTTCCAGTGGACGGCCCGACGCTACAGCTTTTCTTTTCAGTTGCTGTTTTCCCCATTCAGTTGTACTTTACAGTTGGGCTTGTATTTCCGGCCCCTTTTACATTTAGCACAGCTTGATACAATTTTTACTTAGTGTTTACTCTTTCCGCTTGCTTACTCTGTGGTGGTTGTTTACTTTACAAAGGCAATGCCTTCCCTGTTTATCGGGATTTATGCCTTGATGCTAGTCGCCAGCCCCTGGCCTATGGATGGCAGGCTTGGGGTAGTCACGACACGAGCCCCGAGGACGGGTCGTGACAAATTGGTATCAGAGGATTTCGGTTCTACCACAGACTCTGATCTTTCTTCTATGTGAAGCAATAGTGTTAAGCGTATTGAGTGTGGTTATTAGTTCAGGGAGTCCAGTGTTGGTGCGGCGACCGACGTATCCATACACCAGGACCCTGACTTCTGATTTCTGACTTAATGCACAAAAACATTGATTGCATGTGTGTTTCAAGTTTTCTTTGTGATTACTTGTGTCATCTCACCAGGTATAAGACGTTGACCATGTCGCATCTGTTCAGGATGTCTCCATGCAGACAGTCAGTTGGAGTTCTGAGAGAGTAATCGATGATGGCACACCGAGCGACGAGGCTCTGGTGCATGGCCTTTTTACTATGTTGGCACACTCTGGTGGTGTACCAGCAGCACCACCACCTGTTGGGCAGCGGATTCCAACAACTTTACTAGCAAACTATGCACGCTGGCAGAGCACGTTGCATGAGGTCCAGTAGTAGCGGCCTCTGAGGTTACGAGGCGAGATAGATTCCCAGACAGCAGAGCAGTGGATGGAGGCGATTTCTAGGGTTTTCCGCCTAGATGAGACATCAGTAGAGTGGATGGTGAACTTAGACACTAGTGTTTTCCAGTGAATGACCATGAGGATGGTCCGCATAGTGATGAGCCTTCAGTACGTGGAACGATGCCTGAGATAGAGCCTGTGGGTAGTGTGTCAGCTATACATCACTACCTGTTGATCAACAGTTATAACCGGCGGTACTGGTAGGTGACACATGTAGGCTTACTGCCTTACATGTGTTCTAACATCAGATACCCTCAAGTTCTGAGGCGAACCTGACTCATAGGTGACTGAGGACTGGCTTGGGGAGGTGTCCGAGAGTTTTCTAGAGCTTATACAGTTTCGGAAGGACGACGTGTTGATAGCTGAGAATTCATTGAGTCATTCCGAACATACCGGGTACTCGATGGATGCATTTCGATCAGTGGTCTTGTATCCTATGTGGGTCCTAGTATAGATGAATCAATGAAGACAGCTTGTCTTATATCCTATGTGGGTCCTAGCTGTGCTGGTCATGTATCCTATGTGGGTCCCAGCTTAGATGATTCAATACTGGTCTTGTATCATATGTGGGTCCCAGTATAGATGAATCAATGAAGACAGCTGGTCTTGTATCCTATGTGGGTCCTAGCTGTGCTGGTCTTGAATCCTATGTGGGTCCCAGTTTAGATGATTCAGTAACTATATCTGATCATCTCTTTCACCTTTTTGATGATTTATACCTGTGTGAGCTGAAACCTGTTTTTTCTTTCCTGTGTGGAATATGATTTGGTTTCCTGTGTGGACTGGTATGTACTTGGGCATCGTGGTTGGAACGTGTTGGAATTGATGACTTAGGTATATGTATTGGCATATACCTAAGCAGTGTCGGTTGTTACTTCGAGATTGTATCTTTACTTTGTGGTTTATCCTTTGTGGATTTTGGGAGACCTTCGGGGGTCTCAGGGTCCCTACTGTGTAGTTTATACTCACCCCTGCATGGGCTATGCCCGCACTACGTTGTGTTGGTTGTAGACGATGGACAACATTGATCGTGGTTGAGGCTTGCAGAGTAGGACGTTACCTGGAGGTGGACCGTTGGGCGAAACGTACTCGGAGTGGACAACGGGACCCGAGGAGCAGTGGAGCTATCTGTACCCACCCTTCAGGTGGGATTTCCAGTGGATGGCCCGACGCTGCGGCTTTTCTTTTCAGTTTCTGTTTTCCCCTTTCAGTTGTACTATACAGTTGGGCTTGTATTTCCGACCCCTTTTACTTTCAACACAGCTTGTTACAGTTTTTACTTAGTTTTTACTCTTTCCTCTTGCTTACTCTTTGGTGGTTGTTTACTTTTAAAGGCAATGCCTTCCCTGTTTATCGGGATTTACGCCTTGGTGCTAGTCACCATCCCCTGGCCTATGGAAGGCGGGCATGGGGTAGTCATGGCACGAGCCCCGAGGACGGGTCGTGACATATGCCCATACATATACGTAAGTCATCAATTCTCGTTCGGCTCCTTCATCTAAAACCAAGTACAACCCAGTCCACACAGGAAAGCAAAACGTAAATCCACATTGGAAAGCACAACACAATCCACATTGGAAAGTAAAACATGATTCAGCTCACACAGGTATACTTCTTGAATGACGATAAAGATGACCAGATATTGCCACTTATTCATCTAAGCCATCGGACCCACAAAGGAACGATAGGTACTAACCCCCGCAATGACCCACAAATGATCTGACCCACAAAGGATCGATAGGTAACTAACCCCCGCAATGACTCACAAAGGATTTGACCCACAAAGGATCGATAGGTAACTAACCACCGCAACGACCCACACAGGATCGGACCCACACCGGATCTGTAAGCGCTGGCCCACACAGGACCACTGAGCGCTGAACCACACAGGATCAGACCCACACAGGATCGGTAGCACTGTCGCACAAAGGATCGCTAAGTGCTGTAGTCGTCACCGTCGAATCCACTGAGGATCTCTCCACAGTCGTCGTCGTCACAGTAGCAGTCACAGCCATCTCTAGGGTTCCCGCACAAAGCAAGCTCGTTCAGGAGGGTCCGCTCCACGAGCTAAGAGGCTGATACATCAACTGACACATAGTCCAGAGTTGATGTATCCAAAAGTTCCGTATTGACAACAAGAAGTCAACATCGTAGACGGCGCGTCAATCGGACTCTCGGTCTGAGAGTTATTGGCTTTTTTGTTCCAGGGGCCCGGTTGGTTTTTAAGGAAAAACCAATCCGTCCATACTCCACCTATGTCCAAACCTCAGTCGGAGTAATCCAAAAGATCCTTCTCACTTAGAGGAAACCATCAATGTCGACGGTATGTCAATCGGACGTCCGGAGCTCAAGATATGAGCGTTTCCGCTCCGAGGGCCCGGTTGGTTTCGTGTACGAACCAACCTGGCTGAACCCAAAGTATTCCGAAACCTTGAGTGTGATATACCGAAATGACGGTCTCGATCCAAGGATTGTATCACTGCTGACGTCGCATCGTTCGGAGGCACGTAGCTCATGTTATGAGAAAAAGACCGAAAAGATCCGTAAACGGTGGGTCTGGGCCCGGACCGCCCCGGCCCGACCCCCCTAGGTCGGCTCGAACCGGGTCGACCCGTACCGGTTCGGGTTCGACCCGGCCGGTGCGGCCCGGCCCGGCCATGGTGGCCTGGCCTGGCCTGGGCAAGACCCGGCCTGGCCGGTGCGGGCGCAGCCCGACCGCCTGGTGGCTCGGCCGTGATGGCCGAGCGGGTGCAAGAGGCGCCGCCCCCTTGAAGATTCTGCCGCCCCGCGTGGGGGCCGCCTCTCACCAACGGACGCAGTAATGCTGCGTCCTGCCTTCAGTTCCGCACAGCCGCGGAACCGCACCCCACCACCGTGGCATTAGTCGCGGCTGCTCCGACCGGTGGCGTGCCGGGGTACCGCCGCATCTGGCCACCGGTGCCGCTGGTGGAGTCCGCGGGCCACCGGAGTTGCTCCGGTGGTCCGATTTCATTTCCGTCGGCGCCTTAGCTCATCCCGGGTCCCGTTCTTCACTGCGGAATCAACAAATCGTCTCTGCGGCCCGATTTGTCATCATCATCCATTCCGCACACCAAGAACAAAAGGGCGATGGGTTCGGATTTGTTCGTTGGTCCGCACCAACCGCGTTAGCGGTTTGAAACAACACCATAATTCCCAGCAATTAATAAACCTCGACCCGCAATAATAATCCATGGACCAACTTGTTAATTGGTTGGTCCACGTTCTTGCCTTCGAGGAAAAAAAATATGGGTATTATCATTTCCAAAACGACCCATACCTCAACGTCGTCGTCGGACGCGAGTTCGTCGCAGAATTGACCGTCACGGAAGAAAAGGATTGTCACATCATGGAAGGGCGTCGTTGTCACGCGGTACATGGTGTCGCATAGACAAACTTCGAGGATAAAGAACATACAGATTTAATTATAACAATTAAATCCATGTTGATGTTATAATCCACAAAGAATTAAACGGACTGCAATCCCCTAACTCAAGATGCCGATCGAAGATTGTCGCGGGGATGGGACGTCATGGAAGAAGCGTCGGCATCACGTCGTGTCGATCTCTGGGGGTCTGGTGTTCTTCGTCACCTTTCATCGGAGGCCAGAGTTCTTCGCGTTCTTCGCATTCTTTGCATTCTTCACGAAGGAGGATGAAGGACTTAAAGTTTCTTCCAAATCCTCTCAATGAACAATCCTCAAGAAGACATGTGTTGGTATTATTTCATTACATGCCAACAAACAAAAACAGGTTAAGAAACGAACAAATTAATTCATAGAATTAATTTCAACGAATTAACTGCCCAATTAATAGGGGCGTTAAGAACATAGAAAACGCATCATTTGACTTTCATTTAATAGGGGATTTCGCAGGTGAGTTACTTAGAGGAAATGAAACGGTGGGGCTCGTGCGGGCACCACCTCACAAATATCCTACTATGAGGGTAGGATATTTGGGTTCCACCCTATCCACTTCAACTCAGCTTAAGCAGCTTTAAGTGGATTTAAGCGGCTTTAAGTGAAATAAAAATAACGTTGTCGCACCACTTTATTTTATTTCTTAACTTAAATGCCAAAATTTAAAAACCACACCCAAGAAAACTCAACTCCGGAAGAGGCGTTTCTAAGAAATTATCGGCGCTGCGATTCCATCAGTGCCCTCGGAATTTGATTCCGAGCACCAGTTCAAAAGTTAGAAAAACCCGCTCGTTCTTTCACTGAACGTACCTGAGCCAAACATCATAAAATGATTTCAGGCACACCGGGCCTCAGAATCAGGTGCTGTCAGAAACTGCATTCTTGTAAAATTGAAAGAAAATCAAGAAAAAAATTTCCTTGAAATTTACGAGTCTTTACATCACTCCCACCTCAGGGCTTTACGTCCCCATAAAGATACATCATAAACTAGGGAAACAAAAGTGGGTACTGAGCACGCATCTGATCCTCCCGCTCCCAAGTTCTCTCCTGGAGGTTCCCGCGCTGCCATCTGATGCACACTAGAGGAATCGACCATCCACGTAGGACCTGCTCATGTCGATCCTCGATATCCACTGGGACCTCTGAAAAAGTCGCCCCATCCTCAACGTCTGGCTCCCCATGTTCAATGATGTGCGTCAGGTTGTGCACGTATCTCCTCAACTGGGATGCATGGAAGACGTCGTGCACCCGGTGCAACTGAGGTGGTAGAGCCAGGCGATAAGCCACCTCGCCAATTCTGCTGAGGACCTGGAATGGTCTGATGAAGCATGGAGACAACTTGCCACCTCGGCCAAATCTTCGTAATCCACGTCGAGGCGAGACACACAAGAAGACGTGGTCGCCACCCTCGAACTATAGTGGCCTCCACCTCCTATCAGCATAAGACTTCTACCGGCTCTGAGCTATCCTCATCTGCTCCTGGATGACCAAGACCTTCTCTATCGTGGTCCGAACCATCTCTGGTCCCACAAGTGCTAACTCCCCAGGGTCTGTCCAGCACAAAGGAAATCTGCAAGGTCTGCCGTACAACTCCTCCTATGGTGCCATCCCGATGGTGGAGTGGTAACTGTTGTTGTACGCAAAATCCACCAAGGGTAAGTGGTCTTTCCAGCTGCAACCAAAGTCGAGGACACATGCACGGAGCATGTCCTCGAGAGTCTGAATGGTCCCCTCCGTCTGACCATCTGTCTGAGGGTGAAAGGCGGTGCTCATACGTAGCTGCGTCCCGAACGCCTCCTGCAACCCCTTCCAAAGCCAGGAAGTAAAGCGAGAATCTCGATCGGAGATGATAGATGATGGCACACCTTGAAGCCGTACAATCTCATGAACGTAGAGACATCCCAAGCTCTCCACTAAGCCCTGCTCTCTGATGGGTAAGAAGTGAACCGACTTGGTGAGTTGTTCGACAATCACCTAGATGGAGTCGTGACCTCTGGAAGTGCGTGGAAGTCCAATAACTAAGTCCATAGATATTCCATCCCACTTCCACTCTGGGACCTCCAAAGGCCGTACCAATCCTGCTGGTACCTGATGCTCTGCCTTCACCTGCTGGCAGGTGAGGCATCGAGAAACGAACTCTTCCACAGACTTCTTCATGCCCGGCCACCAAAACTGTCGTCTGAGATCCTGGAACATCTTCGCCACTCCAGGATGTACCACCAAAGGATAAGTGTTAAACTCTCTCAACACATCCTCCCATAAAGAAACTGGTACCAAGGTACATCCTCTGAAATGGATGTCATGATCTGCTCCAAAGGAGAAACCATCAGGTTCCTATCCTGAGGATATCTGCGCACGCCGCATCTCACAGTCAGCGTCCCCACGTTGTACCTCTCTGACTCGCTGCAGTAGTGGAGGGGTGTTTGTGAGAGACTGAAGGAAGGCAGCTCCATCTCTATCCAAGAAGGATATCTGCAAAGCGGCTAACTGCTCTGTCGCCTCCTCGAGTAGCTGAATGCCCGTCTTCCTGCTGAGAGCATCGGCTACTACGTTCCCCTTCCCAGGAGTATAGACTATCTCAAAGTCATAGTCCTGGAGGAACTCGAGCCATCGCTTCTATCTCAAGTTCAGGTCCTTCTGAGAAAAGATGTACCCAAGACTCTGATTTTCAGAAAAGACTCTAAAGCACTCGCCCATCAGATAGTGTCGCCATGTCTTCAGAGCGAAGACCACTGCTGCTAACTCCAGGTCATGGGTAGTGTAGTCTTGCTCATGCGGACTCAACTGACGTGGTCCATAGGCGATCACCGCCCGCTCCTGGATCAGGACAAATCCGAGTCCAGTCCTTAATGCATCACAGTAGACTACGTACCCTAATCCCTCCTCAGGAAACCTCAAGATATTGGTGCTGGCCAATCTCTGTCTCAGCTCCTGGAAGCTCTACTTACTTCTCTCTGACCACACAAAGGGTTTCCCCTTCTTCGTCAATGATGAGAGTGGTGCCGCAACTCTGGAGAAGTCTAGCACAAATCTTCGATAGTATCCAGCTAGTCCCAAGAAACTCTGCACCTCTGTAATGCTCTTGGGTGGCTCCCAAGGTAGCACTGCCTCGATCTTCGCAGGATCCACTGCAACTCCTGCCTCACAGATGATGTGCCTCAAGAAGTGGACCTCGCGTATCCAGAACTGACACTTCGAGAGCTTTCCATAATGCTGGTGCTCTCGGAGTGTGTCTAGGACAACCCGTAAGTGGTAGGCATGCTCCTCCTCAGACGTTGAGTATATAAAAATGTCGTCGATGAAGACCACGAAAAATCGATCGAGGTATGGCTGAAAGATCCTGTTAATGAGGCCCATGAACACTGCTGGATCATTGGTTACGCTGAATGGAATATCCAAGAAATCATAGTGGCCATACTGACATCTGAAGGCTGTCTTCTACACGTCCTCGTCCCGAACTCTAAGCTGATGATAGCCTGACCTGAGGTCTATCTTCGAGAACCACCGTGCTCCTTTGAGCTGATCGAAGAGGTCATCAATCCTTGGTAGCGGATACTTGTTCCTCACCATCACCTGGTTCAGGCGATGATAGTCGACACA
Organism: Viscum album; assembly: GCA_963277665.1. NCBI lineage: Eukaryota > Viridiplantae > Streptophyta > Magnoliopsida > Santalales > Viscaceae > Viscum > Viscum album. The sequence goes on from OY728138.1 coordinate 443,829,314, forward strand.
ATATCGCAAGCTCCAGTCCGCCTTCTTGAAGAACAATATCGGGGAAGCCCAGGGTGAAACACTGGGTCGGATGAATCCCTTGCCCTATAAGTCCTCCAACTATACCCGTAGCTCTCGAAGCTCAGCGAGGGACATCCGATACGCTGGAGTCGATATCGGGGCTGTCCTAGGTTACAGGTCAATATAAAATTCTACCTCTCTATGAGGACGTAGCCCTGGAATGTCGTCGGGAAAGACATCTGCATTCTGATCCACCACTACAGGAAAACTAGGACTCCGCACGTCAACTGCTCCTGGGATGAGGCTAGACAACTGATGGGTGATGGGATGTCCCCTCCTCTGTGGAAGTCCATCTTATGCTGCGAAGGCTCCCTTCTCGCCGGTGAAGGTGAACCTACTCCCGTCCGTGCATACACATCACACCTTGCACCTAATATAGTCAATCTGTGCATGGACTATAGATATACAATCCATGACCAAGATGTCATCGTAAGGCCTCGACGCCACTACAAGAAGATCTCAGCCGAAAATCTCGCCTCCTAGAATAAGCTCACACTGCCGGCACCAGTGCGTAATCATCAAGTCTGCTCCAGTAGCAGTCTCTAGCCGTAAAGATCGAGCCAACGGCTCTGTCGGAATCTCTGAGCTCCGGACAAGGGCAGGAGCTATGAAAGAGTGACTCGCTCCTGTGTCTATAAGAACTACAACAAGGGTGGAATAGACACAGATAGTACCTCAAATCAACTTGAGCGCACTGTGGTCTTAGGCCTCCGCTGCCTAGAGCTGTGCCTGTCTCTGCCCGCCAGCTCCCTGTGGTCGGGGTGGACATCCTGGTGGTTGTAGTGGTAGAGCCTCAAAGCGTCACCCACCACCTGCTGCTCGGCCAGCTCCTCTACCTCGTCTGCCTCCACCCTGCAGACCGCCACGGTCGACCCTCTGCCTCTGCCTGGGTGGCCCCTCAATCATATACTTCTCCTCGGCATGGTGGGTCGAGCAGTCACGAGCCATGTGGCCCTGCCCGCCGCATGTGTAGCACTACCTGCCTCTCGAAAGCCTGGCATCACACTGTGTGCCCCGCACTGCTGAGCCAGTGTCCTGAGGTCGTCTGCGTGAGGGTCTGGTCTTCCTGGACCCCGATGTCATCCGCCGACTTCCTGCTGGAGAAGACTCTTCTACATACCGCCCCGCGGTAGGTCTCGCTGCTGATGAAGGCTCGGTAAGGAATCTCTCTATCAAAAGGGCTCGCTCCAGTACTTCTGCCTGAGTCGGAATGCTGAGGGAGATCAGCGATGCCCTGATATCATGTCTCAATCCCTGCTCAAAGGTCCGGCCCTGGAAGAATGGGTCCCGTACCATGTCTGTCGTGTAGCACGAGAGATTGGTAAATCTCACCGAGTACTGGGCGACCGTCAAGCTGCCCTGCCGCAGCTGAAGAAGCTCTTGGATGCGCACGGCACGGAGGGTGGCCGGGACGAACTCTGGGCGGAAGAGGCCCTCAAAGTCTGTCCAGAGGAGAGAAGCATCATCGTGCACCTGGATCATCAAGCTCCACCATCTGCCCGCTGTTGTGTGTAGTAGGCTCGCTGTGAGGATCGCCATTATGTCTGATGGTGTCCTCACTAGCCTGAAAACTCGTACCACTGCCTCCAGCACGTCCTCGACTGCCTGGGGGTCCGTCTCCCAATGGAACCTAGGCGGTCGCTGGCGCTGGAACTCATGCAGTGCACTGAGACGATGTGCATCGTCAGCGGCTGGGGCTGGAAGCATCGGTGGCTCGGCGGGTAGAGGTACCGCCGGTGCCTCAGTTGTCAAAGGGCCCTGCACCGAGGCCTCGTCGCTCGGCGGGCTGTCGTCACGCTCAACTCTCGGAACCCTAGCTGGCTACCGTCGTGGGGCTATTCTGAAAAGGAAACAGGTGCGCCACGATCAGAACAGTATACCTGGTGAGCTGATACAAGTAATAACAAAGAAAACTTAAAGCACACATGAAATCAATGTTTTCGTGCATTATGTCGGAAATCTGAAGTCAGGGTCCTGGTGTACGGATACGTCGGCCACCGCACCAACACTGGACTCCCTGGACAGATCACCATACCCAATACGCTAAACACTATTGATTCAAATAGAAAAGATCAGAGTCCACGGTAGAACCGAACTCCTTTGATACCAATTTGTCACGACCCGTCCTCGGGGCCCGTGTCGTGACTACCCCAAGCCCGCCTTCCATAGGCCAGGGGCTGGCGACTAGCACCAAGGCGTAAATCCCAGAAAAAAGGGAAGGCATTGCCTTTGTAAAGTAACCAACTCTATGGAGCAAACAGGCGAAAGTAATCAATAAGTAAAAACTGGTACAACAGTAAGTGCAGAAAGTAAGTGGGCCAGTATACAAACCCAAACTGAAAGTAAAGTACAACTGAAAAGGGAAAATAGAAACTGAAAAGTAAAGCCACGACGTCGAGCTGTCCACTGGGAACCCACTTAAAGGGTGGGTACAGATAGCCTCCACTGCTCCTCGGGTCCGGCTATCCGCTCCGAGTACGTCCCGTCCAGTGGTTCACCTCCAGGTACCGTCCTGCGCCGCAAGCCTCAGCCACAATCAGCGTTGTCTGTTGTCTACAACCAACACAACGTAGTGCGGGCATAGCCCATGCAGGGGTGAGTATAAGCTACTCAGTATGGACCCCAAGACCCCCGAAGGTCTCCCAGAATCCACAAAGGATAATTCACAAAGGAAAAATACAATCACGAAGTAACATCCGACACTGCTTAGGTATATGCCCATACATATACCTAAGTCATCAATTCTCGTTCGGCTCCAACATCCGAACCCAAGTACAACCTAGTACACACAGGAAAGAAAACCATAAATCCACACAGGATAGCACAACACAATCCCCATAGGAAAGTAAAACATGATTCAGCTCACATCAGTATACTTCTTGAATGACGATAAAGATGACCAGATAATGCCACTAATTCATCTAAGCCGTCGGACCCACAAAGGATCGATGGGTACTAACCCCCGCAATGACCCACAAAGGGTGTGACCCACAAAGGATCGATAGGTAACTAACCCCCGCAAAGACCCAACAACAAAAGGGAGGTGGGTTCGGACTTGTTCGTTGGTCTTCACCCACCGCGTTAGCGGTTTGAAACAACACCATAATTCCCAGCAATTAATAAACCTCGACCCGCAATAATAATCTGTGGACCAACTTGTTAATTGGTTGGTCCACGTTCTTTCCTTGGAGGAAAACAAACATGGGTATTATCATTTTCAAAACGACCCCTACCTCAACATCGTCGTCGGACGGGAGTTCGTCAAGGAATTGACCGTCGTGGAAGAAAAGGATCGTCGCGTCGCGGAAGGGTGTCACTGTCGCGCGGTACTCGGCGTCGTGTAGAGAAACTCTGAGTATCAAGAACATACAGATTTAATTATAACAATTAAATCCATGTTGATGTTATAATCCACAATGAATTAAAAGGACCGCAATCCCCAACCTCACGATGCCGATCGAAGATTGTCGTGGGGATGGGACGTCACAGAAGGAGCGTCGGTGTCACGTCGCGTCGATCTCCGGGGGTCTAGCGTTCTTCGTCGCCTTTTGTCAGAGGCCAGCATTCTTTGTGTTCTTCATGTTCTTCACGAAGGAGGATGAAGGACATAAAGTTTCTGTCAAATCCTCTCAACGAAAAATCCTCAAGAAGACATGTGTTGGTCTTATTTCATTACATGCAAACTAACGAAAACGGGTTAAGAAACGAACAAATTAATTCATAGAATTAATTTCAACGAATTAACATCACAATTAATAGGGGCGGTAAGAACATAGAAAACGAGTCAGTTGACTTTCATTTAATAGGGGTTTTCGCGGGTGCGTTACTTAGTGGAAAAGATACAGTGGGGCTCGTGCCGGCCCCACCTCACAAATATCCTACCAAGAGGGTAGGATATTTTGGGTTCCACCCTATCCGCTTCAACTTATCTTAAGCAGCTTTAAGTGGATTTAAGCGACATTAATTGAAATAAAAATAAAGTTGTCGCACCACTTTATTTTATTTCTAAACTTAACCCCCAAAATTTAAAAACCACACCTGAGCAAACGCAACTCCGAAAGAGGTGTTTCTAAGAAAATACCGGCACTGCGATTCCATCAGCGCCCTTGGAATTTGATTCCGAGCAATGGTTCAAAATTTAGAAAAACCCACTCGTTCGTTCACTGAACGTACCCGATCCAAACTTCGGAAAATGATTCCGGCCACACCGGGCCTCGGAATCAGGTGCCGTCAGAAACCGCGTTCATGTAAAATTCCAATGAAAATTAAGAAAAAAATTTCCTTGAAATTTACGGGTCTTTTCAATTATCATTTTTAAATATCTTTCCTCTTATCCCCTGTGACAATTCATGATCATCTAAACCTAAGGGGTACCCAAATTTACGTATTTTTTGATTTTTCATTTTAAATTTTAGGGTTCATGAATGTCATTTTTTCCATATTAGGGTGTATATCATCGAAGGTTATGCAATTTTGACCTTCTACTAAGGATTCCAGGTATCCTTACCTCATATATAAATTTTAATTTTTTGAACCATGAATTTCATAATTTTTAATTTATTCTTTATTTGTTTAATAATTGTATAAATTGTGTTTAATGGATTGAATGAGAGAAAATTGGGGTTTTAACCAAATTTTCATAGAAATTAGGTGTATTAATAATTTTATAAAATAATTAAATTATGTTTTATTAAACTGTAAATCCCACGTTTTATTATGATGTCTGATTATTAATTTCAAATTTATCATAATGTTGTTAAAATAACTTTTTTTTATAAAATTAATTTTTTTAAAAATGACTTACTAATACTAGCGGTACTTGAAATTCGAAGAATTAATATATTAATAAAAAATTTCTGTAATAAAATGAAAAATATAAAAGTGATTTGACCATGTTCTGTGTTGATGAATAAATAAAATAACTGTGTTTATGATTAAAAATTTGGGTGTATAAAAATTCATTTGATTCCATTAAATGGTTTTAAGAAATATATTTGGATTATTGTTTTAAAAGTTAAATATTAAAATTATGATTTTAAAGTTTGGTTTTGACATAAAATTGTAGACGAATAAAAAAATATTATTGATCTGAGCCTCTTTTAGAGGTGGAATGTTTTGAAATTTTAGGATATCTCAAAGTGATTGTGTGTGAGGGATCCCATCTTGACCCTTTTTCGAGTCTATTAGTATGTATTGTATCCCATGGGAATGTGATTTATATTTTTAATAGTGTGATACTTATGTGATCATGGGTTACTAATTAGGAAGGGGTTATAGTAAAGGTTTAGATAATTTTTTATACTTTTTATTGAATTTAATCATTTTTTATCTCCCTTTATTTTATTTGGTCGCGGAATCCCTAGTTCAATGGTAGGATAACTTAGATGGGATGGGTTCCCTTTTATATTGTTACACTAGTGAAGTATGTTATATAATTACTAGATAGTGATGTATAACTAATATTTCTTCTAGATTATAGGGAAATATGTTCTAGGTTACCTATATTTACTATCCATACAGTAGAGACCACGATACTTACAATTTTAATTGTGGTTTTACTTAGGGGATTTATCAATTTTTTGTTGTATCCCATATTTTTATTGACTTGTGTATGAAACCTAACCTTCACTCCATTCATTTATTTATTTTAAATATGCCATAGTTCTATTTATCACTGATCAATTTCTATTTATTTATTGTGTGTAGGTATTTTTAATTAATTTTAAAAGAAAATTTTTTAATGTAACATTTAAAATAAAAAAGGTTATTTCATATGGATTTTTTTAAAAAATAAATTTTTTAAGTGATTATTTTCATTTAATAATAAATAGGGTGTTTTTAAAGCCACCTTGAGGTTTTTTGGTTTTATATACAATTAAAATTGAAAAATCTATATTTTATTAAGGTATTTAAAACTATATAAAATGGATATTTTTATTAAAATGTGAGACTTGTGGTCTGGTGGGTGTTAGACTACTAATCATTTTTATACTCATGCCTATATTCATTCCAATTTCTTTGCATTATAAATTTATTGATATCTCTTAGGGAACATTCAGTTTTAAGTCTAGATTGGGATCATTTGGATATTGATTTTAGTTTGTTTTTTTTAACATTTGACTAAGTATACCTTTTACTTGATTTTGTAGGACTTTACTTTAGATTCATTTAATTTCTTGTGTCTGTCCATTAAAATGAGTTATTCACTTATTTAGAATATTTTTATTAGTTTATTTAATTATTTCATGTGTATACCTGGTGATTTGTATAGTTATAATATGTTATGGTATCTTGGAGTGATATAAGGTATGTTTTCATGATGGATGATTTTAGATTTTAGATATGTGTTTAGTTTATTTCTATTTATATCTAATATTTTCTTAACGATTTTCTTCTTCCCATATGATATTTGGTGTGTATGTCTAACTAATGGATGGGACATTCAGAATTATTCTTAGAATTATCTTGTGTTTTATACTATGAAAAAACATTTTCATAGGAACATTCATCCCCAATAATTTTTTGTTATGCCTATGGTGATTTTCATTGGCTTGAGGGATTGTTGATTTCCCATAGGTATTTTTTGGGTTGGAATGGAATATGGTGGATGGATATCTCAGGATGTTTCATGAAATGATGTCTTCCAAAACACAAGAATCTACTTGGGAATAGTCATGTCACCACTCTTAGGATTGTTTCCATGATACAGTCAAGAGGGGATACACCAAGGTGTGACCATTATGGTCATGCTACAACCATGTCACTGGGTAGTTTTTTTAAAAGGGGAATATGATTAAATTAACATTAGAAACATTTTAACTTCCTTCCCCATATCCCCAATCCATAACTCGATTTGAAAAAACTTGGGGGTGGGGGGTATTTAATGTCCCTTATACTCATTCCTTCATCATTTTAAGTGATTTTCATTGTTTAGAGTATCCATTTCTATGTTTAATCCCTTGATGCATCATTCCTTCCATATTTCATGGGTTTCATTTTCTAAACCATCACTCCTAGAAATTAACCTTATAATAATGGTTTTAAACTATTGGTATAGGCTATAAAACTATTGGTGTAGGTTATACAAATGGATTCCTAATCCATGGGTATACAATATGTTTGGATAGATCTATGAAAATGGTTTCTTTGAAACCATTGTTATAGCTCCTATAGATTTCCTTTTTACAATGTTTTTATAAATCTATGGGTAAACACACTATAATAATGGTTTTATAGACTATTTTTAAACCCTTCCTCATAAAAAATGATTTTAGAACCTCCCATATTACCCCAGAACTAGGACACACTCAAAGAACTTACACCCACACCCCATGCAACTGGTAACCAATATAAAATAAATAAATACATATTTTACTCCGTTGAATCAATAACAATAAAAATTTATATGAACAAAAATATTGTACATTTATTATTTGACCAATGGAATACTAAAAAAACAAATCATAAAAAATAATTCCATTAACATTTAGTTATTAAACATTATGTCCTATAAATACCAATCAGAAAAGTAGATGAACAATATCTCTCTCATGACCACCATTATCAACACTATCATCACCAATGTACTTTTAACCATCATAATCACCATCAAAAACAACATCACCACCACCACCACCACCATCATCATCACCATAAATATTATCATCACTATCACTATCACCATCACAAGGAAAGTCGTCATCTGGAAAACAACTAGGGCTATCATCCCCATCGCATTCTGTATCATATAATGAAAACGACATTTAAATGAATGCATCAATAACCATTGATTTATTTAGTATAATTTAAGGACATAATGTTTTCATAACTTTACTAAGTTTATCATTTGAAATTTTAATGCATTCATGCTTATTTGTGTCTATTATTTGGCCCTTATGGACTCTGCATGAGCCTTTTGTCCCTCTAAATGACCCATTTCCAACTTGATGCTTCTGAAACTATTAGTGAAACCTAATGTGGGTCATTATCGGGTGGGGAAAATACAATTTCCTGGTCAAAAATATATTCCCCCATTAGAATCATCTACTAATATTACGTAAAAATAATCATTTGACCCAAATTTCTCAGTTTCTGGCTAATCAAGGGACTCCAAATCACAGTAATTTAAATAAAAATGAACTACTTAATTATAAAATAGATATTAAAATTTGAAATCCTAAAAGTAAGATGTAAACTCCAATATTATTTATAATTATTTGTAGTACCTATATAAATATTCATTCATCTTGATAAAATTAATTTTCCTTGAGGCAGAACTCCTTCAATGATCAGTACAACCCTCTGTAATAATGTTTTATTTTGAAAAACATTATTGAATTATAGTGATTTTTGAAAAAAAATATTCATTATAACCAATACTTAATTGATAATAACTAATAGAAATTGAATTAAATTTCATAGAAAAGAATTGTGTTATCCACAAGAATGTGTTACTGTAATCAATCAAACTAATATAAATAAATTTTGATTATTTTGGTGAAGAAATGTAAATATTAAATTTTTTTAATTTAGGTTAACATCATTTTTTATTGGTTCCACTATTTTTGGATAAATTTAGTTTGATTAAGAACTTTTTATATAAATTTGTGACTTATAGATCTAATTAATCTATATTTTGTTTAGTTATCAATTAAAATAACTAATTAAGATTATTTTAGGTCAATATTTTTTTGTTATGTTTAGGGAATTTGTGTTCAGCTTAATTTTTATTTGTTTATTATTGTTTATTTATTTCAATTTTAGTTATTTATATTTTTTTAACCCATTTTTTAGTTATATTTATATTCAATAAATCATATTATTTATATTACATTCAAAAATATTGTTACAAATTAGTTCAATTAAGGATTTATTATATTTATTTTGTTTATATTTAAAATTATTTATATTTTTTGGTTAATGGTTTTTAGGGTAATGTTATTCACTTTTGGTTCAATTTTTTTGTTATATTTGATCTGAATTTGGATTGTATGAATAGTAAAGTTTATTTATATATACTTTAATTATATTCTCAAAACATTAGTAACATTTTATAGTTGATAAGTATTTATATTAATATTAAATGGATCTATTTATATGTTTATATATTAATATTCTTTGAAACTATGTATTTTTTAAGAAATCTTATATTTTTTCTCTTAATATATTTTAAATTTATGACCATTCATATATTATTATTATGTAAATAAATTTTAATTAACCCCTACATAACATTATATTTCTTTTTCTTAACATTAGTTTACCCTTTATTAAATATTTTTACCCTTACTCAACTTTAGTTCAACCTTACATAACTTTTAATTACACTAATATAACATTTGTATGCCCTTACTTAACATGTATAAGTATCTATTAACTAATATAAAACCTTATTTATTTTATAAAATTAGTTTAACCTTAATTAAATTTGTGTTATCCTTACTTAAATGTATGTTACCCTTACATAACATTATTCTTCACTTATTTTAATTTATCATACAATTAATTCTCTTTGTTTATCCTTATATAACTCTAGTTTTCCCTAACATAAAGTATTTTTCGGTCAATTAAATTTTTTTACCCTTATATGAAATTATATTACCCTTAAAAAAACTTTAGTTTACCCTTAATTAACCTAGAAAAGTCGATGTTGTTTCGTAAAAAAAAATTTCACCTTATTTAAATTTTTTTTACCCTTACTTAAGTTTATGTTTCCCTTACTTAATTTTTTAAATATCACATATCTATCGTTTCCCATTACTTAACATTTTTTTACCCTTAAATAACATTCTTTTACCATAACTTAACTTGTTTGTACCCTTACATAAATATTTTATCCTTACATATCATTCTTTTTTCTATAAATAACTTTTTTAACCATTACCTAACTTTATTTTACCCTTACATAACATGTATAATTTTATATTTACCCTTACATAACATTTTTTTATCCTTAATTTGCTTTATTTTACCCTTAATTAACTTTATTTTACACATAAATAATTTATATCCATTTCATAAAAATATTATACCCTTAATTAACTTTATCTTACCTTTAATTAACTTTTATTTATCCGTACACAACGTTTTTACCCATATATAACTTTTTTCCCTAACTTAACATATTTTACCATTACTTAATGTTCATTACCCTTACATGACATTTTTTTACACTTACTTTACTTTTTTTACCATTACATAACTTTAATTTACCCTTACATAACATGTGAATGTTTCATTACAGTTACATAAATTTTTTTACCCTTAGATAACTTTAGTTTATCATGACATAACATTAGTATACGCTTACTTAACTTTTTTAACCCATAATTATCATTAGATTCTCCTTACATAACTTTTTAATGATTAATTTATTTTAATTTTACCCTTACATAACTTATAAAAGCATATGTTTACCTATACATAACATATTGAGACATCTTCATACATTTACTTAACTTATATAAAATTTATATTTCCTTTCCAAAACTAAATCTTGATACCTATACTTAGATAGTTCAGATTTTTAGTTACCCTTATGTAACTCAAAATTATAATATAATAATAACTTATAGACTATTTTTTCTACTATATTTTTATCATAAATTATGATATACACTTCAAAATTGATCCACGAGCCATTTTTCATTTCAATTGGTACCTAATTAAATGTAAGCGTTGATGAAAAATAACTAATTCCTCTCATGTTATGGATTTGTATTGTAGATGAAATTATGGTGATACTTTGTAACATCCTTTTTTATATCTTTTTGTTGACTCTAAAAATAATAATCATTAATTTTAAAAAATAGATTTTTAATGAAAATCATCATCATTTTCAATCAAAACCATCAAATTTGAATAATACCTTAAATTCATCACTCTTCTAATGGGAATTAATTTCTGTATTCTATGTTAACGGACACTCATTTGGATTATTATATCCTATAAATCTATTCCGACTGTAGAAACCCCAATATTATACAACTAATGTTAATATTATATCCATATATCACGTAATTCCATTAGTCATGTAGTCCTTGCAGCCACAGAATCTAGAAAATTATAAATAATCTACAACAAAAAATATTAATTCAAATAAATATACTAATAAAATTACATTATATCAAAAGAATTATCTTACCCATCTTGTGCCCAAGAGATATCATTTATTTAATTTTCAAGGTCTGTCTATGAGAGTACCTTGATTGGAAGAATTTCATAGTCTTTGGAATGAATCACTATAAAACCCATGCATTCTCCCCCTATTTTACCATTCATTTAATTATACTTATTGTAATCGATCTTTAACATTTTTCGGTGGTTCAAAACTTCATGCATGTTTTTACACCCACAATGCCTTATAGTGGTAGATATAGCAGTGAAATAAAAAAAATAAATATATTAAATTAATACAGATTTTAATGAAAATATATTAGGGTAAAAATATTTACTATGGTTCTATAAATATACATGATTCAGTGTGATCAGTCAGTATTATTGGATACCTAGGATGTGAAGGATATTTGAACTATGTAGTACCGGTGAGATCCAATATCTTCTAATGATGATTAGTATTATTAAGAGGTTCAAAATGTGTCAATGAAGAAGTTGAAGGAGAATGAACACAAAATCATTGAGAGAAAAATTTGGTAGAAAATGGATCTAGAAAATTCATCTATTAAAATGGGTAATATTAATGGTTAGTGGGATCCCTCATTAGATAAGAAAAATAAATATGATTATTTTATACATAAATTTATGTGATATTATATGTGTTAAAAATATTTCGATGCCTCTAACAGAACTATAGGAGAAGAAATTATGATACATGGTATATCTAAAGAAGGTTATGGGTGTGATCTGGTATGACTATTAGTGATATTAGATCTAGTACCCCCTCTCAAATATCCAAGACGAGTATTTTTTCTACAAGGCTGGTTATAGAATAATTGTCTCTTATGTGATAGTTGATAATTAAAATTTAAAAAAGATTAATGACAGGACATTATATATATATATATATATATATATTTGAAATATTATACTCACAACAAGAAACAGTGGAAGAATGCATATATCTCTCATGCAGTGATTATTAACAGACATTCGCTTCCCTTGTATCTCTTTAGTATTTCTCATTTCATACATTAGAAAAGTAATTAGTGTTTAATTAGATATTCATAAATAATGAGTCATCCAAACAAGAAGGAAGTGGTGGTGTGACCTAGTTAAGGTATAGCAATTTTTAATCCAAACAATGGATGGCTATTTAAACAATATAATAATATCATATTTATTGGACAAAATGTCAAAACATAAAAGGCATTTCGTATAAAAATTATCAAATTATAGTTAGAATATTAAGCATGGGTATGGTATGGTTTTCATATTTTATTTTCAATTTGACCCAAATAAATTTTGGTTAGGTCATTTGGTTCATTTACGTCATTTGATTATTTCAATTGGCCATTTATTGGGTTAGATCATTTGGTTCATATTTTGGGTTAGGTCATTTGGCCATTTTTTAATTTTTTATGTTTGGTTATTTTCTTCATCATTTATTTATTATATTTTATTTAATATGTTTTAATTTAATTCATATGGTTTCATTCTTGTTCAATTGTTTTTTTGTTACATTCTAATAAAGATCAATTTAGTATTATAAAATGAAAATGATAGATTAATGTGGCCAATTTATATTTAAAATACCCATTAAGATCAAGTTGGATGCAGAATATTTAAATTCAACATTTAAGAAATTTTAATATTAAAAAACTAAAAAATCATGTCACGTTAAACTAATAGAACTAACAAAATATATGGATGATTATATATATTACCGACCAGAACATTAGGTTAACAATCAACTCTGAAAATTAGACTATTTCATTCATCATAAGTAATAAATTGATGAAGGGAAATTGAAGAAGTGGTGGTGTTAATTTCATCCCCATCATCATCAAAAATATGTCTTTCGATTACTTCAATAATGACACTAAATTCATGTCTTAGGTGATTTTTCAGAAATTTTTTTTAACCAATGATGTTAAAATATATTTATCATATGTATCAAGAATATCAGTTTTGTAATTAACTGCAAATCCATAGTCATTAATAAATATTTCATGTATCAGCATTGAATCAAACCACCTACATTTCATCATAGTGACTTGATCTTGAGTGTAATAATCCAATTAATTATTTTTAACCCAATCTATAATAAGATACATTTTTATATCAAGGCCTACTATCTGATGCACTACAATAATAGTATGTTGTTGTAGTTACTATAATATAATCATGTTGTGCCTTCATGTTCATTCCTTGATGAGTGATAATAAATTTGTAACCTTCTATCCCAATTGATTTTCATTCATTAACTACAAAATTTGGGCCAAATCCAAAGTTCTGAGATAGATTCAGCAGGTAAACACAATATATAAAATATAAATTAATATTAATATTAAATAAATATTAATTTTTTTTATAGTAATACATTTACCCTCAATTTTAAAAAATAGTTATAATCTTTTCGATGAAAATAATACCTCTTTCTAAAATTTAATAAATGATTATCTATAATTATAAATTTTATATGTTACCTATATAAAATAATTGAAGATGATTAATAAATATTTTTAATTGAATGGGAATAGATAATATATAGGTGTTAAATTTACATAATATAATCATGGAATAATTTACAATGAAAAGAAATTTAATGATGTACCATATCCCATTCATCAAGGATTAATGTAGTCAGTTTTTGTAATATAATAATTCCCCATACTTAGGGAAGTGATAGAAAAATAGATTCAATTTTTTCATACTCATATTCATTTATAAATGGTTGTTTAATTCTCATTGCCACATCATAAAAATAAATTGAACAAAAATCCACACATTCTTGATTCAAGTAACCTTTGATAATGGATCATTTTGGATGATTTTTGTTATGTGAATAAGAATAAATATGTGAATATTTATTTCAGTTTTATACATATAATGAAATGAAATAAAGCCAACAAGAAGTATTTCAATTTGAGTATTTATAGTTTGATGTAGAATTTGTCACAACCTGTCCTAGTGGGGCATGTGTCGTGACTCCCCAATCCCACCTCCAATAGGCCAATGCATGACTAATGGCACTGAAATGGCATATCACTAACTTGGGAAGACTTATCCAAAGTACATGTACACAAAGACACATCTACAATCCCAAAAATGTTAAAATATGAAAATAACTAAAAATGCATGCATACATCTAAATCTCACAACCAATGTACAAAAGGAAGTAATGTAAAGTAAATAGTGCCTACAATCCCACCACAAGAGTCTAAAAAACAATTCCATCTTGAATGTAAACTAGGGTCAACTTCCAGAATACTATAGGATCGCACATCGGTCCATCTAGTCCCATTAAGCACTGCCTGGTCCTATTCTCTCAAGGACTCTATCTAAAGGTAAATTGTTTACACATTAAATGACATGTGTGGGAAATGACCATGTATGGGTGAGTATAAAAATACCTATTAGGATATCCCTAAACCAAAAATAATGCAAAAGATGTAAAATAGTAACATCTATATAGGTATAGGTATATAACAAGAATAACAAGACTATCTAGAAATACATAACAAAGACACATAGCCTCAACATCATAGTTAGAATAGTAATACTTGCATCGGATTCTAGATCAAAAAGTTCCATATATCATTCATCTAGGAGAGCACAATCGACATTTATGATAGCACTGATGATGTCTGTTCGAGAGGTAGTGCTCATCGAGTCTCGTCATTATATGTTTATGCTGAATGTTTGAAGAGATATGATACATATATGATGATAACATCCACTTCTAGGTAGTGTACCAAAAACTCCCACTAGATTAACCCACTAAGTGGAGGATCGACTACCACATAGTGTTGGTCAAGATGATACCATGAACTCAACATTGGGTGAGAAGATGAATGAAGGATCCCACTATGGGCCTCACATAAGGATTCCAACTACTCTATCTAAGAAGTCCTACTAAATGGATCATTGTCTAGTGTGTAAGAGGTGATTCCATACAAAACCTTAGGGAATGTATATAGGGAATTAACCCTAATAGAACATGGACAAGATACATATTAAAATGGCTCCACAGAAAGAATTATTGAGTTCAGAGCATGTAGTAGAGGTTCACGCAATGCCCCTTTAACCATGGGTCCTATCGATGTAAATGGACCATGTATATGTCCTTTTGGAATTACACATCTTATCCCATGTACATTTTTTCTAGGCCATTTACATTTGGGAGTGGAAAACATGATCTACCCTATATACTCCATCCCATGTCCATGTAACCTTTACGTTACACATGGAGCCTTCAGAATGGGGTCACATGCCATGCGATCAGTTCACATGTGATGTGATCCTCAAATTCCTCCTTAAACCCTAGCCACCAATATGGAGGACCAAAAAACATGTATCTCTAATGTTTATGTCCAGTTGAACTAGTTTTTTTAGAAACCATGGTTCATCCTTCCATAAGAGCTCACACTCCCACCACTTAGAATCTCAGACTCGACCTCACCCAAAATCATGAATCCATTCTAGCTATGCCTTTCCCTGGTTGTTCACCACAATATGACATTCTAATCCATTCATGAAATTACCAATGTAGGTTTCCATAATTGTTTGTACTCCCTACTGAAATCAAGGGTCCCCAATAAATTTTGATATATTCACAACAACCATCGTCACATCTTTATCACGTTGTGTTGAGACCGAATCTACAATATCAAATTGTTGTGCCAAGAAACAAGTGCACAATGATTGATTTCTCAATGGAGATCGAACCATGATCCAATGTAGAATGAATGCGATAAATAAAGAAATCATGGAATAAAATAACAAGAATAAATCACTATGAATGGACATTGGTTTATTTTCATGTCAACAATGGTTAATTTCCCATAGAACGATGAACATGGATATAATCAAATAATCCCAATGAAATTATCCCAATTCCCAAATAATACAACTCCTCCCACAAAACTCTATCCATAGATCAATCTGTTTTTGGATTGATCCATGTACATTGTATAAATATTAAATAGGGAATGAATCTAATTCAAATGACATTCTACCTTGATTTGGATTGATCACTGATGAAAAATAAATAAACATCATTGTTTTTAGTGAGATCCTATGATTACATTTCACTTTGATCGACAAACTATGATCCATAAAATGTTAGTCTGATAGGGATCCTATGAAAATATCACACCAATAGCACTACAGTTTTATAGATAACCATATAATTACATCATAACCACATGATAATGTATGTAATTATATTTCTACATCAACAAAAGAACTAAAATAATTTTATTTAATTATTATATTATTTTTATTCATGTAGTGACTTTTTCTCAAATGCCTCATTCTGAAAAATGTTATGTCAGGCCTAGGTTAAAAATTGCATTCTAAACTCAATGGTACCCAAGGATTTCTAACATGGGAACCTATTTTGAATTTACTACAATTTTTTAAGAAAACTATTCATGTCTACTATTTAATATATTTAATATATTTCTAATATTTATTTGGGGCACACTGGGTCTCTGAATCGTATTTCATCTTATTGCCTGGCCTAAAAAATAATCTATTTAATGTCTAAAAATAAATCATGGAAAATATAATTCCTTAAATCCACCCAACCTTGTATTTTTACATCCCAAAAATCCAAAACATGGTTTACACAAATAGATTTATGTATTCAGCAAAAATTTGAGCCTACATATCCCATGTTCTCCCCAATAGATTCACATGCTGCCACCAGACAAACACTAAATTAATATTTTTCCCATGAAGGATCCTCTTCTACTGATCCTCAATCTCTACTGTGTACTCAAAAAAGGTAACACTATTCTTGATTTCTAGCTCACCACATCTTACAACGTGTGTTGTTTCATGTAGATTCCTTCTCAGCTAAGACATGTGAAAGATGTCATTTACCAAGTCTAACAATGGTGAAAGTGATAAGAGGTATACCACCTCCCCAAATCTATTTATTATCTTTAAAGAGATAATTAATCTCAGAGAATACTTTTTTCCCCACCAAATATCTATAACCCACTTCTAGGTGAAACTCGTAGGATCCTGTGGTGTCCCTTATCAAAATCCAATGGCCTCCAAAATCAGTTAGCATAAGACTTATATTGGCGCCATACAGTCCCCATATTTTCCTAGATGATTGTCACCTTCTCTTTAGTATATTTAAAAAACATTTAGCACATAAATACAAATTCTCATATGTCAGTCTAACAATGTGGTGACTTGTAGGTTCACCCATAAACATCCTTGAATGGTTTCATATCGATGATGAGATTGTAGATGTTGTTTTATGCAAACTCCACCAGTGGTAGATGATTATCCTAGCTAAGGTCATTGTATAACATGAAAGACTTAATCATTTCCTCAATGACATGAATGGGCCACTTTGTAAAGCCATCAATCTAGGGGTGAAACTATGTGATCATGCATAAAAGAGTCCCAAACATCTCTTTAGATCCCTTCCTGAACTGAGATGTGATTTGGGAATCATGGTAAGAAATGATCACTGGGGAAAATCTATGTAGTTAGACTATCACTTTCATGTAGAGGCATCCCAATATATCAACTGAACATTGATCATAGATAGATAATTAGTGGTATGACTTGGTGAGTCAGTCTACAATCACCCAGATGGGATCATATCCCCTCAATGTATATGGTAATCCCATCATGATGTCCATGGATCTCACATCCCACTTCCACTCGGACACATCATGATGCTGAGAAAAAACCCACTATAATTTCGTGCTAAGATTTCACTTGATGAAAAGTAAGTCATCGAGAGAAAAACAATGCAACTCCCTTCTTCATCCATAGACACGAAAATTGATGCTAGAGATCATGGAACATATTTTCCATTACGATATGTATAGGCAAAGGATATGTATAAAAAATCCATAAAACCTCCCCCTCCCCCCACAATTTCACTAGTACCATCATGCATCCTCAAAAAATAATGACATCCTCCCAACATTTATGAAATCCATTAAGAGAATGTAATGTGGATATTTGAGTACGTAGGGTCTCACACTTGGCATCCCCAAGTTTTTCATCCATGACTCATGATAAATGTGGATGGGTGACAACCCTCAACAAGAGGTAAGCTACTTCATCTCCATCAATAAAGTATAAATGAAATGGGGAAAGTGCTCTGACACGCCGTTCAACAAATACGAATTAGATCTCTTGCTTATATCATCTACTACCACATTTACATTCATAAGTGTATAGGTAATTATGATGTTATAATCTTATAAGAACTCTATTCATCACCTCCATCTCATGTTAATATCCTTATGAGGGGATTTATACTTTAGACACTTGTGATTAGAATATATGATAATTCCCTAACATTTCATGTATTGTCTCCACGTATTTAGTTTGAAGACTACTACTACTAACTCAAGATCACATGTCATGTTGTTCTTGTCATGTGGTACCAACTGACGTGAAACATAGGTAATCACCACCTACCTCTACATCATAAAACAACAAATCCCAAATCCTAATGCATCACAGAACACAACTTAACTAACACCTTCTTATGGACATCTTAATAAGAGATCACTCATCAATCATTACCTCAACTCTTAAAAATCCATTTGAAACCTCACTTTAGACATGAATGTCACCTCCTTTCCAGTCAAAGATTTCATGGGCACTGATTTCCTGTGGAAATCAACTATGAATATCTAGTAATATCATTTCATCCTATGTAATCTTATCAACCATTCCACACACTTTGAGGGAACCCAAGATAAAATTTCTTCGACCTTCACTAGGTCCACAACCACTCTATCTATTAAGAAAACATGCCTCAGAATGTGGACGTCTTATGTCTATAATGAGCACATAGAGATATCCTCGTAAAGATGGTTCTCTCAAAGTAAAAAAACAATCCTCAAGTGTCTTATATTCTCCTCCACGTATTCCATGTATACAAGGATATCATCATTGAAGACTACCATGAGCTGGTGTCAGAAAGGATTAATGATCTGGGTCCTAAGTCCCATGAACACTCCTGGGGTATTCATCATGATAAAATGGAATCACCATGTAATCATAATGATTCTAGCAACATATGTACTCCATCTTCAGTATAACCTCACAATGTACTAGAAATTGGTTATAGATTGATAGGCGGTTAGCATATAAGAATCGTCATTCCCCTCTAAAATAATCTATGTGGAAATAGATCCTAGGTCGTGGATATGTTTTTTTCATGGTCACCTAGTCAAGAACCTATTATTCCACACAAAAACTTATGCACCCATCCACTTTCTTGGAAAACAAAATAGAGGCTTTCTAATATGAAATATTGTGTCTTAAAAATCGCTTCCTCTTTAAGTCCTACAATTGCAACCTCACCTTACAAAGCTCCGCTGAAACCATCTGACATGATGACATAGATACATATTCCATTCTAGGGTATAGATCAATGGATAAGTCTATCTATCAGTGGGGAGTTAAGCCTAAAACATATTCAGGAAAGATGTACTCATACTCTTCAATAACATCAAGAAACTAGAAACTCATAACATACACTAAACCAAGAGTCAGCCTATCCAATAAATGATTAATCATATTTATCCTCTTATGGACGAGCCCATCCTATGCTGCCTCTATTTCCAATTTATCTACAAAAGAAAAATTGGTCCCATCACAATGGATACACTGAATCCTCCACATAAAATAGTAAATCTATGAATTAATTGTGGATCAATAGTCCAAACCAAATATGATGTTGTATGGCCTCATCACTACTAAAAAAAGAGCCACATAGAAACTCCCTCCTCCAATATTATGGTCACATTATTGGAACAAGTGTGTGAATGTTGAGTCATCTCTAGTAGGAGTCTCAATGAAAAATGGCTAAGCCAAGGGCTCAACTAAAATATCTATGTTTTGAAAAATATATTTTTAAATAAAGGAATGACTATAAACTATATATATAATTACTTATGTTGAGGTATAAAGGATACATATCTTACCATGTATCGTTCCCAGAGCATCTAGGTCATAAGACTCAATCGCCTGATGTTTTCCCCACTTATGTCCTCTGGATCCTTAAGCCTAGTGTGGGCCACTAGGGAGTGGTGGTGGCAAAATGTATATGTTTATAACAATTAATACTACTCTCCCAACTAATTTTCCACATCCTCCAACCTATATACATTCCTGTTCCAACCACATCCTCTTCCTTGAATGACCATCCACTATCTCTCTCTCAGTTGTATGGAAGGTTAGACAATCTTATGAAAGATGTATCCTCATATCACATGAGTATAATTAACTCTACATGGGTTGAATAGACCCACACTATGATCCCTAAACCATAGACACTCTTCCCTGGGACCTCTTCTTGAAATGTATCATACATATAGATCTCAAAGACTGACATCTGCTCCCTGTTACTGAGGTCTCTTCTCTTATGGGTCCACTACCAGAAACCATTGTGTGTGTCTTCTAGGATAAGAAGCTCTTAACAACCAAAGCCCACTCTAGATCATAGTGTAGTTAGGAATGAATAGAGGGATAAAACGGGATAATATGTCTCTACTAAGTCCCTACATGAAGGTAGAAGCCCGAAATAACTGATCTCAAACCATACTTATTGAGTGCCTGGATAGGTTAGTGAACCTTGATGAATAATCAACCATGGTCGCATTTCCTAGATGAAGATATAGAATCCCTAGAATATGCACATCTCTTATAATATTCATATGTTTCTCCCCTCTAAAATTAATTCAAACTCTAACTATTCTAGAGTTTCCTCATCATAAGGCTGGGTCACTAATCGCCACCATAATACTACTGATCCAAGGAGAATGATCACCACCCGAACCACCGTCATATCTCATGGTGTCCTAGATAAATAGAAAACTAATCTCACCACCTCAATCCATTACTCATCCACCTATGGATCAATATCACCTCAAAAAATTAGGTGACTCTATCACTGAAACTAATTAAGTGCGCTCAGCCTTGTTACCTCATCCTTTTGTACTGCAGGTACCACTTGCTACGCAACCGGTGGTGGTATAGTTTTATCATCACCTGGATGTAAAACCTCTTAAACCATTTCTTGTATCAACGCGTCATCACTGAGGGGATAATACTCCTGATCCTTGTTCTAAATCCTAGCTAGCATACATTGTGATGGAATCCTGATAGTAAACAAGATGTACCACGATCAATGAGTATATCTGGAGGGCTGACTCAAGAGGTACATGGAAACCACAACCCATTTCTTTATGATACATATACTATTATCTTCCCTGTAACTAGTTGTCTCATGCATCGATTCAAAAAGAACTTGATCATAGTCATAGTGTAAGGATATATCGGTCACTACACCAACATTGGAGTACATGGCATGAAATCTGAACTCAAAACACATAACATTATTTCCCTAAAAGAATTTCATAGAATCTAGTCCTAATGAATAACCCACCACTTTGATAGAACTCTATCATGACCCTTCCTAGTGGGGCCTGTGACGTGACCCCAAAGGACCACCTCCAATATTCTTGGTGCTGGTGGCAAGCGTCGAGTAGGCATATCACCAACATGGGAGGCCTTAGCCTATGTAAATTTACACACACACACACATCCAAGAACAAAAATGATAAAATAAAATTAAAAATATACAACCATGAATTCATATATCTAAATATCACAATTAAAGTATGTACAAAAGTATGTGAATGTTGATAGGGCCCAATACAAGCCCACCACAAGAGTCTAAAAAAATTCTAACTTGAGAGTAAACTAGAGACTATTTTAAGAATACCACAATAAAACGCCATGGTATATTTGGTTTTAGTAAGCACTGGCTAGTCCTTGTCCCACACGAACACTTTAAAAACGTTGTTTTTCTACTCCAAACATGACACATGTGGGAAAACACATCGAGGGGTGAGTATAATAATACCCTATAAAAACCCCAAAACCACAAAGCATACAAAAAAAATAAAAACAATAAAATCTAGAAATTTATATTTCAATAATGAATATATCATGAAAATCATATATACTAAAAAAATATATGTAGTCTCAATGGTAAAGCCAAAATCTTAATACCAGCCTTGTATTCTATCTAGAATACTCCATATAACACTCATCTAGGATAACAAACTCCATGAGTATGATTACACTGATGAAGTCTATCAAAGAGGTAGTGCTCGTCAAGTCTCTCCATTATAATTATATGGTGGAAGTATAAATAGATATAATACATTGATGATGATCACTCCAAAGTCCATGGGTTATACTAATAACTTCATCAGGATTAACCCACTATGTAGACGATCACACTTGTGTAGTGTATGTCAGGACGATACCAAGAACTCCACCAAGGCAACGATATGAATAGAGGAGCGCACTATGGGCCTCATTAATGGATTTCAAAATCCCTATCCAAGAAGACTTGTATAAGGGATCATTGCCTTATGTGTATGATGTGAGTTTAAAATAACCTTCTAGAAATGGTTATGAGTGATCAATAACTAAAAAAACATATCCAATATATAGAGAAAAAGGGATCCAAGACAACATTTAAGGAGAAAACACAGAGTGGTATGTGTAAATTCCATGTCCCTTCAACCAAGGGTCCTACCTATGTAAATGGCCCATGTATTTGTTTATGTATAAGTATATGATGTGATGATTCTTGTTTACTTCTTCCAGTTTACCAGTACAAGTCTTATATAATATCCATTTATTGATGTCATGTATGTGTGGGATTTCACGGTGTACTCTAGATCATGTACTCCAAACAGTGTTCATATATCTTTTGATGTATGTTCTGATCAATTAGAGAGGGGTCACACACTGTGTGATAGGGTCACAAATCATGTGACCCTTAACATTGTACCAACACCCTAGACACGTCCAAAGGAGGACCACATGAGGTGTAGACATAAATTAGATGTCATATTGATCTGGTTGTTTCAAAAACCATGGTTCTTACTTTTGTGTGTGCCTGCATCATCCCCTCCTAGAATTTCAGCCTTGGATTTACCGTAAATCGCATATCCATTCCCACTAAGCCAATTCGTAGTAGTTCTCTAGAATATGTCCTCTGAATCCATTCTAGAAATTCCCATTGTTGATTCCTATCACTATTTTCACACCTCGTTTGAATCTAGTGTCTTTAATCTAGTCTCATCCATTCACCTCTTCCATCATCGCACCTCTATCACATTGTTCCGAGCTCATATGTGCAATATTGAACTGTTGCGAAAGGAAATGGGTGCACAATAATTTAATTCTTGATGGATGTTGAAACATGGGCCAATGAAGAATGCCCATGATGAATGAATAAAATAGGGAAGATAATCACAAGGAAGAATCATGAGGAACAAACCACAATCAATGTTCATGTCATCCTCAATTCAATTCTATTATAATGATGAATGAGTAGATAATAAAATAATCACAAATCCATTCTCCAAATTCATGAATAATCTAACACATCCCAAAAAATGCACAATTTGTTGATCAATATATTGGTTGATTGATCTATGTTTTTCATATAAATCATAAATGAGTAAAAAATTAAATTCCAAAATCATCCCACTTCAATTTGAATTGATCGTCGATGAAGAATGAAGAATTATCATTTTCATTTGAAGGATCCTCTAACTTTGTTGCACGTCACTTGCCGATATACGATCCAGATAATGTTCATATGAGACCGATAATCTAATGATCTCTCTCCAATGGATCCTGGGTAATGTGAATAACCATAGAATTCAATCATAACTATATAATAATAGATGGAATTAGGTCACTATGTCAACGAATGAATTAAAATAATCTTATTTAATTATTTTATTCATTTTTATACACTTGATGAATTTTTCACAAATGCTTGACACTGAAAAATGTTATGTTGTTCTTAAGGTAAAAGTCAAATTCTGAAATCAACAGTGCCCTTAGATTTCTAATAGGGTCCCCCCATTAAGAAGTTATTCCACTTTTTCCAGAAACTTCGTGTGAGTGATTTTTAATATATTTCGAAAATTTATTCTTGGAATTTTGACCCTCAAACTCACCTGTTGTCTTGGTTCCATGTCTTGAAAATAATCTATAAAATATATAAAAATAAAAATTGGAAAATACGATTCATTATAGTATACATGTGTAAAATGACGGAGGACTAAGTTTATTTCACTCAAACAAAATTAATGGTGACCCTTCATAAATTTTTTTTAAGAAAGACTTTAAAAACATTTAGAAAAAATATCTCTTAAAAATGGCACAATTGAATAACTACCACTATTACCTTATTAGAAAATATATTATGGATTTATATTGGAATCAACTCCAGGAAAAGTATGTGATAATAATGATTCGTTAGATATTTCATCATCAAATCTATTTTATTGAACTATATTGATATATTTCTTTAATAACGACTATGAATCCTGATAGTGTCCAGTAATATTGGAATTTTAGTTTTTGTGAAGGTGTCATAACATAATTAGAACTAAGAACATTCCATTGATTTCCCCTAATATGAACATTATTCAATTTTGGTTTGATAACCAAATCTGCTAATACATGCGAAGATTATAAATCATCTTTTTTCTCCCCAGGTCATTTAAAAGAAATTAATTTTTCAATGTAAATTATGTCTAAATGATGAAATAAAAAATTGGTTGTCTTAATGGAAACTTAAAGAAGATATTATTCTTCATCCAATTATAATTGCATTCAAGGAATAATTTATACACATTATACATTTCATTTGAAATTTCTTGAATAAAAAACTAAAATTTAATAAATCATTAAGAACATCAGTTCCAAAAATAAATTGAGGTGGATTTCAGTCCCAATGGTATTTTCAACCCATTAATGATTATTCCTATATGTATGATCTATTCCAAATAATCATTGGTGCCCCATAAAAATGATACTATGATGATATTTATTTATTATATATTGTTTATTATTCATATTAATATGATGTGAAACTTTTCCCTTCATGATTTAGCCGTACATCATTTAATTTCCTATTTTTTGTTTACATCGGTGTAATGCACATCTAAAATATATTTCTGTAACAAGCATTGTATATGCACACACCCACATTCAAAATATTATTCATGTTTTTTTTAAATGTTTCACGAAAAAATCTATAACATTTTCATGATCAAAAGGTCCAAGTAAGATTATACTCAAAGAAGTGAATAGTTTTTTCATACTCACCCTTGGATTAAGGTTATAATTTTTTTTAAAAAAATTGGCCATGTGTTGTGTAATGTAATCATATAACCAAATGGATTAAAACTATGAAATTATAGTCCTAAACACACATTACACATCTTAGATAAATATTTATTATGTTGAGCATCAAATGTTCACCATGCTAATCCATCAGTAGGACAAAAATTTTTACCATTATCCTTATTTCTCTTAGTATCATTCCATTCCATATTTGTTGAAATTTAATCATCCATGAAAACATTTTGGAGTCAAAAAAATAATTAAATGTTCTAAATTACTTTTTTGGCACATGAGATAGTGTCTCATTATTATTTGGCTTTGACTAGTTTGTTCCATATTTTATGAAATCATTTAGGCTAGTGGTTTCCTCCTAAAATAACATATAATATTTTAGGAATGCATTAATATTTTAAAAAAAAATACAAGTTTTTTTATTAAATTTCATTCCATAAATGGTTCAAGGGATCATATTCATTTTCTTGAATTAATTCCCTCTAATAGGTATGAATATAATCAGTTTTAGTATTATAAATTATATTTTTTTCCTATTAAATAGTGATATTAAAAATTCCAACATTTTATTTTACCACATTGTCAGTATAATAGATTCTTGGAAGCATTTATACATTTTTTCCCCAATCGACAACATCATTTTCATTAAATTCATCATTTTTAATAATGTCATTGTCTTCTTACATTGGTATGAATTTTTTATCATGATTATAAATAAATAAAACTTTATATATAAAACTTTCTCTAATCCAGTCCTCTCATTCAGATAATGAAAATTTTGACACATAATTTTCAACATATTGTGATACTAATCATTATATTTTGATTGAAACCCATTTTTTTATATTGTAGATAACTTCATAATGACATAAAAAGGTATTAAAAAATATTAATAACATGGGATGTGTATAATACCATTATCTAATGAATTGTTAAATGAAAATTCTAATAAAACTCTAAGTTGTTTTAGAAATTTATTGAGATCTAATTACTATCATACATCCAACTCACATTAATTATATTAAAAATAATTTGTATCATATCTTAAAATCATTTAAATAAGATTAAATTCAAATACAAAATATATTTAAGGAAACAAGAATAGTTTACTTTAATTCAATCACATTAGAAAACATTAAAATGGATTTAAATAAAATCCATGTTAAGAAAATCTCCATTTTTTATAAATATCAAACATAACATACAAAAATACATCATTATAATATAACACATATTTTATCATGAAAACTACAATTTTAAAAAGGATATGGATAGTTAAAAAAATTCAATCTAAATATTTATCCCTCATATCCTTAATTTCATAACTCAATCCCATGAGGGAACAAAATACCATATATATAAAACCACAATATTAAAATACCTTATAATAATGAGTAAAAACTATATATAATACCAAAAAATAAGTATATGTATGGAATAACTGATTAACTAGTCAATATGTGATTTATAATGTAAAATAAAACAATGTATATCAATCACGATGGTTATCTAATATCAAGTTAAATATCTCTTTATGGTTTCATTCATTCCCTCTTCACTAGTTTGTAGCCTCTTGCATACTGAGGGAATAAATGAGGTATTGTTACACACCAGCCTAAACTCATTGATCTAGGAATGTGTGTCACATAAAATTAATATCATGTTACTAAATATTGAATGCATGGCCTAGTTTCACAATATTATAAACCATATAGTTATTCATGAATTCCCTACATCCTCTACAAACATTATTAATGACCTAAATGCCTTTTATTTTGGAATTTTATCCTACGAATTCATCATAGTAAAAAATTCCCCCAACATCCCTCTAAAATAAAAATTCACTAAAAAATGTATATACTAAAAGTTGATTATCCCATTTTAAATATAGTATTGTGGTAAAAAATTACTTTATAGATCAACTAATTATCAATTTTAAAAATTCAATTACAAAAACCACGATTATTAATTAAATGACAATGATATATAAATTATTTTCCAAAAATATAAATATGAAAACATATCCCAAAACCAATTTATTGAAAATTAAATTTCCCTTCACTAGTATCTCATTTCACTCCATCTCTTCTCCATTATTAAATATCATAATCCTTGTTTTTTTCTACATGGTTTATTCCCTTTGTTTTCATGTTTATTTACTGATTTATTTTATTAATTGTTGTTATATCACTTGTTTACTAATCTTTCCTCCTTTGTGTTAATTTAAAACATTTGAGGATTGGTTTTATATATTTTTAAACCAAGGTTTCCTCTATAAATGGATAAATGAATCCTAAAATTTGGAATATTTCTCAAGAGGACATGGTGAGTATGATAAAAGATAAAGATAACTTATTATATAATCTATTAATGTCATTTTACTTATTCCTAATTATTCTATTATTTCTATTACAGTTGTTAGTTTTTATAAGTTTATTTAGTTAACAAATTTTGGGTTTTGTTTTATTCTAGGTTGTGTAGTATTTTTAGTTGCTAATATTTTTTTAAATGAGATATAGATGTGGTATTATGTGGTATACAATTACTCTAATTTATATTTTTTGTTAAATATGAATGGATGGTTTTTTTTGAGTTATTTATAATATAAAAATTATATTTTTTTTAATTATGTTTCATTCTTAGATTTATTATGTGAAGGAGACTTGGATTGATTTGAATCCACTATAAAAGTTATATTATATAAGCTAACCTTTTATTTATAGGTGAGTTAATAAGACTAGAATTAAATGGATATTATTATCTGTTAATGTTTTTACATATTTATACTCACGGTGATTACATTTTTACTATGCAAATATTAGAATTTTTAAATTAATAGTCATATGTTTTTAAAATTACATTAAAGTGAATGTGTTTTTTTATTTACTAAACATGAGTTGTAAGATAAATGAATACATATTTTGATCTTATGAGTTAATTTCTTAATAGAATGAATGATTAATTGTTATAAATAATTATTTTTAAAAATGGTTTTAATTTATTTTATTTAAAAATATGTTTGTTCAATTAAAATGATTAGAGTTTATAAATTTTTGTTAAAGGATTACTAAATTTATTTTAATGTTTAATTTATAGAGTTTTATTTGCAACACTAAAAATATGGTTTTTATTTTTTATTTTTACATTTTCCAGTATTCTAAATGGATTTATAGGAATGGGTGACATCGATTGAATATATAAATTTTTTGGGAGATTTTTTTCAAGTAAGTTGAATTGGAAATGTTTTATAGTTGCTTTTATGAAATTATCGATTAAATTGGTTTTATATTTGGTTGAGTGAATTGGTTTATAAATAAATTATATAGATTAATTTTTATAAAAAATAATATTTGTTTTCTATATGGTTTTGGAGAAAATATATATGACCTCGATTTCATATTAAGATAGATTTATAAAAGGGAACCTGTATTTTTTTAATGAATCTCAAAATAAAATCATTTTTTTATAAACTATACTCTTATAATATCTAGTTTTTAGTAGAAATTGGTTTTCTGAATTTTAAATTATTTGTATTACATTAAATTTTTTTATTTTCATTCTCCAAATGCTTGGAACATATCCTTAGTGATAATATTTTTTTGTATAGTTTATTTGGATTTAAGGGATTAAATTATATTGTGTATCTACTGATGATAGTTTTAAACATTAAGTATTAATTATGAATGTTTAAATGTGATTATGAACCACGATTTTTAAATTTTATATGATATTATAAGTTTTTATCATAAATTTAATTTACCTTACTGTAATGAACCATACTTTTGAATAAATTTTGATTCCTAATTTTGTGTGTTATTTTATTTTATACTCAAGAAAACTATATCCATTAATTAATGAATTGAGTATAATTCAAATTATACCATTAGGTTTCAACTATTATATGGATATTGGTCAATATGACCATTGGAAACAAGACTCTTAACATTACGATATTTTTTATAAATACAAGTGATCAAGATCAGTTAATACGGAAAGAGGACTTGATGGCCTCATCCAATAGACTCGGGTCATAAAAATCCCATCTGTCAGAGCTTGGGATGGAGGTAGCATCACGGGGCTATGCTCTAAACCAAACCCAAGTTGAACGTCAACATTTAAAGCTTAAAATAAATAGCATAAGGGAGAAGTTCAAGCTGGTTGAAATCACCACTCAGGCAATTTTGTATAAGCCACCCCATGATTTTATCACCATAGCACACATTACACTTAGGTCATATGGAGTTGTTATAAGGGGCTATGTAACAAGGACTTTGTTAATTTGTTTAATCCTTTTGTATAAATAAAATTTTTATTTATTCTTATGGTAAAATTTTTGAATTTCAAATGTTCAGATAAAAAAAGTATTAATTTATAGAAGTTTTATATTATTGAAGAATTTTAGAAAAAGGTGCATTTTAAAATATTTTTGTATACTCTATATAATTAATAATGTGAAATGATTTTAAAAAAATGGTCTTCAATAGTTGTGATTAGTAAGAAATTTGGAGTCTAATAACATCAACTTGATTTTTAGTGAATAGAAAATCATGAATAGTAACATACCCTTATGAATAGTAATGAATAGTAATGAAGACTAAATCGGAAAAAAAATAGAAACATCACCCATGAATGTATAAATATAATTTAGACATCATAAAAGTGAAAAAATTATCATAGTATAAGTTTTGATATTTTTTTATGTCCTAAATATTTTATTAAAAAGTTTATAACTAAATTAATAATATAAAATGAAAATTTATATTCATAAAATGCAATAAATTTTTTTTACATTATTTCCTTATGGCTATACAATAATTTTAGGGGAACCTAATAAACTTTTCAAGGTGTTACAAAACAAGTTATAGTTTTAGAGTTGTTAATTTTTAATAAATAATTATTTTATTTAAAAAACAATTTAAAAATATTATTAAAATTATTTTCATATAATGGAGTTCATTTTTTAAATTCAGAGCATAGATAATAGTTTAGGGTGAATTTGTGATATTTTTATGAAATGTTTTGTTTTTCTGTAAATTGTAAAAATATAGTTTTAGGTTTCAGTGTGTTTTATTACATCATTAATGATGTAATCATGTTGTAATAAATCTGGTCTATTTTTAATAGTATGTTATGTTTTTAGGCGTCCCAATTGGCCAATACTAGGGGAAAATACCATGGGAATGCCCGTGGTTTTGCAAATACCACTGATGAGGTGTCCCTTGGAAATTAATTAAATATTCCCTCACTTTTTCTATAAATACCAAGCCATTACATCATTCCTTTCATTAAAAACTACTCCTCAATGATGTTATAGTATTTATACCTCCCAAGTAGTCCTCCAAAGGTTCCCTCAATCCCCCAAAGGTCCCAACCTTCGTTCTTTAGAAGTCACTCTTTGAGATAAATGAACCTTCCACTTTCCTCTTTTAGTCATGATTTCATTTCAGTTATGTCTTATTGTTTCCAACTTCTTATGCGGGGGTATGTTATTAAATATTTTTATTATAGTACATTTCATGTCCAAATAATGAGAGACACTTTATTCTCTCATCAATTTATTTTCTTAATTTTTATGCGACGTCGTTAGGCTGCTGAATGTTTCGTAAAAGAAATCACATTTTATTTATTCATTCAAGTTTCCTTTGAATGTGGTATGTCATTAAAATACCCATAACATGTTCTTATTTATTTTTATTCTATATCAATACTATATTATGAGATTTTTATGAGTGGTTAACCCTTGTCCCTTCTCTTTTCAATATTTTCTAAATCCATGTTATATAGCTGTTATGCTATAGAATTTTAATCTCAAAATATCTCCCTTTCTCATGAAATTCTCATGTTTTATTTATGTGAATACCCAAAACTATTTTCATTTCTAGGGGTATTCATCGAGACATAACATTTATATATTAGATTCTATAATTGAAATACATATAACCCTCACTCCCTTTCCATGGGTTATAAATGACATAACGATCTTATTTTTATGCACTTTTTAAATGTCGCAATTTTTAAATAAATCCCAATACTTTTATTCTATACGGGTTATTTATGAAATGTATGATTTTTATCTTCTGAATCACCTGAAAATAAAGACACATTAAGGGTGTTATCTTATAACACTTCAACGCATTGGGTAATGAATTAATCTCTAGAGATTACATGTTTCAAGATACCTTGGTGAATAACCAAGGTAATCTTTTTATGACATCTTGGGGATGGACCTTAGTGATATATTTATAAATGTCTAAATTCAATGTTGTATCCACATATTCATGTTATGATTCATGTTATTTTTATAATGATATGCCTATTTTTCCATTGCTCATGTCTTACGGTTTTCATCAAGTTCTTATTGATATCACAAGTAAACAGATTCCCTTGCTTTCCTTACAAGGCCATCAGCTAACATTTTTTTATGTATGTCTCCGGGTTATGATATGAAATAATTCTACATTGGATGAATTTTAATGAATATTTTCAAAATGATTTTAAAGAGTGTTTTAATTTTTCATGTTTTATTGTTCGTGATTTCTAAGACACTAGACATTAAATAAAATTCATTTTAAAATGTAATTGAAAGTTATGTAATAAAAAGGCGGGATTACACACTTGGTATCAAAGGATAGTTTAGTTATTTATTGAAATTAGGCTATGAAAACATTAGTAAAAACCCTATAAACATATTTAAATATAGGAAAACTTCTTGTTATTTTGGTGAGTATTGAGTAAGTGGTTTATCAAGAAAATTTATCCCTATATGGATACGAGCAAGTAGAGGCAGCTCTAGCACATATATACCTAGAAGTGAGAATTCCGACAAGGAGTTTCAGGCTTGAACTGGGGTATCCTTGTATACGACAACAGGTCTATCTTCAGTCTTGGTTATAACACTCCTAGGGGATATGTCTGTTTAATCATAAGCTTTTTATTAATCATTATAACGGATTTATTAGGAAATGTAAATGATAAAAGAATGATGTTTTGAGACATAAAATCATTTATATTTAAAATATTCATAAATAAAATATGTTTCTCACTAAGATTTTATTCTTTTATAAAATAATAGGAAACAAGAGGAACAATGAAAATGGTCACCGCAATGGACCATGCATTGAAGACCCTCTGATGGAAGCGGAAATGGAATCGTTTATGCGAGTGATGAACTACATGACTCAAGTTATGGGAAATAACTTGAATTAAGATGAGAGACCAATATCACCGCAAAGAGAACAAAATTATTTTGAGTCTTTTATGAGTTATCAACCACCAACCTTTAGTGGATCTACTAACCCATTGATTGTTGAATATTGGATAAGCTCTATAGATGAGATCTTTTCTATGTTATGTTGTTCTGAGCAAGAGAAGTTCACCCTATATGTCTATCGCTTAGAGGGAGAAACTGATCAGTGGTGTGAACTGATTAAAAGCACAAGAACAATAGTAGAGGTTGAATCTTTGGAGTGGGAAGAGTTTAGAGGGATATTCTTCAGTAATTATTTCCCACGTTCCATGAGAACAAGAATGGAGAAGGAGTTTCTCAAGCTGATGTAGAAGGAGAATGAGTTTATGGGAAGATACAAGATAAACATCATGGGGCTTTCTCATGACTCCTAAATCTTTATCATGGATCCTTGTGGGAAGGTTGATAGATTATTTATTGGACTACGACCTCATCTGCAGAAAAATCTAGCCATCTGAGACTATGATACCTATGAAGATATTATATGATGTGCAATGAAAGTCAAACTAGAGTTTGGTGAGACGTTGTGGTCTCATAAATCCAATGAAAAGAAGTGATCGATGGAGCCTATCTTAGGGAGGATCTTTGATAAGGGAAGAGGAAGAAGGCCAGTGAAACATCCCATGTGTTATAAATATGGGATGAAGCACTCAAGGAAATACTTTCACAGTAGCGAGAAGTGCTACAAGTGTGGAAGAGATGGCCATATTTCGTGGAATTGTCGTAGTAAGGTGAAGCCTTAACTTCCCAACACTAATGTCAAAGGGAAGATGGTGCATTATCTACCTGATGTCCAATGCATTAAGTGTGGAAAACATGGCCACTTTTCCAATCACTTTACATAACTAAAGGAAGTGGAGAGGAATCACTATTAGCCTCAATGTAGGCCAAGGAAGCAAGGTCGTATTTTTTTCTATCACTAAGGCTGAATTTGAAGCACCAAATGATGTGGTGTCAGGTACTCTTGTTGTTCTATCAAGATAGAAAGTAATTTTTTTATTTTGTTTCTATCATTTCCTTTATTTCATCGATGTCTGAAAAGAGTATAGAATGAACCCCCATTTTTCTAATACTAGATTTGTCAGTCAATACTATTGGGGGGATTATCCAAGCATCGTCAGTGTTCAGAAACTCTATTATTTACATTAGTGATCACAATATTATCATAAATCTTTTAGTCATTCCCATCCTGGAATTCAACATTATACAAGTGATAGACTGGCTCTCAATATATAATTCTAATAACAAATGGACAAGAAAGGAAATTTCAGTATTATTGAAAGGAAAACCTACAATGATCTTCCAAGGAGTGATATCTCAACCTGAAATTTTTCTAGAAGAACCACCTATATTATTATCTAGGGAGTTTATCACTGAATAAGAGGAATGAAATGAGAGTATTATGATAGAAAATGTCCCCATCGTCCAGTAATATGGCGACGTATTTACTGAGGAGTTACACGGACCACCCCTTGAAAGAGAGGTAATGTTCTCCATTATACTCATACTTGGAACTCATTTGATATCAAAGACCCCGTATAAGATTTAAAATGTAGAGCTGGAAGAATTAAATAAGCAACTCCAAGATCTTTTGGATAAGGGTTTTATCCAACTGAGTTTGTCTCCTTGGGGAGAACCGGTTATCTTTGTGGAGAATAAGGATGAATCAATGCGGTTATGTATTGATTATAAATAACTAAATGGGATCACAATGAAGATAAAATACCCTCTTCCAAGAATTGATTACTTATTTGAGCAACTTCGTGGGGCCCAATTATTCTCTAAGATTTATCTTTGATCTAGTTATCATCAATTGAGGGTGAAGAAAACAAGATATTCCGAAAACTACCTTTCAATCAAGATATGGGAATTATGATTTTTTTGTTATGACCTTCGAACTGAATATTCACCTGCTATTTTTATGGATTTGATGAATAGATACTTTAAGGACTACCTTGGTAACTTTGTGGTAGTTTTTATTGATGATATTATGATATATTCAAAAATTTGTGAGGATCATGAAGATCATCTAAGGGTTATTTTTGAAAACACTACAGAATAACATGCTTTTTGGAAAGTTCAGTAAATGTCAATTCTAGTTACAAAAAGTTTCTTTCTTGGGGCACATTGTTACTAATGAAGGAATCACAGTTGACCCTACAATGAAAAATGTTGTAGAGGGGTGGCCTCAACCTACAACAATAATTGAGATTCGTAGTTTCCTTGGATTATTAGGATATTATATGAGGTTTGTGAAAAACATTTCAATAATTTCTAATCCATTTACCAAGTCAACTCAAAAAGGGGTAAAGTTCATCTGGAAGAAGGAGTGTGAGGATTGTTTCAAAAAGCTGAAGAAGAGATTAGTTACTGCACTCATGTTAACATTTCCATCAAATGGTGAAGGATTTTTTATTTTTAGAGATTCATCTCAAAAAGGGCATGGGTGCGTCCCCAAGTAAAATGAAAAGTTCATTGATTATGCATCTTGGAAATTGAAGTCTCGTGAACAGAACTATCCTACACATGATCTGGAGCTGGTTGCATTCATTGTTTCTCTGATGATATATAGGTACTATCCTTAAGGGGATAAATGTGATATCTACACAGACCATCAACATTTGATTTATAATTTCACACAAAAGGAATTGAACATGAGACAAAGGAGATGGTTGGAACTTCTTAGAGATTATGATTGTTCAATTCATTATCATCCCAGAAGAGCAAACAATGTCGTTGATGCATTAAATAGAAAAGACCTAGTTGTTCTTTATATGATGAGGATTCAAAGAGATCCCTAGATCAATGACATATTGAAGATAGACATGGGAATTTTAAGGGAAGGGATATCATCAACCCTATCCCAAATGATTTCTCAACCGTCGTTACTGGAGAAGATCAACAAATCTCAGAAAGAGGATCCTTTTTTACAGATGAAGTCTGAGGCTGTTAAGGATGGGAAGCTTCATGAGTTCAATATTGATCAAGAAGGTGTACTAAATTTTTTTACTAGACTATCTATTCCATCTATTCTGGAAATAAAGGAGGAGTTTATGGATGAAGTTCATAGCTCTACTTAATCTATTCATCCTGGAAGCACGAAAATGGATAGGGACCTTCGTGATCATTATTGGTGGGATAATATGAAAAGGGATATTGCTGACTACACTTCAAGGTGCCTGGTATGTCAGCAAGTGAAGGTAGAGCGAAAACATCCTAAAAGGGTATTACAACCACTACCCATTATAGCATGTAATTGAGACAATATCACTATGGACTTCATCACTGGTCTCCCGATAACATCCAAAGGAAACAATGTGATATGGTTTATTGTTGACCGTCTCATCCAGACATCCCATTTTATCTCTATTCAGGAAGATTTCTCTCATGATAAACTTGCTGGGATTTATGTGAAGGAAGTGGTAAGGCTGCATGGAATTATACTTTCTCTCGTATCTAATCGTGATCCATGCTTCACATCAAAATTATATAGAAGGCTTCAACATGTTCTAAGAGATGAATTGAATTTCAATATTGCTTATGACCCCAAAACTAATGGCCAATCTAAAGTGGTTATTTAAAACTTGGAGATATTTTTAGAACAAGCTCAATAGAATTTAAAGTAGGATGGGATCAACATATCCTTTTAGTTCAGTTACCTTACAATAATAACTTACACTCGAGCAATAAAATGGAACCCTATGAAGCTCTATATGGGAAGGGAAGTAGAACTACTACTTGTTGTGATGATGAATGTGAGAGGAAGATTCTTGGGCCTCATATTTTGCAAGGGATAACATAAAAATTCCCTACCATCCATCAATACATTAAGGCTTCTCAAAGTTGGAAAAAGAGCTATGCCGACAACCATTGAAGGGACATAATATTTGATGTTGGTGACAAATTTTTTCTTCAGGATTCACATAGGAAGTGAGTCATGATGTTTTGGAAAAAGGGGAATCTCATCCCAAGGTACATTGGCCCTTGGGAAATCCTTGATAATGTGGGAGTGGTGGCCTATCAATTTTCCCTTCCTCCAAATCTACCACATGGTCATGACGTTTTGCCCATATTTCTCTTAAGGAAGTACATTCTTGACCTTTCACATTTACTAAATCCTGAGGTGGTACAATGCTAACATGACCTCTATTATGAGAAGAACCCAGAAAAGATCTTGGATCATAGAGACAAGGTTCTATACAACAAGATGGCCGACCTTGTTAAGGTGTTTTAGAGGAACCACAAATGTAAAGAAGCCACATGGGAACTAGATGAGTCTATGAGACATAAGTGCCCACACCTTTTATCTTCTGAGGGTATGAGTTAATATTTTGGGGATGAAATTTTTTAAGGGGGGAAGAATGTAACAACTCGAACTTTTGAATAAATTTTGTTTCATACTTATGTGTTACATTATGATATACTCAACAAAACCATATCCTTTAAT
The DNA here is from genome assembly GCA_963277665.1 of Viscum album. Classification (NCBI taxonomy): domain Eukaryota; kingdom Viridiplantae; phylum Streptophyta; class Magnoliopsida; order Santalales; family Viscaceae; genus Viscum; species Viscum album. The sequence continues at coordinate 443,866,417 of OY728138.1, forward strand.
TAATGAAGTTAGTATAATTAAAATGATACCATTGGGTTTCGACTATTATATGTCCATTGGTCAATATGAAAATTGGAAACTAAACTCTTAACATTACAAATATTGTTTATATGTAAAAGTGATCATGGTTAATTAATACAGAAAGAGGAGTTGATGGCCTCATTCAATAGACTCTGGAAATACGATGCCCATCTGTCCGAGATTGGGATGGAGGTAGCATCATAGGGCTTTGTTCTTATCCAAGGCCAAGCTGAACTTCAATATATGAAGCATGAATGAAATCGCCTAAGGGAGGAGTTCAAGATGATTGAAATCACCACTCAGGAAATGTTGTATGAGCAGCCACAAGATTCTATCACCATATCACACCTTACACATAGGTCATATGCATGTGTTTTGTGGGGATATGTAACAAGGCCTTAGTTACTTTGTGTAATCCTTTTATATAAATAAAATCATTAGTTATTATTATTGTAAAATATTTGTATTTAAAATGTTCAAAAAAATAAAGGATGAATTTATAGAAGTTCCATATTACTGATGAATTTTGGAAAAAGGGATATTTTAAATTATTTTTGTATACTTTAAATAATTAATAATGTGAAATGATTTTCAAAAAATGGTCTTCTACTGTTTTGATCTATAATAAATTTAGAGTCTAATAAGATCAACAATATTTTTAATGAATAGTAATGTATGAATAGTAACATACCCTAATGAATAGTATTGAATAGTAATGAATAGTAAATTAGACAAAAAATAGAAACTTCAACCATGAATGTATAAATGCAATTTAGACATCGTAAAAGTGAAAAAAAGATCATAGTATAAGTCTTGATATTTTTGTATGTCATAAATATTTTATTTAAATTTTATAATTAATTTAATAATTTAAAATAAAAATTTATTTTCATAGAATGTAATCATAAATTATTACTTTATTGTCTTATGGTTATACAAAAATTTTCTGGGACCCTGATTACTTTTTCAAGGTGTTACGAAACAAGTTATAGTTTTAGAGTTGTTTTTATGAATAAATAATGATTTTATTTAAAATTTAAATTTAAAATATTTATAAAATTATTTTCATAAAATGGAGTTTATTTTTTTATTCAGATAATTTATATTAGGTTAGGGTGAATTTTTGAGATTTTAATAAAATGTTTTGTTTTTCGGTGAATAGTAAAAAACAGTTTTAGGTTTCGACGAGTTTAATAAAATCATTAAATATGTAATCATTATTTAAAAAATATAGTCGACTTGTGAATAGTAATATATGTTATGAGGTGTCTCAAGAGGATAATCCCATGGAAAAATACCATGGTCAATCCCATGGTGTTGCAAATACCACCGATGAGGTGTCCCTTGAAAATTAATTAAATATTCAATCACTTTTTCTATAAATACCAAGCCATTCCTTCATTCCTTTCATTCCAAAATCCTCTTCAATGAATTTATAGTAATTTTACCTAACAAGTATTTCTTCCAAGGTGACCCAAGCCCCCCCCCCCCCCCCCCCGCCACGGTCCCATCCTTTGAGCTTTCAAAGTCACTCTTCAAGGTAACGGGACCATCCACTCTCCTCTTTTAGTCATGATTTCCTTTAAGTTATGCATTCTATTTTACATCATCTTATGCGGGGGTATGTTCTTATATATTTTTATTAATTTCCATTTCATTTCCAAATGATGACAGACCCTTTCTTCCTTCATCAATTTATTTTCTGAATTTTTAAGTGATGCCGATAGGCTACCAAATTTTTCATAAAAGAAATGACGTATTCTCTTTTCATTCAAGTATCCATTGAATGTGGTAGGCCATTCAAATATCCATACCATGTTATTATTTATTTTTATTCTTTACCCATAATTCTTTATGAGATATTTATGATTGGATGACCCTTGGACCCTCTCTATTCTATATTTTCTGAAACCATGTTATACAGTTGTTATGGTGCATAATTTTCATCTCAAAATCTCTCTCTTTCTCAAGAAATACTATTGTTTTATTAATGTGTATAAAAAACTTATTTTCATTTACATGTGTATTTATCGAGAAATTAAATTGATATGTTTTATTCTATAATTGAAATAAATATAACCCTCACTCCCTTTCTGTGGGGTATAAATGAAAAAAGGGTCTTATTTTTATGGATTTTAAAAATGTCACAATATTTAAATAAAACCCATTCTTTTTATTCACTGTGGGTTATTTATGAAATTTAGGTTTATGATATATGTGTCTCACATAAAAATAAAGACATATTAAGAGTGTTCCTTGATGGAGCTCAAATGCATTAGGTAATGAATTAATCTCTAGAGATGAAAAGTTTCATGATACCATGGTGAATAACCTTGGTAAAGTTTTATGACACCTTAGGGATGAACCTTGGTGATATGTTCATGAATGTCTAAATTCAGTGTTGTAGACACATATTCAAGTGATGATTCATGTTATTTTTTTTATTATAGGATTTTTTTCCACTCATCATGTATTATGTTTTTCATCATCTTCTTATCAGTATCACAAGTAAACAGATTCCCTTGCTTTCCTTACTGGGCCTTAAACTCACACTTTTCTTTGATGTATGTCTCCAGGTTATGAGATGTAGTAATTGTACATAATATAAAATTTTCATGAATATTTTCAAATGGATTTAAAAGTTTATTTAATTTTCCATTTTTATTCTTCCTGATTTCCAAGACACTAGACTTTAATGATCTTTTAGTAAAATGTAATGAAAAGTAATGTAATAAAAAGGCAGGATGCCATAAATACAATGGGTTTAAAAAATATTCATGTAAATCATGCACCACTTTGCATCTTTATTTTTTGTTTCTTTAGATTTTAAAACACTTGGATGTTGGTTATAGGCTTAAATGTGAGTTATTAATGATGTATATTAGAAATTATAGATCTATGGGATGGTTGAGAGCCTTTTATATCTATGTAATTGTTTAGGGTAAGATATTTATTTTTTCATTGTTGGTTATTTCCATACGATTTGAGAGTTATAACTTTTGTTACATTATAAATTTTTCCTTTATTTTTAGTTTATATTTGGATTTTATATAGGTTATTGAGATACCTTCTCATGGTATTTATTTATATATATGTATTGATAGTAAATTTATTAATTTAGTTTATTCATAATTATATATAAAAATTATATTTTCACTTTTATTTCACCCTAAGGTGAGAAACCTACTAGTTGTATCTCTAAACAGTCTCATGGAGAACATGGGTTTGATTCTCCTCAAATAATTTATATGCATTATAGATTTTATTTGATTTTTTATAAATCACCCCTTTACCTTTTTATCATATGTCTTCAATTTTAATTTATTTTAGGTTTTGGTATGTATTTCACCCACTAGGTGAGGGTCTAGTTCTAAAGGTAAGAGATTTGATTTTTATTTAAGGATAATGACTCATGAGGATTTTTGACATTTTAACTCATTAGTAAGATACAAATATAATGGTGATACATATATCATTTTAACTAGGTTATTACTATGGAGGTGATTCAACTATTTTCTCTATTTCTATCATGGTTCCATTAAGGTCTTGGATAAAAATTATATTTTTATAATAATTTAAATATTTTTTGTTCTAAGGGAATATTAAAATTTTAATATATTCTATTGGTTAGTATAATTGATGTTAATATTTTTTACGTTTCACGTCATATATTAGTATACATTATTTCATTATTTTAAGAAGTTTTCTTATCATCAATAAAATAATTATTATCAACGATAATTGATCTATTTCACTATACATTTGGGCACCTAATACGATGAATTTTTTTATAACTATTTGTATAAAATGATTAATGATGATCGTCATCGAGTATTCATTAGTATTATTTGTGAGTTGTTTATAATTAGTGGATGATTTTAATATAATGATTTGGGAGGGGGTGAATACCTATTTAATTATATATTACATTTTTTTAATTGGGATCATGTTTCCTATAATTGATTTGGAATATGAATATTTGAAATTTGGTTAGATGATATTTAGAGAAATTTCATTGAGGTTAAGTAAGTTTATCATGGTTAGAACTTATTCTTTTGGACACATGAGATTGAGTAAGAGATCAAATGAATTGGTGTGTCTATATAGTATATTGGGAATGAATATTACTCATTTATTTTTACTAATGGTAATTTCTTTAAGGATATACCTACATCCATTAGTTCATTTCAGATATTAGAATTTGGGTGGGTTGAGTTTCATGGACCACATACATATACACAATAATTTTCATTTATCACAACCATTTATGGGAGTGCGGGATAACATTGGAATCATTAAGATAAATTCATAATCAACCATAACCATAAAATACAATATTGTTTAGGATAATGTATGGGTATAATCTGTTGGATATGAATGTTAAAGTAGTGACCCCAATAGAAGGTTTTTATATTTTTAAAGCTTTTTCAAATAGATCTATTTAAATGTAGGTGTTGATTTATTGGGTAAGAGACCATGCACTTTTATTTTGGGTTTTTACTACATATTTTGCATTGTCAATTTATTTTTCATCTAGATAATTATCTTATGTTGTGTGTGTATGTATATATATTACATTTTCATAATTGGAAATTTTTGATTTTGTATCCAAGATGTGAGTGGTTATTGTTTTTTAACTAAGTTTACTTATTTATCAAATTGAAATTTATCATTTATAGATAGTTTATATGGAATTTTTAGTAAATACTATTATGAATCAAATTAATGTAATCCTTTAGGGATGAGTATATATAATAAATTTTTATAGAACTATCCAATAATTTTCACCCACCATCATAAATGGAGGCATTATCAAGGGTTTTTATTATCCATCATAGGATATATTGTATCTGTAGTTTATAGATTATAGAATTAATGATGAATATATTTTAATTAATAGGATTTTATCCAAAGGTCTAAAAATATATTATAAATGTTAAATTTTATAATTTCACATCATTATTAGGAAATTATATATTTTTATATATCAATGAATCATTAGATATGTTAATATGTAATTAAAAAAATTTCTAAATCAAAATTGGATATATCCACCTATATTATGAGTAAATGTATCATGTACATTAAATTTATTAGATTGAGAAACTAGATATCCATAACACAATAAATGAAATGAGATATATTTTTCCATTCTAATTATTCGACTTATACAATTGATAAATAATGATATGATATATATAATGTTTATATTATATTTATTATATGTTCACACACTATGTTATGAATAAAGCAATTGTTTTAGTATGAATAACTTTGATATAATGTTTCTATAAACACAATAAATTGGTTAGAAATGATTATTTTTGATACCATTATTTATTATTAATATAAATTTATATTAAAAATATTTTCTATTATAATAAAGTTTGTCAATTTTTCATATAATACTATAGGTTATTAATAATAATTTCTGTCATACTTTTTTCATAAATGGTCTATGTTTAACTTATAAAATATTTTAAAAATTAAATTCCAATATAGATTTATGTTTAATAATATATATATTTAGGATCAAAAATTGTTACATAATTTAATTAATTAGATGAATATAATTTTAAGAATATATTAAATTGAATATAAAAAAAAGGCTCTTGATCTCGGGATTTATTTTATTTGTAGTGATTATTTAAATTTTGGTATTGATTTTGTATAATTATTGGAATAATATTTTTAAGATAGTATGAAATATTTTTATAAGATGGATGGTTTTAAATGAAGGAGATATGACATAACTCTTTCATATCCTAAAATATTGTATACTTAAGTTATATAGTATGATGTGTTTTCTTTTTCCCTTTAATATATGATAATGTACTACTTCAAACTATACTATTAATTACCATTTTTGTGTTATATTAATGTTTATCTGATAATTGATGAAGTGTTTATGTCATGTTAAGTCTATTTTCATTAATAATTGAAACATTTAATGATTAAGATGCATAGTTAAATAAATTAAATATGTTATAGATGATGTATATGAACTATAATGTGTGAGTTGTTATTTAAATATACCAATATTCATTTGGTATGACATATATGAGTTTCATATCATACCTTATGATATGAATATATCCTAAATGAAACATAATATTATTTTATTCCCAATATCATATAATTTCATAAATCTTATAAAATATTGTATAATATAACACATTCATGAAACTCATATCCCACATAGTTTCTTCAATTATAAATAATTAGGAATTAGTTATATATCACTTATAGTAATCATTTAACTAGTTAAATGAACATAAAATAATGGGCTATAATGCATGGGTTCCAAGAGATGAATCTAGATATGTTTGATATAGTCAACATTCTAAATTAAATGAAGTGAAATAAGGATGCTTATAAAAGTTTTTGATCCTTCCATATTGGTGACCAACCTTGTTACATGAAATAATAGAACACATTTCTTCTTCCTATAGAACTGTTTATCACTTCGTGAGGGTTCGAGTACCCATTAAATGCATTGTGGTCCTCAAAATATGATTTGGGATCAATGGATGGTGTAATCTTCTTAGAGGTATGAAGAATTCATTTTCCTCTCTATCCATATTAATCAATATTACCATATTGTTGAAGAATATGGAAGCTACTACTACTAATTTTCAAGAATGTTAGTTCTTAATATTTTTTTATAAAAGTTGTTTTATTGAAAATATTTAATGAAATATCACAGGTTTATTCCATTGTTAATGATCATAGGAAGATCCCACTAATCACATCAGTTTTATGAAATCCTTATTCTTTGAGGATTAAACATGTGAATATATAGGTTTTTCAATGATTTAAATATCATAAAGATTTCATGTTGTATCATTAATTATGGTACATTGTATTTCATCTATTTTGGTTAATCAGAGCAATTGATTAGATTATATATTAAATTATGATATAATGGGAACATGAGTTTTTTAATGGTGCCATATCATATGATATATGATTCCATTAAATATGACTCAATCCTGAGCTTCTAAAAATAGCGCATCATAACATAATTATGATACAGGATCTATCATAAGAATATGATAGAATCTTTATGATGAAACCTACCATTTTCAGCTATTTGAATCATAGAGTATTATAGAAGTATATATAATTGAATACAATAAGTGTGTGGTCTTCCTTACACCTATTTTAGTAATATTTTATGACTGATAATGAGATTATTATATTAAAATATGGCATGCCTAAAAATAAAAATAAAAAATATATTCTGAGAAATTTACTTATGATTTATAATTATTTTATAAATTATTACTTTTAAGAATTATAAAATGATACCCTTTATGCTAAATAAAACATGAAAAGATCAATTTTTAATCATATTTTTGAAAAGAAAATAAATTTTTATTTACTAGTTTATTACATTTAATATATTTATGTTTATAAAGTGTATAAAATGAGAATATAATATATTCTTCATTTATTAGATATTTTAATTTTAGGATATAGGTTCATAAACTGCCATATAGGTGTGATATCAAAAGATATAGTTTTCATCTACCTTAAGCTAAATTTATTATTATAGTTATGAGATTAATTTTTTTTAAATAGTTTCTGGATATTAGGTTTTATGGTTGTCATGAATTCATTTCCCTTGGGTAAAGTGCCATGGGGAATGGGAGATGGGGTTGGACTACCCATCGACTTCGAGTCTTATGTATTGTTCTAAAAAGGTGAGGGGTTAGTGATATATAAATCCAGGATTACTCATGTATAGATTTTCAATCTCATATAACATGACACCTTTACATGAACATTTCTTGTACCATATTGTGAGATTGATTAGGTTATGTAACTATATTTTTGGCTATTAATTTTGGTAGATTAATAAAAACTTATGGGTTGTGTAAGGAATTACACATCAATGTGGTGTCAACCCATTTATTTGGTGGATCAAATAGTGATTACCAAACTAAATTATTAGGATTTATCATAAAAAAGGAATAAACCATGATATAATAAAAATATTTAATGATATATAATAGGTTTAATATGAATTTTTTGTATGTTAAAAAATGAGACTTTTAAAAGTAAAATCCTTTAAATACTAAATGTGAGATTCCTTCCAAAGCATCACATTTCAAGTCCTCAATCATAAAACTTGGTAAATTCATGATATAACTATATGACTATATATTATCATATGTAATTCATGGTTTAAATGGTTATTCCTACTCCTTAGGTACCATAATCTCACTTATGTGACCAAGTCTCATTTTTACATCTGGGTATTTCATGGCTAGAAACACATAAATTATAGGATACTAGAGGAATTTGTTTGAGTGAATCTATATGGTGGACAAAAATAAAGGGTTTATATAATCAAATATCCAAAATATTAACTTTTATGATTAGTATTATACCCCACAAAAATAGAAAATCATTGAGAGAAACATTATAGTGATCCCAAAACATAGAGAAATATGTATCTTAGATCACTATATGGATATGATGAAAGGGATTTTCATTTTTTAGTGTGAGTAAAATCATTAATGTTTCTTAATAAAAGGATATACAACATGATACTCACCCATATATATGCCTTTGTTGTATATTATCGAATATTTTACAATAATCATATTTAGATCACTTTTATGGATGACATTGAAGAATGTTCTGGGTTTTTATATAAGGTTGAGAAGTGTTATCAAAGTGAATCATAATGAGAATTTAGATGTGGATTTTATTGAGTTCAATTTCACTAACTCTAACTCATGGGTATTGTATAGAAGGTGTTAATGACAAATTTTTGTGAGAAATTAAACTCAAATATATGAAAACATTTAAAAGGGATGAATTATATCTTGATGTCGATAATGAAGTAAAAGTTGATAAATTAGTGGTTATAACTTATGATATAACCTTGGAATGTGTATTAGTCATATAAAGAGTTAATTTTAATTATGTTCCCAATATAGACAATAAAATTATTTATAAATATTTTTTAGACAATAAGGGATACCAATTAACTATTACAATCAATAGTTTCTCTATCTATATGATAGAAACGTTATATGGAATCATTATTATGAAAAATGGTTTATACATTCTTTATATATATAATTAATTTTATAAAATTCATAATAAGATGATCAGGTTTCATTTTAATCCCACCTATATTTCGCATTTTAACCTTGCACATATAAATGAGAAAAACATTTAAAGACAACATAATGACAGATTATTAGAAACATTTGATTATGAATCATATGAGAATTTTGAATCATTATTACATATAAAAAACTAACTAAAATTTTCATAGAAAAGGTTATTGGAATAATGGACTACTAGATCTCATACATAGTTATGGATGTGGACTAATTAGTAATCAATAAGTGGTGGTTTTAGGTACATTGTTAGTTTTAATGAGTAATTTAGTTTATAAGACTATGTCCTTCTTTTGATACAAAAATATGAAACTTTTTCAAAAGATTAATATGTTTATAAATCAACTAAAAAATCAACTAGAAAAATGTATTAAAATTCAGTATTTATTTTATAATGGTTACTACTTGATATATTAATTGTCGATGAAACCGAGGGATTGAATAAATGTTTTTTGTAAGGGTGTAGTGTTTCTGAATCATCTTATTTTTAATTTTATGGAGATTAGAAACTTATAAGGGGAATATAGAAGATTGGAATATGATATTGGGATTTAATTTTAGATGGTAACCTGGATTGTGATGGGTGGCAGGCCTTGTGGTTTAGAGGTGGAATTTTGGAAAAGGGAATTCTTTTTTTGTAGTTTCATACAATGTGGAACATTGGGTTGTTTCATGGATTCCATACATGCATTCAATTAATTTAATATTATGAAGACATCTTCTGGCATGGTCTCAAGGATTATATTTTTTTGTTTTTTTATAGATATTATTACAAAAAAGATATTGTCATTGTGGTGTGGAGGGTTCATGTATGGGTTCTACTATCTCTTAATTCTTAGTAGTTGCTTTGGTGTGGGCATAGATTTATTTGTGCTTCCCTAATGGTTGGTTTTTGTTCTCATTACCTTCTATGGGTTGTTTTAGTATTGTATTGGATTTTCATCATAGTGTTATCTTATTTTTATAAGATGTAGGGGAGATGCTATGGGGAATGTTCTATGGATTCTTGAGGTAGGTTGTATCAGGACACATTTATGGATTTTTAAGTGAAAACCCTAGTGACTATGTTATGATCAAGTGGGTTTTCATGTGGTCTTATATTTTAACCAACCCATGTAAATTTGTGACCCCTCTTATATTTCTCATATTTACTCCATTCTCCTTTGAAATTTTGGAAACCCATGGTCTTATTTCAGTTATTTCTATCATACTTTGCTAGGATTCACCCACAGGCTTCTAGATATCATTTATGATAACCTAAAGTTCTTTTTTGTCTTATATTATTAGTTTGGGTCACTCTTATTCAATGTTATTATTTTATGGTAGTTGGTTTCCTTAAGTTCCCAAGGGGTTTCTATAGGTTCTTAATAGGGAATCTATAGTGTCATTCCCATTGGGATCATGAGATCTCTTGAGTGAGATGTGATTAAAGATATAAAATTTTCTTTTGATTATTTCTCATAGGATTTTGAATTTTCCAAATCAAGGCAGGGGATTCAAGAATTTATTTTCATTATAGTAAGTGCGTGATTATAATAATTTAGTTTATTTGGGTAATAGTTGAATTGACATAAAAAAAGATAATATCTACAATAAATAAATAATTGAAATGGTATTGTGATCAGTTATGGGTATGTAATGTTGATAGTTCCTCTAAATATTTTCTAGATAATGTGCTATTTGATTTTTATGATGATTTTTGTTTTTTATCATGGTTTATATACTTTTAATTTGTTAATGTGTGTAATTCCAGTAAACATAAAGTGAATAAAATGAAAGTTCCATGTGAATTAATTATCGTTCTTCCTAGAAAGCAATTGAATATGAAAGCGTTTCTCAATGTATGTTTGTAGATGATTATGTTGTTATGATATATACTATATATATAGGTTATTGTTGTGTAAACCTATAAATAATTAATTATTTAATTCAATATCATCATGAAAAAGTTTTTTTTTCTTGATATAAATGTCTGGGTTTTTGTGAGGTTATCATTTTTTTTAAATTATTGAATGTCACAGAGTTAGGGCCTTGGTTTCCCCTTGAGAAATAAATACTATTAATACATTATTTCAATGTCTTTAATTTAACTTTTTTTATCCATTTATATGAATTTTTTTTAAACTATTTTGGTTGGAATGTTATCTGAGGTATGGATGGAATAAGTTGAGATTTGGGCTTTCGTATTGATTATCTGTTGAGTTGAAGTTGATTTTGGGAAGGATAGTGAAGGATAAGAGTGGGGATTTAATTTTTAATGTTTGAAGTATTTTTTTGTTTATTAGTTTATTAGTATGAGTTGAGATATATAATTTTCCATATTTATATAGTATTAATTTTTTAGATAGTTTTCCTGATTGTTTTTGTTATAATATCCAATTACCTACTATAGTTGGCCTATGCACCACAAGTGTATATTTTCATATGGTAGTTTAGGTTGAATCCTAGAATACTCAGATTATAGGAAGGTATGTTAAATTAAAAATGAACCGATCATATTTTTTGATTAATTATATATGAGGATAGTATAGAAACATATATATTTTAATTTAAAATGTAAAACATGTTATCATATAATGAAATGATTGAACTAGAATTTGTAATGTTGTGTAATATATGGCGGGTAATTTCTAGTTTTTAAATGGAAATTATTATTAATTTAGAATCATTATTATTTTCTACTCATGTGAGACATTTGTTTCTATACCTTATTAGTGGAATATATTATATTACATTATAGTACAACAGCCAATGTAAACGCCAACATGATATAAAGAAACTACAAGTAAATACACTATCCTAGGGACTTGACCCTCTGACCCCATGAATACACCCCAAACCCCATCCCACTTGTACAACCCCAGCCGACCACTTGGAGTGGTTATTAGGGGATTATAGATTCATGAGTGAGTATAACTATAGTTGAGTATAAGTCTCAAAAGTTTCCCTTAGTTGGTTGTATGATATTATTTTCATTATATTTTTTTATTTGATACTCTTCACCACCTAAGGTAGGTGGGAAGTTGATTCCTAAATGTTATTTGGTTATATTTATTTTCCACAAAATTTTAATTGGTGAGGGAATAGATGGATGATAGCTCCCTCTTCCCTACTCCCCCTTCAGTGTACTGATTTCTTTGGTGTATTCCAGATGTAATAGAGTAATATATAGGGTACATGTATATGAGAATTAATGTCTCCTTGTTTTATAATAAATGTGTGTGTTGAACATACAGTCTAGAGTTTATAAACAAAACTTGTATTTTTTGGGTAGATATTGTGATTACAAAATGTGTACTTTCATAGTTTTTGATGGATTGCAGTATAATGTATGAAACATGGGATATAGTTGATTAAAACGTACTCATATCCATGGATGTGATGAGATATATATATATATATATATGGTATAGGATGAGATGTGACTATAAGTTTATACGGTTGTAAAATACGACTTATTGAAATTATTATAGAATATACAGTTTAGAATTTTGGTGTGACATTGATAACCCATTGAGGAAGTGGATGTAGGGTAACTTTCTTATCTATATTATTTAATAAGGATATATGTCATATATGTGATACTTAGAGGGAATTACATAGTGATGATGGGATATATCTTTACTTTTTTATGTAATTAGTTTGTTTCATTTGATTATTCACTAAGATATATTATTCTTCTTTAAAATTTCATTAGAAGTTTCATGTATGAACCTATTGATTATAAATGTTTTCTTGGCATATGTATATATAAAAATGTTTTAGTGAAACATGAGTTGGTGGGTGACTAAGCAAGGTGTTACTAGTTTACAGTGGTTGTTAAAGAGTTGTTCATGTTTTTGTATTGGTATGGTTTATTATTTTATGTGATGGTGATGATTGATAGATTAAATATTATCTACTGTCCTAAAATTTTAATACTGAGGGTAACACATCCTATTTTTTATGCATTTTAAACCATTGGTGCTAGTACTCAACATTTTTCTTATTGGACAAAGGCTTCATGGGGTACCATTCTTCAGGTTTACCAAACATAATAAGAAAATAGGTACTATTTGTGGGGTAGAGACCTCAGAAAGGACCATTCAACATGATTATCTCCATGTATATGAATTTGTAAGACAATGGGAACTAGGTAAAATCTTAGATAATTAATTGAAATTTCTCATAATCTAGGTTTAAGAGTCCCTACCATTTTTCTATTATAGGAAAGGATCTTGGTAAACATCCCTATTGTGTTTGTTTCAAATATGTTTGGTAATATTTTCCAAAAGATCTCCACATAGGTGGGGATGATGGAAACTATTGGAGAAATACTTTTCAAGAACATCAATGATAAGTTCTACTGAATTATCAAGGCTTAGTTTTAGATATGTATAAAGGGTCTTTGTTGGAGGAGATCAAAATCTCCTTTTGTTCAATTCATGCTTAGATGGAGTAATGTGATTCATTGGTTGTGACTATGTTGTATGGGGTATCGCTGGAGTTGTGATTCTTATTCCTAATGGATATTTAAGAGTCATTTGTCTCATTTAAGAAGTTTTGTAATGATTTTCATGATGAATTTTTTAATTTGGAAATGAAAGTGTCTTATCAGTAGGACGTCCTTACTCTCTGTTAGGGGAACTCAAGCGCATGTGGGTCTGGTATCCACTTTAAGACCGACTTTTATTATGATTTGGACCTTTTTTAGACGAGGAATCCAGGGAAAGAAATATGAATAAGGATTTTCATCTAGATATCTAGCACTAGGTCACCATGTTCATATTTTTATTATATCTCTTGGTGGTGGAAAATGAAAATATTATTGCATTGGGGTTTTATTGGATTGGATTATCATGATAGGGGGGGTCAAAAATACTTCCCATGGAGCATATCTTTATATATAATTTCATAGATGCTTAGGCATTAGAACATTTAGATAGTATTGAATCAGTTCTGTCCATATGTATCTAGTTTCACTGGGATTGACAATTCTCATACCCCTATTAATGGATCATACATAGTTTTTATACATAATAAGGATGTGGAAATCAAGATATTGAATAAATGACTATCCTTTATAGTGAGTGTGGAGCTGGTGACCTTATTTTATACTTGTTCATTACTGTATCATCCCTTGAGTTAACAGTGATAATGTAGTATAACTTTTGATAAATATAGAGTGTATGGGGTGGTTAGAAGAAATATCTATGGTTCCCCTCATCGATAGGGAAAATGATAACACCATGGTAATAGAGTTGGTATCCATTAGGGATAGAGAGTTCATGTATTATAACATGAATTGATAAATACATTAGAGCTTCTATAACCTAGAATATTGTACTTAATTTGAGGTTCTATATTATTTTATTATAAAAGAGTGTATTCCTTAAATGATTCAGGATCAACACAATCCTTCAACTCCATAACCCTAGTCCCTGGTTTGAGAAATGAGGTGGAGTGGGTTATTATGTCATTGTCATTGACTATGATAATTGAAGGATAATTTTGATTATATGATATATATAAGTATTTTTAATTGACTATATGGAAGTATCACTTATTTGGAGATCTCCTATGTTTTTTGGAAATAGTTATACGGTATCATCCTCAAAATGGATTCATTGTATATGGTGAATTATATTTTTTATTTTTTCAAGTGGAATGTAATATTATATTATTTTGATTGATATTATGTTGTGTTTTTTTATGAGAGATACCCTAGGATGGGATTGAATCATATTGGGTAATTTTCATTCTTTATGGTCATGTTGATATTGAGTTTAGTGTTAGATCTTCCAGTGGGGTTTCACAAGGTTATTTATTATTACCGTAATGTATTTCTCAAAGAGATTATGGACTTGACCCCTTGATATGAGATTGATTATAGGATACACTTTCAACTTGGTTTTTCTCAAATATCAATGTCCCATTATAGGAAAGTACCTTATGAGTTATGGGAGATGTGGATTCATATTTTTGATCATTTAAAATGAGTTTTTATTCAACCTAGTGTGTAACTCTAGGGTTTTATAGTCCTCTTTGTGATGAGATAAGAAGGAAATATATGTTTTTATATTGATTATCAGTACATAAACTGAGTGAAATAGAATAAGAACTATCCTATCAGAAAGATTGATGATCTATTTGATTGGTAGAAGAGAGATGTCTGGTTCTCAAAGATTGATTTGTGATTACTGTATCATTAGATGTGAGTAAAGGATGAGAATACCCCAATGAAAAAACTTTAGATGAATTTATGGGAATTATTAGTTCATTTTAATATAATCCAATGTTATACATGCTCAAGTCATATTCATGGAAATGATAAATTCATTATTTTTTGAAATTATAGATCATTTTTTATTGTATTTATTAATTAAATATTGGTATATTATGTGTTTTTGTAATAGAATGTAGTCTATCTATGAGATATTGTTATATTTATTTAGTTTTATCTATTATTTTGGAAGTTATTAAACTGTATGTTTGGGGCTCATGAGTTTTGTTTCTTAGGGAATGTTGGGCCTTACTGTAAATTGTTCATGGATCCTATTATGATCATGGAGATTTTTTCTTGGATTGAACTTGAATTACCTTATATTATGACTCCTATAACATATCTAACAAGGAAGGATCAGTTTTTTTATGAAATAAAAAGTTCCAGGAAGCATTCAAGTATTCTAAGGAGTAAATGGTGTGTTCTTCAATTCATTTCTTATTAGAGGATGGTGTTTCATTTAGGGGTTTTATATGAAAATCAATTTCAATGATGTATTTTTTTCTAATATTGTAGTGGATGTTTGTATCTTATGGATCATAGTATGTATGGTCCTATGAATGTAACTATACCAACCATGATCAAGTTATTTTTCTAATTGTGATTTCTCTAAATTTTTTATAGATTTACCTCATTGGTGAGTGGTTTTTGGTATATACATATCATAAGATCTTGAGATATATATATTTCTACCATGATTTTTGATTTTTACAGTGATGGTGGATGCAATTATTATAGAGTTATTTAAACAAGATATCTTATACATTAAGAAAATGAAATTTTATGGCTGATTGTTTAATAAAGAAGACATGTAGTAATTTTTTGAATGAGTGTGGTTATGTTTTGAGGGTGATAGAGGATCTCTTCAAGATGTGCCTTGATATGTGAGTTTTGGATAGTAGAGGGTGTCTTAACCTAATTATTATTATGTAATATATGTTATAAATGATAAAGGAATTTAATTCGGAATATTCCCAAGAGGAACTTTTGATAGATCAATTTATTTCGGTGGCAGCCCTGATCGATATTCTCAAGATGATCAACATTATGTTTTTTTCAAGGGGAAGAACTTCATTCCTTTAGTGATTCATGGTGTGATTCTACATGAGTTCCATAGTAAAACCTTGGTAGTACATCCTCGTGTGGATACTATGTATCATGCCTTGCATGTTTAGTTTTGGTGTAATCAGATGAAGTGATCAGCTATAGTGTTTCTCTCTCAATGATTAGTTTCCCATAGTGTGAAGTATAAGAACGGATTACATAATGGGTTGCATTAGCAGCTCATTGTTCCCTAGTGTATGTGGGATAATATCATTATGGACTTCAATGAAAGGTTTTTAAGATATCATGGTGGTTGTGATTTTATACAGGTTATCATAGACAACTTGATCATTTTAGTGCACTTCATAGTGATTAAGTAGTTGATTTTAGTGGAGGTACTATTAAGATAGTATCTTGATGAGATCTTTATTCTTCATGGGGTTCTAATGATTTTAATCTTTAATTGTGACCCCTATTTTACCACTAGTTTTTAAATGGTATAAAATAATCTTTTGTATATCAATTATTCCTCAGAACCACATATCACCAACATTTAAATTTTCAAATAGGGAATAATATCTTATTTTTAGAGGATATATTTTCTGTATGTTTTATTGATTTTGTAGATTCATGGGTGTAGTAATTTCACTCAATGGATTTTTCATATAATTTATGCTATCACTCTACCATTAGTATTACATTGTTTTATGTTTTATATGGAAAAAATTTCTGATCTCTTTTGTATTGGACCAATGTTAAAGAAGATTTATTCTAATAATAGAATATGTGTAGGGTGTGACAGGGAATGTGCGGGTGATCAGAGAGTGATGTAAATTAATGTAGTATCTTTATAATTTCTTTGAATATCATAGGATGAGGTCACTTTTGTTAAATGTTATAGACATTTTTATCTTGAATATATATCCACATCATGGATAGTGAAGATTCAGTCATGTAATTAATCATTATCCCTATTTTTTTTTTAAAAATTCTAGGTATTTGTGTGTATTGGAGATTCTGTATATAAGTTATCACTTCTAATGTAGATGAGCGAGATCCATGAAAATTTTCATGAGTTATATCTTCATGGGTATCTTCATAGTGATTCTTATGTCATTGACTCAGATAAATTTAGAATTAAATATGATACAACCTTTGAGACATGACTTTTTAGATTATTTCCATAAGGGGAATGTGTTTTGTGAGAATTTTATTCCATTGGTTCACGTCCTATGGAAAAACTGGCATGGAGAATTGTACATGGGATAAGGAGTCTGGATTCCTTCTTTATATGCTAAGTTGTTCAATATTTGATTTCTATTGACATGTTGTTCTTTACCATTTTTGTTTTATGAGATGTTTATTGATGTTGCATGTTTATGTCACTTGTTACTTTAAAATGTTAGTTGTGTTCACTATATAGCATCATCCTTGAGAGTTATCTTATGAGGTGGTTGTTTTGTTCCCATTAATTTCTTTCATGGTTTTTGGTTTTATTTATTTAGGACTAGAAATTTTTTAGAGGTATTTCATGTAAGTGACTAATTTATTATGAGCCCTTACACTGTGTTTTTAGGTTATTGAAGATGTTGAGGGGGGTATGGAAGAGTGGAAGTGAATATTAAGATGAAATTTCATCAGAGAACTAATTTTGAAAAATCATAGTATGACATAAGCAATAATCTAAAGATGTATAATATTAGAAAACATAATGAACCTTATATAGTTTCCTTATGGTGTGTAAGGCTGTGATGTGATGAGTATGCTAATCATACATTATGAAAAATTACCCTTAAACATGTGTCTTTTGGTGTTAGCCTATGGACTGCGGTGTGGTGTAGTTTTTGTGATGTTCTTTCCATATAGAAAAATTCCTTGCGGGCTGGAGGCCTGAGATGATATATTTGGTGACTTTTCTTCCTTAAGGGTTACTATATTGTGGATATTGATTGTATTATGGAGCAATGTGGGTCCAGTATCCTTATCTTTACCTTCTAAAGGGTCATTGTGTCTTTAAAATGATATTAAACCATGGTTTCACCTCAATTTTATATGATCTATTAGAGATATGAAAAAGAATACACCCTAGATTCTAGTAGGATGTAAGATCGAGGCCTTATACTAGGTAACATCTCTTGTCGCATCATAATGTTAGTGGGAACTCTAAGAGTTGTTTCATGTTCAACGTGGTATCATAATAGTCTTCAATTCAACTAAAATATATAAATTTGGTACCCATCTCATATTTACCATATTTTCTCTCTTATCCTTTGAACCATATGTGACCTAAGTGACTATTTTATAGAATTTGAACCTGCTTTTCTAGGATTTAGATACCTAACATATAGAGATCATTTGTTTGGTTATATAAGGTGATAATATTACTCTGTAATCAGTTCTTCCCTCTTATGTTCCCTCCTACCATGCTACACATGTTGGTTTCCATCAGTTATCATGGGGCTTCTATTTATTTTTTGTTAATGATCCATGGCAGGATGTCCATAGGGGTCATGATTTCCGTATGGGAGAAGTTATGGGAGATCTGTTACCATCCTTAAATTTATTCTCATGCAATATTAAAAGTTACATATCAAGGTATGTTATTCATAACCACAATTTTATTATGTGTAAGTGTGGGATTATCATGATTCTGTTTCTTTGGTTAATGATGTAATTGACCAAAAGGAAGATAATAATCCTAACATGAAATGAATCTTAAAGGTATTATGACCCCATGTGGAAATGTTATCCTAATGTTTCATCTCTATATTTTCTAGATAATGTGTTATCTAATTTTTTTTTTAATTTTTTTTATTATCATGATGTATATACATAAAATTGGATAAAAAACACAAATCAAGTAAATATGAAGTGAATAATACAATATGATTGTAAAATTAATTATTATTCTTCCTTGAAAAAAATTGAATATGAATGTGTTGCTTGAAGAATGTTTAAATTTGATTCATAAATGAAAATAAAAATTGTTTTTATGAGTATTTTTTTTTGGAAAACTGTTCATAATTAATCAATTAATTCAATTTTTTAATGAAAGGTTTGTGTGGTGGAGATAAATGTTTTGGGATAGAAGTGATCATCCTCATTTTATGTAGTCTTTAATGTCATGTAGTTTTTCCATTGGTTTTTCCTAGAGTATGATATGATGAAAATACATTATTGTTATGTATTTAGGTATATTTTCCATTTTCATGAGCCCTTTATATGAATTTTTGTGAAACTAGTGTGGTTGGGATGTTAGAAGTGGGATGAATGAAAAAACATTAAACATACCCTTTGTTGATTCTTATTTATTGATGTGATATTGATGTTTATATGAACGATTTAGATTGAGAGTTTGGATTTCATGTTTATGGTATAAGTCTTTGGGTTACTGATTAGTTGGTTAGTTTAGGTTGGAATTTGGTCTTCATCATCTTACTGGAGGATTTCTTATGTCCGGTTTTCCAAATGGTTTTTTTGTGATTTCCATATTTTTATTGTAGTTGGACACTGCACCATGTGTTCATCTTTT
Source organism: Viscum album (assembly GCA_963277665.1). Taxonomy (NCBI): domain Eukaryota; kingdom Viridiplantae; phylum Streptophyta; class Magnoliopsida; order Santalales; family Viscaceae; genus Viscum; species Viscum album. The sequence goes on from OY728138.1 coordinate 443,886,416, forward strand.
ATTGTGGTAATAAAATTTATGTCCTAGGATACACATATTATGGAATTATAAATTAAATTTTTAATGAACCTATGTTTTAGTTGTATTAATTCTTTATAATCAGGGAATGTAAATCTAGAAATTTTATATTGGATTATAAACAATGTTGTATAGTAATGATTCGAAATGATTAAATGAGAATTTACAATGGGGTTTAATGGATGGTTGGTATTTGATAATGTTTAAATGGAAGGGATTATTTATGTTGGACCATGATGCTTGTGTGTTCATGTGATATCTCATTTTCTATACCTTTGCGATGATATATGGGTGACATATTGGGTGATATTTTTAGTTGAGTCTATGGATAGATAGTTCCCATTAAATGGTTTCATGATATACTATTAGTTGTATTTTGTAATATCTTATGATCCACCACCTAATTTAGGTGGGAATTTGACAGCAAAATATTTTGGGTTCCACGTGTTTTCCCTGACATATAAGGTTGTGAGGTAACATATGGATATATATTATCTCTTACCTACTCTCCATTTGTTGTGGAATGATATGTATATGTATTTCGAATGTAATGTCTTAAGGAATGGGGTGTGTGGCTATATGGGATGATATATCTCTCTGTTTTACTATAAATATTTGTATGATCTATAGAGGTTTGATGTTCTAGAATGTACATATATTTTGGTTGTAGTGATTATGATTATTGCAGTTGTACATGTGTGGGATATGATATCTTGATGTATAATTCTTGATACATGTGTTGTAGTGGAATCTAAACTTACTCTTCGTTATGGACGTGATGAGATATGTATGCATGGGGTGCAAGATAAGATATGGTTATGATAAATATAAATGGGTTGGAAATTGAATTATGGAAGGGATCTTGGCAAAAGAATTTTATATTGGGGAATGTGAGTGAAATTCCTATAGGTAAGTGGAGGTGGGGAATCATTATTAAGTATATTTATTAATATAAATATGATAACATCTATTAATTACTTTATAATTAATTCATGGTGAGTATGGGATATATATTTACCTACTTATAGAATGAGTTGGTTTTATTTGTTTGATTCAATTTAAATTATTAGATTTGTTTAAAATATTTACAATTGGTTTCAGGGAAGATCCTCCTGGGTATACTTTTATGATCAACCTATATATATAAAATATTTTTCAGTCATAAAGATTGTTTTGGGTGATCATGTTTTTCATAACTATCTTGATGTGGTTATTTCATATCTTTTGGAGTTTTTGTTCATCTCTTGGAATTGTTCTTAGTATTTTTTGATGTTTTTATATTTTTATAACATTGAATTCATGTGTTGGAATGGTTAATAATTCTACGAGACAATGTTTATTAGTTGATCTGATCTTAAAACTTATCCATAAAATTATATATTGAGGTTAATACCATTAGTTTTTTTGCATTATATACCTTAAATTATAGTCCCCAACTCATGGCCTATTAGAGATGGGCTTTGAAGGTTATTCCTATCATCCCTTCCATCCTAAGAAGCATAATTGCAACTCACATTTCCAAGAATATTATAGTAGAATTGTGTTTCTAATAGGTGTAATTATGTCTTGATTGATATGGTTTTATTGATGATGAGTCAGTGGGGATTATTCTTTAGATACTACTTCATTCATAATTTAATATCTTTCATTTAAAAAATTCATAGAGACTTTATATGTGATATAGTATGTAAAACATCATAGTTTTTTTTGTGAGGATTTAGGGTTTAAAATCAGTCATAAAATTATTTGTTTCTAAAAATATTTTCTAGAAGTTAGAAAAATTGTTATTTATTACTTATCATAATTAACTATAGGATAATATGTTTATAATATATCTAAACATGAAGTTTTTTTGGACTAATATGGTGTTTTTATTGAGAAGGATCATTTGAATCATCATGTCATTAGACATTGAGAAGTTCAAGAACAAGAAACATAAAGTGTTCCTGAGATTAAGGGTAGAGTCATATCAATAAAGAGTTATGGAAGAAGAATTTATTCAAGATACAAAATAACTAAAAATATTTTTTTGGATTCATTATGAACTAGAGACATATTAATTTATCATGGATAATGATGATGAGGTAATGCTTATTAGATATAAAAATACCACCTACTAGGAGTCCATAGTTATTTCTAGTTATGATAAATGGTTAAAACTCATGAAATCTAAAATATAATACTTCACACTTACCATGTTTGTAAATTTGTGAATTCATCTTAATGGGTGTGACCTAAATTTTTTAAAAGAGTTTTCTACAACAAAAATGACTTGTATGGTAGATTTTCTACCTATAATGAATGTGTGGTGGGTAAAGGTTTTAATAAAATTAATGTTACTAACTATGAACAAATATTTTCACCTATTGTGCTGATATAATACATTTAGATATTTATTTTCATAACAACTAATTTTGATTATGTGATATATCAAATAGATGTCAAAAACCACTTTCATTAATGATAATTTAGTCCATAACTTGTATATGGTACAATTGAAATGTTTTTATGTTCCAAATGATTTAGTTAGGTTTTTTTATTTTCAATAATCGATTAACGGATTGAATCAATCACCTTGAGTTAGAATATACAACTTGAGGATGAAATTAAAGATTTTGGTTACATAAAAAGTGTCAATGGTTCTAATGTGTATAAGTATATTGGTAGGAATTTTATGGTGGTTCTCATATTTTATGTGGATGATATACTACTTATCAGAAATTATATCTTGAAACTTCAATCTATGAAGATATAGTTGGGTAAATCCATCATGGTAAATTAAATGAGTGAATCATCATACATAGTGAATATGAATATTTTTTGGAGACAATATAATTGGTTTATTGTCCTTGGTCAAGACACACAAATTGGTAACATGCTAAAGAGGTTCAACCTTGAAAACTCTAACAGGAGAACTTTTCTAATGATACAAAACATGAATGTTATCGATATTTAAGATAATTATAAAGGTCTAGAAAGGCCAGATATAAATTTCTACACATATTCTATAGGTTTTATCTTTAATAGCATGTTTTATACTCTATATGATGTTTTCATGCTCTTATAATTCCTAGTAGTTACCAATTTAATTATGATGTGTATCACTAGATTTCTATGAAAAATTTTCTATAGTAATTGAGAAAGACTTGGGATAAATTTTTGGTTATTAAAGTAGAGTGTGTGATTTTTTTAAAATTTTAGACAAATGTTAGTTTCCAATTTGATACAGGTGACATGAGATCTTGGTCTCGTTTTATGTTTTTCCTAAATTTTGTTTTTATAAGATGTAATAGTAATAAAAAATCCACCATAAAAATCCTTATAATATATGTAGATTGGATCACTATATCTAAGACTATGAAATAATGTTATTGGATCAAGAAGTTCATCTCAAAACAAGATGTGGTTCCTAGCATTGAGGAAGAGACTGAGAATTACTGTGAAAAAAATGGATCCTTCACACAAACCATGGAATCCTAGTCTCACTGAAAAACTAAATACTTAATTTTGACATACCATATTATAAAATATATCATTGATATGGATGATGTTTGGATCTCTTTGGAGGATAGAGATGAAAATGGAGTATATCCAATAAGAAAACCATTACTTCAGAAGAAGCATGAGGGTCATGTTAAGTGTCTTGGTCAAAAAAACATAATATATTGATTTAATGGTTTTATAATGTATCATGTATTTATAATAAAATAAATATCGATTTAATATACATTCACATGTTCTATAGTTTAATTTACATGACAATGTAAAAGATAAGATAATCTCAATGAATTACCTTGAGTTGTACCTAATCTATGATAATCAAATACTAATATGTGAAAGAATGATATATTAATATTAGTATAAATAGTGGTCTCATGAGATAATAAGTTGATATGTAATATGTGGACTGACCTTCTATGTATTTCCCATGGATTTTCATATGGTCAACAATATAGTTAAGGTTTTATGCATATTATCAATCATTTTTACCTAATGTTGGTGAGATAACTATCATGAGAACCTTCATACATTTATTCTTTCATATTTAAATCCATTGTATTGTAGTTAATTAGGGTTGGTTGGGTGTATTGTGAATCATTGTCTCTATTTAAGATAAACAAAGATTGGATTTCTTCACATGTATAAGGAAAAATAAAATTTATGATTTAATTAGATTGGGGAAATTCATATATATGATTAGTTGAGACCCATGTAATTTTTTAGGATACATAGATGAGATTCATGTGATGTTATAATCATCATGATGAAGGATATGTCATTTTATAATCTACAAGGTAGGTATTTTGAGAATAAAGTATGAGATATCATATACTTGATTTACATTTTTCTATGTATTTTCATCACTCTATGTAATGGGAAAAGTGAATATATAGGTATTCATGTTATGTAAAGGATATATATTATGGTGGAAACACTAATAAAATATATGAGTATGTTTGATGGAGATCACATCAGACCCCTTAGTATCTTTAGTAATACCGACACTTTGATAGAGGATAATATTTTCACATATATATGAAATATGGATTTTAAATTTCATTTCAACACTTTTAAGTCCCATAACGTAAAATACTAGATCCAATAGATAAATATTTATTTTTGGGCAATGTTTTTGTGTCACACCCAGTTTTTCAGGTCTTTGTTTTGATCCGGTTCATTGGAAATACTAATCATTTTCATGGGTCTTGGGGGAGATTAATGAAGAGTTTTGAAGTTTCATATATTTATAATAACCCTAATTTGGGTTCCCCATTGCTTGTTTTGGAGTTTTTTGAGAAAGGGTGGTTATTTCGTGATTTGGGCCAACCATGGGCCCATTTGCAGTTTTAAAAACCAAATTTGTTTCTTTAATAAATCCTTTTTTCAAAATTTTTCATTCATTCCACATCCCACATGGCCTCCAACGGCATAGTAAAACTTCCATATCCTTTTTGACACCTTATAAATTCATAATAATAGTGAATTGGGGTTACTTATTTAGGTATTGGGCCAGCCCATGGGCCCATTTCGAGTTTTAAAAAAATAAATTGTTTCTTTTATATATAATTAATTTTTTATTTTGTTCGGTGATTAAACCTCCTACTCAAATCTAGTAACTCTATCCTCAACCCCGTTTTCTAGTTTACCTCTTTGGATCTCATATGAGTCTCAGATTAGGGAAATATTTTCAATGTCTCTCAAATCATCCCGAATTGAGAAGGTAAATTGTTTCATCGATAAATCATTAAATTTGTTATCATTTTGATACAAATATTCTTCCACTTGGTCATCTAGACCTTAGGAGACCCTCCAAAGAGTTTCAAGATGTTACCTTTTCACTATGGGTGCAGATCTAATGGAAGAGGATGAGTTTTCTAGTTGGCAAGGTGAGATTCCTTTTTTTTCTCCACCCTCTTCTTCAGACATTCATTATTTCTGGGTTTTATATTCTCCCATAGTCTTTATAGACCTAGGGTTCTATTATCCCATGGTTTTTTATTGATTTTATATTCATTTAGGTCTTCTATTCATAGTTTTAGGGTTTATAAACCCATGGCGGGTGATTTCGGGTGTGTGTTTCCATTACACCAAGCATTTGAGGAAGGATATCCCTTGATCATGCCTTTATCATTCATGTTTCATCATTTTAGTATTTTCCTCAACTGATATATATGATTATTATTATTTTTATTCATTTGGATAATATTATTGGTGTTCAAAATGGTTGTTTATGCCTTGTTTTTTGAAAGGTAGTGTTGTTTTGTCCTGAAAGTGCTCACCAAGGGTTTGTTTAGTTATTCAATTATCTTTTGCACATGGTTTGTGAGGTTGAGAACCTGTTTGAGGGTATTTTTAACATGTTTCAGTAGATTGAATAAAATATTTCATGCAATTGGTGTTTTATTCCTTTTCAAGTGCTTAAAATAAATTATTTTGTTTAAAAGTGCATGTTATGTGTTGGGTAAATTACCCGGTATGTTTTTATTTGTTATGTGTGATTTAAAAATTATTTGTTTGGATTTATAAATGCATTGGAAGAATGAAAATTGGTATTTTTTTCCTTATATATCTTTACAATTTGGTTTTGTTTTTACAAACAAATGGGTTTTGGTTTATAACATGTTTTGGCTCGAGTTGCCGGAAAATGGCCTGTTTCACATCCTTATGAAAATGGTTGTGTTTTGAAAATGTACCCTGAGTGTTTTAAGGGATTTATTAATGTTTTTTTCGGATAAAAATGGTGTGTATACTCCTCCTTAATAAAATTTTAAAGCATACCTTTGTCAAATTGTAGTTTTTAGAACCTTTTTAAAGGCCTGTTTGGCTATTCCAAAAAATGAAGATTGAGTGTTTTACATGTATATACAATGTTGTGTCAATTTTTATTGTTTTATGGTCCATGAAATGAATTTATTAAATTTTTTTAGGGCTGCTAAAAATAATTGGGTTTGGTTTTTTTAGTGTTTACACTTAAAAGTATGTTTTTGAATGATTTTTATGTGCAATGTTTAAATACACTCCTTAAATTTGTTTTATTTGAAATGATTCAATACCCCTCTCCTCACCCAAATTATCAATTTTACCTCGTTGGATTTCATATGAGTCTCGAATTAGGGAAAACATCTCAATGTCTCTAAAATCATCTAGAATAGCGAAGGTGAATTTTTTCATACATAAATCATTGAATTCGTTATACATTTGACACAAAGCTTATTCCACTAGTTCATCTAGTCATTAGGATCCCCTCCAAGGAGTTTCAAGACGTTCCCTTTCCTCTATGGGTGTATATCTAATTGAATACAAGGAGTTTTCTAGTTGGGAAGGTGAGATTCCTTCCCTTTTCTCCTCCCTATTCTTCCTCCTTTCATTATTTCATTGTTTTCTATTCTCTACTAGTCTTTCTAGACATAGGGTTCTGTTATCCCATAGTTTTTATAGAGGTTATATTCATTTAGTTCTTGTTTTCATAGTATTAGGGTTTATAAACCTGTGACGGGTGATTTCAGAAGTGTGTTTCCATTACGCCAAGGATTTGAGGTAGGATATCCCGTGAAAATGCCTTTATCATTCAAGTTTCATCATTTTAATATTTTACTCAACTGGTATATATGTTTTTTAATGTTTTAAGCCTTTTTATTATTTTCTTGGTGTGCAAAATGGTTGTTTAAGCCTTGTTTTGTAAAAGGTAGTGTTGTTTTTTCATGAATGTGCACACTAAGGGTTTGTTTAATTGTTCCATTATCTTTTTCACCTATCTTTTGAGGATAAGAACCAATTTTATGGTATTTTTAACATGTTTCTATAGATTGTATAAAGTATTTCATGCAATTAGAGTTTTATTCCTTGTCAAGTGCTTAAAATAAATTGTTTTTCTTAAAAGTTCATGTCATGTGTTCGGTAAATTGCCTGGTTGGTTTTTATGTGTTAAGTGTGATTTAATTTTTTTTTGGATTTATAAATGCATTAAAAGAATGAAAAATTGTATTTTGGGTCCTTATATAGCTTTAAATTTTGGATTTGGTTTTACAAACAAATGGGTTTTGGTTTACAACTTTTTTTGGCTAGAGTTGATGGAAAATGGCCCCTTTCACATCCTTAGGAAAATGGTTGTGTTTGGAATATGTAAATTGAATGTTTTAATGGATTTATGAAAGTGTTTTTCTAATAAAAATTGTTTTTATACTCCTCCCTAATAAAATTTAAATTCATACCTTTTTTAAATGTTAGTTTTGAGAATATATTTAAAGGCTCATATGGCCTTTCCTAAAAATGAATATTGAGTGTATTACATGTATATACAATTTTGTGTCAATTGGGATTGTTATATGGTCCCTGAAATGATTTTATTAAATGTTTTTAGAGATGATAAATATGTTTGGGTATGGATTTTTTGTGTGTTTACACTTAAAAGAGTGTTTTTTAATTAGTTTTATCTGGAAAGCATCAATATACTCCCTGAAATTGTTTTACAAAAAAGTTTAGTGGTTTATTTAATTGTAAAAGAAATGCGAATGAGGTTTGTGGGATATTTGTGTGTTTCAGTTTTTAAAATGTAATTTTTATGTGAAATGTGTATTTGATAATATTTGTAACATGATTGATCACTAAAGGGAATCTCAGGTGTCTTGGTGGGTGGACGTGTACTAGTATGCTAGTGATCCTGTGGTGTTTGTCCTCTGTTTCACATAGCAAGTTTGATGCTGACAACACTAACTAAATTATGATGATGATGATGTTGGGGGACACTAGGTTATGGGTATACTCCCTACTAGTGGCTCATGTGAATGATAATGGGTATTTATTATGGTTACTTTCGCCGATATACGAGGTACCTAGGGCTCTTAATAAACTAGTGCGTAGGGGTGTTCCTGTGACTTGTGCTCATTGGATACTTTGTACACACTATCGGCATATGGTGTGTTAGATTGGTAAATTAAGTAGTGTGTGTGGTTTATTTGAAAGTGTAAATTCTTTAATGCATCCCTGTTGAAAAATATTTTCATTTTGAAGTTGAACCTCTTAGAAAATTATTACTAGCATTCTAGTTTATAAAACATGCAAGTTTCTGTCTAGTGATTTTTTTAGATAGAAAGGGACCCCTTGGGAAAACATACCTTTATATCTTGTATTTAAATCTTGAAATTGATGTTTCTTTTATTTTAACAGGTGTGCATTGGGAATAGAATATCGAGCTAACCTACTGAGTTTTAATACTCATGCCTATAGTCTTCTCATGTTTTTAGCCATTGTGTAGGTTTCAACTTGATTTTGATCTCCTTGGTGGATGTGTGATCATTATGTTGATGAGTAACCAGAGGGGTCACACAGAGTTAGTTGGTTATCAGGTTTGGTCATTTTAGTTATTGATTTAGTTGTACATTCAGTTTCATGTACAAATAATGTTTAGTTTAGTTTTTTTATAAATGTATTTTGGTCTGTTCATTACTTTCCCTAGTTTGTTTGATTGTTTATATAAGGGAGGAATCATTCACTTGTGTACTATATCGATTCCCTTGGTGCTTGTCGCCATACATGGAGGATCAGGAACGCCTCTCAGGAATTGTCACGGGCTGTCCCTTGTGACCGGTTCAGGGTCAACTCGGGCAGGTTCGTGACAAAATGGTATCAGAGGAGGTCGGCTCATAGTAGACCATTCTTTTTAGAGAACCCTTGTCATATGGGGGATGTCAATGTAGATGGATTATGACTGTTGGGACTTTAGGAGTAAGTGTGGTAAGAGCGTCGCGAACTCTAGCTCGTTCTGATTCTTGAGTTTCCCTAGTAAGTCTGATTTTATTGGTTTCCTTTATTATTTTTGATTGTTTGGTGTTGGGATATGACAATGGGATTCTGAGTAATGGCCTTCATGAGCTCATAGGTCCTAGAAATCCATGTGAAATTGGGGATTGGTCCTAAAAAGTCTCTTTGTGTTGGTGTTGTGTTTGACATATGGCCGCCAACCATATGGACAAGTCACCCACCGAAACTAGTTCCATTTCTTGGGTTTCTTAGACCCTTCTTGAATTCTAAATTTTTGTTTTAAAAATCCTTATATGGGAATGGTAAAAATGGGTTTTCTGGGAGGGATAATATTTTTAAAAGTGAAAAAATGGGTCTTAAAAAATTAAATATAATAATGGTTTTGGAAGCCTGTGTTTTTAGGAAAATATGAGTAACTGGAAATGATTTAATGGGATTGGATTATCGATAATCTAACCTTGTGCTTTGTAGGAATAAAGTATTTTGAATGTGTGAATCATTTTGAGGTGATTCTGAATCTTTTTTTTAAAATGGGGGTGTTTTGGGATGCGAAAAAGTGTTTGAATCTGATGAATTGGTTTTGGAAATTGGGTGTGAGCAGTTGGTTTTTTCTTAGAAATGGTATTGGTCTCAATGACCATCTGATTATGAAAATATACCTTGCGGAGTCTTAGAAAATGAGAACGGGTTTTTTGGAGTAGATTGGTTGTTTTAAAAGTTGTAAAAAATGAAACAGGGTGTGTTTTAAGAAAGTGGTTCTTGATAAAGTGTGGTTTATTTTGTGACATATGAAAAGGATTTTTGACGTGGTGGTTGGTGTTCCTCTTGAAGGTACATGATTTTCGGCATGATGTTGTTTTGTTTTGCCTTTGGTGTTTTCATTGGTGTTCACATGGATGGTTTTATTGATATCTATATGGATGGCCTATATAGAAAGGTGTTTGGGTGCCTAGGGTGGCATGTTAATGTGCATGTGGGTGAGACTTGATGAAACACAATTGGTGAATGTGGAAACCCACCATGTTAGTTTCTTTCAAAAAAAAATATGAGCTGAAAAATTGTGGCATTTTTTTATAAACCAATGATTATGTGGATAGTGTTTTCTTTGAATTATAAGAGTTTTTTATTTATTAATCTTCCTTGTTATCTAGAAGTCATACTCTTGTTGTATCTTGAGATAAGATCTTATTGGTGGCCCGATTTTGGAGTAATGTTCATTGTGTTTATAAAGATGTGTTTGTTGTTGTGATGTGGCCAGGAATAGTTCTCCATTGGAAATCATTCTTATTCCTCAACCTAAGGATTAATTTTAAATGTTAAATCCACCTCTTAGAATGATACCTCATACAATTTATTTAAATAGAGAGCTGTTTGGGATCGATTTAAAGTGTCTTCCCTTTATGTTGATTCTCTCAGTTGTAGTTGTTGTGCTCGGTGATGTTTAGTGGGTGTTTTTGTGTGCCTTGTTCATTCTGATACTCGTTCTGAGTGAGAGAAAATAGTATTTTGCACCTCCATTTTCATGTTTTGATAAATATGTGTTGTTGAGGAAGGGAGTTTCATAGTGTCTCTTGAGCTATTGTTTCTTACTGGGAGTGTTATATGTTAATGTGTGAAACAAAGGGATAGAATACAAGTTGGGGGTTATCAAATCTTGACTGCGAGTCAAGAGATGGTTTATCCAGCATAGCTCCCATCATATGATTTAGAGTGAAGCTGGAACCTAATTAAGAGTACTAGGATTATTGGTAGTATTGATAAGATTATGCATCTACCAATTTAGTTAGGTAGTTACTTTTTTTCTTTTGTGGTTTCAATGGCCTAATGATTCGGTCCCCTTTCTTCCCCTCCCTAATTGTTGGGGGTTTTTATCCCTATAGAGAGTGTTTGCCTAGTTCTTTCCTCCTCTATTCGAGAGTGGGTGGATTAAATATTCATGTTGTGTTCCTCTAAACTTGTGTTTGTAGGTTGTTGTAGGAGATTTTTAGTGGTCTTGTTTGAGTGAGGCCCGATTCTAGCTCATGTTGAATTCTTGTTTGTTCATTGGATGTTGGGTTCTAATGGTTGGGATACCCACCACAGGTCTCGCTAATTTTTCCTCATAAGAAGTTATTTAGTGCTATTCATTCCTTAATGGTGGGGATTCCATCCCATAATCTAATATAATCTTTGGTTTTCATTAGTTTTCTTTGGTTTGGGTGATTGTTGGGTTCATTGGTAAAAGTCCCAACAACCAGGATCTTGGTTTGGTTGTGGAGGTAGTGACTCGATCTTTCCATTGATTCTCAAGAAGTGGGTGAGAGTTGGTGTTTTGGTTGAAGTAATTGGATTATGTTCCATTTATGGTTGATGGTGATTCATAGGATTAGTAGGTTGTATCATATTGATAATTAATCCTTAGGTGTTGATCAATCATCTAGATTGTGATATTTCTTTCCGGGGGAGGAAAGCTTTAATGGTGGGGAGAATTGTCACACCCAATTTTTCATGGATTTTTTTTGATCTGGTTCATTGGAAATACAAATCCATTTCATGGGTCTTGGGTGAGGTGAATGTTGAGTTTTTAAGTTTAATCTATGTCTAATCACCCTAATTTGGGTTCCCATTTCTTTTTTAGGAGTTTTTGGGGAAAGGGTGGTTATTTCATGATTTGGGTCAACCGTGAGCCCATTTGCAGTTTTAAAAACCAAATTTGATTCTTTAATAAATCCTTTTTTAACATTTTTCATTCATTACACTTCCCACTTGGCCTCCAGTGTCATATAAAAACTACCATATCCTTTTTACCCCTAAGAAATTCATAATCATGGTGAAATGGTTTTACTTATTTAGGTATTGGGCTAGCCCATAGGGCCATATCCAGTTTTAAAAAAATAATTTGATTCCTTTATATCTAATTCAATTTTTTTACTGTTTTGTGATTCCACCTCCCACTCAAAGACAATAACACTATCCTCACCCCCATTATCTATTTTACCTCTTTGGATCTCATATGAGTCTCAGATTAGAGAAAACACCTCAATGTCTCCCAAGTAATCCCAAATTTGCGAATGTATATTTTTTCTACATAAATCATTCAATTAGTTATCCTTTTGATACAAATCATCTTCCACTGGTTCTTCCAGAACTTAGGAGACCCTTGAAAGAGTTTTAATCTGTTACCTTTCCACTATGGGTGCAGATCTATTGGAAGATGAAGAGTTTTCTAGTTGGGAAGGTGACATTTCTTTTCTTTTCTCCTCCCTCTTCCTCCTTCATTCATTATTTCATGGTTTTCTATTCTCACCTAGTCTTTATAAACATAGGTTTCAATTATCCCATGGTTTTGGATTGAGTTTATATTTATTTATGTCATGTATTCTTAGTTTAAGGGTTTAAAAACCAATAACGGGTGATTTCGGGTGTGCATTTCCATTACCCCAATGATTTGAGGAAGGATATCCCTTGAACATGCCTTTATCATTCAAGTTTCATCATTTTAATATTATCTTCAATTTATATATATTATTATTATTATTATTTTTAATCATTTAGATAATATTATTGTTGTGAAAAATGGTTGTTTAAGCCTTGTTTGGTGAAAGGTAGTGTTGTTTTTCCCTAAAAGTGCTCACTAAGGGTTTGTTTAATTGTTATGTTATATTTTTCACCTCGTTTTTGAGGTTGAGAGCCTATTGTAGGGTATTTTTAACATGTTTCAGTAGAATGAATAAAATATTTCATGCAATTGGTGTTTTATTCTGTGTCAAGTCCTTAAAATAAATTGTTTTGTTTAAAAGTGTATGTCATGTGATTGGTAACTTACCTGATTGGTTTTTATGTGTTATGTTTGATTTAAAAAATATTTCTTTGGATTTATAAATGAATTGGAAGAATTAAAAATGGTATTTTTTGTCTTTATATATCTTTAAAATGTGTATTTGGTTTTACAAACAAATGGGTTTGGGTTTACAACATGTTGTGGCTTGAGTTGCTGGAAAATGGCCCTTTTCACATCCTTATGAAAATGGTTGTGATTTGAATATGTAACATTTGTGTTTTAAGGGATTTATGAATGTTTTTTCTGATTAAAATGTTGTGTATACTCCTAATTAATTAAATTTACATTCATACATTTGTCAAATGTTAGTTTGGAGAAAATGTTTAAGGGCATGTTTGGCCTTTCCTAAAAATGAAGATTGATGGTTTTACATGTATATACAATGTTGCGTCAATTGGTATTGTTTTATGGTCCATGAAATGATTTTATTAAAAAAAAATTAGGGAAGATAAATATGTTTGGGTATGGCCTTTTTGTGTGTTTACACTTAAAAGTGTGTTTTTGAATGATTTTTATTTGCAAATCTTCAATACACTCCATGATTTTTTCTTACAAAAATGTTTAGTGGTTTATTGAATCATAAAAGAAATATAAAGAAAGCTTGTGGGATGTTTGTGTGTTAATGGTTTGTGAATGTAATTTTTATGTGAAATTTTTATTTGATATTATGTGTAACATGATTGAGAACTAAAGGTAATATCAGGTATTTAAGTGGGGGGATGTGTTCTAGTATGCTAGTGGTCCCATGGGTTTTGGCCCCTATTTCACGTAGTAAGTGTGACGATGAAAAAACTAACTAAAATATGATGATGGTGATTTTGTGGGACCACTAGGTTATTATTATATTCCCTACTAGTGACTTGTGTTCATTAGAGTAGATATTTATTACAGTTACTTTCACTGAGATACGAGGTACCTGTGGATCATAATTAACTAGTGCCTAGGGGTGGTACCATGATTTGTGATCATTGGCTATTTTGTACTCACTGTTAGCATACAATGTATTTGGTTGGTAAAATCATTAGTGTGTGTGATTTATTTAAGAGTTTAAATTATTTAATGCAGCCCTCTTGAAATCTATTTTAATTTTGAAGTTGTAACACTTGGTAAATTGTTACTAGCGTTCTTGTGTATAAAACAAGCAAGTTTTTGTTTGGTAATTTTCTTTATATAGCATGGGACCTCATTTGGAAAAAATACCTTTATATATTGTATTTAAAACTTGAAATTGTTGTTTATTTTATTTCAATGGTTACGGATTGGGAATAGAAAATCGGGCTAACCTACTGAGTTTTCATACTAACGGCCATAGTATTATTCTATTTTTAGACCTTGTGCATGTTTCAACTTTTGTTTTATCACCTTGGGAGACGTGTGATCATTGTGTTGGAGGGTGACCAGAGGAGTCACATGGTGTTATTTGGTTATCAGGTTTGGTCATTTGAGTGGTAGCTTTAGTTGTAATTTCAGTTTTTCGTACAAATAATGTTCGGTTCAATTTTTTTATAAATGTATTTTGGGTTGTCCATTTCCTTCCTATGTTTGTTTGATTGTTTATATATGGGAGAAATAATTCCCTTGTGTACTCTATTTATGCCCATGGTTCTTGTCACCATCCTGGGAGGATCGGGTATGCCTCTCAGGACTTGTTGCGGGCTGGCCCTTGTTACCAACTCAGGGTCAACTCGGGCTGGTTCATGACATTTTGTACCATAATGAAGTTAGTTTGAAAAAATATATCCAAAATATTGTTGAATAGATTCATAAAGAGGTTAAATTTTTCCTATAAACTCCTTATAATATTTTAGTTCCACTAGAATATTTTTAGATATTCACTAAAATGATTGAGTTATATGAGTCATATGGTTTGATAATAATAAGAATAATTTCATTCCATATGATATATATATATATATATGAAATATTAATGATACGATGCTTGTGTTGCATATATCTTATTGTATGATAAGGAATAAAATATGTTTCATGTGATGATATATTCTTTCAAATCATCGTATGCATGGTTTTCTCATTTATATTTCATTATGAATGAATTATACACGTCTTAGCACATTCAATGAACGATTTTAATGAATAGGAAATAATACGAAGTAATGAACATGTACTATTAGATGGAACATAATACATTATATATGATGGATGGTCATTATTAAATGATGAGAATTGGAGATTCCTATAAAAGGATGTGATCCTTCCCTGTTGGTTACTACCCTTGTTTCATGTAATCCTGTTTAATATCTATTATTCTATAAATATAGTTTGTTACATGGTGAAGGTGATAACACCCCTTATGTTATATAGGGTCCAAGGATTATATAATCTATTTAGAGGTAAGAAACTTTCATTTGTTACTATATTTATCTTTATAATGCATCATTTATTAATGAAAAAGATCGAGGCTACTCCTACTAAATTTTATGTTGGAAGGTTCTTTTTTTTATTCTATGTAAGTTCATTTCTTGAGGATGGATTAGGAAATATCATTAGTTGTTTATAATACTAAATATAATATGATTATCCATTTAAACGCATCAATAAACGCTATAACATTCCTTCAACATTTTTCTAGTTCATAATAAAATACTAAAACATAGGATCCTAAATCATTTAATGATATAAGTCTATATAATTGGAATCCAATTTTCAGAGAAATATATGCTCATACGATGGATTAAAAATCCTTTATTTTATAACATCTAACTCTCATACTCTGTTACAATATGAATTAGTAGATTACAATGGGATCAACGAAAGTTAAATTATTATAATTAATGGATTACTTATACATAATAGATTTTATACTAAACATCATTGACTTTTTCAAAGAGATCTTTAATAAACACATTAATAATAGAGGTGAAAAATAGAATAAATAATAAATATGATTTACAGTGTATTTATCCCAATCATATCATTCCTAATATTGTTTTGAAGAATTTTTTTTAATGATGAGAAGATATATTTGATTTATATATATCCCTTTAGTTTAATAAAAGCCACTTTATCCATGATTTACTAAAATTAGATATTATATTTATAAATAAAGAACAATGATATCATATAAGTAAATACATGACATCATTTTATGAAATATGACATAACATATAGTGACATTGAGATATATTAGGTTGTGATATGAAATGGAAAACTATAATAATTAGATTAATCAATCATAAAATATAATGTAATATATCATGGATTATGATATACCTTAAGTTGTGGGTTTCATAAACAAACCACAATATCACTATAAATGATATTATTATACCATATAACAAAATGTAATTTATTTATTTAATTTTTGGCATATCTCATAGAGGAATATACAAATATCATAAAACATTATATCTATCCATAATCTATGATTAAAATAATAATAAATAAAAATAGTGTTCCTTTTAAATATTTGGGGGTGATATTTTTTATTTCATGTTATAACTCATGAGATACGATGTCTGATATTGAATTAGAAAATTTATGATGATATAATATAAATATATTAAGATAATATATAAAATTGTAGTGAATATTATTATAATAAGGATTGATGATTTAATAATATATTCATATGAATATGTTCTTCATTAGTGATATATTGTTTTAGCAATGCGATAAAAAAGTATTGAAATATATAAAAAAGATTACTAGTAGAATTATCAATACTAATTGTTTATAAGATTAGGTTATCGGAATGTTGTAGAAGTTTCTTTGGCCTTTATAAGGAATATGAGTTGTGGTTTGTGTGATTCTTGTATCTAGAATGAGTGTGCCTTGGAAGTGTTGTTTCTTTTCCAACAAGGTTCTGATGAAAGTGTAATCAAGTTTTGATGGTAGTGATAAAGGTTTTTTTTAATATGGTTATAGTAGAGATGAATTAGGTTTTTTATGGATGTGTAATATGGTTTTGGTGTTAAAATATAAGTGTTTTTATAGTTATTAAACCTACATGTCTTTTGATGCTTTATAACAGGGTTACAGTGGGAGTTTATATAAAAAATATTTTATGTTTTTTGATGGTGTGGATTGATTGGGGTTACATAACAATACTCCGAATTGGCTCGAAACATACATGCATAAATTATATTGCATTGCTTAGGCCCTGTGTGATCTTTTGACTTAAATTTAAGTTTCAGTAGAATTTTTTTTATGGATGTATTTTTTTGAATTTTAAATCTAAAATGTGTAGTGGGAGATATATTTAGATTAAGGATTGAGTGTTCGCACAAATTGTTTTAGAGGAGTTGTAGTGTAATAGTATAAGATATAGAATAATATTGACAGGAATAATTTGAGGCAAATAAAATAATAGGGGAAGATGAGTTTAAACTAGTTTGTGTGCTTGAAAGAAGATCATCACACCATTTATGTGTGCTGAATAAGTGGAAGTATTCCCAACAATTTAGTAACTTGAAGATTTTTTCTTACACATGATATATTTAGGAAAGTAGTATATGAGATCTCTACGTCACTAAATAAATAAGACAAAATTTCACCACGATAAATTGAAGGGGAAATTATTATTATCTAATGACAAAAGGAATCATTTTTTAATTTTATATTATGAGTTTATAGATATTATCTACTATTTTCATTCCACATGATCATTCTATTAGACTATTTGGCATCATGTTTTTTGGATAATGAATGGTATACATCCAATTATTTTGAACAGTGTACCTTGTACATCATGTGTCTTTTTGGAGATTTATTTTCCTTGGTGTGTTTCATTTACAACAAGGTGATTGATCACTCTAACAAGTTCTGGAGGTTAATTTTAATGAAATCATATATGGAAAATCAAAAAGTTATTCCCTGACTCACACCACCTCTCAATGAACTCTCTCCATGTGTTGACCCCTCAATCACTATCAATGAATTTAGAAAAATATATATTAAACTATATGATATATGGTATATATTATAATATTAAATAGTTTTAAGAAAATTTATTTATTTAAAAAATTAATAAAAATTTTCAAATTATTTTTAAATTACTATATATTTAAAATATAAAATATTTATTTTTCATTTATGAAAATTTCTTAAATTTAATTTATATTATCAATTGTTCTTTATTTAATTCTTAATAATTTATTAAACCCAAAACAATATATTTAATTTTTTCATATTTATGTTTTTTTAAAACTTCATTAGAGTGACCCTATAGGTCCTGCACTTAATCCATGTGACTTGGACTATATAAAAATTATTTTAAGAGAAACGATCTTCATCAAAGGTAGATTTATTCATTAAAATTTAAATGAAAAATAAAATATTTTAAAACATGAAAATTATTTAGATTATGAAATATCAAGTGTTCAGAAAGACTTGTATATGATATATAAAGACTTCAAATTTATCATGAATTATATATTTTAACAAATCATAAAATTCATATTTATCCTTTCATTTATTAATATAATGTCTTCATATTTATGAAATAAATATTTAATGATTATAATTATGTTTATTTGAATAAATCTATAAATTATGATTTGAATTATAAAATATTTATAGTCATGTTTTTATGAATTGTCAACATGTTATATAAATAAAATTATGAATTTTCCATGAGTCTCATATAGAATATGTAAAGCATTTATTTGTTCATTTATTAACTTATCTACTTACATTTTTAATTTTATTAATATGTAAATTTCTAGAATGTGAATATTAGTATATTTTAACTAAAATTTTAAAAACATTTATTTAGATAATATACAACACATTAAGGAACTAAATTGATGTATTTTAAAATAATTTAATTTAGTTCATAAAATGAAGTAATTTATTAGTTATAATTCCTAAGCTATAATATATTACATATTTGTTTATATATTGAATAGATTTTAAAAAATTATTAAATAAATATTGAGAATTATTATGTGGATAGTGGTGCATTGGATAAGGCTTATCATTATCATGGGGACATAGAATGTTTCTAAAAAAGTGAAAGTCGACTATGTGCCATGTCATAAATGGCCATGAGTATAAATTTGGTTTCTTATATTTTTAATCATATACCTAAATGGAGTCTCATTTATTATACATATATAATTCATATGGGTGTATTCATGTATAACAAAACTAAAAAATTTACTATGGATGCATAACACAACTCTCTAGTTACATTAATAGTTATCATTGACATGTTTAAAACATATTAAAATTATTGATTAATTTAAAAATAATAAATTTATTCATTAGGAATATGAAAACATATAGGGAATCTATGATATACAAGATGAATGTGATAAATTTAGAATATTGATTTTTTGACCTTTAAAATACCATAAAATTACAATTTTTATATTCCTTCCAAAAAGTGAATTTTCCATTACCTCAATCGTTTTTTATAGTTGGGTCATGATAAAATCAAGTGCCAACGAATTATATTATCTATCATTATTTCAGAGGAATTTTAAGCCTAATTCAAATAATATAGAAATATTAAATTATGATATTTGGGATGTATTTGGTTTAGTAACTCTAATAGTTACGTAATAAAATTAATTGATTAAGGATAATTTTTTAGATTAATTTGAAAATATTGTTTTCTTTTCAACTATCTTATAGTTATAAAAAATATAACTAACATGATGGTATACCTGAATTTTTATTTAAATACCCAAAAAATAATGATAATTCAAATCTTATAGAAATATGGGTCTTCACCAACTAATGGAGATAATGAATGAGACATCCTTTTAGTGGGAGAAATTTCAATAAAATACCTTATTAATAACCCAGTAAAAATTATCATCACCTAATAATTTAATTATGTTGCAATGGTATTTAAAATAAACTGTGATGATCTTGTTCAGATCTATCCAAAAAAGTGATAAATTTAATGAAATAGTTTCCTATGACTAAATTGTATCATGATAAGTATTCTAATTTATTCCAAGAAGATTTCTTTATAAAAAAATATATTTTTTAAAAAAATTATTACTAGTGGGTTTTAGGTACTAGTTTTTCATTATATATATATATATATGTATATAAATATATGTGTATGTGTGTGGACTAAAAAATATATGATAATTGGAAATGGTTGAAGAATATTTACTTGTTTATAATAATCCAAAGGGTAGACACAGTATAAGTGTGGATGTCTGATTTAAAACTACACACTTTACAATATTTTAATTTTGAATTATTTATTATATTTTTTCTATAAATGGAAATTTTATTTTATATCTTGTTTTACGTGAATATAATTTATTTATTATTTATATTTTTTTCTATATACATAATTTTATATGGATTTGGTAATATAAATAATGGTTTAAATAATGTTATTGATATATAAAATCCAATATATAATATAAAAAATAATAAATTCAAGAGTGTTTATTCTAATCCCCCAAACATTAAGTCATGTTCGTTGGTCATAATAATGAGAAATGTATCCAATGATTCCATTATATGGATTGTTAGTTCCATAAATTTGGAATAATTTGATTTATAAAAGTCATGTCATGATTACTTTTAGAGAAAATGTTAAATATTTGGTCAAATATTGAATCTGATACATCTTAATATATAGAATCTAATGATCACTCAAAAAAGTGGTGGTAATAACATTGAAAAATTGAAATGATCATGATATCAAGAATTATTTTAGAATC